>CM070611.1:15891763-16491763 GCA_036346395.1 Hsuehochloa calcarea | reverse complement strand
TTTTTGTAGAACCATATGCTCGCGTGTTAATAGTGTACGGTTGTTTTCTCATATCTTAATCCGGACAAATTGGAACTCCAAATTTCTTGGAGTATTTGCAGATCATCTCCTTGTTCGGGGAAAAACAATCTCAGAATAAACTCTGAGCCTATTACTTTGGTCCCTATAGTGAAGGGATATTCTTGACTTTTTAAAAAATTATTCTTTGGTAGCTTCCATATAGCTGAAGTTGCTGTTGGAAAATTTGTGAATATACTTAAGCATTTACCATTATCTGATACTGATAGCAAGATGGGACCTGTCTCACAGGGTTTTGCATGCTGAGCAATCTAAACAATGGCTCTAGCATCGCCGGTAGACTATGCTGGCTCAATTAGTTCACGTAAGAAGCACCTGGGTTGTTTTGGAGTACCTGGCTGCAATCGCTTGCGATGTATGGGATATTGTAAGAAATCAAGACCAGCAACTCTGTTGGTCGTCAGAGCCGTATCCATGGATCGCCCCCAACTGGACTTCTCAAATCCGGATTGGAAGAAGCAATTCCAAGAGGATTTCGATAGGCGGTTCAGTTTGCCGCACTTGAGTGACGTAATCGATGTGGAACCGAGGCCAACAACATTTTCCCTCAAGAGAAGGTGACATATGTTGTCTTCCTTTTCTGTTTAATTCATTTGTCCTAGTCTACACTGTTGGCGGTTGTAACGTCTCTTTAGGATTTGTTTATGTGTGTAACATGCTTGCTTTGTTCACAACAGGACTCCTCTGGAGAATGTTAATGGATCTTTGCAAGAATCATGGAACGGCTATGTGAATGATGATGATAGAGCACTTTTGAAGGTATGCTTCAGCAGTGAGTGATCAGGCTTACCTAAACATGGATCGTCTCCACAGAAATTAAGTTTGCCTAAACTTGTCGCTTCTTCAGGTTATTAAGTTTGCCTCACCAACGTCTGCTGG
The DNA here is from genome assembly GCA_036346395.1 of Hsuehochloa calcarea. NCBI lineage: Eukaryota > Viridiplantae > Streptophyta > Magnoliopsida > Poales > Poaceae > Hsuehochloa > Hsuehochloa calcarea. The sequence goes on along the minus strand of CM070611.1, from coordinate 16,490,806 downwards.
AGCTGACTGCATTGACCCTGATTGCAGCTGGGTTGAACAATGGTAAAAATATTGTGCACAAATTGAAATGCTGAATTGTGACAAATCATTTTATTTTTCCTAACCTCAAGTTCTTATCTTTTCCAGGGTGCACCGTGCTGGCCCACGTAAACAAATATATTTTGAGCCTCAATATGTAAAGGCTGGAATTGTCACATGCGGTGGACTTTGCCCTGGTCTCAATGATGTTATACGGCAGGTAGAATAGAACCGGACAAGTTGATGTCTCACTCTCTGTATAGAAAAATAGAAGCTGATTAGGCTATCTTGTGATTGTATCTTCTGAAAATTCTCTTCTAGAAAACACCATAACTGTATTGTGCTTGCACTCTTGTAGATTGTGCTTACACTTGAAAAATATGGAGTGAAAAACATTGTTGGGATACAGCATGGCTTCCGTGGATTTTTTGAGGATCATTTATCGGAAGTGCCGGTAAGAGATTTTTGTATTTAATCAAGTATCTGGAAACACTGATAATCATATTGATGGTATGGTAACCTTGTGGGCTCTTTTCCTTCATTCAGCTCAATAGACATGTCGTCCAAAATATCAATCTTGCTGGTGGCAGCTTCTTAGGAGTTTCTCGTGGTGGGGCAAACATGTCAGACATTGTCGACAGCATCCAGGCATGTATATGTAATTCTGGTACTCTGCAAAATATGTTTGCAATAAGTTGGTACATGAGACTTAAGAACTTAGTTTATGCAAACCACACTCAGGCCAGGAGGCTTGACATGCTCTTTGTACTAGGTGGAAACGGAACTCATGCTGGAGCTAATGCTATACATGAGGAGGTATGTTAAATTCTATCTTCGTTGCATCAGAACAAAACCTATCTTGTGTTCCTAGATTATAATAAACTAATAAATTATCTGACCTCCACTCATTTATAACATTTCAGTCTGGAATTATGGATTCATATAGCATGAGTTGATGGTTGCATACTCACATCTGCCTGTTTCTTTGGCATTTTTTAATCCAGTGCCGTAAGAGAAAACTGAAAGTGTCAATTGTGGGAGTCCCAAAAACGATTGATAATGACATACTACTGATGGACAAGACATTTGGATTCGATACTGCAGTGGAAGCAGCACAAAGAGCTATCAACTCTGCATATATTGAGGTGATTCATGTCAGCAACCTCTCAAGCTGTCAAGCATGTATATGTGACAGCAAAACTATATTAGTTGCCACCCAAAAAGATATTTGTGGCTAACATCTCATGTTTTAGGCGCATTCTGCATTTCATGGCATCGGATTGGTCAAGCTGATGGGAAGAAGCAGCGGCTTTATCACAATGCATGCTTCCCTATCAAGTGGCCAAGTAGATATTTGCCTGATACCTGAGGTATCAACCATTCAACTCTTATTTTGTTTATGCACTTCCTACTTGCTACACCACTACGGTTAATCTAACTTATCGATAATCCAAATGAAGCTACCATTCACTCTTGATGGACCAAACGGAGTTCTTCGACACCTTGAGCACCTGATAGAGACCAAGGGATTTGCTCTGGTTTGTGTTGCCGAAGGAGCTGGGCAGGTAAGATTACATGCAGATAGAAAATTTATTTTCTTAGGAACCTCACTGCCAGTATGAGTGATTTTGCATGTTATTACCAGGGATCTCCTGAATATAGGCATTGACTCTTTTGTTTATCAAATGGGAAATTGTTTAGTCTTTTCTATATATTATGTTATAAGAATTGTGTAAGAAATATTGTGATGTGCTTCCAGGAATATCTGCAAAAGTCAAACGCAACTGATGCATCAGGCAACATGGTTCTTAGTGATATCGGCGTGCACCTTCAACAGAAGGTTTGTCCATGGCATTGAATGATCTTCACCTTGATGGATGTACTGTGAACGAAACATGTTTAACTTACATCACGCCATGCCACAGATCAAGTCTCATTTCAAGGAAATAGGTGTCCATTCTGATGTGAAGTATATCGATCCTACATACATGGTCCGTGCTGTGCGTGCCAACGCATCTGATGCCATCCTATGCACGGTCCTTGGTCAGAATGCTGTAAGACACTGTCTGCCTCATAACAAATCCCGGTAATTTCTGTTGTCTGAGCGTTAACCTCTGATGAAAACTTGCAGGTTCATGGTGCCTTTGCGGGGTTCAGCGGCATCACAACCGGAGTATGCAACACGCACAACGTCTACTTGCCGATACCGGAAGTCATCAAGTCGACGAGGTTTGTTGACCCAAACAGCCGGATGTGGCATCGGTGCTTGACATCGACGGGGCAACCAGACTTCCATTAATGAATTATTGTCAACAAAGTTTGCAGTGTCTGATACGAAAAATATAGGTGGTGTATAGCAAAACTAGTACCTCCAATGTCAGTATCATCCATCGGATGTTTTTTTTTTTTTGTCTTCCATGAGAAGAAAACATAATCTACCTGGTCCTTCTCGACACTAACTGAGATTTTTTAGTAGATTAGCGATATGCTATATATGAAGAACCATGCAGAATTAGTGGAGATTTCTCATTGCAGTTCTGGGATCTGCAAGGGAAATGGTTAGTTGCCATTTTGCGTGTACGGTTGCAGAACCATTTGTATACAGACATAAATACATACGGCTGAAATAATGGAGTGAACATTGCCCTATTGCCCTCATTTCTTATTTTTCGAGAATTAAATCATGCCAAATGCAACATCAGACGACATCGCACTCCTGTTCAAAAAACACAACTGGGAAAAAAAAATGAGAATCACCAGGCGAGTCCATTTGATTTTTCAGCTGTCGCATTCACATGACCAAATCCAATCGAAGCATTTGCGCTGCATCTTTATATTACAAGAACACACTGTTCTAACTATCTTGTTCCAATCAACTTCCGACATGTGGAAAGTGAACGAACGATAGCAGTACACAAAGAATTTGCTTCATGGTTCCCCGGATGGTAAGTTACGCACGCACGCAAAAATGGTAGACCAGTAGCACCCGCGGCAGCGCTAGCTGACGATTAGCCGGTTAGGTACACCAGTCAGGCAAAGCAAAACCCTATAAGAAAGCTAGAACGGGTGAAATGATGCCATGGATAACTTACTACTGTCTTGCCGAAGTTCAACTTGTAAGAAATCCGACACCATTCTGCTATACCCTTTGTAAATGGAACTGTGGACCTTTTTGTAACGTGCATTCTCTACATCCTACTCATTACACTTTTGGCTATGTACTTGTATCGAGCGGGCGGACTTGGTCAATCTGCAGTTTCTGCAATGAGCTCCTTGAGCACGTATTTTAGGCCAGCCATCCTCTTCCGCGCTCTCTGCAAAACAATTCGCCCTGAGAAGGTGAGCATTTGATTGATACGGCATCACTGGGGTTTGATAATTGCGTTTGGCTTACCTTCTGGACCACGGCAATTTTGGTTTCTGCGTCGTTGAGCTGTGAGCCTACTGTTTTCTCAGCATTTGCGAGGAGCTTCTTGTGCGACGCTTCTGTTGATGCAATCATACAAGTACAACATGGTTCAGTGGTAATTCAGATGGCCAATGGTTAGAAAAACGGAGCACGTTAAAGTATAAGCAGATTCCTGGAAGTGGATATGATATTGACCACTCCATAATTTGCATCTTAACAGTGATAACCAAAACAATAATTTCTTCACTGGTCAATATTTCTAACAATCATTTGACATGCAGATTGGGCTATCATTCTTTTCAATTAAACACGTGATTTAACCATATTGTTCAGAAATAAACTTTAAGCAGAAAACAATTTCAGAAGGATATACTTGAAATGTCTGAATCAATTATACCATATATTACAATACTCGCAATTTGTAATAGAGTATTCCAATGGCGATGCCTAAAACTGTCCCTAGTTCGTAAGGTTCAGTTTTCAGTTTTACAAAAGTTAACATGGTTTCAGAATTTTGGTAATTGGTAGTGCCCATTGGTAAGAAATGGCCCATCAAGTAAATGCTTCAATTGCATTGCTCCAGTGTTAGGTACTTACTTTGCTTGTCAGCCACTCCCTTAAGTTCTGTATGATAGGCTTCAAAATCCTCGAGAGAGTTCCTGCAACCGATCATCTGCTGGTTGACCTCCTCCTTGAACTTCTCATGAAGAATCCTTAAGTTTTCTTGTTGCTCTGCAAACCAGAAAACATAGGTTCAGATTACATCATCTGAGTAGTTAACATCATTCAAGAAAAACAACAAAAGACATGCAGGAAAACAAGGTAAATTATAAAGGATTAACAAGTTTTGAGATTTACCTCCATATACAATACAAGGTCCAAAAATATCCAAATAACAAAGAAGATAAATACCAAATCGCATTGGATATTGAAGGCGGATTCAAAGAAATGCTACATTAGCTTTTCTCATACTAATCTTTCATTGCATTGACTTTGTGCTTCAATGTGCAGATGATGAAAGATATTGCAAGAACCAAATCAACCTATGTAACCTCATGTTTGTGGCTTTATGTCACGACCCGAATTGACGACAAGAAGGATCGCAAGAAATACGAATGTGAGGGCAGCGGGCGAGGAACCACACGTCTGCGCTTCGGCGGTGCCGTGATGTCGGCGCGCATGGAGCACAGGGTGCGGCAAAATTTGGGTAAACCCCTTTTGGATATTTCTTGCTTAATCAATCTCAATTTCAGCAAGCTATTAAGTAGCTGCCCCTAACAATCAATCTCTAATATTATCTCTTATTTAAATAACTAATCTATCTCTTATTCAAATAGCTAACCTCATCTCTTATTCAAATACTAATCCTATCTCTAATTCACCAATATATCTAATTGGTTTGAATAACTAATGTATAGATAAGGGCTGGAGATAACTATTTGGTTCCAACCAAGTTGGTGGGACCAAGGATCAAAAACCGGTCCCGCGAAATCCCGACGATTCTGGAAAAAACCCGTCAATTTTGAAAACCAAATTTTGAATACATAAGCTTTCCCAAAACCAAGAATCGATTCGATTCTGCTCTCGAATCGAAAAACCGGATGAAAAACCGGTCTTTTATGTTTTAATAGTGCTAAATATACTAAAAACTAATGTTTCAATACATAATCTAATATAACAATACCTAAACCAACTGGAGAAGGACGTTATAGAGTCAAAAATTCAAATTTGAATTTAAAAGATCCTGGCCGGGTTTTTTTTCCCAGGACCGGCCGAGAAAAGCAATTCTTGGCGGGTTTTTTCCGGGACCGGTAGAAAAACAGTTCTCGGCGGGTTTTTCCCAGACCGCCGAGAAAACCGGTTACCGGCGGTTACCAGCCGGTATTTCAATCTATGGGTGGGACTGCTGTCATGTGTCAGCATGGGTGCCGGCCGACGGCGGCGTTGATAGTATTGCCCCCACATGACATCACTCCCTCCCTCCGAAAACAGCTTGTCCTCGAGTTGTACTATAGGATAGCGTTGTTTGAACGTGGCAACGTCTTCCCATGAAGAATCCGAAGCATCCTGTCCGACTCACTGGACCAAAACTTACCATACGCCGCGGCATAGGCGGCTTTGATGACCTTCGCAGGAGCAGGAATAACTTAGCCATGGAGGATGGGTGGAAATTTTGGTGGAAAAGTTGGGGACTCGCCAATTAATTTCTTGAGCAAGTCAGTGTGGAAGACGGCATGTATGTGAGCCCTTGGCGGCAAGGTGAGGTGGTACACTACAGAGCCAATACGAGCAGTGATCTCATATGGTCCATAGAACCGGGGAGCTAATTTGTTGCTCGTGCCGCCGGTGATTGAAGAAGCGAGTCGGTGTTGCAGTCGCAGGCATACCCACTATCCAATGGAGAAGACCACCTCACGACGCTTGCCATCATATTAATGTTTGACGTGTTGTTGGGCATGCAGAAGGCGATACAGACTTGCTGTAAGAATTCCACCCGATCGGCCAACTGATGATCAACGACCGCAACTCGCGTCGTTCCCTGATCATATGCACGGAGGGATGGGGGCGGCCGACCGTAGACCACTGTGAACGATGTTCACAGAGCGGAATGATAGGTCTTGTAGCAGAATTCCGCCCATGCGAGCCATTGTACCCATTGACATGGTCAATCACCGGTCATGCACCGAAGGTACATGGCGACAAGGATCAAAATCCTGGCGGTTACCGGAAAACCCAGTGGGGACCGGGATGAATAGTAACCGACCGGTAACCGTTACCGCCCATTGGCCGGGTTTTCCACCGGTTCCAGATTTCAATCCTTGCATGGTGATGATTTTGTTAATCACTTCCGATTGACCATCTAATTGGGGATGGAAGGCGGTGCTCATATGAAGTTGCACATCAAGAGGCGAAACAACTCCTTCCAAAAACTACTAGTGAAAACAGTGTCACGATCAGATACAATTGTGGCCGACAATCCATGAAGGCGAACAATGTCGGTGAAGAATGCTCGTGCGACGGTCGCAGCAGTATAAGGATGCACCAATGGAATAAAGTGTGCATACTTTGAAAAACAGTCTACGACTGTTAAGATGATTGTCTTGTCGTTGACCCGTGGAAGCCCCTCAATAAAATCCATTGCGATGTCTTCCCAAACTTGCTCCAGAACAAACGAACAAGTAATGGTTGGAGGAGACTGGTCGGGTGCAAGTTTACAGTGCAAGTGTGAACAAAATCTTCGACAGCCCAACGTATGTCGATTATGTGAAAATCCCAACGAACGCGATGCAAGGTCTTTTGTACCCTTTGGGGCGGCGTCATGCACTGCTGCAATGATGGCGGTAGTGACGGTGAGGAGGGCTAAACGAACACCTTGCGGTTGTCGGTGAGGAGCCTGTCGGTCACCCCCCATTGAGCGTCCAGTTCGTCGTGGTCGATCTTCGCCTTGAGAGCAACCAAATCGGCATCTACTTGATGTTCACGGCACAAGTTGTCGAAGATGTGGAACTGCACCCCATGATAGCCAACAAAGCACCGGGGTTAGCATCTGCGACAGTGTTCAGGCGACCTGACCGAAATTCCACCGCAAAATCATAACCGAAGAGCTTGCTAACCCAACGATGTTGAGGAATCGTGGATAGCCGTTGGTCCAGCAAGTATTTGAGATTGTAGTGATCGGTGCGGACAGTGAACGGGTGCCCCCATAGATAAGGCACCAATGGCGAACCGCATATGCAAGCCCAATGAGCGCGCTCATATGCAGCCAACTTGGCGTGACGTGGTGTAACGGGCTTGCTGGAGAATGCTAACGGCCCACCACCTTGGTAAAAAAAACCACCCCAAAGCCGGAGTTCGATGCGTCGCACTCAACGATGAAAGCGGCATTGAAGTCGAGCAACTACAAAACTAGCATCGTGGTTAGTGCTCTTTTGAGGAGATCAGCCAAGAGGTCCTGCGCCGTGCACGCCCGTGCGCCAGGTGCGGTGATCTGTCCCGCCGTGGCCTGCCATGTGATGCGGTGATCGGATCATAGATTAATTGCTTTCTGAAGGGATTCCAACTAATGGATCTCATTGTTATAATTCACAATAAAGAGAGCTCCCCAATTAATTGTTGGAATAAGATAAGTACATAACGGAAGTTGTACCTTCAAATGTTGATTCTAGACGTTTCCTTTTAGATTTGCCTGCATTGACCAGCTTGTCCCTAAAAGCACAGTAAAATGACATGTATCAAAAATAGCTACACCTCTACTTTATGTGATACTTTCTGTATCAAGCCAATATAAAATTTTATTTTGCATATGCGGATAAGAGGATGTAGTTTCTACGTAGCATTGGCACAAGATCTTAGTATCTTACACATCAGCCTGCATCTGGACCTCAACCCCCTCGAGGTGCTGGCGTATTGTCTCTCCAGTAGCTGCAAGTATCTCAGAACTTGTGTTGCTTGTTTCAGACTTGATCTTGGTTTGGAACCTTCCTAGCACCAGTACTAATTGATCAAAAGCCCTGGTTGAAGTCAAGAAATGAAATTAAACCCACTAGCAATCTCAGATATATCTGCTTTATTAATACAACGTAAGACACACCTGGTTAGGTAGTTTTCTGGGCATTGTTCTGGTTCTTTGTCTGACATGATAATTTCTTTCGTTCCTGAAAAAAATAGTAAGGACAAGTTAGTTATGAACTGCAAACCATGAAAGCAAAGTAAGCAAGTAAGCAGTTTTACCAGAAGTGGCAAAAGGAGTAGGTGAAGATAAGTGTCTTTTGCCCATTCTACCCTCTTTTAGATGTGATTTCCTATCCAGATGTTTAAGAGGAGATTTATTGGGGCTGTCAACATCTGAAAGCCATTTGCTATATTTATATCCTGCACATGAAGAACCAAGTATTAATAAGTAACATGCCACCAGTAAGCAATTTTAGGATATATCCAAGATCATCTGTAAAGAACTTTAGCTCCAGATATTAGTGTTCTAAAACTAATGCAGTCAAGTAACTAAAGTAATAGCAAATTCAAGATAGTAAACAATACTAACAAAATACATGTAAACTAGCATGCATGCACATGACAGAAAATGCCACATGTTGCTTCTATTCCACTTGTCACACAAACTATAAATTCAATTTGAATGTCTTCTTTTGAGCAAGCACTACCTAAAATAGTTAAAAATGGGTGTAGCTTGTTAGCATACCAGCAAGTCATGACTATATATTTGCAGAGCCTTACTCTACAGCCATAAAAACTTAGAAATTTTTCATGGACAGCTCAAGCCTGTGAACATGAATTGCATGCGATAAAATTGGAATAGCGGGTCATTTGAAAGATATCTAACAGCTTAATGGGGCAGCATAATTAAAAGAGGCCGATATAATGACCCCAAAAGCAAATAATTTGTATTAATACTTTATTTTCATGTCGCAAAATGATAAAAGTGGATGAACTAACTTGTTAATAGTTATCACAGAAAACTAGCAAGCCTGCAAATATGCTTACCATACCAGTCTGGTGAGTCACAATTGTTCGAACATTGGTGAAGCATACAGTAATCAAGTCATAATTTCCACAATACAAACAGGCAGCAAAGGTGGTAACAAAGCTTACATCATATATGAATCATCAATCATGTGACGCCAATGGTGGCTAATCAGTGATGGAAGGATTGCTATGAAAAATTATGCAAACACAGCAAACACAATCATAGGATTATTGAAAGCGCTGATCCCTATGACAAAACTGGTAATTCATACATAGAGATAATCACTGGAAATATATATGTAAATACATTGAGAGAAGAATGTGCTTTCTAAAAAAACTCTGTCCTCATGCAGGACAGGGGGGGTAGTACACTATAAACTAACATGTTCGCCTTTGCTTCTAGAAATGTAGGCATTAAACGCAAAAGGAACGTAACATAATCTAGCAAAACTATTGTTTTGCATGTATAAAGTGTATCAGTGTATGGCAATTGGCAATGTTGGTGTTCTGACCTTTTCCAAAGCTTGGAATAGAACTTTGAGTCCCTTCATCTTCAATTGGAGAAAGGGGCGAAAGATATGGTTGTTTTCCGTTCTCTCTTTCCTCTTGAGAATTAGGTGATTCACTGCCAGGCAACTCATCGGTTTTATCCATTTCGTCCTGGACATCATAATAAATTAATGAGTGATAATAGGTAAATTATTCTGTAACCAATTTATTAAGGTTGGAACATGCTTTAGAGACTTCAAGCATACCAATGGCTCAGATTCTGGATCTGAGGCATAGGAACTTGACCTTGATCTGTTCACACTTTTGGGATATTTGGGGCAGTACATGTCATCATCTAGCATTTTACTTCTTTGGAGGGGTCATCTACATTAGCTGCAAAAGTAGGACTTGCAAAGTCATCTGGCATTCCTCCGAATTTGTCCGCCAATGGACTGGCAACCTTCTTCTCTCCAAAGTTACCATTTATCTGAGGACTTGAATCATGTTCCCATGGGTATGTTTTTGGTTCAGGTGATGGATTAGCAGCACCAGACAGTGGCAAGTTAAAATTATTTCCCACTGCTGTATGCGCATGAGGGCTTCTGTCTGAAGCTCCAGGGATGTTCAAATTATCATTTTCCTTCCGGTGCAGTGACAAAGAAGAATAATTTTCCTTGCTCTTCGATGACATATTCTGAGGAGAAGAGATCTTATCTTCATCATCACTCAGTGTCTTGGCCAGAAAATTTTCTGAAAACTGCATCTTCCGAGGCCCAACTTTAGCCATCTTATTCAGCCTCTCCCTTTTAGGGCTTCTATAACAGCTCTCAGCAGTTTTTCCTGTTCGGGACAAAGAAGAAAAGGAGGTAGCTTTTACTCTCTTATTCTCTGATGGTGCATTTCTAGAAGAAGGTAGCTTTCCTTCCCTATCATCCTGTGTGGTCTTATTGAAAATCCTGTCTGAATAATGTATCTTCTTAAGCTCAACTTTAGCCTTCCTATTCGAGCTCCTAAGATTTCTAAAGCTCCCAGAGTCACCAATTGCAGATTTCCCCACTGTTTTTGGTGTGCACTTCTCGTTGAAAGCAAACACATTGTCCAGCATTTTCTGCTTGGGTGCAGAACGAAAAGTAGATAATGGTTTCATTGCACTCCATCTCTTTTCCTGCTGCTTGGAGGCTGCTGGTGCTTTCTTGCACCCTAACGAGCAAGTAACCGGTCTTATTTCAACTACTTGTGGACTGTCAGAAGCTGGCTCAATTGGATCAGAGGATGGTTTACACTTTGTAAACTTTTCTGTTTGACAGTTCAGCGGATCTGGCGTCTTGATGTTATCAGGAACAGGTGAAGTGACAACCTGCTTGTTTCCTGAAGATGGCCCATTGGCGGTTTGACCTTTAGGATGGTCAGGTGTCTCAATGTCTTCAGGGTTTGTTGAAGCAACAGCCTGCTTGTTTTGCGAAGTGCCACCAAGGATCTGCAACAGCTTCATCCTGAGTACTTCGCTGTTGGGCTTGGTTTTACCTGCAGATTCCACTTGGCGCTTTCTTTGAGAACTCACAAATGGTGACCTCCCTAATTGATCAGGCTGGCTGCCTTGTTCTCTTCTTGCTCTAAAGGAAAAGGTTCCTGCTTGCTCACGTGTATTATCATCAGGTTGTGATACAGAAACCTTAACAGGAACAGCTTCAGGTGCCTCTTTAGCAGATCCATCATGGTTTGCAGCTTCTGGTGAGACCCGGAGTGAAGCATTGTCACCTTTCGGGGGTCTAGATCTTCCATCAGTTCCCTGAGACAAGTTCCTCTTGTTAGAGATATAATTAGAGATAAACTTGTGTTAGAATAGGACTCTATATTTGTTTTGGTTTCCTTATCTGTAACACGCATTGTATATATATACTTGCCAATTGGCCCTGATAATATACATCGCATATTCCAACATGGTATCAGAGCGCTAGGGTTACCTCTCCTGACCTAGCCGTCACCCTCGGCGGCTTGTCGCCTGTCGGCCTCCTCCTCCTAGTCGTCCGACCGCTTCCTCCCCGCCGTGGCAAATGCCGTCCTCTGCTCTTCTTGAGCGACCACCTTGGCGCCGATCTTCTCCCGGCAGCGGCGCCACGGAAGGGCTTGGCGACCACCGCCGCCGCCTCGGCGACCGCCTCGCCGCCGGCCGCCTCGGTGGCAGCGCCGACGCCTCCGCCCGTCGCCGCCACTCGCCTCGAGGCCGACGCCGCCGTCTCCACCCGCCGCCGCCTGCCGCCGCCTCCGTGAGTGCCTCTTGGGATCGCCGCCACTCGCCTCGGTGCCGACGCCGTCTCCACCGTCGAGCCGCTGAGCCGCCTCCGTGAGTGCCTCTTGAGGACCACCTCGGCGACCGCCTCCACAAGCGAGCCGCGCCGCCGCCATTGCCTTGTGGTTGCGAGGATTAGGGTAGTAACCTAATCCTTGCGTGAGGAGATGGGCGGCTGTTTTAAACAGGCCGGTTGAAGGTTACTGAAGAAAGAAAAAAAAAAAAAAAAAAAAAAACGTTGTTCTAACCGTGCCGTCGGCGCCGCTGTTAGACCTCGTTGTCTTAATCGCCGCGCCGCCCAATGTACGCCTACCAATGGGCACCGTTTCTCCTCCGCATTGCCCGGTGATCTTCGACGGTGTTAATTACACCGACTTGTCTCACATGCGCATCCATATGCGTGGTCTTCGTCTTTGGGGCGTCCTCTCTGGCGATATCACCTGCCCGCCATGCCCTTCTCCTCCAACAGAGCCTGCGTCTGTTGCGCTTCCCCCGACAGCTGACAAGACTACTATTGAGTCTGCTGGCCTTGCTGATGAGAAGGCTGTCTCTGCCTACCAAGAGGCTCTGGACTCCTACATGGATCGCTTGACTACCTACACTCGGTGGTGTGACGACGGCGAGCGGCTGCTGCCGTCTTCATCGCCGATGTTCACCTCGATTTTCTTACGAGATTGTGGGACTTTCATCGGCTGTCCAGATGTGGACTTATCTTCGACAGCGCTACGAACCCTCTGGAGATGCCCTCTACTTGTCAGTAGTTCGTCAGGAGCACTCTCTTCAGCAGGGTGATGCTACTATTGACGCCTTCTACGCTCGAGTTCGCGATGCGCGCCAATCGGACTCTCTTCGCGACCGCCGTTTGCGTTCTGTTCATCTTTGCTTGGTGTCCGTCTTGACACAGGTTTGGCGTGTCTCGAGTTCCTTACTCGCCGCCCCGAAGTTCGGCGGGCGTGCCCGGCTACTTGCACGCCACCTCGTGTCACTCTTCTCGGAGGCCCTTACCGAGATACGTGCGGAGGAGACTCGTCTGAGTGGTCTTTGATGCGATGCCACTCCTCCGTGCTCGCCGCCTGCACACTGCTACATCGACTACTTCACGCTTGAGACGCGCCTCCTCCAGCCGCCACGCAGTGGTGGTGGCCGCCCTCCATCTGGCGGTGGTCGTCCTCGCCGCTCCTCTATGCGACAAGATCGGCCACATTGAGTCTCGGTGCTACAAAGCGGCATATTTCACGCCGTTCTTCTCCTAGCACTGCACCGGTACTTCTACAACGACGCGTCGCATCAACTACTTCCGCATTTTCTCTCACCGAGGTGAGATAGCCGACTTCGACGATCGCTTGCCGCTTGTGTTCTTCCTCGACGAGTTCTGCGGGTTCTGCGATCGACTCTTGAGCAATCGAAACCACCTCCTACACACGCAGTACCTCCCCGTGGATCCTTGATTCGGAGCATCCTTCCACATGACTTCCGATTCTTCCACTCTATCTTTGTTACACCTCTTGATTCCCCGCGGTGTTCTTACTGGCGATGGTACCTCTCTTCTGCTCTGCAGTCGAGGACCTCTTAGCAACTCATCTTTTCATGTTCCTTCATTGCTCATGTTCCTCGCCTAACCATGCGACTTCTTTCTGTAGGACGACATCGACCTTGGTTATCGGATCATTCTCGACTCGACTCTTGTTGTGTTCGGGACCGCCACACGGAGCTCGTTGGTTCGGCCCTCGGCGCCTTGACTCGCAGCGCCTCGGGAGCTTGGCGGCTTCACCTTCCTTCCGCGCCACCATCGCCGCCCGATCTCTCGCCTCGCCACTCCGCCTCACCGCTCTTTCCAACAATGGCATCACCGTCTTGGCCATCTGTGTGGCTCTCGTCTGCCGCCTTTAGTTCGTCGTGGTCTCCTGGGGTCTGTCTCAGGAGACGTGTCTCTACATTGTCGTGGTCGTAAGTTAGGCAAGCGGCTTGACTTCCTTATCCTCATAGTGAGTCAGTGTCTCAACGTCCTTTTGATCTTGTTCATTCTGATGTTTGGGGTCCGGCTCCCTTCGTTTCGAAAGGGGGTCATCGATACTATATCATATTTATAGATGATTTCTCTCGCCGCACTTGGATATATTTCATGTCTTCTCGTAGTGAGGTCTTGTCTATCTATAAACAGTTTGCCACTATGGTTCACACACGCTTCTCCACTCCTATTCGTGTCTTTCGTGGTCGACTCTGTTTGGCGAGTACCTCTCTCATCACTTGCGCGCTTTCCTTCTCGACTGTGGCACTCTCGCCGCCTCTTGTCCCGGTGCTCATGCTCGAATGGTGTTTGTTGGCGCAAGCATCGTCACCTCCTTGAGTCGGCTCGTGCACTGATGATTGCCGCCTCTATTCCACCTCACTTTTGGGCGGAGGCTGTTTCCACTGCCACTTATCTCATCAACATCCAGCCTTCTTCGCTCTTCAGGTGCAATCCCTATTGAGCGTCTCTGTGGTCTCCTTCCTGACTACTCTACCCTTCGCTGCATTTGGTTTGCGTTTGCTACGTTCTTCTCGCCCCTCGAGAACGCACCAAACTGACTGCTCAGTCCATTGAGTGTGTCTTTTTGGGGTACAGTGCCGAGCACAAGGGCTATCGGTGCTGGGATCCTGTTGGTCGACGGATGCGGATTTCTCGGGATGTGACTTTCGACGAGTCTCGTCCCTTCTACCCACGTCCTGTCTCTCCTTCGACTTCCTCTGTGGAGTCTCTGTCTTTTTTGACCTTTCCAGATACACCTATCTCGTCTCCACATATTTCTCCTGTGGCCTCTCCGCCATTGTCATCGCTGCTTGCCTCCTGCGGCTCCTCAGGCTCCCCCCACTACACTCGTCTACACTCGTCGACCTCGTATTGAGGATCTTCCAGATGAGCCCACTTCCCCTGATGTTCCATCTTCTTCTGATGATTCATCTTCCCCTGATGTACCGTCTTCTCCTCGCTACGCTCTCCGCGATCGCCAGTCGATTCGGCCCCCTGCCCGTTTTGCTTTTGCCGGGCGCGACTACTTGTGAGCTCGCCTCCTCACGGATGTCATTACTCATCCCGAGTGGCGGCATGCCATGGCCGAGAGATTGCTTGCCCTCGAGCGTCATCGGTACTTGGGATCTTGTTCCTTTTCCATCTCACTCTCGTCCCCATCACATGTAAGTGGGTCTATAAGATTAAGACTCGCTCGATGGCTCTCTTGAGCGCTTATAAGGCGCGTCTTGTTGCTCGTGGCTTCCAAAGAGAGCATGGTCGTGACTACGACGAGACTTTTGCCTCGTGGCCCACATGACCACCGTCCGCACTCTTCTTTCTCGGTGGCGTCTCGCATCGGGTCTGCTTCTCAACTTGATGTCAAGAATGCCTTCCTTAATGGCGAGTTGCGTGAGGAGGTCTACATGCATCCGCCACCGGGTATTCTGCTCTCGAGGGCATGGTCCGCCGCCTTCGTCGCTCTCTCTATGGCCTTAAGCAAGCCCTCGTGCGGTTTGAGCGCTTCTCCTCTGTGGTCACTATCGCCGGTTTTTCGCCAAGTGATCATGACCTCGCGCTTTTTGTCCACACTTCGCCTCGTGGTCGGACTCTTCTTCTTCTCGTATGTTGATGATATGATCATTCACGGAGATGACTCGAGTACATTGCCTTTGTCAAGGCTCGTCTTAGTGGCGCCCTTATGTCGGATCTTGGTCCTCTTCGTTACTTCCTTGGGATTGAGGTTACTTCCACTCCGGATGGTTTCTTTATGTCCCAAGAGAAGTATATTCAGAACTTCTTGATCGCGCCTCCTCACCGATCGGCGTCTGTTGAGACTCCTATGGAGCTCAATGTTCATCTCCGACCCTCTGATGGCGAGCCTCTTTACGATCCGACTCGCTATCGCCATCTTGTTGGGAGTCTTGTCTACCTTGTCATTACTCGTCCTGGATATCACTTATCCAGCCACATTACGAGTCGGTTTGTTTCGCTCCCACTCAGTCCACTACTGACCACCTTCTTCGAGTTCTGCGATACCTTCGTGGGACTATCTCTCGCCGCCTCTTCTTTCCATGCTCCACTTCGTTACCTTCAGCTTATTCGGATGCTACTTGGGCGATCCTCCGATCGCGGTCTATCTCTCGCTTCGTGTTTTTCTTGGTGGTTCGCTTATTGCCCGGAAGACGAAGAAACAGATCGCAGTGTCCCGCTCGAGTCGAGAGGTGAGTTGCGAGCTATGGCTCTCTTGACAGCAGAGATTACTTGGCTACGGTGGTTACTTGAGGATTTTGGTGTTTCAGTTACTACACCGACTCCTCTCTTGTCGACAATCAAAGCTATCGGTATTGCGTGACCTGTGAAGCATGAGCTCACCAAGCATATTGGTGTTGATGCTTCCTTCATGAGGTCTTGTGTGCATGATCAGGTGATTGCTCTTCAGTATGTGCCTTCAGAGCTTCAGATAGCGGATTTCTTCACGAAGGCCCAGACTCGAGCACAGCACGGCTTCTACCTCTCCAAACTCAGTGTTGTTGATCCACCATGAGTTTGAGGGGGGGTGTTAGAGATATAATTAGAGATAAACTTGTGTTAGAATAGGACTCTATATTTGTTTTGGTTTCCTTATCTGTAACACGCATTGTATATATATACTTGCCAATTGGCCCTGATAATATACATCGCATATTCCAACACCTCTCAAATGCAGGGGTAGTAGCAGTATCTCCGCCTCTTGATACAGAACCTGCCCTCGGAATTGTGATGCCAATTGAGACCCTAGGGAATTTACCAGATATATATTTGTTGCTGGCCAAACTCCAATATTTACTTGACGTGGCCTATACACAATCATAATGATTAATGCATGAATTGTTAAATGCTACAATGAAAGAACAGCTGAGCTGAAAGGATAACATGAAAAGGAAGTGCATCCTACAACTTAGCAGGAGAAAATTCTACTCACTTTCTGGATGTGCTGCAGCTCAATTTCCATAGGTGCAGCTTCTGAGATAATAGTATACCAAATTAACTAGAGTTGAACCTGGTAAATAGGAAAATAACTGCTTGTGATAAGATTCCACCAGTGTGAAAGCATATTTCAGAATCAAATTAAGCTTCACAAATGTATACAGAATTCTTGCAAAGAAGCATCATTTAGAAATCATGTTTGGCGGCACATTTGCAAAGTGCAGCTGTATGAGCAAAGGTGATAACATGGTCCGGTAGGGGGGGTCTTGCACGGCAGCATTGACATGATGGAACCAAGGACTGCCACTGATCCTTAACTAGCCGACCAAATAAAAGCAACTCAAGTACCAACTTAACAAAATCATTTATGGAAACACGATATGAATCATGGCCAAAAGAGTAGTTAGCACTGAACATTAACACAGAACTGCATCATATATATTTGTCAAGAAAAAACTGCTATTGTGGTAGAGCTGCATTATATATGCCAAATCTAAATTGCTACGGTGGCTAAAATTACTGAAGAGCAGAGGCACAGACCACAACTGATTTTGATTGACCACTGCAGTACTAAACTGAGGCTCAAATTAAACAGACTGCAGACAATAAGTGCATATCTAACAGGTCAACTTAGCCTACTCGATGAAATACTGGGACCAGTCCCTTTATAAGCATATTAAATCAGAAAACGTGATTCAGTAGCTACATCGTATAGCAACATACTAAACGTGGCCTCAGCATTCAGAGATTGTCTTCCACAAGCAACACAACCCAGGTCGAACACACTATCTCAAAGAACCCAACTCGGTGAAATTTGAGACAAAGCAATACTGGCACAATCTAACACTTCCGGGTTGCGGCAGCTAGTCACAAGTTCGAAAGACAAAAACAATCCAACAGAGATATCCATGGACGAAGCAGGCATCTGATAGCAACCGATTGGAACCGATGGTACCTCTGCGACAGGTAGAATGTACAATTCCACCACGGGAGAGGAGCAAACCCCAGTGAAATCAGAAAACGTAATACAAAATTTGGCCCTGGCAAGCGTGCAATTCAGGCGAAATGCACAGGTGGGTTGCTCCGAATCCCAAGTTCCCAACAGCACCTAATTCCAACACTTAAACCCTAAATATCGCGTGCGGGAACCAAAATGCACGAACCGAACCAATCGATGGGGGGAATTGGGAGTTAGTACCTTAGGATTGGGAATCTCCGGCGACGCCTGGGAAGCCGTGACGCGACGCTCCAGTTCGCCCCCCGCGCGAGGCCTCCGGTGAAGCTACACGAACTGCGTCGAGGAATCCGTGGGGAATCTCTCCGACGCCGTGCTGCCGAAGCCAAGCTGATACAAAGACAGGGGATACGAGATCAGAGACACCGGGAGGTAGAGGGAGGAAGCGGAAGCGAGCGAGGAGTACGGGGTGGAGGGAGGTGGCGGCGACGGTGGATGGCCTCACCCTCGCCGCCGCTCGCCGGCGTCGCCTTGCCTCGGAATCCGCGCGCTCCTGTTGGATTTGGGATTTCAAGCTTCTCTTGTGCTCGAAAAATCCGGTGCGAAAAGGGAGTGGTGATGAAAAGGAAACTTTCGGGGCGAGCGGGATTTTGAATTTTCGGGGAATGGAGCCGAAAGATTTGGTCACATGGTGTGACCTACCATAGTGCTGGCCAAATAGGTGCTCAGCACGCACGGTTGGGCACGATCTATCTAGGTCGGTATTACTGTACTAATTTACGTGCTGAAAAAGTAGTTTAAACATGATTCATCGATCATTCGTGTTAGACTGGCATGTGCTCGTTTAGTTTGATGGACT
The DNA here is from genome assembly GCA_036346395.1 of Hsuehochloa calcarea. Lineage (NCBI taxonomy): Eukaryota > Viridiplantae > Streptophyta > Magnoliopsida > Poales > Poaceae > Hsuehochloa > Hsuehochloa calcarea. The sequence continues at coordinate 16,472,348 of CM070611.1, read as the reverse complement.
TTTTCGGGCTACTTAACCTGTTAGGTTAAAAAAAAAAAAATATAGAATACAGAAATAATTATAAAAAATATAGAAAAATAAGATATGCAAATTGAAAATATAATAAAGAGTTTTATTAATGTTCAAATGGTTATCGTTAAATCTTTGCCAAATAAAAACTCAACATTAGAAAACTTTGTCAAAGAAAAAAAGTACAACATATAGCTCTACATATATCCTTGTTCTACGTGTCGTTGTCTAGCTACTGATTTTCAAACACCTCCGATAACTGTGGATTTTCCACAGAGTGTTGTGTTCGAAAAATCAAATTATTCTCAATCCTTCACAGTTAGAAGTATCTCCACCATCTCACTTGTGAGACTTATTCTTCTCTCCTCCAATATTATTTCAGAAATACTGAAAGCAGACTCGGAGGAAACCGGCGAGACAGGAACAGTTAACATATCACGTGCAAGAATGGATAGCACGGGATATGTTAACTTATGGGCTTACCATCGTTCCAAAATTTCGAAACCTTCTGAGTTGAAATCCACCGTATCGCTGTCTAGATAGGTGGATAGTTCTTCATTCCTTGTTATTCTTGGCTAAGCAGACAGCGCTGCAGAAGAAGAAGACCTAGGCTTGGAGGAAGAGCCACCGAAGATCTTGCCCCATATATTTATCTTACTACTTGAGGCGGGGACTACTGGAGGTTGTTGTGAGCGAACTCCCCGGAACTTATTTTTATATCTTTGGTAAACCTCGTATAACCGACAAACGAACTTATGAAAAATAATTAGTATAGTCTAGCCCTGTAGTATTACTAAGAAGATCAAGTACACTACCAAATGCATCAATTTTAGCTCTAGGATCTAAAACAAATGCAAATGTATATAAGTAAGGGATTTCTCTCAAATATTTAAGGTATTTAGTTTTCATAGCAACAATAGCATCACGTAAAACTAAGTTATTTTCATATATTTTCAATTAAGTAGCAATCTGTAAAATACTATGCACAATGATAGGAGATGTTGGATAGTATACAGCGGACAAAGCAACAGTGGCCTCATAAATTTTTTCTAAAAATGACAGTATCTTCTCAGCAACGAATCAATGTTGCTCAGTCAATAGTATACTATCATCAGTGCTCTGATAGTACGCTTGAATAAAAACAGAAAAAGTGCTCTTATATGGTACAAGACTCGTAAGCATCACGTAAGTAGAGTTCCATCTTACCTCCATGTCCAAACCGAACTTTCTTGGACGTATACCCATCGCCCTGCAGAAGTTCTTATATTGTGTTATTTTTATATTAGAATTATTCAAGAAAGAAATCGCATCGCGAAAAGCTTTAATATACGGATTCAAGCCCTTCAAACCACATTTGACTATAACATTAATAATATGACAAGCGCATCGTTGATGAAGCAAGAAGGAATCGATGTATGTACTCAACATTGGAGTAAGAATATCCATAGCACTAGAGTTCGAAGCGGTGTTGTCTAAAGTAATTGATAATATTTTGTCTGTAAGACCAAAGTCTTCCACGACTCTGATAATACAATCCGCAATATTCTCACCCGTGTGTGATATATCAATTAATTTCAAACTTATAATTCTTTTCTCTATTACCTAGTCATCATTAACATAATGAGCAACTACACTAAGATAATCATCCCTAACCCGACCACTCCATATGTCGGAGGTCAGGGCCACTGAAAATATACATGTACTAAATAGATCCTTTATTTTATTATGACAATCATTATATTGTTTTACTAGATCTCTAGTTGTTATTTGTCTAGAAATGGAAGAAAATCTATGATTACACGCAGTCCTAATGTAATTTTGAAAAGCAGGAGACTCCCAATGTAATATTCCGAAAATAAATAATAATAATAATAATAGCGTCTTAAGGGCCTGTACGTAATTAAACAAAGTAGGTACGTGGAAATAAAATATTTTGGAATTTTACGGAGGGGCTAGACTGTGCGAGGTATAAAAAGATCGTGGGGATTCTTCAAACCCTAGCAGTCTTTTCTTTTTTTCCCACCCTAGCCGCCACTTTGGTTTTCTGTTTCCCGTGCGCTGCCACCGTTTCTTCCTACCGCCGCGTGGACGCCGCATTGCCGCTCGGCGTCGCTGATTCCCCTTGCGCCTGCAGTCTCCTGCCGCGTCGGTGTCCGCCCGCGTGCACCGAGTGACACATCGCCGCGTGAAAGCTCATGCGTAGAGGGCTCGCTCGCGACGATTCTTTTCTCTACCGCGAGACCCGAGTGCTAAGGTTTGTTGCACGTATTTTTTTTACCTGCTATTGCTTGGCTAGCTAGTGTTGCGTTAGTAGTTTGTTCGGCTAATGGTGCACTTCTAGGAATATTTTTATTGGGGTCTGCATGCCCCGGCGGGATGGAATTTGGTAGTAGTTATTTTGGCATGTGACTAGGAATACATGCAGTAACCAATGTCTCTGTTGGAATTTTGTGATTAACTATTTTGTCTTGTAGCTACGTATGAATGCAAACAACTAGTGCTAGTAATTAATTTAGTAATGCAACTTTGCATGGTACTGCTAGTGCAAGATTTCTTTGCATGCATACTTAAACAGTAAAAGCGAGAGCTGTATGTTTCGTATATATGTGCTTCTTTGCATAGTAAAGAAGAGAGAGGAGCTAGCATGTTTTGTTGAACAGTAAGGGAAATATATATTAGGATGTTTCTAGTCGGGGAGAAATCAATTAAGGGATCTGTTTAGTATGCCGTTCTGTTGAACGATTTATTCGGGTACCTTAATGGCAAATTTTGAAAATGTCATCTACTAGTTAATTGTAGATAATTCCGATATCTTTCTATGGAATATTTAATCATGTCGATCGGACAAGTATAATTCGAGTTATGAATTTTGGAAGACTGCTGTCTTTGTGGTTGTCGTCTTTCGGCGCTGTTTTGGTAGACTATAGATTAAAAATAGTAAATAGACTAATTAGAGTTTTTGATCTACATGAAAGATGTAGATAATTGTCTAAGGATTCTGTAGAATCCAAGAACTTGAATTTTGGTTGGGTAAAACAAAAGTTATGAATTTAGTAAGACCCGCTGTCCCGAAGCTAACAGATCGGTTTTCTGGGCTAAAAACAGAGGGTTAGATGATTTAATTAGAAGACTTGGTAATATAATAAAATATAGAGAATTTTGTGTAGAATCCAGAACTGGGTGGTTTGTCGTGATCGGACTTTTGAGTCGAAAGTTACGCTCTTTTTAGTAACAGGACAGCTAGGGGTGACTTTTCGGTACCAGAGAAGCGTGGTATATTTGGGGACGGGTAGGAGCGATGTCTATTGAATGCTATTCTTGATGCTGTAGCTTGTATTGAAATTTGTGTATTTAATGTAGGAGAGGCGTCGTGCTTGTTGCCGTCTTCTAGCCAAACCGCAAGGCCGCAACTAGTAAAGGCAAGTGCATGGTAGACAATGATCAATGATTGATCATTGTTTTCTTTATCTTCCATTACCATTATTGTTGTGCTTTTATTTTATTTAATTGCAAGCAATGGAATGGTATGGATTTATATTGTTGATGACATGATGAAAAAAATTGGATATGATGAATATTATGAAACTCTGCATGTTTGCATTCATAAGCATCTTTGCATATGAGCAGGTGATCATGAATGATCACAACTCCACGGGAGTGGAGAAGGTCCCCGATCCTTGTGGAGGAACGGGCTTGAGAGTGAATGTTGTCGCGAGCATTCACTCACGGTATACCGGTATTAGAGTTGCATTGATATATGGGATTAATGGGTGTGAAACAAAGAGAAGATAACAACATGATAATATTAATAGAAGTACCTGTGATGATAATGAAGTTATTGAATGCTGTTGATTTATTATTGTTCGTTGTATATTGATGTGTTTGCTGAGTCGTGGACTCACCCTTGCTCTTTTGTTGTCTTTAGGTGATCTTCGAGGACGCCATGACTGAGAGCGAGTAGAGCACATGGATTAGATCCATACTTCAATCACATGATCATTTGCCTTAAGAACCTTTTCATTCAATGTTGGATTACTCTTGGACATGTTAGAGGCTGAATAAAGTTTAGGTCACATTTTGGACTAGGTTATTTATTTCAACAATTTGGATTCAGTAGTTGGTGCTATCCTGGATTGTTTACCTGGTTATATTTCCCCTTGCTTATTTACTCTTGCTTGATTCATAATTATACATGCTCCTTTGTGACCCAGGGTTATGTCCATTGATATTTTCTTGCTGAAATTTTATAGTGTGTCGATAATTATTAGTTTAGAGAGTAGTTTAGTGGCATTCCAGGCTCAGTGTTGGGCTGGGGTGTTACACCCAAATCTAACGGTAAATCATTAGAAGCAATTAAACAATAGAGATATTGATGGGCTACCTCAAGATTGTAGTCTCAGCTATGTACCGTACTGTCGGAGTTGTACTGTAGTTGCATCTGCCTCATCATCAATCCTTGCTAGGGCTTGACATCTTGTAGTATGTCTAAGCAAGTGCATGTTCCACATGTAGACTTTGCAGACAATTCATTGCAATAAATTTTACCAATAGCATATGATACCTCATTTCCCTATGCGTCTTGCTTGGTTGTCCTGTCGAAATTCCCCCACACTCCTGATGTAGACGACCTCGACATCTTTGCTCTGGTTGACGTGGAGCCTGATGCTGCCGTAGAGCCTGATGATGGAACTCCGCCTTGCCCTTCTGGTTGGATTGGGGCAGCTGCAGCCGCATCCATGGATGCAATTTCCTCAGGTGAAAGTTCGTAATCACCAAGAGCAAAGCTGTCGTAACTGTCCATAACCAAAACTACAAAATTAAAACTAACACTATTATTACTTTCATCTTAGAATAATAAGTTCTAACAAAAAAGTATGCAAAAAATAGAATAGTACCTCTTTGTTGTTTGGCTGCCGAAAATTAAATTTTCCAAAAATTGATAAAGTTTTTTTAAAATTTTTGCCAAATCATCTCATAAATGAATTTAAATTTGCACAGATTGGGGAATGAAAGGTGCTGAATGAGGGGGGTATAGTGGCTACTTACGAAAAAAAATTTAGGATTTTAGGATTTTTTTTTTGCTATTTTTGAAGACCTAAACGGCTAAAAATGCTAACGACTAGATTTTAGTTGGGTCGTGCCGTGCCAGGCACGGCCCATGAGCCTGCTAGCTCGGCCTACTTGGTGCCTCTACCCCGCCTCCTCTTTTCCCCTGCCCGGCTGCTCAATGAGACAGTACGGCACAGCGGTAGTGCTCACTGCAGCACTACCACTACCGCACGGAGCACGGTTGCACCCGCCCGCCCGCTTCCACGCCAGCACCACTCCCTCCCCGGATCCTCGCCTTCTCCTTCCTACACGCTAGCAACGCCGCACAGCCCTCCTCCCTCTTCTCCCTCTGCTCCAGACTAGTCGTATAGTGATATGACCAGATCTAGACTAGTCGAATGGTGGTGAGGAAGAGTTGATCATAAATGGTTACACCGATGCTAGCTTCCAAACCGACAAGGATGATTTTAGATTGCATCAGGGTGGTCAAAGTCTTAGAACAGTGTGGTCGAAGTCTTAGACCAACGTGGTCGTAGTCTTATATCAGTGTGGTCGAAGTCTTAGACCAGGGTTTGTGTAAGATATGCAAAGTGCACACGAGTTTGATCCATTGATAAAGGTTATCCCTCAACCTAAGCATGAGGCGCACACAAGAGCAATGGGTATAAGATACCTATATGATTGACTCTAGTGCAAGTAGGGGACTGTTGGTGATATGCCTTAGAGACAATCATAGAAATGATTGTGTCATACCTATGTTTATGAGTTCTTGAATAAGTATTATCATGTTACTTGAATGAATCATACGTTATAAAGATCAACGAGTATGTGACTTGTTGGTGAAGCTCTTTTAACTTATGATGATGTCATTCTAAATGTATCTCTGGTCGTATGCCACTGGTCGAAACACCAGTGATTCTATCAACCAGTACATGTATTGATTGATGACCATGTTTCACCGGTTAAGGATATATGGATATCGAATCAATAATGTGAACACATGTTAGAGAACATGGTGTTAGATTGACCCACCTTGAGACACTGTTGAGATTGTTATGATTTCATTTGTCATCAGTTGGTCTCAAGCAATGATGATGTATAATGCTTCGACCTGAGATCAACTTACTTTCCTACATGCGTAAGAGTACACTTTGGGGTTGCCAAACGCTACTCATAACTGGATAGTTGTAAAGGTAGCTTCCGAGTATGCTATGAAACATGCGGAGGAATGTGAGTGGTCGGATGTGGGATTTGCCCCTCCTAACATAACAGAAGAGATGTCGCTGGGCCTCTCGATGTGGTCGGATAAAGAAAGTGCATGACCATGCCACTGGTGGTCGAAGAGTTCGACCACATGAAGTTATCCGACACTTGATCGAGAAAGTATTGAACAGTCCATGGATGACACAACATCTTACCTGGAGTTCAACCAGATATCGTGAGGCAAAGGGAGAATACATGAGCTGGTCTTTCAGTTCAATCAGATACGGACTTGTCGTATAGAGATACGAGTTGGTCGAACATGATCACTAAGTGGTCAAAACCTGATCGTAAGGAGTTACGAACTGGCCAAGACCATATCTGAACTGGTCGTATAGAGATACGATCTTGTCGTTAGTGATAAGGACCTGGTCGTAGATCATATTGCATTAAGGTTCGTCCGATATAATTTGTGTGTATTCAGGAATCGTTATGTCTTGCTAGGTACCACTGACGACTCGTGGTGGGAAAAGGTATTCGAGTCACAACTGGACTACACATGAACCTACAGGGTCACACACTTAACGGGTTGGAACAAACCAGTACGGATATGATTCGTTAAATGTGTTCAGATAGGAACTGTCACGGGCACTATATAAGGAGATGGTTGAGGCCATGGGGATGGGGCATAATAGAGGAGACACACGATATGAGATATACGTGAGTTGTTCCACCAAACCCTAGATGCCTTCTTCTTGAGAGAACCTTTTCATGCGACTTGGTGCTAGCACACCAGCGTGTGTTCCTGCTCTGGACGTGTGGATACCGTAGAAGTGCTATTGCAGTTGTTGTTGCGCTTGAGGATGATCCGCGACTTTGTAAGGAAAGCAACCGGTTGTTGTACGAGTACGATCGACTATCAGGACGATCGACTACGAGGATAATTGACTACGTTGGGCGATCGACTACATTGGGAGATCGACTACGGTGAATAATCGATTACGACCTCTATATCGACACATTCTTCGTTGGACTAGGCTGCTCCAACTCTTCTTCCGCTGCACTGCGCGTCTGGTGGTAACGATCTGTAATATCTTGCTTGCATGGCATCCTGATGTACGTGGTAGAATTTTTTGAATTGTCAGCTAGCTTAGCTTACCTGCATCCCTTCAACCCAGCCCTCCTCTTCCTCTCCTTCTCCTCCCAACTCCCTCTCGGCCTTGTCCTTCCTCTACATCGGCCCTTCTTCCTCCATGTCGGCGTCGCCCCGCACGCCTCTCTTCTCGCGCTCCCGACTCTAGCTCCTCTCCCTCCCTCTCAGCACAAGGGCCACTCGGGCTGTGTCGGGCTTGTACCGTACCTGGCACAGCCCGACACTATTCGTGCCATGCTACCAGGGTAGCGGCCCAATCACGGTACAGGCTGTCGTGCCATGCCGACAAGTCCCATGAATATTATGGATCGTGGTGTGTCTGGGCCGGGCCTACAGTGTCGTGCCTCAGGCCAGTCCGGCCAGCTCTACCTACCGATAATATCTAGTATCTCACGGATACGTGGGACACATAAACATGGCCAACATGTCAGTAGGGGCAAGAGCAGCATGCCCCTAGGCGGAGGGGAATGCGAAATAATTGTCCAATGATGCTTCTGAAGAATCTAGACTCACTATTATATGTTAATAGAGTATTTTGGTAATTAATGACAATCGTCATGTGGACTAACATTTTCATGATTTTGTGAAAAAGGTTAAGTCACATGATGATTAAGAAAATTGATGGCTCAATGTGTTGAAGGTCATCAAATCTAATGAGTGGCATCATGTGTTGATACTCAAGTTAGAAACTAAATCTTGGAGAAAAAGTGTGGATCATCATCCTAAAGATCCAAGTAAATACGTAAGGCAAATGTATGACTAGCATAGAATAAGGATATGTTCCTAGTTCTTTTACCGGTCTCGGTATTTGGTGTAAAGACCGGATTGCTAGTATGAATTGTTATACTATTAAGAGAGGCCTTGACTAGTAGTTTGAGTGTGTCATGTGTTGATAGCTCATTTTGCTTGCTCTAGCTCTCGTTAGCATATTGCAAATATTTGTGAATGTGTTTTGCAAGTAGTTGAGTCTTATGCATAATCCTTGTAGCATGCGACTTTAGTTTGTGAATGTGTTTTACAAATAGCTTAAGTCCATGTACCATGTTATTTGTGGCATGATTCTAAAAGTCAGACAAATGTGTTTTACAACTTGTTGAGAATCTTGCCTTCAACCATTGTTTGCATCTTGCATCAACTGGCAAATATATTTTGCAAATTGAGTTGAAGCGATGTGCAATCTGTCTTTCAACCTTTTTCTGTGAATGGCGGCCTGACCCCCCCATGTTGACCGGTCTGACCAGTGGGCAACCGGAATGACCGCCGGGCAACCGGTCTGACCGCCATGAGTTGGCCGGTCTGACCGGTCCCACAATGCTATAACCGCAAGTTCAAGTGTGGTACTACTGCAGTGTAGCATTGTCGTAGTACGGCAGAACCATTTTCTTCTTGGCGGTTCATTTTTTGCAGAGAAGATGTCTTTCTGGTTTTGGTTCTCCTTTGTGGAGCAGTCTGACTGCCCCTCTGGCGGTCTGACCAGCCCTTGTGATGGTAGTTAGCCCGGATGTGTATCCAATTGCTAGTTTTATAGCTGTTAGAGCTAGGGAAGTTTGACCGGCCATTGGTTGCATGTGTTGCATTAGGTGGTGGATTGTGTATCCATTGAGCTTATACACTTGATTAGTTCAAGTGAGCATCTTCGACTTGTTACTCTTGGTGTTTACCGACACCTAGACGGCGTGGACGTGTCGTGGTCCGGTGATCTTCTCAAGTAGCTTGTGAGAAGACCCGATGTGTTATGAGTGGCTTGGTGCTCACCATCTCTAGAGTCGCGGAAGAGCAACCCCGAGGTGATTCGAGGTGTAGGCTTAATTTGTGGAGCTGGTCCAATTCATTTGGGCTTACCTCAATGTGGACTAGGGGAAGCCGGCAAGTTTCCGATCACCACGAGAAAAAGTTCAAGTGTTCTTGTGGTTTGCTTTCTTGACCTTTACTTTCTTGCAATTTACATTTATATAATTAAATTGCTTGCTTATCTTCTTAGGATTGCATTATTTATCTTGGTCATACCTTGTTGGTGCACTTAGCCAAGACTAGTTGTTTTATGTTTTAATTGAGCAAAACTGAATTGATTTAAAATTCAGTACAAAACTCAATTTTAACCAAAAGAATTTTTAAAACTGCCTATTCACCCCGCTCTAGTCGGCCTTCTCGATCTTATAACTTCTACCCCTACTACCTACAGCCAGTTCTCGGTGCGCTAATTTCTCTGACATTCAGGCCTGATAGCCACAGACCCACCTGTCAGAATAGCAATGTGTGGTGCGCGCCCGAATCTGCTGTGATCAAAGAGTCCGACTTAGCATCGGATCGGGCTCATGCAGTTCCATATGATCACGATACATGGATCAAAATTTTATACAAGGGTTATTTAGATGAGGGTTGCTAGCTCACGCTATAGCATTGAGACTATTGTAATTTGGAGGACCATTTGGTAATTTCTCAATTGATAAAAGAAGAAAAAGAAAAGAAAATAAAATAATGATGGGCCCACCCGTCGGTGAGAAAGAAGAGGAGATAAGGTTGGAGACTTAGTCTCCAACCCTATCTCCGAGATGCGCGGTTTTGGGGGCTTCTCCCTCATGAGTGGTGTTGGCGCATGAGGCACTGGCGGCCTGGGTGCTTTGGGCTTCAGCCGTTGGTAGCAGTTGTGTGGCCTCCTCTCCTACTACTCCTCTTCTTAAAGGCGACTCCCTTCTTCTTTCTTCACTCGATTGATTTCCCCCCTTTTGATTCTTCCTCTCTTCTGATTTTGCTTCGGTTTTGGGCGGTGAGAGCTGCTGTGCCACCGTGGTTGGTCACGGCGCTGATGACAGTGAGGATCGGCTCCTCCTCCTACTTGCGCGCCCATGTTCGCCTCTTGCGCCATCTCCCTGTTGAGGTTGCAGTGAGGAGATTTGGGTGTTACACCGTTGAGGATTGGACCCAGCCGACTCTTTCTTGATTTGTGAGCGAGGACTTTAGATCATCGGTGATTGGTTCTTGTGTGGCATTCTCTGTACCTTGACTTCGCGAATTGGTGTGCCCCGATTTGTGAATTGGCACTGTATCTCCGATGACCTCGCCTGTTCTTCGTGGCACAGCGAAACGATTGGTTTTCTGAGTCACCGTCGTTGGCGTGCCTTGCCCGGTTTTGACTTGGTGCCTTTGAGTGCCATCCGCACCATGAGTTTGTTATTTTTGTTTTTGCCTTATGATGGTTAGTGTGATGTGCTAGTGGAAGTTTCAAATTATATTTGCTATACCTTGCACTGGGAGACTTTTCATTGTATGGTTTGTAGGATCGGTTCATGCTCGATGAAGATTAATGTCATATGTGAAATTGGATTGATAACGTAGATTATAAATCAGACTTGAGCTATTTGTTTGCATACTGTTGGTGTTTCATCTCTAGTATTTCGGCTATGTTACTTTCAGAGGTTCGGTTGTTTGTGTGACTGATGGAACATGATCATTTTTGCACTATGGTATTGTTTGATCTTCTGTTACCCGAAAGGCTCAAGTGCTGATTTTGTGATCACTTTTGCATTATGAGTTAACCACTATTCCGTTGGCCGAAAGGCTTAAGTGCTGAAATTGTGATCCATTTTGCACTGTGATATAGATGATCCTCTGTTGGCTAACAATATTAATTGATGTTTATTGCTTATGAGATAATTCTATACTTGGAATATTAGTAAAGAATTCATTTGGGTTCAAAGTCTGATTTATTGTTGTCATATCTAATTAGTGAAGAGTATAAACAAATGTAGCGAGGAGGCCAAGATTTAATCTTGAGAAGCCCGACATCTGAGAGCAAAAGTAAACATCTAAATTGAGCATTATGCTAATTTTGTCCTATCTTTTGAGATTATTGTCATGTTTAATTGACATGAAAAGATTACATGTTTTTATGTCATTTATGTCGTTTATATGTTGTTGGAAATATACTTTAATAATCATAATTACTGTTGGAATTATTTATGAATATTTGCTAAAACCTCTATTTTTACTACAGGGACATCAGTTTAATACGGTTTCATAATGTTTTATGGGGTTTCAGCTTAAATGATGTTTCAAGTTTTGGGTTTTAATGAGGTTTCAGGTTTCACTCATAGAGTTTCATAAGGTTTCATGATGTTTTACGTTTTAGGTTTTATGGCGTCTCGGGTTTGAGGTTTCATGATGTTTCACATTTTGTGAAAATAGTTCGTGAGGGAACCCTCTACGGTCAAAGAAGCTAAACTGCATAGATTGAAGCTCAAATATAAGTCATTTACCATGTTACCTTATGAGAGTATCAATGAGACGTATTCTAGAATGAACAACATAGTAAATGAGCTCAAATGCCTCTTGTGATTTAACTGATCTTGATATTGTGCGCAAGATACTTATGGCTCTACCGGACAAATAGGAGACCTTGGTGACATTATTCCTCAATTCACCCGAATTGACAAAGATGACTCCTACCGCCCTTTTGGGCAATCTCCTCATGAATGAAATGTACAAGAAAGACAAAGATGAGCTTAAGGAGTGGGTCTTAACTTCAAGCAAAATAATTTATGCTTCAAGGCTAAATATGATTTAAGTGAAGATGAGTATCAAAATGAGAAAGATGATGACACCAAAGAAGAAATTGTCACTTTTATTAATAAAATGGAAGATCTCATGAAGAGACGTGACTCACATAAAAATACAAGCACATCTTCAAAAGCAAAGCACCACAAGACTCTAAGGTGTTATAACTGTCAAAGAAAGGAACATATTGCTTCAAAGTGTCCTTATAAGGAGGAAGATGAAGAGCCCAAATCATCGTCAAGAAAGAACAATGATGACAAAAGAAAACATTTTGCTGGACTAGCCATAAAGGATAATCCATCAAACAACTCAAATATAAACGAGGCTCTATCACTATTTGACATGTCTACATACTTCGTGATAAAAGGTAATAAAAAGGTAAATGATGATGATGAACCTTCATATGATGATTTGATGGATATGCTAGAGGGTCTAAATGAATATCTTAGGAAAGGGAAGATAAACTTCAAAGTTTTGAAGAAAGTGCATATCTCGCTTCAAAACAATTATGATATTCTAAAAGAAGAGCAGAAGTATCTCCTTCTCAGGAATGCACTAGCTCCAAGGTGGATATAGGTATAACATGTTATTTATTAGATAATATGGCATGTGTAGTTACTAACTCATGCATTGCATCTAAGGTTAGCATGTCCATTTCTTGTGATGATTTGCTAGATGTTCATTGTAGCTCAAATTTAGATGCTTGTTCTTCCTCTATGTTTGCTGAAACTAATTTTGTAGAGGACAATGAAGAGCTTAAAGTCCAAGTCAAGAAATTGACAAATGACTTGAAAAGTAGCTACAAAGGAAAGACATCTCTTGATGAAATATTAAGCAAGCAACAAATGTTGAACGCCAAAAGAGGAATTGACTTTATTTCCAAGAAGAATGAGAATAGCAAGACAAGGCACAATGCAAGACAAATGAAGAATATCAGGTGCTTTGGTTGCAATGAGAAGAGCCACAATGCTTTCGTGTGTCCAAATCAAGTGGATGTCAAGTCAAGATATTCAAAGAAGAAGCAAATCGGCAAGAAGCAAGAAAAGAATACAAGAAGAGGAAGAAAAGGCCCAACTTACTACAATTGTTGGGAAAAGGGACACATTGGTAAACTATGTCCCATGGGTAACACTCCTAAGCCAATTTTTTATAATGATCATTATTCGCTTATGAAAGATAAAAATGGTACAGTGATTGCTAGATGTGTTGGTTCACTGAAATTTATTGCAAGGGCCATTTGGGTGCCCAAATCCCTGGTGTCTAACATTCAAGGACCCAATTGAGTTTGGATACCAAAAGGTGCTTAAAATGCTAAATAGGTATTTAGTGAGGCATTGAAAGCTTGACTTATTTATGAAAAGGTGAATTCCACCATATATCAAAATTGGAGCTAAGTTTGAAGATAATATTTCACATCAAGAACCAATACCATCTCAGTAACAAGTACTTACATTGAAGTATCTAGCCCCTGGCCTTGTGTAGGTTGCATTCATGAAAATCTTTTTTCAAAAATGTATTCTTTCTCTTGATTCAAAATCATCATTACTGCAAACTTGAGAAGGATGGGATGTGGCACATTAAGGGGAGTGCTAAATCATATACATGCACATCACATCCCTAAGTGTGCTCAAATAAATTAAGTGGTAGTAATATTTTTCAAAATTAAGCCTTTATGCCAAAAGTCAAAAAAAATCATAACTATTAGTAATCTTGTGAAAAACTAGCTATAAAAAGTATACAAATGCTATTCAAAGGTTTTCCAAAGGTTTTGGCTCAAGAAAAACCTATTTTAAGTAAAAATGTGTTCTAGCCAAAATTCTATATCATAGTATCTTATTTTTGACCTGAACTTGATTTTTATATAAAATCTATTCTAAAAGGAATTTGAAAATGGTCCCAAAAGAAAAAAAATCCTAGAGTTGGTTATTCTAAACTTTTTTGGTATTCAAAAGATTTCCAAAAGCCAACCTAGCAAAAGTTATTTGGGCTCGCCGCCAGCGGAGGAGGGCACGACGGTGCCAGGAAAGTACCGAAATGGGATGCCTAGGGGACGGCGGTACTAGGGGAGGCAGCAACACGGTGGTCGGTGCACCGGAGCGGCGACGAGGTGACGGCGAGTGGCGGCGGCACCACGGGCGTGCGGCAAATCGGCGGTGGGGCTGCGCGGAGAGAAAGATTGAGGGAGCACAAGCTAGAACACGACACGGGGGGTCTCACCAGGACAAGGAGGAAGGTCGGATATGGTTGGTGGGTGGCGAATGACGGTGAAGAAAGCGTCGACTAGAGGTGAGGGAGAAATGTGATTCCGGCGACTCCTGTGACCCAAAAGCAAATCATGTTGGAGAAGATGCTCCTTGGCCCCTAGAACACACAGTGAAGATGGTGTCGCGGCGGAGGGCCCACCGGAGCGGCTGAACATCCAGGGGGAGCGGTGGCGGTGCGTGTATGGGCGCGAGGTGGAGACGGTGATGCGGTGGCTCTGGGAGGAGGACGGCATGCGCACGAGCTGAGCCCGAGAATGGGGGAGCTGAAGGTGAGGTCGGGGAGGCTTGAGGGCGGCCGGGGTGGTAGGGCGGTGACGGCCGGTGGTGGAGAAGAAGGGGTGGTTGTGAGGGAGCTACACGACAGCGGAGAAGAATAATGGAGGTGGGGGAAGTGGAGGAGGGTTGGGAACGCGACGTGACACGGCGGGTTTAGCGAAAAGAAGATGGCGGTGCGGCGGCCAACTTGGAGCTTGGCGCTTCCTCGGTCGAGATCGACAGCAAAGAGGGGAGGAAGGTGGGGAGGAAGGGCAAAATAGGTGCAGAGGCTTCTCTTATAGCCACACGGGGAAGAGGGGGTTATGGGGAAGGTCGGGCTGGGTGCGGAGGACGTGGCACTGTGCGGGGACTACGCAGTGAGAGCGCGTGCAGGCGCGCCCCAGCGTGCCTTCGCAGGGCGCCCGGGGCATGGTGCCAGTCTGGGCTGGGTTAGGGGGAATGTCGGGACCCAAAATGCAATTCTGGGCCCTCGGTGTATTTTGCACTAGTCCAGGATCACGCTAGTGTACACAGTATCAACATAGATGAATATCGATCCACACAAGACGATTAATAGAATAAACGACTAATTTGAATAATAAGTAATGATTTTGACCTTATGGTCGAGTTTACATTTATTAAGTCTCGCAGGGCTGGAAATAAATAAAACAGCAGCAGTGGAACAAAATTAAACTCCAACGTAATCTAATCAATTCACCACAGGCAACTGTTTGACCGAAACGTCGACTAGAGGGGGGGGGGTGGTGAATAGGAGCATGATCTCTTTTTCACCAAAATTAGATTCAATACGATTTTTACTCCAATAGCTATGAGAGCTATGAAGATCAATATACAAGCATAGCGGAAGACTTGTATTGAATCCAATCAAAGCCCCGAAGCAAAACAACCAAAAACCATAAAAACTCAATCTGCTATAGGATGGGCGGTCTGACCTCTCATATTGGTGGGTCTACTTTTACATGGGGCGGTCTGACCTCTCAGATGGGCGGTCTGACCTCC
Source organism: Hsuehochloa calcarea (assembly GCA_036346395.1). NCBI lineage: Eukaryota > Viridiplantae > Streptophyta > Magnoliopsida > Poales > Poaceae > Hsuehochloa > Hsuehochloa calcarea. The sequence continues at coordinate 16,456,844 of CM070611.1, read as the reverse complement.
AGCCTGATGAACAATAAATCAGCCCGAAAAACGAAGTTACAAATAGGTGTAACTTTTGATCTACAACTCCAAATTTGATGAAACTTGGAACACACCTTCTCTAGGATATTAGGAACCTATTCCAATTAAAAATCGTGATGATTCTTGGCAAAGTTCTGACCTTTTCCTGTTTGAGTGAAGGATGGTTAAGAACCGAGTCAAAACAAAAACTAGATCCAAAACCTTGCTCGTGGGTTAGAGATGATCAATATGATTCTAGATGAGTTCCCACATGTCACAGCAAGTAAGATTGGGGGCAGAAACCAATAAAAAACTTGAGAATCAAAGACGACCCTAAAATCACGAAATAGAGAGCAAGAACGAAAAAAGACTCATCTCAAGAAAACTTGCATAGATTGATTTGTGATTATTGCTGGTTTATAGCCACTCCAACATGGAGGACAAAACTCAATACATGAGCGCACAATCAATCTTCTCTTCAAGAATACTAACCTCTCAACTCCCTAATATCAAAAACAAAACTAGGGTTTTCAAAATAAGCAAAAGGATTAGAGTAGGTGCACAGCACCCGCCCATATTTATAGTGGAGGCTAACCTTCTAGAACAGTTCCTATTGGGCACCCGTTAAGCCCACACATAAACGGGTTTAACTCACGCACGTATTTTAAAGCACCATCTTCATCTTCTCTTGACCTAAACCGCTTCTCCTTGCGTCGTCTTGCACCGCGGTTTAGCCAAAAGCAAACAAGGTGATATTTTAGTGATATTACCAAAATAACCATTCCCGATCCTTCTTCAAAGACTGAGTCCAATCTTCATGAAGCAGTTCCATGCTTCGCCAAGTGTAGGTTGATCAACGGCTCTCATCATGTCGGCAAGTCTCTCCCATCCGACTCCCACCGAAACCACCATGGCACTTGCACCGACTCCCACGCCGCTTGATGCAACCCGTCGCAACGAACTTCCCATTCGGTCATTGATGAGGATTAAAACCTCTATTTATTATTTATTATATAGAGACCATACATCTTCGTGGTCGTAACCCCTAAGACTAACGACCTCACTGGTCGTAAGAATTCCAGAGGTTACATAATACCCAACTTGATCGGACATGGTTCCAAACCTAGTCTCCGACCAGTCAAATGCTCACATGGTTTTTGAACTGGTGTCTGGATCTAAGACTAGACATATACTTTACCATGTGACGAATGGAACATGTGCTATATATTCCATACCACGCGACGCTACGACACCGGAGTACGGTTATATGACTCATTGACATATAACCGCACAATAGTTGATACATTATCAACTGACGCCTCTCTCCGACCAGACGCGCCACTTCTTAACAGACGTCTCTCCAAGGGACAACTGCCAACATGTCATCAACTACATAAAGAGGACCGTGGAAGGAGAAGAGGGGAGACCGAAGAGAATCATATACTGGAATCACTCTCATAAGATAGTCAGTCGATTAGATCGCAAAGCCGTACCAAGCATTGTGCTCTAGTGTTAGGCGAGTTAGTCTTTGGTCTAAATTACAGATACACTTGGTAACAGCCAGTTCATATCAATAAAGAGCAGCCCTATTCCTTACCAAGAGATACGTGCCACTTTTTCTCTTTCTTTTTATATACTCATAAGTTCAGTGATTTGATTGTCGACAGCTGGCACCGTCCGTGGGGAAGAAGGCGTAATTCTCCTGAAGAAGTTCTTCGCTCGTCAAATCCTCGCTCAACCTTCACGATCGTTCATGCGATTATGGCAGGTACTTGGGACGAGGAGAACTGGTTCGACTTGGATGACTACTCCAATCTCGACATGGAAGCTCGTGATTCGTGCCATGCAAGAAGATTGGATGTCATCATCTTCCTCATCCGCCGGTTCGCAGGTTGCTAGCAACCACGAGGACGAGCGGATGGATGGGGATGTACCACTGCGGCAAGTGGAGCTTCCCGAGGGACAGGGCTCTCCAACCCTTTCAGAACGTCCGAAAATTCCTCCAAGCCCGGTCCTTCCGACCGACCAAAAAGGTGATGAATCCGTAGCCTAGCAATTCGAGAAACCATACATTCTCGACACAATCATGGCTGACAGGTACTCACCAACGGCTTCTGGAAATTCCAGGAGCCAACCGACATCTGGTAACAGTGTCGATGAAACTCCCACCGGTTATAGGCCGAGTGGAAACGATAAGGTTCAGCATCAGATCAGCAACCCGCAGGATCAGGCTGAGTTCACCACGAAGACCTCAGGAGGTTCTCATCTCCGACCGGTCTCCGTCGTGGAAGTTTTTGGTAGAAGCAGTGAGCAGCTCTCCACTAATTACAGTGGAAGTTCTCCGGAGGACCGCTGCTGGAAACACGAAGTCAATGCGACCGGAAATCCTGATCGCAATGTCGTATACGGTCCTGCACACACTGCCTCGCCACCATGTACTAATGGAAATGGCATGGGCAATCAGACACCAATTACCAGAGGCGACAGAATTGATGGACGTCCATCAGTTAATACACCTGTCTCTGTCCCACCGGCGATGATGGATCTGAGGGGACCAGGAGCGAGGTCAAGAGAAGGTTTAGGTCTACGAACACTAACAACCTCGATGAATCCTCCGAGACCTTCAGTAACGGTACAAAACCTGCAACGTATTCATGATATTCTAAATAATACTGACCCTGCTCTAGCAAGAGCTCCAGATTTGTGCATTTGATGGGACAGGTATCTAAAATTCTTCAACAAACCGTGCAACGTACGGCAGCGTACCGGGAACAGAGGACATCCCAAAGTCAGACTACGACTTCGTCCCAACGTTCCTCCCTCGGCAGAGGGCAGCATAGGTATGTTGGGAATCAATCAGTACCGAGACCTCCTCGACGATTTCGACCAACGAGTCATGATGGAAGGAGGTTGTTTCATACCACCACACCTTCCCCTCGTCGAGAGGATTATTCACTTGGCCCCGATGATCTGCGACATCGTCTAGGTCGAGCAGGTGATCAAGGGCATCATCTCGGCACCCATGATCAGATCGGAGCAATGGAGCCCCGGCTTTCTAATTTAAGAAACCGGTCTCCGATCGATCACAATCCGGCACCTTTTCAAAGAAGGTGTCATGAGTCACCACGGCCGCCGAGCTCTCTGCAGGCTCCAGTCGCATGCGTTGGCCTAATAGGTTTCGACCGGCCAACATGGATAGGTTCAATGGGTCCCAAAACCCATTGGAATTTCTCCAGATTTACACCACCGCCATCAGAGCTGCGGGTGGTGATGAAAATATAATGGCCAACTACTTACCCATGATACTGGAGGGGTCTGCCCGGCCGTGGTTGCTCAATCAGCCGGTCGGATCAATTTACACTTGGGAACAACTCTGCGATCTTTTGATCGTAAATTTTCAGGGTACGTACGACCGTCCTGGAAAGGAGGATGACCTCCATCGGATCCGACAAAACCCAAAGGAAACTCTTCGTCAGTACATCAAGAGGTTTAGTCAGGTTCGAAACTCAATTCCAGAGGTTACAGAGTCTTCGGTAATTCAAGCTTTCAAGGTAGGGTTGAGGAATCGGCGATTTACGGAGGATATTGCCATGAATCCTCCACAAACAATCGCTGAGCTTTTTGACATGGCTGATAGGTACGTAGTTGCCAGTGAAGTGGTTGAATGGAGTGAAGCCATAGATCAAAAAGATAAAACACCTCGACCTAGCCCGGAGAAGCTAGAAAAGAAGCTGAAGAAAGTTCTCAAGAAGAAGAAGTACCACAAAACGGATGGTAATGAAGTCCTGGCGGTCCCAGATAAGTTTACCAAAGGTAAGAAAGACTATACCAGTCAAGACAAGGCAAAAAGTCCGGCCGATGGGTTCAAGAAGAGTAAAAAGTGGTGCCCACTTCATCAACAGGCAGGGTATGATTTACACACATGTCGTGACTGGCAAAAGAAGTTGGAGGATTACTATGCAGGTAAAGGCCCTCTCCACTCAATACAGGAATTAGGGGAAGCAAGGTCCAAGAAAGACAAGGATGGCGACGAAGAGATGGAGTACCAAGAGCCTCAACATACGATCAGTATGATATTTGGGGGATCTTCGTCGTACGACTCGTGGCGTCATCTAAAGGCCATGGAGCGGGAGGTCAATCTTGCAGAGTCTTCGATCGCCATCAAACCTTCAAGGTGGTCAGACACGGTAATCTCCTTCGCCAAAGAAGACTGCCCGTTCCATCGACTCGACCGGGTAGGTTTCCTATTATAGTTGAACCTACTATCAATAATTGCAAGGTTAATCGAGTTTTGATAGACGGTGGTAGCTCTTTGAATATTTTATTTTCGGAAGCATTGGAAGAAATGCAGATTCCTAGGTCCAAGGTGAAACCGATAAAATATGCCTTCCATGGCATTGTTCCCGGTTCTACCGCCAAACCGATAGGACAAGTGTCCTTACCGGTTACGTTCGGAAGCTCTGACAACTTCCGAACAGAAAAAGTTTTGTTTGGCGTGGTTGATTTTGCAACTGCATATAACGGTATTCTTGGTCGTCCGGCTCTAGCAAAGTTTCTGATAGCCACGAATTACGGTTATCAAAGCTTAAAGATGCCAGGACCAAGAGGTGTCATCGTGGTTCGAGGAGATCAGAAAATGGCTTATGCATGTGATCGAAGGTCTTTAGAACTGGTTGATGAACTTCTAATCAGAAACACTGACCCAAATGCAATGCAGGTCAAACGCTCCAGACCCAGGGAGACACCCAAGCCGTCCGACCAGACAAGAGAAGTATTTCTCGACAAAGGCGTTCCTCCGGTAAGCATCAAGACGGGAGATACTAATGAATCTATCTCAAAGTTACTAGTCGGAGAAGGACTCAACCCAAAATAGGAAGAGTCTCTCATCTCCTTCCTCCGAGCAAACCAGGACATGTTCGCTTGGCAGGCGTCCAACATGCCCGGAGTCCCCAGGGAGGTGATTGAGCACAGGCTAGTTCTCCAGCTTGACAAGAAACCAGTCAAACAGAAGTTAAGGCGTTTTGCGCCAGATTGGAAAGAGGCAATCCAGTCAGAGGTTGAAAAACTCCTCAAGGCAGGATTTATTTGTGAAGATATCGCCATCATCCAGATGCGTCCTCCGACCACAAAGAAAGAAGTCCAAAAGCTAACTGGCTTTTTGGCAGCACTGAGCCGTTTCATAGCCAGATTAGGTGAAAAAGAGTTACCTTTCTTTAAGCTTCTTCGGAAGAACAGAAGTTTCGAATGGACTAAGGAGGCCAATGATGCCTTTGAAAAGCTCAAAGAGTACCTTACGAGTGCCCCGGTCTTAGTCTCTCCGAGACCGGAAGAAACATTGTTGATTTACGTGGCTGCAACACCACAAACTGTCAGCGGTGTACTAGTCGTAGTACGTGAAAACGTCCAACGACTAGTATATTACGTAAGCGAAGTCTTACATGGACCAAAGGAAAGATACCCACAGGTAAAAAAGTTGCTCTATGGTCTCCTTATGGCTTCAAGGAAACTAAGGTATTACTTTCAAGCCCACAAAGTGGTCGTACCCTCCGGGTATCCCCTTGGTCAAGTCCTTGGAAATAGGGAATCATCAGGACAAATAGCAAAATGGGCGGTTGAACTAGGGACGTTCGATCTCCATTTCATCTCACGAACAGCAATAAAGTCTCATGTAATAACAGAATTCATTGTCGAATGGACAAACCCTGAATCTAAGTAGGAACCAGAGTACGAGCGCCACGATGAGTGGACGATGTGCTTTGATGGTTCTTTGATGCTTAAAGGATCAGGGGCTGGAGTCGTCTTGATATCTCCTACTGGCGAACACATTAAGTACGCCATCTAGTTTAACTTTCCCGCTACAAACAATGTGGCGGAATATGAAGGTTTACTGGCATGACTTCGAGCAGCTCATTCGCTCGGGATTCACAAATTACAAGTGAAAGGGGATTCTCAACTAGTAGCGAATCAAGTAGGGAAAGAGTATCAATGCTCGAGTACCAAGATGTCGTCTTATCTGGACGGAAGTACGAAAACTCGAAAAGCATTTTTTCAGTTTCCAGATCTAACACATTCCTAGAAAGGAAAACTTTCTAGCAGACCAGTTGGCACGGATGGGCTCCACGAGGTCAACCGTCCCGCCAGGAGTTTTCTTGAGCAACTCGATTCGCCCTCGGTGGTCGAGCATTCCGAGAACATCAATGATAAACATCAGATCATGCCCATTGATTCTAATAGCATAGATGCTCTACAGATCGGTGACGATCAGGGTAGAGATTAGATGACATCAATCTACAATTATCTTCAACATGACCTAATTCTAGAAGATGATGTAGAGGCCGATCGTATAGCACGAAAAGCCAAATCATACACTCTAATCGAACGTACCTTGTACAAACGAGGATCTCATGGAGTGTTGATGAGATGCATATCTCACTCGGATGGCATTAAGTTGCTAACCGAAATTCATGAAGGAGTCTGTGGAGCACATCATTCCTACAGAACATTGGTCGGTAAAGCCTTTAGGCAAGGATACTATTGGCCAACCGCCCTTCATGATGCAAAAGAGCTCGTGATGAAGTGCGTACAATATCAGTTTCATAACCGACAGGTACATCAGCTGGCACAAGCTTTGCAAACAATTCCTCTTTTCTGGCCTTTTGCAACCTGGGGACTAGACATTATGAGACCATTCCCAAGAGCACCCGGGGGCTTCGAATTCAGTTTCATCATGATTGACACGTTTACAAAATGGATTGAAGCCGAGCCAGTTGTTAAAGTTACAACTAAGGCTGCTAAGAGATTTTTGATAAAAAATGTGATTACATGATTTGGTGTACCCAGTCGTATAATCACAGACAATGGTACTCAATTTTCGAGTGGTAGTTTTCAGGAATTCTGCGATGAGCTTGGAATAAAAGTCCATTTCGCCTCCGTTGCTCATCCACAGTGTAATGGAGCAGTTGAGCGTGCCAATGGTATCATAATGCAAGGGGTCAAACGCCGAGTATTCGACCAGCTAATAAAGCGGTCAGGAGCTCGGGCTCAAGAACTCCCTTCTATCTTATGGGCTGTTCGAACCACGACCAGTCGTGCAACCGGCGAAACACCATTCTTTTTATTTTATGGAGCTGAAGCCATGCTTCCTCCAGAATTAAAAATTGGCTCTGCTCGTACTAATTGTTTTAATATAAACGATCAGGAGGAACGACGGCTCGACGACGTCAATTTCCTTGAAGAACGACGAAACCAAACCTTGATACGTTCGGCAATTTATCGACAAGCCATGCGAAGGTACCACAACCGTAAGGTGCAACCTCGCAGCCTAGCTGTAGGTGATCTGGTTCTCAGAAAAATTCAGAGACAAGTAAATCGTAATAAACTTTCTCCCAAGTGGGAAGGTCCTTACACTGTGGTCGAAGTCACCCGACCAGGCTCGGTACGATTAGCTATGTCCGACGACAGAGTTTTGTACAACTCCTGGAATATTGATCAATTGCGTAAGTTTTTCGTTTAATTTCATTTCATTTTCCTTTAAATTTAATAAATGTTAGTTAAATTCAAAGAAGTAAGTGATGTTATTTATATGATGGTATCCAAATCTGGTTGACGCGGTTCATATGCTCAAGATTATGAAGATCATATTTTTTTTTTTAAGATTCTGTTCTACTCTTGTTTGGCTACTGGTCGGGACACAGAAAACCTCCTAGCCGAAGTCTCTCCTTTTTCGCACGTGGTTCCGCCTAATCGAAGGAGCTTCCTAGCGACGGTCTTTTTCTTGCGATCCTCGCTGCCAGTCGGACTAGAGCATGAGCACGTATTGCGAAATGTACATTATATCTTCATTTTTTAGCGGTTCATTCCGACCAGCGTTGAGTACTACATAGAAATAAAACCGCTTATCTTTCGTTATATATGTTTATTCATATAATTTTTTCTCTTATCAAGGAAATTATCTCTTTTTTTTCTTCCGACCATATATTGTCTTAGTAAGTACTTTGATTACGAAAAACAGATTTACAACTAGTCGAAACCTAGCACTGGTTCCGACCAAAAAAGGTTTCCTAGTATTATCACGATCATTTTTTCAACGGTCGGTACAAACTTTCAAACAATGGTTGAGACTTAAGTTCATATTCTTGGCCTACTTCTTGTATAGTAAAGTTCTTCTACTATAAAACAGTCGGGGGCTAGTTAATATATGAATATCCATAAGTCGACCGGATGAACAAAAGATTTCATTGACAAGAGGGAGGTAAGTTTTTGCATATTTTTTTTGCATACTCTCTTTTTTGCAGGTTTTTTACTACTAGAGATTGCCCATCTAATCACTGCTTGATGGAGATCCGACCTCCATTTCTTCTGCAACCTTGTCTCCAAGAGGTTTAACTTCCTTGAGAAACTTGGTAGCCTCCTCAGGCAAGCAGTTGAAATCTTCTTCAATAGCTTGAAGATTGGTAGATGGGTCAGACGCCTTCAGTTTTGCCAAAGCAAGACTAACTACACTGGCAATAGATTCTTTAATGGATTGATCATAATTCTCTCTTGTAGTCTTGAGTAAGCCCTTAAGGTTCTCCAAAAGGTGGCCAAGGTAATTTACCTTTTCCATTGGATCATTTAAGGAGGGCAATGTTGATCCTGATCCCATATCAAAGATCATTTTATCGAGTGTAGTGATCTTTAAGTCGAGATTAAGCATGATTGCTGCCCCCTTGTCTTACTCAAATTCCAAAGCTTTCTTCGCTTGGGCTAATGCTTGATTTTGTTCTGAGTAAGCAAAACAAGTATTAGGCAATAAGGACTAGAAGAGATATTAAGTCAAGTTTACGACTAATTACCTTCGGCCTTCTTCTTGGATTTTCCAAGATTTCTTTATTTCTGGTCGTCAAGTCTTCGATCGACTGGTTCTTAGCTTGGTTCTCTTCTTCAAGCCTTAGTCTTCTGGCCTTTTCAGCCATAGCTTCTTCTTTTATTTTCTCCAAACCTGTCAAGTATGATAAGTGAGGATAATTAGAAGAGAAAAATGGAGGCATAAAGAAGGAAAAGTTTAGTAGGAGAGTTCTTTACTCTCTAATTCGGAGTGTTTTTGCTCTAGGATCTTTATTCGCTCGGTCAAGCTTCCGATCGCAGCAAAGTTCTCAACCAGATGCTGCATAGATAGCATTTCCTCTTCAAGTTTCTATTGAACTTCAGAGAGAGATATAAGAATGGTTGAAGACACTTACTTGAATTGCCACATCATTATAATTGGCAAAATTTTATCAGGATTTGCCTTTGCAAGACGATCTGATGTTCTCCTCCAAGCTTCATCAAGCTCCTTATCCTCGATAAATCGAGGAGAGAAAGGAAATGTGAGAACCCGGGGTATTAAACTTGTAAAACTTAACCACCCAAATGGTCATAGCATTACAAATCAAATATCTTGATTCTCGGCGCATATGTACTTCCCAAAATTGCAGTACACATACCCCATACAAAAATTAAGCATCCAAACCATACAAGTCATTCATTAACCAGTCTAAAAGCATACAATATAAGGACATAGAAGTTCATATTACAAAAGTAGGGCCGACCGGCCAAATGATATAAGATAACCAAAGTAGCAGCGGAAACATAAGCCATAAGATGGTGATAAACAAAAGTCAAACGGTTTGTCATTACCCACAAGGCAACCGACTAGAAACGTCCAAGCTAGTCGTCGAGAGCAAAGTCGAAGTCGGTCTCACAATAGTTAACCCCTTGGGGTCAACCTCCTCTGCAACAATTAAGCAAAGCAACTGAGTACAAAAAGTACTCACAAGACTTACGAGTAACAAGTCTATACATAGCTACATGCAAGCTAAAACAAAGGAGGAGGTTATATGGTTCATTTGACGCATAAAGCAACATTTTATTTGCAATAAGTAATAGATTGAAAGCAATTTGACAAATCTTTTTTTTAATTCATTAAATAACAGCGAGACAATAATAATAAACATAAATAACATCCTACAGATAACTACCCAATAGCCACCACAACATAGCACAAATTACCCATTCGTACCACCCCAAAATCAAATTTTATCAAAAACTGTTGAGTCTAACTCTTGTAGAGACCTAACCAAGCATGTCCATAACCAAGGACTTGGCTATTCGAATATATTATACCCTGCAGGGGTGTACTAATGTACCCACACGCCAGCAGCACCTTTTGCCACATGATTTAGCACACTTCCTTTGGTATGCCGGCACAGCTAAGTCATCGAGACATTTCCAATATTATGTATTAACTACGAGTCGCCCATATGGATAGAAACCCATACATTGTGTCGGAGTCATCGTAAAGCCTCGATCAAATACCCCTCACGGGTAAAGTCTTGGACAACTACGATGCCCTCGAGGTGGAGAACCTACCCTCGCCACACGCAGATCCTCAAGATCACCTAAAAACAACAATAGAACTCCACGACCAAAGAAATACATCAACTACCGCACACAACAATAATGGTAATAGAAGATAAAGAAAACCACACAATACAAGCTACAAAGAATAACACCTATAGCTGACCGTTACTAAAAAGAGCGTAACTTTTGACTCAAAAGTCCGATCACCACAAACCACCCCATTCTGGATTCTTTATAAAATTCTCCACATTTTCTTAGATTACGAAGACTTCTAATTAAATCATCTAACCCTCCGTATTTAGCCCAGAAAGCCGGTCTGTCCGCTTGAACCATAACTTTTGTTTTATCCAACCAAAATGCGTGTTCTCAGATCCTACAGAAACATTGGACAATTATCTACAACTTTCATGTAGATTTCTACTAGTCCGATTGACATGATTAAACATGCTATAGAAAGATATCACACCGAACTGCACGCTAACGGACACACAAACCACCTCAGCAAACAGAGAACATGTATCAAACCTCCACGCGACGCACATGCGGCAAAGAAGCAGAAGCAATGCATGTGAAAAGAAAACAAAAGAGTAGCAAGATGATCCGCCAGCAATGGATCACCAAGACCTAAGCCGGTGGCAATCGGCAGATGCAACAAGACAGCTAATACACACTTACCGAAGGCAAAGTAAAAATAGGATTAGGGTTTCTAAACAAAAGTCCACCACTAAGTCAAGAGAGGTCTTAAAACATATCCTCTCATGCTTTTATTAATATTATTTTTCAGTTAGCCTTTTCACAAAAACACCACCTCCTGCGAATCGCCACACCAAAGTATTAAGTCAAGATGTTCCTCTCATGTTGACTCTTGGGTCACCATTCACACACCCAATAACACCCAATAACCACACCATCAAACCAATGTGCCCAAGTCTAAAATATTTCACTTTCAGTTTTAGTTTTCCAAATACAATTCCATACATGAGTATCCAGACTCAAATAATTATAGTGGTGATAAAAATGACCATCGCCAAGGCGATGATCCCCATTCTACCATTCTAAGCATTTCTAAGCAACAACAACTCGCAAACTATAAGTAAAGTGATTAGAGCCCATCCATCGAACTCTAAATCACAGCGAATAAATCCTAGGCTCAGTGGTAGAGGATGAACATATACCTACAGATTATGCAACTATAGGATCAACTACTCGATCGATAATTTAACAACAAAATAGAGCATGCACACATACACTTTGCAAACAAGATAATAGACTTTGAAAGTAATGGGATCAATATGATCAAGTGAAAACAACTGCTTGCCTTGCTGGAGATAACTTTCTTGCTGCAGAGGATCACTCGCGTAATCAACAAAGTCGTCGGAACCTATTCGGAAGAATCGAAAGCACAATAAGAACGAATGATACCGAAAAGACCCAAAAATACAAATTCGTCCAAAAATCATGAAAACTTCACAGACGGTATAGCATGATTTTATATGAATTTATCAATAAAAATAAATTGATTTAGATGCTCCAAGCAAAAGTTATGGCAGTTTGAAAGTCGGTTTTTCAGAAAATCAAAAAAAATTGCTAGCTATCACTATTCATCCGAATTTGAAACTTTTCGTGAAAATTTTCAGAGAGGTGGTGCATATGAAATTTTTATAGTAGACAGAGCATCACATGATATGATCAATGAAAAATAATTCTCCTCATTCGGAGTTAAGATGAATTTCCTATGATTTTTCAAAGACAAGAAAGTAGTGCACAAGATAATTGCAAAATCAGATTTTCAGAGGTAGCAACATGCTGAAAACCTATTTTACACTAAAGTATAGTAACAGAGAAAATAACAAAATTGAGTTTACTAAAATTGGAGCCACAGAGAAATACTTATGCATTTTTGAAGTCGAAACAATTTTTAGAGCAATAAAAGTATTAAACCTAAAGCAATTTTACCAAAAGTATTTTCTGGAATAGTAACAAGGTTCAAACCATTTTTATAATAAAGTACATGCAAAAAGGAATCTAGCAAAATTTGAATCATCAAATTTGGAGCAAAAATGAATTATGCAATTTTGAAGTTAATGCATTTTTCAGTTCATAAATAAAGCATTTCGGATTTTATAAAATATAAAAGACTTTTACACCAAATAAGCTAGCCACTACATCGACTCAGGCCCCTAAACAAAGGCCTTACCAAAATCAAACCCGAATAGAAAATACTACCGACAGCGGGTCCACATGTCATACTCACTACCATAGAACAAAGGCGTAGACTCACATCCACGGCCGGTCCACGAGAATCCAAATTGCGGCGCTAAACCCTATGGCCCACATGTCATACACCGACTCAACTGGGATTTAGCCCTCGATTACTGTGTTCGGCCCCACATGTCAGTCACACCGTAGATTCGAATAAGACAGCCATTAACTACTAAGCAATCATTAGCAATTAATGAATGAGATTTAGCCTTAATGACTTTGCTATCAGGCTTGTCGAATCCGGCAATATAGCTCGCTTCTCCGACTCTCACGGCGCTTCAGGCACGACGGCAACCAAGCTAAGGGCATGGACAGGTCCACAATATTCTTGCACACCCAATGGTGGTACTCACGGTGGCTGAGCCTGCCCGAGGTGGTGGCACACCGGAGAAAGGCGGCGAGGAGCTACGTCTAAACGTGCACGGCGCAAACAAGCTCAGTAGCGTCCAAGGAAGCGGGTTCCACATCATTTACGAGGCACAGAGAGACTACCTGAGCGAGGGAGACTCTCGGAGGAGGTCGGAGTTGAGCCAGCGTCGAGGAGGGTGACGGCGGTGCAGTGCTTCACTGAGGAGAGCTCGCCTTGGTGAAGAAGAGAGGGAATGAGTGGTAGAGAGAGCTCAAGGGCAACCCACAGATGGTGTGAAAGTAAAGAATTGGCAAGGAGCTTACCTCACCGGCGATGGGGAAGAACGGAGCCCCGCGGCCGAAAACTGGAACACACTCGGATTTCCCAGGCTCCTGTGAACCGACGGCAAAATAGAGTGAGGGGAAAGATTAAACAAGCCAAGGCACGGCCGGTGACGCACTTGGGCGAGGATGGAACTCACCGACACGGAGTTGGCACGCATGGCGGCTCGGTGCGAGCTCAGCACTCAGCAGAGCTTGACGGTGTCCCGGCGCTACAAGCCAAGGTGGCCTCGTGTTAGCAAAAATAGAACCGTGGAGGAACGGAGATGGAGCATGAGGAGGAAGCACTGAGCTTACCCGAGAGAGAGCTAAGATCTCGCCTCCTTTCCTCGCCACCGAGAGGAAAGTGAGAGCTAGCAGCTAGGGAGACGGAGTTATAGAGCTTCAACCACGGAAGGAGACGGCATGAAGGGGCGATGCTCCAGATTGGTCACCGGGCGGTGGATCCACTACGTCAACGGCAAATACAGAGCTTCAAAGGCGCGCTGAGCCTGAGCGGCGAGTTGGAGAAGACAGTCCGACGAGCGGGCTCACGGTGTCGACTCAACCACGAAGCGTAGGAGTGGCTTGATCATGAAGTTTGAGCCGCTCGATTGAAAATCGACCGCTCGGATCTAGGAGAGTAGAGCCCGAGTGGTTCAAACGGCGCGAACCCGACCGAGGATCTCCATCTGACGGCTCACAAGCTGCTGTTAGTTGGTTGGCTAAACCGCGAGACTCGGGTTCGAGTCCGAGGAACAGTGATTCCAGATTTGAATTAAAAAGGCTGAGATGGATTGGGAATTTCTAGAGGTAGCTCCACAGATCCACAAATTCTGAATTTGTTAATGAGTGATCCCGACTTCAAGATCGACCGCTTATAAATTTTTCGAATTTTTCATGCAAAGGCATTTCGCTAGAAAATTCACAAGTCACGGGTCTAGGGTTTGACTAGGGAAACAATAGGTTTGACCAAATTTCAAGAAATAGCAAATAATTTCTAAAATTTTGAAATTTCTCAGGGAGGTTAACAAGATGATCAAGAATTTAGGGAAAATATTATCGAGGGTGATCACAAGGTTTGACTAGAAGATCTTGAATTGCAACACTTCGAGTCAATTAAATTATTTAGCATCACATGATATGATCAATGAAAATAATTCTCCTCATTCGAGTTAAGATGAATTTCCTATGATTTTTCAAAGACAAGAAAGTAGTGCATAAGATAATTGCAAAATCGATTTTCGAGGTAGCAACATGTAAAACCTATTTTACACTAAAGTATAGTAACAGAGAAAATAACAAAATTGAGTTTACTAAAATTGGAGCCACAGAGAAATACTTATGCATTTTTAAGTCGAAACAATTTTAGAGCAATAAAAGTATTAAACCTAAAGCAATTTTACCAAAAGTATTTTCTGAATAGTAACAAGGTTCAAACCATTTTTATAATAAAGTACATGCAAAAGGAATCTAGCAAAATTTGAATCATCAAATTTGGAGCAAAATGAATTACTTATGCAATTTTGAAGTTAATGCATTTTTCACCATAAATAAAGCATTTGGATTTTATAAAATATAAAAGACTTTTTACACCAAATAGCTAGCCACGTCATCGACTGTGGCCCTTAAATAGGCCTTACCAAAACGAAACCCAATAGAAAATACTACCGACAGGGGTCCACATGTCATACTCACTCCACACAAGCAGAGACTCACCCACGCGGTCCACGAGAATCCAAACCGGCGCTAAACCCTATGGCCCACATGTCATACACCGACTAACCGGATTTAGCCTCGACATCGTGTTCGCCCCACATGTCACCACACCGTAGATTCAATAAGACACCATTAACTACTAAGCAATCATTAGCAATTAATGAATGAGATTTAGCCTTAATGACTTTATCGGCTTGCTGAACCGGCAATATAGCTCGCTTCTCCGACTCCCGCGCTCCTGCACGGCAAGCTAAGGGCATGGACAGTCCACAATATTCTTGCACACCCAATGGTGGTACTCACGGTGGCGAGCTCGCCGAGGTGGTGGCACACCGAGAAAGCGGCGAGGAGCTACGCCTAAACGCACGGCGCAAACAGCTCAAGATGGCCCAAGGAAGCGGTTCCACATCATTTACGAGGCAGTAAGACTACTGAGCGAGGAGACTCTGAGGAGGCCTGAGTTGAGCCGGCCGAGGAGGGTGACTGCGTGCAAAGTGCTTCACCGAGGAGAGCTCGCCTTGGTGAAGAAAGAGGGAATGAGTGGTAGAGAGAGCTCAAGGGCAACCCACGATGGTGTGAAAGTAAAGAATTGGCAAGGAGCTTACCTCACCGGCGATGGGGAAGAACTGAGCCCCGGGCAAAATCGAACACACTGGATTTCCTGTGCCCCGTGGAACCGACGGCAAAATAGAGTGAGGAAAGATTAAACAAGCCAAGGCACTAGCGGTGACGACTTGGGCGAGGATGGAACTCACCGACACGGAGTTGGCACCTGCGCCTGGTGCGAGCTCGACGCAGAGCTTGACGTGTCCCGGCGCACAAGCCAAGGTGGCCTCGTGTTAGCAAAAATAGAACCGTGGAGGAACGGAGATGGAGCATGAGGAGGAAGCACTGAGCTTACCCGAGAGAGCTAAGATCTCGCCTCCTTTCCTCGGCCACCGAGAGGAAAGTGAGAGCTAGCAGCTAGGGAGACGGAGTTATAGAGCTTCAACTCACGGAAGGAGACGGCATGAAGGGGCGATGCTCCAGATTGGTCACCGGGCGTGGATCCACTACACAACGGCAAAAAGAGCTTCAAAGGCTGCTGAGCCTGAGCGCAGCGAGTTGGAGAAGACAGTTCGACGAAGGGCCTCACTGTCGCCGACTCAACCACAGAGCGTAGGAGTGGCTTGATCATGAAGTTTGAGCCGCTCGATTGAAAATCGATCGCCGGATCTAGGAGAGTAGAGCCCGAGTGGTTCAAACGGGCGCGAACCCTGACCGAGGATCTCCATCTGACGGCTCACAAGCTGCTGTTAGTTGGTTGGCTAACACCGCGACGACTCGTTCGAGTCCGAGGAACAAGGATTCCGATTTGAATTAAAAAGGCTGAGATGGATTGGGAATTTCTAGAGGTAGCTCCACAGATCCACAAATTCTGAATTTGTTACTGAGTGATCCTGACTTCAAGATCGACCGTTTATAAATTTTTCAGAATTTTTCATGCAAAGGCATTTCGCTAGAAAATTCACAAGCTGCTGGTCTAGGGTTTGACTAGGGAAACAATAGGTTTGACCAGCCCTTAAGAAATAGCAAATAATTTCTAAAATTTTGAAATTTCTCAGGGAGGTTAACAAGATGATCAAGAATTTAGGGAAAATATTATCAGAGGGTGATCACAAGGTTTGACTAGAAGATCTTGAATTGCAACACTTCGAGTCAATTAAATTATTTGAGTTTGAAGTCCACATTTCAAGGAAGTAATTTCTAGAGATTTCAAATGACAACAAGGATGCATCCAAAAGTTTTAATTTATCCTCATTTTCATACATTTGAAACACAACCCCAGGTTTGGAATGTTACACGAAACTTGTTAGTTTGGGAGGGATTACTTGCAGGGATCGGAGTCTGTTGTGGATCTGCAGAAGTGCCTACCTCCACTGGTGGAGTAACAATCACTACAGGATCCAAGTTAGAGTCCCAGATCAAGCGCCTGGGCTCCCTAACCACTTCTTCCTCAGAGTTTCTTGCCTGAGGAAATGCCCTCAATCACCTGGCCTACTGGAATGACCTGGTCGGAAACGACTGGAGCTCCAGCAGATCTCCACAAAGGAAAGGAAGTTCAGAGTTTAAAGTTCACCGAGGATATAAAAGGTATGCATTTATATGATTATTTCCATTTAAAACATACCCGGTCGCCTTCTTTATCTTGACTCAGAGCGCACGCTTAAAGTCCGTAGCGCTTGCTTTTCTTTTCTTTTCAACCGATTTTACCAGCTTCTAAATCGGTAGGGTTGGTTACACCTCTACATCCTCCAATGGAAGATCGATGAAATACTTTCACCAATTGGTCGAGAGTAGAATCCTCGATCGTTGGATTGATGGTGCAGTTCATTGGTCACCAAAACAATTGACTCAACAACCATTGGCAAATCTTGAGCAATCAGATGAGACACAATGACTACCCGATTTAACAAACAAAGTTAGTCGGGTGATGAACATATCTTTTCATCTAAATAAAAATACTTCCTTCGTTGCCTACCTTGCACGATCACTAGTGATAGTAAGACCGGTCGGTCATCAAATGGCTCACATGTTTCGTGGCCTCATTGATCCTCGCACCAATCGACTACATATCAAAGAGGTTTTTCGTAAACACCGATCTAAGAGTTTGTAAAGATGAAAATAATTAACATGCTTACCGAGTCTCTCACTATCTCTTCCGGTAGTAACCGCTAAGATCGAGGAAAACTAGCCTTTTCTATAGGCTCTCCAAAGACAAATCATCTTGATCCGACTTCCGATCTCATCAGAAGATAAGGCTGTAATAAAAAGAGAGATCTTAGGGTTATGAAATCAATTGGCTAGAAAAATATACTGGTCGAATTCTAACTGGGATCTACCTTCCCTAGAATCTATCAAAGCATCAAATGGGCTCTGGCCTTCAAAGGACTAATCCTCCGCATGGAAAAGTCCCTTACCATGTGCCAGGAGGTTAAAACACTGACACTCAGGAGATGGATAGCATCAACCCATCTCTCAATTTTCCTCCTTCTTCGAGGAGGAACGCCATTGGGTTCTCGCTGCTTTCTTCACTGTAATAGAGGCCATCGCCCTGCGTAATCCTCATATAAAACCAACTCTTTTTCCATGACGACCACGAAGATTTGGAGTGCATAGAAATGTATTCATCAGCCTTCCCGTCATAGAGACGCAAGGTACACTCTCCAGGTGTACTGGTCGTCTTCTTCGCGTTTGCTAGTCCAGAGTAGTACTTGAAGGATCCAGAGTTATTGGAATTCCCAAGTATGCTTCACAAAGAAAACGAAGATGCTAAGGTTGGCTTTGGCGTTTGAGGCCGATTGATCGGCCCACTCCAAAGACTCGTAACTTGGGAAAGAAAGGAGGAACTCGAAGTCAGCCACATTCAATATATGCAGAAATACCAAAATTTCTCCATCGAGGAGGGTGACGGCGGTGCAGTGCTTCACTGAGGAGAGCTCGCCTTGGTGAAGAAGATAGGGAATGAGTGGTAGAGAGAGCTCAAGGGCAACCCACAGATGGTGTGAAAGTAAAGAATTGGCAAGGAGCTTACCTCACCGGCGATGGGGAAGAACGGAGCCCCGCGGCCGAAAACTGGAACACACTCGGATTTCCCAGGCTCCTGTGAACCGACGGCAAAATAGAGTGAGGGGAAAGATTAAACAAGCCAAGGCACGGCCGGTGACGCACTTGGGCGAGGATGGAACTCACCGGACACGGAGTTGGCACGGCGGCGGCTCTGGGTGCGAGCTCTGCAGCCGCAGAGAGCTTGACGGTGTCCCGGGCGCTACAAGCCAAGGCAGGGCCTCGTGTTAGCAAAAATAGAACCAGGGAGGAACGGAGATGGAGCATGAGGAGGAAGCACGGAGCTTACCCGAGAGAGAGCCAAGATCTCGCCTCCTTTCCCTCGGCCACCGAGAGGGAAAGTGAGAGCTAGCAGGCTAGGGAGACGGAGTTATAGAGCTTCAACGGCCGGGAAGGAGACGGCATGAAGGGGCGATGCTCCAGGATTGGTCAGCCGGGGCGGTGGATCCACGGCGTCAACGAAGCAGCGCAGAGCTTCATTGCCGCGTGAGCTCTGAGCGCGCGGCGAGTTGGAGAAGACAGGTCTGACGAGCGGGCCCCACGGTGTCAGCGACTCAACGGCGTAGCGTAGGAGTGGCTTGACCGCGAGTTTGAGCCGTTCGATTGAAAATCGACTGCTCGGATCTAGGAGAGTAGAGCCCGGAGTGGTTCAAACGGGTGCGGAACCCGGACCGGAGGATCTCCATCGGACGGCTCACAAGCGAAGCGGTTAGTTGGTTGGGCTAAACCGCGAGACTCGGGTTCGAGTCCGAGGAACAGTGATTCCAGATTTGAATTAAAAAGGCTGAGATGGATTGGGAATTTCTAGAGGTAGCTCAATAGATCCACAAATTCTGAATTTGTTACTGAGTGATCCTGACTTCAAGATCGACCGTTTATAAATTTTTCAGAATTTTTCGTGCAGTGCATTTCCTGCTAGAAAATTCACAAGCTGCTGGTCTAGGGTTTGACTAGGGAAACAATAGGTTTGACCAGCCCTTAAGAAATAGCAAATAATATCTAAAATTTTGAAATTTCTCAGGGAGGTTAACAAGATGATCAAGAATTTAGGGAAAATATTACCAGAGGGTGATCACAAGGTTTGACTAGAAGATCTTGAATTGCAACACTTCGAGTCAATTAAATTATTTGAGTTTGAAGTCCACATTTCAAGGAAGTAATTTCTAGAGATTTCAAATGACAACAAGGATGCATCCAAAAGTTTTAATTTATCCTCATTTTCATACATTTGAAACACAACCCCAGGTTTGGAATGTTACACGAAACTTGTTAGTTTGGGAGGGATTACTTGCAGGGATCGGAGTCTGTTGTGGATCTGCAGAAGTGCCTACCTCCACTGATGGAGTAACAATCACTACATGATCCAAGTTAGAGTCCGGTACTGAAGCAGTTTCGGGGGCTCCCCTAACCACTTCTTCCTCGAGTTTCTTGCCTGAGGAAATGCCCTCAATCACCTGGCCTACTGGAATGACCTGGTCGGAAACGACTGGAGCTCCAGCAGATCTCCACAAAGGAAAGGAAGTTCAGAGTTTAAAGTTCACCGAGGATATAAAAGGTATGCATTTATATGATTATTTCCATTTAAAACATACCCGGTCGTCTTCTTTATCTTGACTCTGTAGCGCGCCGGCTTAAAGTCCGTAGCGCTTGCTTTTCTTTTCTTTTCAACCGATTTTACCAGTTCTAAACTGGTAGGGTTGGTTACACCCTCTACATCCTCCAATGGAAGATCAGATGAAATACTTTCGACCAATTGGTCGAGAGTAGAATCCCTGATCGTTGGATTGGATGGTGCAGGTTCATTGGTCACCAAAACAATTGACTCAACAGTCATTGGCAAATCTTGAGCAACTGTATGAGACACAATGACTACCGCCTGATTTAACAAACAAAGTTAGTCGGGTGATGAACATATCTTTTCATCTAAATGAAAAATACTTCCTTCGGTTGCCTACCTTTGCACGATCACTAGTGATAGTAAGACTGGTCGGGTCATCAAATGGCTCACATGTTTCCGTGGCCTCATTGATCCTCAGACCAATCGACTACATATCAAAGAGGTTTTTCAGGTAAACACCGATCGGAAGAGTTTGTAAAGATGAAAAATAATTAACATGCTTACCCAGAGTCTCTCAGCTATCTCTTCGGCGGTAGTAACCGCTAAGATCAGAGGAAAACTAGCCTTTTCTATAGGCTCTCCAGCACAAATCATCTTGATCCGACTTCTGATCTCATCAGAAGATAAGGCTGTAATAAAAAGAGAGATCTTAGGGTTATGAAATCAATTGGCTAGAAAAATATACTGGTCGAATTCTAACCGATCTACCTTCCTAGAATTCTGATGTATCATCACGACCAATGTACCAAAGCATCAAATGGGCTCTGGCCTTCAAAGGACTAATCCTCCGCATGGAAAAGTCCCTTACCATGTGCCAGGAGGTTAAAACACTGACACTCAGGAGATGGATAGCATCAACCCATCTCTCAATTTTCCCCTCCTTCTTCGAGGAGGAACGCCATTGCAGGTTCTCGACAGCTTTCTTACCGCTGTAATAGAGGCCATCGCCCTGCGTAATCCTCATATAAAACCAACTCTTTTTCCATGACGACCACGAAGATTTGGAGTGCATAGAAATGTATTCATCAGCCTTCCCGTCATGGAGACGCAAGGTACACTCTCCAGGTGTACTGGTCGTCTTCTTCGCGTTTGCTAGTCCGTAGTAGTACTTGAAGGGATCCAGAGTTATTGGAATTCCCAAGTATGCTTCACAAAGATAAACGAAGATGCTAAGGTTGGCTTTGGCGTTTGAGGCCAGATTGATCAGTTCCACTCCACAGTACTCCAGAACTTGGGAAAGAAAGGAGTGAACTGGAAGTCTGAAGCCACATTCAATATATGCGAGAAATACCAAAATTTCTCCATCGTCACCGCTTGGAGAATGTTCCCCAAATGCTAAACTCCATGAGATCAGATTTCTGTCTGGTAGCAGCCCAATCTTCTCTAAATTTTCCAACTTCTTCTCACTCAGATCAAAAATTGACCAGTTGGTAATAAGATCCGACATGGCGATTTCTTTCGAGTGAAGAATTCTAAGGTGATCGGAGATGGTTTCTTGGAAGATGAAGAGGAAAGCAGAAGGCGTAGAAACCCTAACAACCAATGCTATGGGGTTTTTATAGCCACAACACTATAACCGCTTCAAGAAAAAGTCCAATTGACAAAAATCCTTTTTAACCAGCGGACAAAGAAGCTTTTCAACTTCCAAGGCAATTTCTCAACTTTAAAAATGAATACAGACCACCTCGGGTACCACAACATTTAATGAGGGGTCTGCCCGATACGACTTCATCGGGAGTAAGTGTCCACACGACCAATTCACTTTAAAGTTCGAGGGGCTAGTTGACGAGGATTAAAACCTCTATTTATTATTTATTATATAGTGACCATACGTCTTCATGGTCGTAACCCCTAAGGCTAACGACCTCACTGGTCGTAAGAATTCCAGAGGTTACATAATACCCAACCTGGTCGGACATGGTTCCAAACCTAGTCTCCGACCAGTGAAATACTCACAAGGTTTTTGAACTGGTGTCTGGATCTAAGACCAGACATATACTTTACCGTGTCACGAATGGAACATATGCTATATATTCCATACCACGAGACGCTACGACGCTGGAGTACGGTTACATGACTCATTGACATATAACCGCACAACAGTTGATACATTGTCAACTGACACCTCTCTCCGACCAGACGCGTCACCTGTTAACAAATGCCTCTCCAAAGGACAACTGCCAACGTTTCATCAACTACATAAGGAGGACCGTGGAAGGAGAAGAGGGGAGACCGAAGAGAATCATCGACTGGAATCACTCTTAGAAGATAGTCAGTCGATTAGATCGCAAAGTCGTAGCAAGCATTGTGCTCCAGTGTTATGGGAGTTAGTCTTTGGTCTAGATTACAGATACACTTGGTAATAGCAAGTTCATATCAATAAAGAGCATCCCCATTCCTTACCAGGAGATACGTGCAACTTTTCCTCTTTATTTTTATATAATCATAAGTTCGGTGATTTGATCGTCGACAGTTTGATGAGGACATCCCTACTGTGGATACAGCCGCGCCTACACACACAACTCACCCACAACCAATACAAGGACCTCTTACCCGAGCTCGTACTCCCAACTTAATTATCACGTGAATTCGTTACTATGTTTATATATTACTGATAATAAACCGCTACCTAATGCAAGTGATTTAATTGTGCTTAGGAACATGGGAATGAACCAAGGAGAGGCTTGTGGAGTCATGAAAATGCATGGAAGGCATAATGGAGGTCACCACGTCACTTTGGGTCAATGTCAAGCAAGAGTTCGAGTTGGGCTCATTCTGGATTCTAATTCGGACTACTGCGACAGTACTAAGTTTAAACTGTCATAAATTCTTCATACAGACTCCGTTTGGGGCGATTCTGGACTTCATGGAAAGCTTATCAAGTCTACTTTCCAACAGATCCAAGATTATCATCAAACTCTATCTGAGCCGCCACAATCATCAAAAGAGCCCACGTCAGTTTCTAAGTCCGAGTCAAAAGGGTGCTGCGCCACCTCCTCTTAGGCCCATGGGCCCTGTAACCCTAGGGGCGTGCGTCCACTTCACTGGCCACCACCCCTGGCCGTCTCCCTATATAGGTGCCACCGTCTCCTTTCTCTAGAACTCAGATTTCGTTTGATTAGTTTCTCCATTGTGAAAACTCTCGTTCTTTGCTTGTGTCGACTAGACCAACCGTAAAGGACCTCTGCGGAATCCCACCTCTTGAACTTAATCATATATTTGCAATTCAGATTACTTTTTACCTCGTTCTTGCTTATTCTTCGATTGCTTGCAGGAATTGATCCTCGTGATCAGGTCAATCGGGCCTTTGGCACGGTTGATAACGATTTGGTGGTTAGTTCAGCGATTGCTTGGTTCGTGCGTGCTGCGTTCGTAGCCTGGATCGTGAGAGTTGACCGTCATCCAATCGGAATTTACCCCTCTCACTGAAAGATCAGGACAACAGAGTTCATCACAGTCATCCTTGTCCATTTTGCACCACTCTCGAATCCAATGACTTCACCCGGCACCATTGATCGTTCTGAACCTCAGCTCTCAAGCCTAGTCCCGATCATCATCGCCGTTGACCGTCGTTGATCTCCAACCAACCTGCACAACAATAGACCAAGAAATCTATTTCGGGAACAAGTTATTCGCAACTTGACCCACGTTAGTCAAAACATGTATCATGCAACACATATGCACTGAAACCCATGAACTTGACTCAACAAATAAACATCGCCGCTACAAGAACCGATGAAACAAGTGGAAAACGGTCAGATAACCATTCAATGGCCGGTCTGACCGCCTAGCAGGGACTTAGCCAATTTTCAGGCCCTGAAAACCGAAAGCTCTCTGGAAATTTCAAACGAATAGAACTTTTGACTGGAGACTCTAAAAATTATGAGACCAAGTGTATTAGAATCCTCTCTTGCCTACAACCTCTTTTTTTGACCCAGCTCTAAATCCATTTTTATATCTGGCCGGTCCGACCGCCACTAAGGTCGGTCGGACCGCCCCAGACCGGTCTGATCGCCAGGGGTGGCCGGTCTGACCGCCGCCCTGGCCGGTCAAACAACTTATGGCCTGACAGAACTGACACTTTGCCGAAAACACGTGATTCGACAAATCTTTAACGCCATTGCCAATTATAACATCATCCTAAGATTATGAGCATATCCTCATGATATCCACAACAACCGACTGGGATCAAGACCCTAACGATCAACACCTTCGTAGAACTCCTCCTCAAATGTGGCGAAGACTTCTCCACTTCTGTTGATTGTTTGAAGCAAGCATGAGTACACAACCATACTCGCAAGTCATACGATATAATCAGTATAGCCAGCACTGACCATAACAAAACCTTTCAGAAACTTTATCTCAAGCATTGACACTCCTGATGTGATTTACCGTCGTCCAATCGATACACACAACACTTGGTTCGACACACACCATTGGACAGGGAAGCGGCGAACCGTCCCGCGACGTGAGAATCACACCTCCAGCCCATCACACAGCCTAACCTACAACCTGAGTTGTCAATGTTAAGACTCCATAACTTACTAAGTTAGGTCGTACAGTAAGACTCAGTTCAATGACGCACAAAGTTAAGTCCTTAATTGACCAAGGCAAGACTTTCAATTTCTAACTAAATGTCACACAAACCAATATTCCCATTCACATAGTTTCCACCATATCACACAGTATCTACCACTTACCTCAGTCTAAATCTTTTTCCACCCTATTGGCTAAGTGAACACATACCATTAACGAGTAATAGCACACAACGTATACAATTTTATCACATAGTTTGATAATCACTTAGTCAAGTTTATATTTGCAACTCACATGAGATGATGACTTATAGCATGGCTAAGAAATCCACTCGTATCTAACCAACCCACATTGGTTCTATGATAATACCAACTAATAATGAACCAACCTAGGGTGACAAAAGATCATGGCACAACAATAGACAATGTGGATGTAACAATTTGGATTAATAACTAAACCCAAAAGCATTTAAATAAATACTTAAAATAGAATGCAATAATGTGAAATAAAGTATTTTGAAAACTGGGTTCAACATGATCAAATGTATAACTTGCCTTGGAATAGGTCCAGGTACTGGTCTTGATCTTGGTGCACACCTTCCTCTTCAAAAGTCCTCAAGAATTAACATCTACTCGCAAACGAAATAAATAAATAAATAACCAAGATAAAACAAACTCTAAAAATTAAATAAAATCTTAAATAAATAGATCTCGAATTTAGATGAATTTAAGAATTTGAATGGGCTCAATCGGAGTTCGGATGAAGAAGATATGGGTTTTAGAAGATCAAAACTCAAGAAAATACCCTAAATTGGAATTTCGAATTTTTGAATTATTTTCCTAAAGAAAAATCCGATTATGATGTCAGCTGACGTCAGCAAGGAAATTCCCAAAATAAAAATAATTCCAGAAAAAGTCTATAGTGTCTGACATGTTGGGCCCACAGTCCATAGATCAGGTCCACAGACTCGGCTCACGGGTTCACGAAACAGTGGATCTGACAATGAGACCCACACGACATAGGCACGTCTCACGATGGATTGGGTTTATGGAAGATTGGATCTGGGGTTCGGTGAACTATGCCACGCACGCGCGCACGTGGCCGATGACTTGACGCTACGCAGGACAACACGCAGACGCGACGCTAAGGTGGCGGCACATGTGGGCACGGCAAGGCGGCGTTGCTCGGGTTCCAATGGTCTTCGACGAATGGCGGCGGCTCGCCGATGGTGAGTGGCACCAATGCGTAGCTGGGGCTATTGCGCACTAGCTGGTGCACTTACGGGTGGCTAAGGTGGACGGCGGCGGCCAGCGGTAAGGTTTGAGTAGAGAAGAGGCAGGTGTTGTCGGCGACGAGCTCCGACGATGCTCCGGCGAGGAGGTGCACGAGGTATCCTGGGCAACGACAAACTTAGCGGTGCAATCGATGACGACGAGGCAGCGATGACGATGGCACAATTCGAAGAACTCAAGTTTCGGCCGAAACCCTCATTCTTCCAATCACGGCGATGCTAGGGTTTCGGGGTGGATGAGAGTTGGGGCTTTGGATTGCGGAGGACCAGGCGAACCTCGGGGGCTATTTATAGGGCACGGGTGAGTCCAGTAGGCGTGTTGGCGGCGGAGTCAAAAACGAGTCCAAAACGAAAACGCGAAGAACTCGTAGATAGAAACCGATTTCAGGTTTGATTTGGCCGGATTTGGATGTGGGAAGATACATGATAAGATTTGACGCGGAATCCGGAGCGATTTAGTTGGAAAAACTGCATTGTCAGATGGAGCTTTGAGCTCGGCAATGGCGGATGAACGCGAGGCTTCGCGCGGAGAAGACAGCAATGCGGAGACGACGACTCGGTGGGACCAGCGGCGAAACGCGCGCGCAAGGAGGAGAGGAGAGGATGACATGTGGGACGCGTCGGGCCGCGTGCGTGCAGATGGGCCGATGGGCCGTGGGAATAGGGTTGGGTTTCGGTCCGATTAATGTTATGAGATTTTAAATTAGTTTTTCTTTTTAGAAAATACTAGAAAATCGAAATAGCAATTAGAAAATAGCTAATGAACTCGAAAAAATTCTAGAAAATATATCCAAGCATATAAAATCCAAATAAAATAGTTTTGATAATTATTGATGTTGGTATTAATCATATTAAATTGTGTTTGATATTGAAAGTCCATATTAAGTTTTAACAAAAATTCAAATAAAAACCAAATATTGAATTTTCCAACTACTAACTAATAAAAGATTTATAAAAGCTCGGAATATTGGGATGTTACAGAAAGAAAGGCAGGGAAAAAGGGGTATGGGTTGGACCAAGCCCACAAGGAGATATTTGAAACTAAAAACTGCAAGTTTTGAGGGAATTTTGTGTTAAGCTTTTGAATTCAAGTTAAGTTTTGCAATTCTTTCATAAGGCTTGAAAATAGGATGTTACAATAGTACTTCTGCCAAAAAACAGGAAAGGGAGATATTTACAGTGAAATAAAGAAGAATAATAAGAAAGAAAGAAGAAGAGGTAGGCACTACATCCATCTATGTAGCCAAAGGTCCATTAGTGTTTTCTGCAGCGGGTTGGTTCATGATTGCCAAATCTCCAGAGTATTGTTGATTTCAGCTGCTATGCTGTTGTTAGGAACAAAACAAAACAAAAGCAGTACCTTTTTAACATAAAAAAAGAACATCCCGATAGAAGTATGCCAGTTTGCTTTACGACCAGGTTTTTTTACCGGCCGAAAATAAGTAATACCGGTCTTACTGGACCACTGTAAGACTTTAAACCGGCCAAAATCTGTTGAAAAAAACAAATTTGCTTGAATTTTACTTTAATTTGATCTTTTTTAATTTAAAATCTGAAAAAATTCAAAAAAATATTGAAAATTTCAGCCACCGCCCCCCATTAAAAATCAGCAAACGGTTTTGAAAACCCTGTTTACGATTGGAGCGAAAGATCATCTTGCTTTCAATACAAGAGTATAAAAACAAGAAGATCATCAGCTTTATTTTCTCGTCGACACCTCTGCGTACAAGGATCAGTTGGTACGCATTCCAAGCTCGCGTCCATCCTCGCCACCGACGTCGGCCTCTGTCGCCGCTTCTCGCCGCTGGTGACGTGAGGCCCGGGGCCCCAAGGATGCTTGCATTCGTATACCCGCTCAGCGCTGTGGTAGAGACAAGGAGCGGAGGCGGCGGCGGCAGCACGGTGCCGCATCACTTTGCTGCTTAGCCTTGTCGCCGAGTACCAGTCCGCTCCACGGTGGAGCTCCTCGCGTCGGGTAGGTCATGCTCAACGAGAGCGCGCGGCCGCGAGGCGTGTCCCGCCGTCGTCGGGAAGCGCACACGGCCACCTGTGCAGCAGCACCCCGACAGGCGGCCATGGAAGTGCCTCCATCAATCTCGCGAATTCACCACAACCACCTAATGGGCAATGGCCACATCTTGCGGTAATTGGTAGCCAACATCAACAACCTGCAAGTCTTTGGCCACATCTTACGGTGCAACATGTAGGAAAGTGTAGTGCAATATTTTTTTCGCTTGTTGCAACAAATCGAATATTCATATGCACCATTGTCTCAAAATCTCAGGATCAAACAAACAAACATCATCATAATCAAAACAACACAAACATTATCAGAATCAAAACACGCGCAAATATATGGAGGATGCCAATATATATAAAAAAGATGCAACATCTCATAAAATCATATACAACATTTTTTCCCCATTCCCCCCTCCCTCGTGTGCAACATTTTTTTCTTCACAGTTGCAATATTTTTCCCTCGGGCTCTCTTGCTCTGCTCCGGAGACCACCCCGTGAGGGATGGGAGGTGACACGAGGGAGGGAGTCGGCGGGACAGGAGGGAGGCCAGCACGGAGGAGGCAGACCGGGACGAAGGGCGTTCAACAGCAACTGATACGATTCATTCAACAACCACCAGAAGATGAAATTTCAGATTTGAAATTTTGTGAGGGGAGGTAGAGTCTTACCTCGCCGGACAGTGGATGTGCAGAGCAGTTGGAGGGGAGGAGGGAATGACGCTTGGGAAGGAGGCAGGGACTGCAGCGGCGGGCAACACTTGGGGCGGCGGCGGGGTTGGCGTCGGTCAAGGCATTGAGGGACGGCGGCGCCGGTGAGAGTGGGGCGAAGGGCAGCTCAGGTGGGAGGTGGAGCCAGCTGGAGCCGAAGGGGACTGGGGAGGCGGCATCGGCAGTGGGCGTCCGGATGGGACTGGGGACCCCTTGCCTCCTGAGTCCGAAGAGGACTGAAATCCTGCAGTGGAGAGAAGGGGAATGGGAGAGGAAAGCAGTGAGAAGGGGAATGGGAAGAGAAAGGATAAGAACGGGAGAGAAAAGTAGTGGAAGACGTGATAAGCAGTCAGTGGGTGGTGGGCTCGAGAATTGAAGTGGTGGCGGCTGGAACATATGGAGTAGGTAGCTTCAATATTTTTCTCACTCCAGATGTATAAACAGTACCATTACCCTTTTTAAATGCAATTACAAAACAGGTCACTCCCATTTGTAATGATAATAATAATAATAATAATAGTATTTCTACAGTGCTAAATTGCCACGGAATATCACGATTCCGCACATCTAAACCGCGAAAGCCGACGTGCCACGCATCTAGTCCGAGACCGGTGATCTGTGCACGTTCCTACATCGCATACCTGCTATCCTGCCGTAGTTTGAGTGGCGACATGTGGCCTACCGTGGTTTGGTGCGCGGCACGTCGGTTTCTACGGTTTGGGTGTATGGCACATGGTTTCCATGGCGATTTAGCGGGATATGGGTGCCATTTTTTCATTTCGAGCACAGATAGACTAGTTTTACTAGGTGAAATTAATTGCCTTGCATTCACTGTCAAGAGAGTTTGCTGCGTATGGCAAGATTTTGATGGATGGCCTTGCGTACTTTCCCCCGCAGCCTTGTATACTGAAATAAACCAAATGCATGGAGAGCTAACATGTTCTAAATGTTCTTACAAGGAAAAACCTGCCAATTGCATCGCATTTCTTCAACAACAACCTATTTTTTTAAATTTTAGCAAAGTGCAGAATAGTCATTTCTTTTAAAGAATGCATAGGAGCGATATATATCATTGCACTACAAAGTAGAAAAACGATGATACACAAGTTAACTGTGTAGAAGAGCTGCATATTCATTCCAAGAGAGGACAATTACCGGTAATCACAACTATTTATAAACACATACATGTTAGGACCATATAATGCTTTTCAAGAAATATGTAGGAGAGCTACGTATCTTTGTATGAAAAGAGGGAGAAACTTTGGTCACAAAAAACCCCTCAAAACATGGAGTTGTCTAACAAGTAGGTGACCGATGTACAACAAACAGCAAAAAAGGGACACGGCAAGGGCACAACCACAATATGTCACCCATGGGCTTTAGGGTTTAAGATCAAAGATATTTGTTTCTGCAAGGGACCTCATGTTAGATGCCCACTTTGACCACCAACTGAGTTGCTACCGCGATCAGGATTCCAAATCTAACCTACTTAATTTAAAGCTTGCAATCAAAACTAAAGCTAACTAACATAATGTACTGCAGTAGCATATGGATTGAACAATCTTACCACTTTAAAGCACAAATCGAGATGTGATAAGTTTTCACAACATTATCGCTTCATTACAACTCATCCCAACATTATTTAAAGCATCGTATCCTAATTTTGGTTTGGTTGCTATGGATTATGGGGTTGCAAAGACAAGGCCTTCAGCTTGTTAGAGACATGCATGAACCTAAAGATATGATAGCCTCCCAAATTCACAACTCACATCGTTGGTAGTAGAAAAATGTGGTAGCCTTTGCGGTGTAAGTTTATGAGGTTTTTAAGTCGAGCAAAAGTGACAATATCATCTGATAACTTTGGACTATCAACCAACCGATTCATTATGTGGCACCTGATAATCTTTAGCACCACTAAGAATGAAAGTTGCTGCAACCACGAAACATGTTTTATGTCACACTTGATGAGGATTGTATTGTTATATACATCACTAGCATGTCTCACATATAATGCACATTAATAACATTATCCCTAACTTTTTCTTCGAAGACGCTCCAAGCATCGCTAGCATCCAAGCAACCCAAAGTGATGAAATTATGGTCATAGTCTGATCATTTGACCACACACTATCAAAAAATTGTTTGTAGACACTCAAACTCAGATCAACTAAGCCCTTGGATCAAGAAGTTTCGAGCTTTGATATTTGCCTCCACATCAGGTGAGCGATACACTCAAACTCAGATCGACTAAGCCCTTGGATCAAGAAGTTTCGAGCCTTAATATTTGCCTCCACATCAGGTGAGATCACATCGTCATTGGCCTACACTATAAAAGGATTTTTAACCTTAAGTTAAATTGTGTGCCCTTGAGCCTCGATGTAGGCATGCATCCGAGCCTTCCAGTAAGAAAAATCGACTCCATAAAAAACAGGTGGTTTGGTGGAATACTTGTCAGACGCGGTAGCTCCTTAGATCTGTTAAGATCAATGAGACGAGCTAACCGGGCTCTGATACCAATTGTTTGGATCGAAAAGGCGAATAGAGAGGGTGAATAGGAGCTCGAATACTTTTTCGCTTAAGAGATTATATTCAACACGTATCTCACTCAAATAGCTATGAGAGCTATGAAGATCAATAGATAAGTACAGCAGAAGACTTACTTTGAATATACTCCAACCCCTCAAAGCAAAAACCAGAAATCACATAGTTGTGCTGAAGAATCAGGACAATCGGAACTACCGTGGGCAAACAGGCGGAACTACCTATAATCGGAACTACCGCAGGATAAGGGCGGAACTACCTTTTATCCTGGAGCAACTCGACAACGAAAACCAAAATTGGCACAACTTTTGATCCGTTTGGCCAAACTCAACGAAACTTGAAACAAAGCTTCACTATAAGGTTAATAACCTATTCCAATCAAAGATTAAGCATATCCATGTCAAAGTTTCAACCTTTTTCAATTTGAACGAAGTTTGGTTCAAAACCGAGTAAAAAGGCAAAATACGATCTAAATCCTGCTCGTGGGTAAAGAATGGCCAAGATGGTCTTAGATGCACTCCCATATGTCACTGCAACCTAGATCACCACAAAAACTTAGGGGAAAACCAACAAGACTCCAAAATCACAAAATCATCAAAGAGAGCAAGAACATGAACAAACTCATCTTAGGGAACCTTGCTTGGATTGATTCATGATCAAGTGATGTTTACAGCCTCTCCATCCCGGAGGACACAACTCAAACAAAGAGCATACAATCACTTCAACTCTAGAACCATAGACTCTC
Source organism: Hsuehochloa calcarea (assembly GCA_036346395.1). NCBI lineage: Eukaryota > Viridiplantae > Streptophyta > Magnoliopsida > Poales > Poaceae > Hsuehochloa > Hsuehochloa calcarea. The sequence goes on along the minus strand of CM070611.1, from coordinate 16,424,751 downwards.
CCTTTCCTCTCCTAGGCCTAACAACACAAGTTAGGGTTTTGCGTGTATGAGGCTTGGGGGCTGCAGGACAGTCCCCTCTACTATTTATAGGGAGGCCTAGCTTCTAGAAGACAATACCCATTGGGCACCCGTTAAGCCCACTCACAAACGGGTTTAACCCACGCACGCATTTTAAAGCGTCATCTTCATCACTTCTTGACCTAAACCACTTTTCATTGAGTCGTCTTGCGCCGCGGTTTAGCCAAGAGGTTACCAAGGCGGTATTTGGTAAAATTATCAAAATACCCCTTCTCGATCCTTCTCCGCAGACCGAGTCCAATCTTGGTGAAGCAAACGTCTGTTTCGCCACGTGTAGGTTGATCTACGGCTCTCATCATGTCGGCAAGTCTCTCCCGTCCGGCTCGCACCGGAACCTCCATAGCACTTGCACTAACCCCCACGTCGCTTGATCCAACCCGTCGCACCGAACTGCCTGTTCGGTCATCCTTGTCCATTCTGCGTCATACTTGAGTCCAATGACTTCACCCGGCATCCTCGATCGCTCTGAACCTCAGCTCTCCAAGCTTAGTCCCAATCATCCACGCCGTTGACCGTCGTTGACCACCAAGCGTCCTGCACAACAATAGACAAGAAAAACGATTCTGGGAATAAGTTATTCACAACTTGACACACGTTAATCAAAACATGCATTATGCAACACATATGCACTGAACCCATGATCTTGACCTAACCCAAATTCAAAAATCTAATTTGGTCGAATTTGAATCACAATCGGAACTACCGTCAAGTAAAAACCGGAACTACCGGACTTGCGGTAGTACCGCTCCCAAAACTGCGGTCGTACCGATTCTCAGAGAAACACAAACAAACCCACAAAATTCCTTCTCTGGAAAAACATTCCGCCAACAACCGGTACTACCGCCAGGCGGAAGTACCGCCAAGTAGAAAACAGAACTTCCAATTTTCCTGACAATTGTGGTAGTACCGCGCTTTGCACGCCGGAACTACCAATTATCCTGACACTTGCTGAAAACAGGAATTTTAACAAACTTTCAAAGCAAATTCCAGTTGTCTCATCATCCTAAGATCATGAGTATATCCCCATGATATCCACAACCAATGATCTCCCCCATCGAACCAATTCAGCTTTTCGGACCCTACATCTACATGCATGGCTACCGCCTGTCTAGTACACCGGCGTGGTCCTCCACCTCCAGTCGATCGATCTCCTCCCGTCGTTGGTCGATCACTCACCACGCCGTCCATTGCTAGGCTAGCATCGTGCAGCTTGCTCCTACCATGCATACTTTCATGTACGTAGTTGCTGATATTGTATATTCTCCTCTGTGTCACGCGCCATCGCGCGCGGTTGCAAAACACGCGCTCGATCTCTCGGTCTCGGTCTCAGACCTGCTTGATCTTTTGCCCAAGAGGAGGTGCTACCAGCTGCCAATCTTCCTTCCGGCGGTTGCCGTAGTTGTGGCACGTCGACCACGTCGACGTTGGTGAGATGAGGCGCCGGACGGAATCCACCACGCCAGGGAGCGCGCGCCCTGACATGTAAGGAATCCATTCCGCCCCTTGTGAAGTCACCCTTCACCGTGATGTCGCCGCGTCACGCTTGCCTGGTTCTCATTCCGGTTGAGCATCTCCGCCGCGCCACATTCTCGGACCACGCCGAGCTTAATTTGGCAGGGTCCCGAACGTCCGGCCTGCAGCAAGACGCGCGTGCCGACGGTCCTACAGAGAGCCCTCCTCCTCAGGATCCATTTCCCTAACGACAGTGTTTGTTTTGGGCTCATGTTCTTGAAAAGGATGGAAGCTGCCCACACCAGCAGTTCGAGAAGACAACAAATTGACTGGTACGCTGGACACAACAATTGCTCCATCATTCAGCTGTGCGAGAGAGAGAGAGAGAGAGAGAGAGTCCTTTGCTCCTATCTGTTAGAGACATGATTCGGTTCCACCGAAATATCTCTTGGAGATATTATTCGGTCCATGTATAGTAACCAAATCAATCTCACGTTGATATTATTTTGCATATAATTATCTTATTGAGATTCATCTTGTTGTACAAGGCATACCATGTAACCATGTATATATACATGCAAAGGCTATGCCATCCGATTGAGGCAATTGCTAAACTATTCTCACATCTTTCTCTAGTTTTCTACTTGTATCAGATTAACCAATCCAATCCGCCATGAGTTCCTTTTCCCTGCAACTCTCAATACCAGCGCCGAGTCCTCCTCCGCTGGTGCCCTAGCTGGCGCCCTTGCTAGTGATAACACCGCCGCCGCTCTGGCCGCTCGCGCTCTCCGCCTCGATAGGGCCAACCCTCGCTTCTCAGGCCATCAACGTGGCCAGCGTGAAGACCCATGTTCCCATCTGCCTCGATCTGAAGGCCTCAAACTACTCGATGTGGCGCACGTTCGTCAATGTCCTTCTCGGCAAATACGAATTGCTAAACCATGTCGACAGCTCCCTCTCACGCACCAAATGCCGGATCGCGAAGACTTCATCATTTCGCTCCTGGCTCTACGCCTCAATCTCGGAGGAGATTCTCTCCATCATCATGGAGCCTGAATAGACGGCCGTTCGGCTTGGGTGAATGTTGAAGACCTCTTCCTCGACAACAAACTCAACCGCACCATCTTTATTGAAGCCGAGTTCCGCACGCTCATCCAGGTAACATGAGCATCACCGACTACTGCCACAAACATAAGACTCTTTCCGATGCTCTCCGGATGTTGGCTAACCAATCTCCGATCAAACACCCATCCTTAACATGCTCTGGGGTCTGAACGAGCGTTTCTCAGACATGTAGACTATTCTTCCCATGCAGAATCCATTCTCGAATGTCATTCGTGCTCGATCCCTGCTACTGCTCAAGGAGATCCAACTCACTCAGACCGCCAAGGCTGCCGCCGCCGCCGCTCTCCTGTCGTAACCGGCGCCTCGTTGTCCTCCCACTCCTCGAGCGATGGTGCTGGCGGTAGTGGTGACCATGGTGACCGGCACAACAACTACAACAACAACCGGTGCAACGACAACAACAACAGGTGCAAGGGCAATAATCAGAATTGTCGCAACTCTTCTTCGTCCTCGACAGCCGGGCCATGGATTTTTTCAATCCTTGGACTGGTCAGATGCAACCCATGTCGACACCCAACTCCTGGCTTCCTACCGGCCAGGGGATCCTCAACCCACGCCCGTCCTCCGCACTGCACCAGGCCTATCACACTTCCTTTTCCCCGCTACATGGCATGTCTGCCCTGCCAACACCACCGTCCTCCACACCTGCTGCGCAGCCAGCTTGGGACAACGTCGGCCTGATTGTGGCCCTCAACAACATGAGCATGTAAGCACCGTCACTCGGTGAATGAGTCATGGATTTGGGAGTCACCTCACACATGTCCTCCGATGCTGGTATACTCAGTTCTCCCAAGCCTTTCTTTTTTCCCACCTGTGTGACCGTCAGCAATGGTTCCTTCGTGCCCATTATCCATGTCGGTCACTTATCGCTTTCTCCTTTTCATCTTAACAATGTCCTTGTCATTCCTAACTTTGTTAAGAATATCATCTCTGTCCACAAATTCACCAAAGATAACTCTTGTTCTGTCGAATTTGACCCTTCCAGTTTCTCTGTTAAGGATCTTCATTCCACAAAAGAAATGCTTTGTTACAATAGTGGTGGTGAGCTCTACCCATTTCCCTCCACCATGTCTCCAACCAATCCTTGCTCCTTCCTCTCCATCATCGGCTCCACCAAGCAATGGCATCAACGTCTTGTTCATCTTGGGCGCGACTCCATGGTGTCTCTCCGCAAGTCATCGTCAATCCCTTGTAATAAAATAGCTACTACCCCTTTCCACGCTTGCAAACTTGGCAAGCATGTGAGACTACTCTTCCCTAGGTCTATGTTGTCTACGAACACTCCTTTTCATCTTGTTCATTGTGATTTGTGGACCTCTCCAGTTCAAAGCAATTTAGGGTTTCAATACTACCTCGTTGTGCTTGACGACTTTTCTCATTTTTTGTGGACATTCCCTCTTCGCAAGAAATCCGACACCACAACCACCCTACTTCACTTCTTCGTGTACGTTCGCACCCAATTCAGCACCACCGTCCACTCCGTTCAAGCTGACAACGACATAGAATTCATCAACTCTACCTTGACCCAGGTGCTTCTACACGACCATCTGTTGGCCTACACCTCCACTCAAAATGGCAAGGCCAAAAGAGCCCTACGCACCATCAACAACGTTGTGTGCACGCTCATCTTTCAAGATCACATGCTGGCTTCCTTTTGGGCCGAGGTACTCGCCACTGCCACCCACCTACTTAACCGGCACCCCTCTCAGACTACCAGACATTCCACCCCTACGAGCGTCTCTAAGGTTCCCCACCCACATACCATCATCTTCGAGTCTTCGTATGCCTTTGCTACCCGAACCTCTCCGCCACCACTCACCACAAACTCTCTCCTTGTCCGCGGCTTGCATATTTCTTGGCTATCCCGACTCCCACAAAGGTTACAAATGCTATGATCTGGTCACTCATCACATTATTCTATCTCGTCACGTTATTTTTCATGAAGCCACCTTTCCATTTGTTGTCGTCTCTCCATCTCCACCCAACACTTCATTGGATTTCCTGCTCAATTTCGTCTCCACCACATCATACATTCCAGTACCTGCCCCGGCACCAATTTTTCCTACCGCAGCACCAGTTTTGCCTGCCGTGCCAGCCTTCTCTTCTGTCGCGCCAACACTCTCACTGAGCATCTCTCCTCTACCACGACATAGAATTCTCCAGCCGCGGCAGCCCTTTTTCTTGCCGCGGCACAAACTTCCTCTGCCACGACAGCACCTCCTTCTCACGCAACAGCTTCTACCTCCAGCCCGCCGCCGGCTATTGCGGCAGATCATTAGCCCACCCGACTCTAGGTCCTCACCACATGAGGACTCAAGCCAAGACATGCATTGTGCGGCTCATTGACCGTCTCAATCTTTCCTCTACCGTCAATCATGTTTCGCATGTGCCCAAGACCTATCGTGGCGCCCTCCACGACCCTCATTGGCACAAGACTATGGAAGATGAGTACCACACACTCATTCAAAACCGCACATGGTCCCTTGTCCCTCGTCCACCCGGTGCGAATGTCGTCACTAGAAAATGGATTTTCAAACATAAACATCACTCTAATGGTTCTGTTGCCCAGTACAAAGTTTGTTTGGTCATTCGTGGTTACTCTCAACAACCCGGCATCAACTTTGATGAGACTTTCAGTCCCATGGTTAAACCCTCAACAATCCGAGTTGTCTTATCCATTGCTGCTTCTCGCTCCTGGCCCATACACCAACTCGACGTCAAGAATGCCTTTCTTCATGGCACTCGCGATGAGACGGTGTATTGTCAGCAGCCCGCTGGTTCTGTTGATCCCGCCCTGCTACTGAACTTCATATATCTTCTCCGCAAATCACTATATGGACTTAAGTAGGCCCCCCCGAGCTTGGTACCATCGGTTCTCTCACTATGTGCATCGTCTTGGCTTTGTGGCCTCTCCTTCCGATGCATATCTCTTTGTGCTTCGCCAAGGGACTAACATGGCTTACCTTCTCGTCTATGTCGATGACATAATCTCGACAGCCTCATCCACTAAATTTCTTGAGTGCATCACGAACTCTCTACACACCGAGTTCGCCATGACAGATCTCGACAATCTCAACTACTTCTTGGGCATCTCGGTTACCTAGTCCTCCCATGGCATCTTTCTATCCCAATGACAGTATGCGACTGATCTCCTTTATCGGGATGGCATGGCACATTGCAATCCTGCCACCACCCCCATTGACATCCGTATGAAGCTCTCATCTATCGAAGTTGTTCCTGTCTTGGACATGATTGAGTACCAGAGCTTTGCGGGTGCACTTCAGTACCTCATGTTGAATCGACCAGATATCACTCATGTTATTCAGCAAGTCTGTCTCTACATGCATGCCCCTCGTGAGCCGCATCTCTAGCTCATCAAGAGGATCCTTCGCTATGTGAAGGGCACTCTGGACTTCGAACTGTAGCTACACGCCACAACACCTTCTTCATTACGAAGTACTCCAACGATGATTGGCCAGGGTGCCCAGATACACGCCGCTCCACGTCCGGGTATTGCATTTACTTTGGTGATAACTTGGTCTCATGGTCTTCCAAACGACAGGCCACTATCTCCCGTTCCAGTGCCGAGGCCGAGTACTATGCCATTGCTCATGCGGTTGATGAATGCTGTTGGTTACGACAATTACTGCAGGATTTGCACCACCCGATCTCCTCCGCTATAGTGGTGTATTGCGACAATGTCAGTGTCGTCTACATGTCAGCAAATCATGTTCAACACCGCCGTACCAAGCACATCGAGATATACATTCATTTTGTCCAAGAAAAGGTGTCTCTCGGGCAGGTCTGGGTTCTCCATGTTCCCTCTCGTCACCAGTATGCCGACATCATGACAAAAGGTCTGCTGATGGTTCTGTTTCAAGATTTCCAGTCCAGTTTGTGCATCCGCTCGGCTACTGCTATGACCGAGGGAGGATGTTAGAGATATTATTCGGTGCCTGTATAGTAACTGAATCAATCTCTTGCTGATATTATTTGGCATGTAATTATCTTATTGAGATTCATCTTGTTGTACAAGACATACCATGTAATCCTATATATATATATATATATATATATATATATATATATATATATATATACATGCAAAGGCTATGCCATCCATTGATGCAATTGCTAAACTATTCTCGTCTTCCTCTGGTTTTCTACTCTATCTAGTTTCCACTTGCACCGTGAAACACGGCACATGATGCCCCTAGTCTTTCCTCCCTTTCAGGGTTCCAAGCGTTGACGCAATGCGCAGATCTTGTCTTCCATACCGGTTTCAGATGCGATGGATCCCTCCTACCTACCAACTACCTGCAAGTTCTTTTCTGTCAACAGTTGCTGACTACCACTTCACCCTGAAACTTCTGCATCCAATCCACCAAACCATTGCCAGATGGAGAGCTTGCCATTGGATGGAGAAACAACGATCAGGACCAATCTGGGTAGAAAAACAGGGGCAGTTTCCATGAGTTGCCAGACGAAGTAGAGATTGTAACTGAAGAGCTGTTGGTTTATAGATATGCTCACAAGACTAATTGGCTATGATGGTGGTACATAGATCTTCATGCAAGATGTGTTTAAATATTCTTCAGACCAGACCTGCTTATACGCTGAATAGGAGAAGATTTGTTTACTACTGCTGTACACATCAGATGTACAGCAGATCAGATCATATATTCCACCACCATGCTCCAAATATCAGCTAGTATTTTGTTTTTGAAACAACTAGTATTTTATAAACAGTAGTACACTACCCATAGTCTCATTCTCTGCCTACTTCCGGTGGCATGTACCGGAAAAACAATGGAAAACACACTGAAAACTGAGAGCAGATGCGTTTTTCAACACACACAATGCCATATTATCTGCAGGCTTCCAAATTCCAGCTCAAGTCCCTTTCTTGTGGGCACACACAAGGAAATCTTGTGATAATGGGCAAGCAAGCTCTTCTTGTTTTTTTTTTCACATGGAAAGAGCCGTGTTTAGTTGTCAAAGTTGTTGTTGCTTCTACGGCAGGCAGCCGACTCCAGGGACAATACGCTAGACAGATATGCATACAAGGTTCCAGAACAAAAACAAACTACTAGAACAGAGATAACAGGAACAATCATTCAATATCAAACCAAGATATCATCACAGGTGCAGATTTTGTTCTCCATCCAACAATCCAAATCAATCATGCACCTTCAGATTCAACCCTTCCTCCAACGATGAACAATTTGCACTAGAAGTTGCAAACCATTTGCAGAAAACAGCATGAACAAATGCGCCTTTCGTCCCTCACATTTTGTCCTTTTTATCTCTCTCAGCAGAGCAGCAGGATTACAGAACAGGAGGAGATTACACATTATGCAAACATTACAATACCCAAGAAACCCAAAAGCTATTTGCGCAGGAGTTATGTGCTGTGACACAGGCAGGGTTTACAATTCATCAGGCTCTGATACAGCACTGGAAATAGCTAAGGAACTTCTTCCTTCCCTGCATCAATAGTAATGGAATGGAGTCATAGGTTAGCGTATAGTAACATTGGTCAACTATGTACAACTAAGCGCATGAGCAAAATAAAGTAAGTCACTAACAACGGTCAATCACATGCAACGGAATATATGATGCAGAGAGAAAGAAAAGTTGAACATTCAACTGCTTGTACTTTGAAAATGTCATCCTGATAGTCTGCCTAAAAAAATGTTGCCCCGATGGGGTACGTGGACAAGTCTCAGCTCAAATGTCAAACTATGACTCGCAAAGATAACTGTCTAATATATTAACATCAACTTTACGAGTAGTTAATCCCTGCTTGATTCTTCATCAGGTAGCACATCAATAGAATAGTAAACCAATGATATCAAGAAGCCACCAACCAGCTGCACGTAATCACGGCCAACTAAACACTAGCTTCCCCTAAAAGAATACTTCTATAACGACCTGTCAGTCACAATCTCTCTACATATTTAGCCTTAAGGCTGTTTATTCTCTAATTGATTTATTCAGCTCATTTTTTAGCTCAGCAGGGCTGCACATACAAATGTAATTTTATTATGAATGTTGCAACACAGACGGATAAGATAGGCTAAAATTGCGCATGAAAGGCTATCTATATGCATTGGAATGTCCTGCTAGGTCCCCAGTGGACCAGCTCTCCAAATGCTCATTGGACCATCATCTAACGAGCAGACCCCTTGAATTCTCCTTGCGCATGTAAATTCACATATCAACAGATGTTACAGTTTCAAAACAAAAGAAATGTTCATACACTTAGCACTCCTCTCCTTAACATTTCTGCTTCCCGATGAACCAGCTTTAAATGCAATTGGGACAACGTCATGTTGAAGCTACTAAAACGTGCCACTGATGGACGACGACATGAGCACATGACGTTGCCCATAGACCAGTACAGCTAATAATTAAGAGGAATGCAGATTTGGAGGCTGTGAAAAAAACTTATGGGCAGGTCCTTATCATCCAAGTTGTGACAAGCACTACTACTACTGCCCATTGCATGCGCATAAGTGGATGCATTACCCTGTGCTATCTGCAATGGCCTCATCTGATTCTGCCAGCCTCCCCCGTCTCCCTCATCGCACAACAGGTCGTTACACTGCTACTAAATTGCTGATCATGACAATTCTATGGATGTCATGATACTCAGATGGGCCCGCACATGCACTACCATATAAAAATTACATGGATAGATGAATATATACTATGTTTCTTATTTCTATAAAACTGAGCAGACCCTACAACAATCGGCGTTGTCTAGGTGTTACTCTCCCCTTTACCAGCTCACTAGCCCAGCGTTGTCTTTCTGTGGTGCAGTTCAAACGGCATACACTTCCCATTTCGCCTCAATTTTCTGATAAAATTCTTGTAAGGTTCATCCTAAATTCAGGCACGAAATTCCAATTCTCTAGAGCAAAATTGGCACCCTTTAATCAATATTTCACTTCAATTTCGCACCCACCATTACTCGACCATCCAAATTTCGATGAGACAATCAAGACAAGGTGAAAGACTCTACCAACAATGGAGGTAAGGTAAACAATCTAGCAACACACAAGCCATGCATGATGAGTTAAAAAAGGGTTACCGTGGGTGAGTCGTCGTGGGCGGCATGGAGCGGCCGGCGGTGGTCGTCGGCGGCGGCGGGGGCGAAGTCGGCCTTGGTGGGCTGGACCTGCGCCTGCGGCTGCCTCGCCGCCTTCTGCTGCTGGGCGAGGAGGTCGTCGTCGCCGCCGAGGCTGGCCCGGGAGAGCTCGCGCTTGTTCTGCTTGCGCATCTCGCGGATCTTGGAGAAGTCCATGGAGTAGTCCGGCACGGCGCCGTTCTTCATGTCCCACTCCCCGAACGCCGGCACCGTCATCCACCCCGCCGCTCCCCCCTGCTGCTCCTGCAAGAAATCAGCCATCGACACCTTCTCAGGACTGATCTAGGCATGAATCCTCCACGCAAATCAAGCCTAGCTAGCCAAGCAGCCATTGCCAAGAACCGCTTGGTTCCTTGGCTGTTTAGCTAAAGAAACAAAATCGCACTAGTCTACTTCTTTTCCCAGGCGAAATTTGTAGCGACAAGGAGCAAGAAAACCACTCCGGACTCCGGAGTCCAGGTGAAAATTACTTCAAAGAAACAGGGGAAACGATGATTCTTCGCTCGTTCGGGGGAGGAACGAGGCGAATGGGAAGAAGCTGTTCATACATACCTCCTTGCGGTTCTCCATCTCTCTCTCTCTCTGCTTGCTGTAGCTTTGTCAAACTTGCCCTCTTCTCGCTGCGGCCGCTGGAGAAAAATTCTTGCCAGTGGTGTTGCCGTCGAGCCGTGCTTATAAAGGTCCGAGGGGATGGGCTGCGCTGCGCTGCGCCTACTGCTTACTAATCACGGCTGCTAATCGTGTCTCTCTCGTGATCAAGGGGCATGGGAGGGCAGGGGGGCACGGGAGATCTTTCTCTTGCTTGGTTTCTGTGTGCAGAGAGTGGGCCGGGTTCAAAAGCAAAAGGTGAAGGAGCGAGTCCGTGGAAGTGGCTGAGGGAAGGACGTGGGCCCGGACGCCGTCCACGGTGCACCCGTCAACAGTCAACCGCTACTGGTCCAGCGCCTACCGGCCCGGACTCGTGGACCTCGTTAACGCAGGGCCGGCTGTGAAGCGCTGTCGAGTTTAACGTGCTATTATCTGACTTTATTTGAAATTAATATAGTTCAATTTAAAATTATTTAAATAATTATTTTAAAAATAAACTAATGAGATACTATCGTAGACAAGCCTAATTAATCTTTCGCTATTCTAAATTAACCCATTTCAATTTTAACCAATGAACAATTATAATCAATTTTGATTCGAACAGAGTTTTTTTTTTGCCAGCCCCACGTACACGTACTCAGATTTTGGACCTTAAGCCCCCTGGAACTTTTTTCTGCATTTCAAACGAACCTAAACTAATCTGTTTTTTTTTCGTTTGAGAAGAGAGGATGTTTTTTTTTTGCCTTACTCTTGGATGGTTTTGAGATCCGTGCGCCTTAAATTCTATTAATCCCGCCCTCACCCCGTTTCGCCGATGCGTCTCCTTCCGTTGCCTCGCCGACACCATATTCATCCATTATTAACTATGTATGCCGAGGAAAATTGTTTTTATAGTCAGGACAATATTCATCTATTATTTCTTATTACAGTGCATTACTCTCTTCGGTCACAAATACATGTTATTCTAGACATTAGCACATATCCAAAACACCACTATCAGACTCTGGCACAAAGAATTGAGATAATCCTCAAATATCACAACAATCAACTCCAACTCGGCACCGAGGCGTCGGTGATGTCAGCCGTGAGACAACAACAAAGTTGGAACATTACTTCGGACACCATCAGAATAACACGAAAAATGGAACCGCAAATTTTTGAGGGCCATTACAAACAAGAAGAAAATAATAAGATTTGGGCACATCACAAACAAGAACACAATGGCAGCAGCTCCTCTCACCATCTAAATCAAGCAAAAAAAAAAAAATCAAAAGAAATGAAGCACCAGCGCCGCATGAATACAAAAATCAGTCTGCTTGCCGCAAACACACCTGGACATGCGTGCTCGCCGGAACAAGAACCATATCTGAAAGCAATATATTCATAAAAGGTTTGAATAAAGTATTAGCCGTATGGTTCTTTTGCATAAAATAGTTTTGACAGTAAATACGGTAAATAAATTGAAATACATAATTTAAAAGACAGTAAGTAAATAGAGTAAACAGTTTCTTTGAAATCAACCAATGAACTTCCCATTCATTTTTCAACCAAACCACTAAGTGAATTACCCAATCATCAAGCAAACATCATATTCAGCGAGTGAACTTCTCATTCACATTCCAACATATTTTTATAAAGAAACTCTACATCTCGTGTGAAATCTCCGAGCATGTCTATGATCGCAGATACAACTGTTTAAACAGTTTTAATTCTGCAGAGGTTGTACAGCTTTACCCACAAGAGATAAATTAACTCAAAGTGTCTGATCACTCTTCCGTATGTGTGCGACTAAGTGATCATCACAAGGTATTTACAAAGCTCATTCTTAACCCAATTATGTTCGCTAAGGTTTCAACACTGAATGTCTTTCTGACCAAACAAATGCTTGCTCCATTGTGAGCATACATTTATCCCACAACTCACGCTTCCAAGACATAACCAAAATTGAGACATTGTTAATTAGTTAGTCAGGTCCATCCCATACTGGATATGTGGTTGTACGATAAGTCCCAGTTCAATAACGAACAAGATTAAATCATTCACAAGTTACTCAGGCGAGTTTACCACAACCCACAACGTGCTACCCGCACCCACCTTTACTTCAGGATCACCCGCCTGAGCGGAAATCATTTTGTTCAATTAAGACCAATGACATATCCTGTCACAACACACAAATTTTAATAACAGTGGCTACTTGCCACAATTCCATATCTTATTAAGTCAAATTTTACATTTAAAAACATGTGATCATGAGCCATCGTAACTAAGTATGACTAAGCATCTCTACGATACCTATGTTGGTAATGAAAATATATCCAACTAATATAATAACCATTCTAAGGTGACAATTGATTCATAGTATTCAAATGTTCAATGGAGGAATAATGATAAATATGTGATTAACTATCCCCAAAAGCAGTTGATATAAAGATAGCATATAATTCGATATAAAATAATATAATATTGAAATCATAGGTTTAACATGATTAAAATACTACGACTTGCCTTGGCTTTGCTCAGTTACCACATTTGCATCTTCAAAATTTGCTTATGCTCCTACTCCTTAATACAAATAGTCTAACGAGAGATAAAATAACAGATGAAGTACAAGTAAATACAAACTAAATTAAAATAAAATCTAAAAACATTAAAACCAACTCTAAAAGAAATAGCTCGATTTTAGATAAATTTAGGAATTTGAATGGACTGAATTGGAGTTCAGACGAAGGAAAACGGGCTCTCGAAAAATTTACCGGAAAGAAAAAAGAGAGAGCAAATAATATTTCCTAGAATATTCCTTTGGATTTAAATTAAAGAAAACTCTAAAGGCCGACAGGTGGATCCCACGATATTTTACTGAATTAAATGAAAATCCAGAAAAAGTGTAGGGACTGACGAGTGGACCCTTGGTCTATGGACCAAGTCCATGGGCTCGCTCTGGACTATGGTGGACCGGGTTCACAACTTGATTAGGTGACATGCAGGGCCAATATGTAAGCGAAATAAAAAGGAAGAAAGATAAAGACAACAAGCGGTCCCACTCGCAAGAGATAGAAAGGAGCTAGCACATAGAACTGAAGCAGAGGATTGGGCGGGCGGTGTAGGCACACGGTGGCGGTGAGGGAGCTCCGGTCGAGGGAAAAAATAGGTTCCCCGCAACACGGTGGTCCTTTGGGCGGCGGCAATACGGCGAAAGCGTCGGTGAAGCAGTGGCGACAATGGCGGAAGGTGGCTCGGGCTCAACGGTGGCTATGGCGACATAGCGGCTCCGGAAGGAAAAGGGAGGGAGCATTAGCTCAGCGATAACACAAGGATCAAAAGGACAGCCCGGGGTGGTTAAAGGATGGTTAGAGCGGCAGTGCAACGGCAACCGGTGGTGGAGAAGAAAGTGTAATACCCCGAAGGTGATTCGGCTTATTAGAAAAAGTTTCGAAAGAGGGAGCTAATCGAAAAACCAGAATCATCTTTTCATCGGGGGGTTTTCTGTGATTTCACTGCAACCTGGGCCTGGGCCACGGCCCAGGAGGGGCCCATGTGGTGGCTGGCCATAAGAGGGGGTTCCCACCCCCCAAACCCTAAACTCCACATTTCTCTCCCCTCCCCTTTGGAGCCGCCGCCCCCCTTCCCCCTTGCTGTGCACCGTCTTGTACATCGATTTTGGGTAAGATATGTTCGTTTTCTGTCCTGTCCATCTCTTAGAAAGTTGTAGGTATTGTTCTTAGACTTCCATAGCCACCGAGATCACGTGATTCCGCCTTACGGTTTAGGAGATATGATTTTTTTAGTGCGCGCTGTTCTGTCTGTCTGACGAGAAAGATCTGTCGGCTTGATCCTAGGTTTTGATTTAGTTAGAGGCATTTCCAGAACCTCCACCCAAATAAGTTATTGTAGCCCTTTAAATTATCTTTCAAAGCTGATAAAGATCATCTCCATTGGATCTGTATAATGAAAGTTATGATATTTTCTTTACCACTGTTCTGAATTTTGGGCAGATAATTGTTAGTATTTTCATCTATTGTTTAGACTACTATAGAGGCCGAATCTGGGGTTTTGCCCTTCTAGAGTTTTATTCCTGGGAACATTAGCTTTCTTTTGGCACCGAGATCAGGAAAATCCAATCTGTAGTTTGGGAGATATGAATTTTTGATTACGAACTATCCGGTCTGTCTGAAAACTGAGGTCAGTAGGTTTGTCCCTCGGTTTTGTTCAAATTAGGGGCCGAATCAGAACCTTCACCCAACTAAGTTATTTTAGCTCTTAAAATTATATTTCCAAGCTGATAAGAATCATTCTCATTGGATCAATAGGTTGAAAGTTAAGCCATTTTCTTTATCTCTGATCTGTATTCTGGACAGACGTAGATGGGTTGTGTTTAGCTGTTAATTAGCCCTCTGTTTTGGCCGAATCAGGGGATTCCGCCAACTAATGTTTTGTAGCCTGATCTGTTAAGATTCAGTGAGCACTAGTTTCAGGTCTTTTGGAGTTACAGATAATTAATGGTGATTTTTCTAGTATCGCTGCCAGTTTAGCGTAATCGGGTCATTGGGTAAACTTGGTAAAAATTGATCCCGTTGTTTGGGTGGGAGAGATAGAGGGGATGGAAGGGCTCTTGTAGCAATGTCATACCTTGTTATTCTTATTTCGATTATACATTTGTGTAGGCGGTGAGGCGGTGAGTGGAGGGGCATCTTCGTGTCCTCCTATTACGTCACATCGCGGAAGGCAAGTACCCTATCTTTGTTTGATGATGTTTCCAATTGTTTGCTTGATGTTGGGATAAATTGTGAATGCCTTTTCTATCCATCCTGATGTTTATTTCATTTCAAGAAGATGATTCTTGTCATTAAAGAATTAGCATTCATTTCGCTTGTTGCATTCCATTACATGCAACTAACTTGTGTGGCATTCTTGATATATTATGTTGTGTGGGAATGCATACTCATACTTGTTTACACATGTTGTTGAATGCCATGTGTCTTTTCCAATAATGTGTGATATTCATTCATACCATGAGAAATCATCATGTTCATTCATAAAATTCATTATGACCACGGAAGTGGATTCTTTTAGTAAGTCCCATCAATTCCAAGATGGGCATTTGAAAGACCCATCAATTCCAAAGATGAGCATTTGAAAACCCACCATTCCAATGTGGGTAGTGTTGACCACCATTCCAATGTGGCAACTTGGACACCCGTATGAAACGTTCTTCATACGGTGATTGGGTCCCCGTACTTTGTGAAGTACGGGCTTAAGTGAACACCGACGGGTGTATCACTCGTTATACCCAGATATCAATGATAAGTCCATACCTTCAATGCATTCTTACATTTCATCCATTCATGTATTCATTCCATACATACATGTATGTGTTCCAATAATTGTTCGTAATTCAACCTGAATTGTGTTGTCCACTCCATGCTTGATTATTCTTGTTTAGTACTTGCTTGAGTCTTGACTCACCCTTGCTTTGTATGTTTTAATTAGGTAATTGAGGAGGACGACAAGATGATTTGGTGGGGTAGTTCGCACACTACACTTCACTTTTACCCAACGAATAATTATTATTACCTTTCACCAAGCCAACTTGTTAAATAAATTTCATTTGTAATAATCCAACTTTGGTATTGCTTGACTGCTCGTGGTATTATATCTGTTTATCCATTCTTTTCCATGAATCGGTGATCGTTTATTGTCATTCTTTAGAAATTATTGTTGATTGAATCAGATAAACCAAATTTAATGCTATTCTTAGTAGTTTGATAGTTTTATGTGACATCTTGGCTTCGAATAGCGGGTGTTACTGATTGGTATCGAGCGGGCTTTAGGTCCGTGGTTCATTCAAACATATTAAATTGACACACTGTGCACATTAGGAGGGGTTGGGTAAACTGTTACTTCCGTATTTCAATTGTGGTGACTCGAGTATTGAGTCGTTGTTAAATTGTGTTGTGCTATGATGTGTTAATCCATGATAAGATGTGATAACCTTTATCTATGAAATTATTCTATGATTGTCATGAGATGATCCGATATAAATATATATATTCATAATTGATTGCATTAGTTATGCGTTTCGCTAGCGGGCGTTGATCAGTTGAGTTCATGGTTGATGTCTTGGTTTTGCCAAAGCTACACCACTTGCTTGTAGTATGATATTAGAGAAATTCTTACCTCTGTTCCATAAGCTCTGTATTGAGCATGAGCTCATTGATGAACTTGTTGCCTTTCTCGAACTGATATCTGGTTTCCTGGTTGTGGTTCCTGGCAGTTCGTGAATTCTTTTGAAATTGGGGTTTTAATGAAGAAGGCAAGCTCCAGTGATTCTCGATTCGTTCTTTGAAACAAATATTGCCCTTTCGACTATTGTGATATTTCTGCTCCACGTGAGCATAGTTCAAATGCAAGATTCCTCTTTTCACAAAAGACTTGTTTTACCCCTGTTGGGGAAATTTAACTCATTCGTTCATTTAGAATCTCGGTATTGGAAGACTTCTTTTGCAAGTTCTTTATCAACTGTGTATTGATCTTGCATATTTCTTTTGGGCTGCTTTAGTAAGTCGTTCTCTTCCTTGATTTTCGAATTTGACAAATTCTTGTCCGGTGGCGATTGATGAATTTCTCTTGGGTTTATGATTTTGGTAGACGAGTTTAAATAGGCCTTTAATGGTACTCCGAAAACATTATTGTTTTTCAATTGTTGAATTGTTTTTACTACGAATGATCTTTGTAAATTGACAACATTGATATTTTCATAGTTGTTCTTTCTTTCTCATTGGAAAAGAGCGACTCATTAACTCGCTTGATGGTTTGCCTAATGAGAATTCTTGTTGCAAGATCGTTAACACGAGAAAGCATTAGCTCAATGTATTCCTTTTGGGACCCTCTGCTTGTTGAAATTTGATGCATCTCTTTTATGAAGAAAAGCGTTAAAACCCTTTTAGAGTGCTTGGTTATGCTTAAGTCGGGGGTTGCACCCAAACAAAGATTGTGGGCTACGGGTTTCTATTAGACCCTATTTGTTTTTCAAAATAGTTTCTTGCCTTTCTGGCTGCGGAGCTCTCATTACTGTTTGTGAACGTTATTCTTGACAAGATCGTTCTCTTTATGTTAGCCCTATCTCTCTTGTTGATAAGGGCAGCTCGGTTATCCATTTGACAGTTCGGAGAATGAAAATTTCCTTTCACAAAGTTCATTAAAGAAAATTTCGACTATGTTCATTTCTTTGAAATATTTGGAGTGTTGGAGTTTAGAACCTCCCTTTGAAAAGAAAAGTGTCGAAACCCCCTTTCTCTAGAGTTTTGTAGTGCTGGGTGTGACGTTTGTTCAACTTTGTGGTTTTCGTACCAGAATTCTTTTCTAGAATAAGTTGTTATTACAATTCCATTTGATGCTGAAAATTTTTATGGCCCGATTTGTCATGTTCCTTTTAGAAGGTTTGTTGACACGAGCAGTAATGTGAGAGTAAGGTTGATTCTTTTATAGAGAAAGAAGTTTGACCACCTTTCTTGATGTTTCCAAAATGATTCAATTTTGAGTTTTGTGTTCATGACCTATTGGAGGTCGAGTTAATTATGATAAGCGGAGTTTGCCACGTAAAACGATTTGTTGCAGAGTTATAATGGTTCTTCAGTGATGCGAGCGTTTTGATCTTGAATGCTCGTTGTTCTTATTTGTAAAGATCCGACATTCTCTTCTTGTGAGGCTCATGTTTTCAATTGTGGACTCCACCTAAGTTCAATGAGTTCATTGCCTAAATTTTCTGCCCTTTTCACACAAAAGATTTCGAGTTTCAATCGTAATGCCGTTTTCTTATCGGTTGTTATTTGCTATTATCTTCTGAGGAATGTGTTCCCTCAACCACGAACTTAGTTTTCATTTTCCAAGATCACCTTTTATCAGAATATTTCTTATGGTTTCTTGCTCGCCGTGATGAACAACGTTTTTCTGTGTGACGAAGCTTGTCCTTATTCGCCTCTTTCTTTTGAGAAAGACCCAAAAGTTTTGTTGCATGGTTTTACAAAGCGTTTATTGGCAACTGTTTGGTGGTGGTTAAGTTTTGGTAGTGGTGATATTTTGCTACCAAGTTATTGGAGGAGTAGAAGAATGTGAAATTGATTTGATCTGTATCTCTTGAGGAAAAAAAAATATTGATTCACATGGAATGTTTGGCTTCGAAGTAAGTCCAAAAGTGTTACTACTGATTAACACCGTATAGTGAAATTCGAACTTCAATTCGGGATTGAAAGGTTGGTGATTATCGGAGGTATGGAAACCTTGATTGAATTTATAGAGTAACGCAATTGGATAGCATTGCGAGATGGTGTGGGTGATTTCTGATGATGTCAATGAGTGAGTATGTTAGAATGGTGGTAATGTTGGAGATTTAATTCGATGATTTCACTATCAGTTATAAGAGCAATCTGTTGTAGAGGTTTTGGAAGTTAAATCTGGTCTTGCATTTGTTTATGGTAGGACCCTTTTGAAGCGATACATTAGCATGCGTCTTGTGATTCGAGTTGTTCTTGAAAATTTGAGGTAATGTGATTGTGTGGTATCTATCTGTGGCGCTTTTGGTGCCTTTAATCAAATTAAGGTTGAATAGTAGAGCGAGATGTCTAGAGCAATCAAAAAAATTCAATGGAGTCTCTCCACCATGGTGTGGATGATGTATTTCATTTGAGCATAATTTGATAATGTTCAATTAAGAGGTTTAATCTCTTGAGGTATGCGATGAATTCAATTCCAATATTGAGAGAAGTTTTACTCCTCAAGAGAGAAGCGGAAGAAAAGTTGTTTCTCGGAAAATGATCGTTTCCTTGCTTCTCGTTTGGGTTTTGTCTTTGTTGATAAATGTTTTCGCACTTTGAGTTGGGGTCAGTGTTGGCATGACTGAATCTTTCGATTCGATGAGTAAAAGAAATATTTGATTTGAGTATTCAAGCAAATTTCTATTTTGGTTTTCGTGGTGTTCTTTTGCAAATTGATTCATTGGAAGTGGAATTACTTTCTTGATGAATAGTCACATTTGGGATTTAACCTTTTGGTGAAGAGTTAACATTGCGTGGTTGCGATGAGAACTCTCTATTTTTCGATTGGATTCTCTTCATTTCCAGTGAGAAGAAATTAGGAAGTCGGCTTATTGCTTTGACCGTCACGGTACATACGCCAAGCACGCAAGCGTAAGGTGCGTCTGGAGTCTTGAGAGAAGCAGGACCATTCAAAGTTTGAGATTAAGTTAAACACGTTGACCATCGAGTAAGGTCTTACCTTGATCCTCTTCGATGAGTGTACCTAAAAGTTCAAGTTGAATGTTAGGTCGGGCGTCGCTTCACATCTTTGCTTTGTGGTTTCTCTATTCCGAGAGAGGCTACTTGGGAGATAGAGTCTCGCATGCGTGGCGCATATCGAACCGTTTGTTTCGGTACATGTTAAATCCGTTGAATTCAACTCCTTGGAAATTCGTTCGTATTAGTTGCGGTTAGAATTGAGGTCGAATTCCGTTAAGGGGGTAGAATGTAATACCCCAAGGTGATTCGCTTATTAGAAAAAGTTTGGAAGAGGAGCTAATCGAAAAACCGAATCATCTTTTCATCGGGGTTTTCGTGATTTCACGGCAACCTAGGCTCAGGCCACGGCCGAGAGGGGCCCATGTGGTGGCTGGCCATAAGAGGGGGTTCCCACCCCAAACCCTAAACTCCACATTTCTCTCCCCTCCCTTTGGAGCCGCCGCCCCCCTTTCCCCTTGCTGTGCACCGCCTTGTACATCGATTTTGGGTAAGATACGTTCGTTTTCTGTCCTGTCCATCTCTTAGAAAGTTGTAGGTATTGTTCTTAGCCTTCCATAGCCACCGAGATCACGTGATTCCGCCTTACGGTTTAGGAGATATGATTTTTTTAGTGCGCGCTTTTCTGTCTGTCTGACGAGAAAGATCTGTCGGCTTGATCCTAGGTTTTGATTTAGTTAGAGGCATTTACAGAACCTCCACCCAAATAAGTTATTGTAGCCCTTTAAATTACCTTTCAAAGCTGATAAAGATCATCTCCATTGGATCTGTATAATGAAAGTTATAATATTTTCTTTACCACTGTTCTGAATTTTGGGCAGATAATTGTTAGTGTTTTCATCTATTGTTTAGACTACTGTAGAGGCCGAATCTGGGGTTTTGCCCTTCTAGAGTTTTATTCCTGGGAACGTTAGCTTTCGTTTGGCACCGAGATCAGGAAAATCTGATCTGTAGTTTGGGAGATATGAATTTTTTATTATGAACTATCCGGTCTGTCCAAAACCGAGGTCGATGGGTTTGTCCTCGGTTTTTTCAAATTAGGGGCCGAATCAGAACCTTCACCCAACTAAGTTATTTTAGCCCTTAAAATTATCTTTCCAAGCTGATAAGAATCATTCTCATTGGATCAATAGGTTGAAATTTACGCCATTTGCATTATCTCTGATCTGTATTCTGGACAGACGTAGATGGGTTGTGTTTAGCTGTTAATTAGCCCTCTGTTTTTGCTGAATCAGGGGATTCCGCCAACTAATGTTTTGTAGCCTGATCTGTTAAGATTCAGTGAGCACTAGTTTCAGGTCTTTTGGAGTTACAAATAATTAATGGTGATTTTTCTAGTATCGCTGCCAGTTTAGCGTGTAATCGGGTCATTGGGTAAACTTGGTAAAAATTGATCCCGTTGTTTGGGTGGGAGAGATAGAGGGGATGGAAGGGCTCTTGTAGCAATGTCATACCTTGTTATTCTTATTTCGATTATACATTTGTGTAGGCGGTGAGGCGGTGAGTGGAGGGGCATCTTCGTGTCCTCCTATTACGTCACATCGCGGAAGGCAAGTACCCTATGCTGTTTGGTGATGTTTCCAATTGTTTGCTTGATGTTGGGATAAATTGTGAATGCCTTTTTCTATCCATCCTGATGTTTATTTCATTTCAAGAAGATGATTCTTGTCATTAAAGAATTAGCATTCATTTCAGTTGTTGCATTCCATTACATGCAACTAACTTGTGTGGCATTCTTGATATATTATGTTGTGTGGGAATGCATACTCATACTTGTTTACATATGTTGTTGAATGCCATGTGTCTTTTCCAATAATGTGTGATATTCATTCATACCATGAGAAATCATCATGTTCATTCATAAAATTCATTATGACCACGGAAATGGATTCTTTTGGTAAGTCCCATCAATTCCAGTATGTGCATTTGAAAGACCCATCAATTCCAGCATGGGCATTTGAAAACCCACCATTCCAATGTGGGTAGTGTTGACCACCATTCCAATGTGGCAACTTGGACACCCGTATGAAACGTTCTTCATACGGTGATTGGGTCCGTGCTTTTGTGAAGTACGGGCTTAAGTGAACACCGACGGTGTATCACTCGCTATACTCTGCGTATATCACAATCGATAAGTCCATACCTTCAATGCATTCTTACATTTCATCCATTCATGTATTCATTCCATACATACATGTATGTGTTCCAATAATTGTTCGTAATTCAACTGAATTGTGTTGTCCACTCCATGCTTGATTATTCTTGTTTAGTACTTGCTGAGTCTTCGACTCACCCTTGCTTTGTATGTTTTAATTAGGTAATTGAGGAGGACGACAAGATGATTTGGTGGGGTAGTTCGGCACACTACACTTCACTTTTACCCAACCAGAATAATTATTATTACCTTTCAGTCAAGCCAACTTGTTAAATAAATTTCCAGATTTGTAATAATCCAACTTTGGTATTGCTTGACTGTTCGTGGTATTATATCTGTTTATCCATTCTTTTCCATGAATCTGATGATCGTTTATTGTCATTCTTTAGAAATTATTGTTGATTGAATCTGTATAAACCAGCTTTAATGCTATTCTTAGTAGTTTGATAGTTTTGCGTGACATCTTGGCTTCTGAATAGCCAGGGTGTTACAGAAAGGTTGGCAGCAGTGAAGGATCTAGACCTGTCATTATGAGTTAATGGAGTGTTTTGGTGATTAATGACAAATCTATTTATGAGACTAACATTTCTATTGTTATATCTAATGTGTAGTTTCATTTGGATATAAAAGTGACATTCAACGAGGTATGCATTCGACATCATATTTATATATATATATTGTTGCATTCCTCGCAGCCAAAATATAGGTTGAACCCCACCATAAGTTTTACTTGAATATGTGCATATGTTCCTATTTACACATTTGTGTATGCACACATTTAGGGGGGGTTCACTCTATATTTTGTGGTTTCATTAGTATTGATCCATATTCAGTTCCCCACATATATTTGAGATCTCTACTTTGAAACATATCCTTGAGTATATATAAAATTTGTGTAGTTCGTATATACTCATTTGTTATCTCATTTATCTACATTCAATTATGAACAATTGAAGTGGTTACATCAATTACCAAAGAGGAAAAGATTAAAGTATCTTGTCCCACCATTATGAGTTAATGGTATGATGTGGTAATTAATGATAATCATATTATGGAACTAATTTTTTCATGAGTTGGATGAATAGGTTATGTTCCAAAGTGATGAAGACTTAGGATGACATCATGAGTTGATCGTCATCAAGTCAATGTTCAAGTAAAGGATGCATCATGTGTTAATGCGTATGAAGAGCTTGAAGAAAAGGAAATCATCGTGTGTTGATGACGGTTCAAGCAGAGGAGATGATCATGGATTGATCATCAAGTCAAAAGAAGACTCATCATGTGTTGATGGAGGTTAAGTAAAGGATGCATCATGTGTTGATGTATATCAAGACTCGGGATGAAGGATATCATCATGAGTTGATGAGCATCGAGTCAAGATCCCGAAGTAAAAGAAATTATCATGTGTTGATGATTATCAAAGCAAATGACCCGAACTTGAAGTGAAGATGTGCGTCATCAAGCTTCAAGAAGATGCTTAAGGCAAATGTATGACTAGCTAGGGCTAAGGATGTGTTTCTAGACTTTTATCGGTCTTGGTGTTTGGTTGGAAGACTGGATTACTAGTATAGGTTGCCATACTATTAAGAGGTGTCTTGACTAGTAGCATGAGTTAGTCATGTGTTGATAGCTCATTGTGTTTGCTCTAGCTCATCTATGCATAGTGCTATTATTTACGAATGTGTTTTGCAAACAACCGAGGCTCATGCATTTAAATCTTTGTAGCATGAGACTATAATTTGCAAATGTGTTTTGCAAATGGTTGAAGTCCATGCACCTTAACCTTATGGCATGATGCTATTATTGCGAATATGTTTTGCAAATAGTTGATGCTCATGCATGATTATTGTAGTATGTGACTTGAGTTTGCAAATGTGTTTAAAAAATGGATTAAGTCCATGTATCTTATTCCTTGTGGTGTGATTCTAAAAGTTGGCAAATATGTTTTACAACTTATTGAGAATCTTATCTTTAACTCTTGTTTGAATCGCAAGTCAATTGGCAAATGTGTTTTGGAAATTAAGCTTTTCTCAGGAATATCGGTAGTCCGGCATTAAGGAGGCGGAACTACCGCTGTGCGGTAGTATCGGCATGTTGGGAGCGGAACTACCGCAACCCGGATGGACCGAAAATCATGCGGTACGTATTTTCCAGAGAGATACTTTTCGAGTTTGTTTTGCTCTCTTGGAAGTGCGGTAGTACCGGAGTTGTTTGGGCGGAACTACCACAAGTCGGCTGTACCGAAATCCTTGCGGTACGTTTTTTACAGAACAACCCATTTTGGAGTTTTGATTTGCTCTTTGAAAGTCGGTAGTACCGTTGTGCTTTGAGCGGAACTACCGCAGATCGGTAATTCTGAAAAACGAATGACGGTATGTTTTTTCCAGCAGGTGCCATGTTGTAACACCCTGACCCAAAATCGGCTCAATGCCCAGCCCACCGTGGGGCTGACCCGCACACGCAGAGCACCTCACTTACACTTTCGTCCTCGCTTCATGTAAAAGGGTTAACCTTGAGGTGCTACGTTTGGATCCAACAAGCATTATATACTACTATAACTCACTTGAGACAAGCAATGTGGGACTAATCCCACCACACAACTCCTCATGGGCCACATGGGCCACGCTACGAGCAGGCCGGGGTATTACATTCACCCCCCTTAAGGGCTGACGCCCTCGGCAGCATACCGCATATGCGGCAAATGCCCAGAACCACCACTCGGTACATGTCCGTGCGTTCAGTGCCGGCACATATGCCATGCCATGTGTCCACTCCGGGCCCACATGTGCCATGCGCCATATGCCCGCGCCCCTGTCCCGCACGCGCCGTCGGCAAGGTTGATGCTCTGATACCATCTGTAACACCCTGACCCAAAATCGGCTCAATGCCCAGCCCACCGTGGGGCGGACCCGCACACGCAGAGCACCTCACTTACACTTTCGTCCTCGCTTCATGTAAAAGGGTTAACCCGGAGGTGCTACGTTTGGATCCAACATGCATTATATACTACTACAACTCACTTGAGACAAGCAATGTGGGACTAATCCCACCACACAACTCCTCATGGGCTACATGGGCCACGCTACGAGCAGGCCGGGGTATTACACATGTGTTGGACCTAAGTAGAAGCGGTAGTACCGCCCTTCAAAACCGGAACGACCGAAGATCAGAACTACCGCGTATTGGTTGGCGGTAGTACCGCACTGCACTTTTCAACGGCTAGTTTCTCGTTTGATATAGCCGTTACTGTGCTTGTCGTGTAGGTGCGGTAGTACCGGCCATTGAACGGCGGTAGTACCACTTGTGCTGATTTTTTAACATTTTATTTCCAACGGCTAGTTTTTGTGTGTGAGCTATATATACCCACCTTGGCCGGTTGGAAAATAATATTTGGCACCTCAATTCATTATCTTGAGCAAAGAGCAAGCCCTCTGAAGAATCTAGACCCGCCATTATGAGTTAATGGAGTGTTTTGGTGATTAATGATAAATCTATTTGTGAAAATAACATTTTTATTGTAATATCTAGCATGTAGTCTCATTTGGATATAAATGTGAAATTCAACGAGGTATGCATTCGACTTATACTCTTATATATTGTTGCATTCCTTGGATCCAAATTATAAGTTGAACTCCACCATAAGTATAACTTGAATATGTACATATGGTTCTATTTACATATTTGTGTGTGCATACCTTTAGGGGGAGTTCACTCTATATTTTATGGTTTCATTAGTATTGATCCATATTCTGTTTTCTACATATGTTTGGGATCTTTACTTTGAAACATATCCTTTTGAGTATACAAAACTTGTGCAGTTCTTGTATACTCATGTTGTGAGTACATAGAACTTGTGCAGTTCTTGTATACTCATGTT
Source organism: Hsuehochloa calcarea (assembly GCA_036346395.1). Lineage (NCBI taxonomy): Eukaryota > Viridiplantae > Streptophyta > Magnoliopsida > Poales > Poaceae > Hsuehochloa > Hsuehochloa calcarea. The sequence continues at coordinate 16,399,036 of CM070611.1, read as the reverse complement.
GTGAGTACATAGAACTTGTGTAGTTCTTGTATACTCATGTTGGAGTATATATAACTTGTGTAGTTCATATATACTCATGTTGTGTTACTTTCAATTATCTACATTCAATTTATGTGCAATTGAAGTGGTTATCATCAATTACCAAAGAGGGAAAGATTAAAGTATCTTGTCCCACCATTATGAATTAATGGTATGATGTGGTAATTAATGATAACAATATTGTGGAACTAACATTTTCATGAGTTGGATGAATAGGTTATGTTCAAGGGCGATGAAAACTTGGGATGACAACATGAGTTGATAAGTCATCGAGTCAAGGTGTAAGAAGAAGATGCATCATGTATTGTTGCATATGAAGAGCTTGAAGAAAATAAAATCATCATGTGTCGATGATGTTCAAGAAAAGGAGATGATCATGAGTTGATCATCAAGTTAAGAGAAGACACATCATGTGTTGATGGAGGTCTAATGAAGGGTGCATCATGCGTTGATGCATATCAAGACTTGGAGTAAATGATGCATCATGTGTTGATGCACATCAAGTCAAGAGAAGACCCATCATGTGTTTATAGAGGTCAAGTGAAAGAATGCATCATGTGTTGATGCATGTCAAGACTCGAGGTGAAGAAATCATCATGTGTTGATGATGTTCAAGACAAGATCCCGAAGTGAAGAAGATCATCATGTGTTGATGATTATCAAGTCAATGATTCGGACTTGAAGTGATGATGTGTGTCATCAAGCTTCAAGAAGATGCAAGGCAAATGTATGACTAGCTAGGGCTAAGGATGTGTTCCTAGTCTTTTACTTGTCTTGGTGTTTGGTTGGAAGACCGGATTGCTAGTATAGGTTACCGTACTATTAAGAGGGGTCTTAACTAGTAGCATGAGTTAGTCATGTGTTGATAGCTCATTATACTTGCTCTAGCTCATCTATGCATGGAGCTATTATTTGCGAATGTATTTTGCAAATAGCCGGGGCTCGTGCATTTAATCTTTGTAGTATGGGACTATAATTTGCAAATGTGTTTTGCAAATGGTTGAAGTCCATGCACCTTAGCCTTGTGGCATGATGCTATTATTTGCGAATGTATTTTGCAAATAGTTGATGCTCATACTTGATTTCTTGTAGCATGTGGCTTAAGTTTGCAAATATGTTTTGCAAATGGTTTGAGTCCATGTATCTTATTCCTTGTAGTGTGATTCTAAAAGTTGACAAATGTGTTTTGCAACTTGTTAGGAATCTTGCATGTGATCCTTGTTGGCATTGCTCATCAATTGGCAAATGTGTTTTGCAATTGAAACTGTTGTGAAATCTAGTGCTGTTTTTCTCTTGATAATCAGTAGTTCCGGTGTTATAACTGCGGAACTACCACTGTGCGGTAGTACCGGCATGATAAGAGCGGAACTACCGTATGCCGATTGGTCCGAAAATCCGGCGGTACGTTTTTTTCCAGAGACGTTTTTTCGAGTTTGTTTTGCTCTCTTGGAAGTGCGGTAGTACCGGCGTATTGAGAGCGGAACTACCGTAGCTCAGTATTTTTGAAAGTTGGCGCGGTACGTTTTTTCCAGAAGGTTCCATGTGTTGGACCTAAGTGGAAGCGGTAGTACCGCCCCTCAGAAACGGAACTTCCAGAGTACGAAACTACCACGAGTTGAGCGTCGGTAGTACCGCGATTCACTTTTCAATAGCTAGTTTCTCGTCTGATATAGCCGTTACTGTGCTTGTCGTGCAGGTGCGGTACTACCGGCCATAGAACGGCGGTAGTACCGCTTGTGCTGATTTTTCAGCAGAATCTTCTCCAACGACTAGTTTTTGTTTGTGGCCTATAAATACCCACCTTGACTGGTTGGAGGGAGTTGTTGCTTGTACCCATATTCATTCTTTGAGCAAAGAGCAAGTCTCTCATCTCTTTTGTGCATGTGTTGCACTTAGTGAGTTTGGAGAGCAAGCCCTAAGTGCATGTGTTGCCTTAGGTAGTGGATTGTGTATCCACTTGAGCTTAGACACTTGATTAGTTCAAGTGAAAGTTGAGTCTTGTTACTCTTGGTGTTTACCGACACCTAGACAGCTTGGAGGCGTCGTGACCGGTGATCTTCTCAAGAAGTTTGTGAGAAGGCCCGGCGTGGTTATGAGTGGTTTGGTGCTCACCATCTCCGGAGTGGAGGAAGAGCAACTCGAGTGGAGCGAGGTGTTGGTTTGTGTTGGAACCGGTCCAAATGGTTGGACTTACCTCGGAGGTGTTGGCTTAATTCGTGGAGCCGGTCCAATTCATTTGGGCTTACCTCAACGTGGACTAGGGGAGACCAGTAAGTCTTCGATCACCACGGTAAAATATCATTGTGTCCATTGTGGTTTGATCTTGTGCTTTACTTTGAGTAATTTACATTACTTGCTTTAATTGCTTATATATCTTTGTATGATTGCTCTCATTCAATTGTATTCATATTGTTGGTGCACTTAGTGAAGTCTAGTTGATTTAGATTTTTATTGTGCAAAACCAATTGTTATTAGCTTCCGTATTATAAATTGGTTTTAGCCAAAGAAGTTTTTAAAACCGCCTATTCACCCCCTCTAGTCGACCTCTTCGATCTTACACCCTCTCATCTCTTATGTGCATGTGTTGCACTTAGTGAGCTTGGAGAGCAAACCCTAAGTGCATGTGTTGCCTCAAGTAGTGGATTGTGTATCCATTGCGCTTTAGACACTTGATTAGTTCAAGTGAAAGTTGTAGACTTGTTACTCTTGGTGTTTATCGACACCTAGACGGCGTGGAGGCGTCGTGGACCGGTAATCTTCTCAAGAAGCTTGTGAGAAGGCCCGGTGTAGTCGTGAGTGGTTTGGTGCTTGTCATATCCGGAGTGGAGGAAGAGCAACCCGAGTGGATCGAGGTATTGGTTCGTGTTGTGAGAACCGGTCCAAGTGGTTGGACTTACCTCGGAGGTGTTGGCTCAGTTGAGGAGCTGGTCCAACGCGGTTGGGCTTACCTCAACGTGTATTAGGGGAGACTGGCAAGTCTCCGCATACCACGGTAAAACATCATCGTGTCATCTTGGTTTGTTTTTCTTGTGCTTTACTATTGCAATTTACATTCCTTGCATTAATTGCTTATATATCATTGTATACTTGTTAGTCTTCATTTGTTGTATATTGTTGGTGCACTTAGTAAAGACTAGTTGATTTAGGTTTTAATTGTGCAAAACCAAATTATTATTAGGTTTTGCATTATAAATTGGTTTTAGCCAAAGAAGTTTTTAAAACCGCCTATTCACCTCCAGTCTAGTCGGCCTCCTCGATCTTAAGAGCAACAGCGACAAGAAGGGTAGGGATCGGAGGAGGAAGAGTTGGAACTCAAGGTGACATGCTCGAAAAAGTGAGAGAGCTCACCGGCGAGGAGATCAAGCGGTGGCAGCTCGATCGGCTTTGGGGAAGAAAAGGGCAAGTCGGCGATGCTCCGGGGACAAGGCGGTGAGCACCGGCTAGAATGCGGAGACACGAGTTCAACGGTGAAGACGGTTAGGGTGGAGAATGTCGGACGGCGGCGGAACACGACGAGGAAGACCTTCAGCGGCCAGTGGTGACAAAGGAAAAATCCGGCGAAGCGAAGGCGCCAATAGCTAGGGGAAGTTGGGACTTTGGGAGAGGAGCTCAAGGCGGAGATTATGATGCGGTCGGGCTGCTTATATAGGCACGGGATGTGAGACTTTGTGTGGAAGTCGACGGCTACGACGTGCGCGTTCGGGACACGGACTCAGGCGCTGCACCGAGAGGAAGAAGAATACCTGAGCAGTTGACAACACAGGCCCGCACGGCAGTGAGAGGCGGAGGCACAAAGCAGCTAGGCTGGCGCTGGTGCGTGGCTTTGGTGAGGAGGTGGGTTGGCGCACGGTTGGGCCAAGAAGGAAGCGGCAACGGGCTGGGAAATAAAATAAATGGGCCAAGGAAAAAGGAAAAGGCCCAAGAGGAAAATGAATCGGCCCGAAGGGAAAATCCGAAAAAAGGAATTTTTGAATTTCAGAAAAGAGATTATTGCAAACTGAGCTCAAAGAAATAGAAAATAAACTCTAAAAATTTCTAGAAAATTCCCTGAAACTCAAGGAACCAAATAAAATAACTTTTAATTTAATTGAAGTTTAAATTAATTATATTAAATTATTTTAATTTATGAAAATTCAAATTAAGATAGGACTCAACCAAGATAATTCAACTGGTTATCTTTATTTTTAAAAGCTTAAAAACATTTCAAATTTGAGATGTTACACTGATCATCCTAAATAGTCATATACCCATGAATTCTTTGCGTATGCATAAGCAGCAATCAGGTGAGGCAAGCTATGTTCATGCTGAATTGCTGAAGTGTACGTCTACCTGTCTGTCTGCCCGTCGCAGCAGAGCAAAAGAATCATCCAGAGGGTCCACATTCATTGTTCAGAAACAAGAATGGATTACACCACCAGTAAGTTAGCGATGCGAGCACCCTAGGTTAATTAGTTCGTTTACTCCTTGTGCAGCAAATCTGTGCAGATGCAGAGGTGAGTTTCTGCTCACCCCAGCTCTGAATACTAGCTGCTGAATGAATCATTCAGGGTTTCCTTCCTTCCGTCGGTAACCCCGTAATTCTCGGTGTGAAGTTTCAGTCAGGCTTGGATGTGGTATTATTATGTTCTGGGCCTTCTGGCACCGAGTTCAGAGCATTCTGTTCTGCAGCTTGCACCTCACAGATGTCTACTGTAATTGCGTGATCTACTCCTTTCTGGTTGGATTCCTCCTGGCTTTGGTCATTGAACCAAAAGACCCGTTTGGAATGCGAGAAATTAATTCTCCCATATTCTTGCGGGAAATAAAACATTTCCTGCGAAGTTCGTGCAAAACCCTTGCGTTGCCAAACAGGCATTTGAACTCTCATTGCAAGACTACAATGCTGAGAATGAATGTGTGCTTGCACCGGGGATTATCACTGTACCTGCTAACTTGTTTCTGAAAGCCAAATAGCCAAATCCTGTATGCCTGTCTCTGATAGCTGTTTTGACTTGGAAATGCACTAGATTGCATCAAAATCTGCTTGTATAGCGTTACATCTTCCTCGACGAAAACACCTACGTATCACGACGATCACATAGCGCTGCAGGTTAGAAACCATGCACAACAACACAAATGAAAACACCACGAGGAAGAGCTGACATGCGACGAGCACATCTGCACTCAAATCTAAGCATCCATTAGCTCAAGGAAACAACAAAAATGATCATCCCAGAATGGCGCAGTCATGTTCCGTGTCACACACATCAGAATCTAAAGATAGATTCACCCTCACAAAGAGGAAAAAAAACTAAAGCGATTGGGCACACAACCAAATATACAGCTACATGGAACAGGAACAGCTACAACACATGCGTTCGGACCGATCCTAGGTTGCGTATCTAGTGCACTTGTGCGGTTCTACAAGCCGGCAGTGGGGAGCCTGCCGCTGGCAACGGGGAGGCTGAAGCCGACAGCCACCGCGGTGACGGTGTTGGCCCCATCGGTGGCCTAGGGTCTGAACCTGACGACAGCCGCCGCGGTGACGGTGTTGCCCCCATCGGTGACCTAGGGACTGAACCTGACGACAGCCGCCGCGGTGACGGTGTTGCCCCCATCGGTGACCTAGGGGCTGAACCTGACGCTGTCCTCCGGGTGTATACTTGCGGTGAGGTCACGTTATACTTAGGGTCCTGCAGCTGCTCCAGCTTTTCCAGGACCACAGACATCTGGGGCCGCATCTTGGCCTCACCGTGGATGCACTGCAGGGCAATGCTCGTGATGGCGTGGGCACCTTTCTTTGGGTACTGGCCACCCAGCTTCATGTCCATGATGCGGTACAGCTTGCGCTTGTCACCCAAGTAGGGCCTTGTCCAGTCAACTAGGTTCTGTTCTAATGCTGGTTTCGATTTGTCCAAGGCTCGCCTTCCTGTCAGCAACTCGAGCAGCACAACACCAAAGCTGTAGACGTCTGCCTTTACAGAGAGGCGACCTGTATCATTTTTTAACAATATGATAAATAATGGCGCGAAATGTATTGTATAGTTCAGCAGTTTCGTGCGATTAACGCCTTTATAGTTCATCTTCTGTTATGCCTAATATTCAATAATGGATCTTCAACATATAACCTTCTCTATTTAATGTATAATTATATGACGTGGGTGACTTCCCTACTGTTTTCCTTAAAACAAATTCAAGAATGGACAAGTGCACCTTTGGCACAGGTTGGTTTGAACTGGAATGAAACATTTGGTGAACTGATAATATTGTGATGTGATGACGAAATCATTGTCATTCAGAACACAGGGCACTCAACAAATGTCAAATAAAAACCACTTCTTGGTGCTCAAATCAGACTGTGTTTTAATCGAATATACACCGTGCTGCTGAATTCTGTAATAGCAAGTTTCTTAGTTGGTACCAAGAACCCTAAGTGCGTCCTTGTAAAAAAGAGAGCACATAATTCAGGGTCATGAAAAAAATAAGCCTCTATAATAGGCAAAGGACGATTTAGCTGACTAAAAGTTACAGTGCACTTTACCTGACATAAAGCAGGAGCTTATCTTGAACTCTGAGGCTATATAAATAAACACTACTTCTAGTTGATTGTATATGATATTGAAGAAATGGCAAACATTCATGGCGAGTAAGCTGACCTCAAATCAAACAGAATAAGACACGGCTGTTTGGTACATCCATACATGTGTACAAACTTATGATTACAAATAATGTAAACTGAAAAGTGAAGTTATTTTCTAACCTGTCGCAACATATTCTGGAGCTGCATAACCTCGGGTACCCATGACTTGTGTAGAAACATGGGTTCTATCCCCAGTTGGACCTGCTTTTGCCAAGCCAAAGTCCGAAAGTTTTGCATTGAACTCCTGCATTGGTGAAACAAAACAAAAGTTTTTTTTTAATAAAAAAAGAACTTGCAAAACTCAACCTTTCTTCAGAATAACAGTGTGCAGCTATTTTCTATCCATACCGAGTCGAGGAGAATGTTTGATGCCTTGAAATCACGATATATAACTTGATTTGCAGCGTCGTGCAAAAATGATAAACCCCTAGCAGCCCCAATAGCAACTTTGAGCCTTATTCCCCAGGGTAAAGGATCAGCGCCACCTAGAAGAATGGAAAATTTTCATTGAACTTGGGACAAATTTTAAGATATTAAACTCGAATGCAGATTTTGATCAAGAAAGTACTTTGCGCTCTTCCAAAAATCACTAGAAAAATTATACATGCAGCACATATAGTTTCATTTGCACTTTAAAAAAATTCAGATACAAAGTCATCTGCAGTGAATAAAACAAAAAAAATGAGAAGTTGCATGCATGAATAGTACAGTCACTATTCACATATGCTACTTGACATTTTTTTGTCCTCGTTACTGTAGACAACTTTGAATCTGAATTTTTTTTTTGCAAGTGCACATAAAATTATATGAATTATATCCATGATTTTTTTTGTGATTTTAAACATAGTGCAAGGTGTTGTTTTGGACTTTTGGTAGAGGGCTCATCCAAACATTTTCCTATTAAACTCATGGATTTCACAAAAAAAGTTGCAGTAGAATCAATACATACGTCTCAATAGATGATTCTCCAAACTTCCTTTAGGCATGAACTCATAGACCAAAAGTCGGTTATCACCATCTGAACAATAACCAATGAGCTTAACGAGATTCTGGTGGTAAAGTTGGCCAAGGTAGTTAACCTCTGTCTGCAGCAGGGCGATCACAGTCAACAAATTTCAAACAACAATGTATCTGAGAAAAATGGAATGGTTAAGAAAACTACCAGCCATTCTTTGTGCCCCTGGAAACCTTCTGGTTTAAGCTTCTTGACAGCCACAACCATGCCACTTCCTGGCTTTGAAGGAGCAAGAGTTTGTTCATCCATCCAACCTTTAAAGACATAGCCAAATCCTCCTTCCCCAATAAGACTATCTGGTCGGAAGTTCTTTGTTGCATTTTTTAGATCACTGAATGCAAACGCCTTCAAATATGGTGATGACAGAATTTCTCCTTCTGTCCTAGGAGTAGGAAGCGCACTCCGATCTTTATAGGAAAGAGTCAAAGATGAGCGAGTCAAACCACTTTTGGTAGTAGAAGGGTTTGACGATAGACTTGTTTTGCTAACTCCTTTTGCTGGATCTGATCTCTCAACAAGAAAGAGAGAAATAGGCATAAGAACAATGGGCACACATTGAATCAATTCAATTACAATATGATGCTATTGCCTAGTACTAACAAATACCAATGCTTGTCAAAGTTCGTTTTTGCAAATACATCAGTCAAGAGTCAAGATACGTGCTATGTAACAAAAATAGCTCAGCCAGCAAGATGCAATGGCTGCAAGTAGTTCTAACTTCTAACTGTCAAATTGAAACACTGCCATCTCGTAAATATACACACTCTGGGAACAAAATTCCATTTCCGTTGGAAAACCAAATGCTAATTGCAACTGGATTAAACTCTGATGCTGAGTTATACATGTTAGGCGGGTTAGTAATTAGTCAACCAGGTATTAGTTGACGAGGCTACCTACACGAGATTTCCGCAGATTCCATCATATTAAGGAACATGAACTTATATCACTTACGATAAAACCATAGCCCATAAGCACACCAATTATTGCTGCAATTACCTACAAAGACAACCTAATCCGATACCTTATCTGTCCAACCATCAATATATAAAGTAATTCTTGAAAAACAAAGTTCCTTCTTTTCCCTCTTTTATGAAACAAACGCCTATCCAGTATCAGTTAAACAAACGAGGAAAAGAACAAAATGAGGGCACCCAAATTAAGGAGCAACCGCGAGAATAGCAAAAGTGAAGTAGCAAGAACTAATAGTCCCAAACACCATTAAAGTGAAAAGGTGCTCCCATCTGAAACACTCGCCTCACAGAACAGACACAAAAGCATCCATCTAAAATCTCTAAACCAAACAAGAACAAAATCTACAGGATACAAGAGCCCAATTAACCAGCCCCAAAGCAGCTAGCCATTACCAAATCCACAACTACCCGAGGAAGCCGACAAGCACGGAGCAAGCTTAAACTTGAGCTAGGAAAGAAAAGGATATGAAAGCCGGGCACACTCACAGGCGGTGTTGTTGTCCACCAGCGCCGCCGTGTCCATGCAATTCCCCATCCCAACACCCCCCCCCTCTCTCTCCCTCCCCCTCCCTCCTCCGGCCAATCTACTGAGCACCCATCTCCACGAGGTTCCAACCAAAGCAAGAACCCAAGAAGGCTATCTATCTCCTCGCCCCTCCAATCGCTGGCTCCAACAATGGGCAATCTTTAAAAGATCTGAGCTGAGCCGAATCCGACCACCAACCAATTCACGGCAAAAGAAGCTCACAAGAACCAGCAGCACTACACCACCAAGCACAAGAGCCAGGAAACTACTATCCTGAACCGTCAGCGGCGTCAGGCCAGGTCAACTCGGCCGGGCCAGGACCCCGCCTGCTGGCGCCGGCAGCTTGCCGTACGTGAGAGTGAAACGAAAGCCCGAGAAGTTTGGATGGGATTCGGGAGGCCGCTTCGGTTCGGCTCGGAGATCGGGAGGAAGGAGGCGAGAAGGGAAGGACAGCGGTGTACTGGTGCGCGTGTGTGTAGCGGCGGCTGCCACCAACCTCTGCGCTGCACAGCGGAAACTGCAAGGACGGAGTCACGGAGGAGGGAGGGTGGTGGTCTTTGCGTCGCTGTCCCGTGGGGTTGCAGTCCTGCTCCTGCAATGGTAGAGACCGTACAGTAGATTAGCAGGAGGAATAATCGTGAGCAGTAGATTAGCAAGACTGTACAGTAGATTTCTTTTTATTTTATTATTTTTATAAAAAGGAAGATTAAATGTAACATTTTGTGGAAATTAAAATACGTAGAATTTTTATGATGAATTTAATATACCTTTTTTAATAACAAAATGAGATGTAATCTCTTTTTTTAAGGGAGTAATTATAGCTTGGACGTACCGAGGAGAGATTTCCCATCGTACGCTCTTATACAACATAAGAAAATAAAATGGATAAAATATATTTTTTTCAACGGTCGCAACAAAAAAAACTAATGAATTTCAAACAAGGTGGGGGGGGGAAGAGGAACATCTTAGACCCTGCGTTTAAAAAATTGTTGCAACATCTCAAAACACCTATTACAACATTCCATGGATGACTAGGGCTTCTTGCGCAACAAAATCAAACACAGTGGAAAATCCAATGCAACACAAGGGAAGAACGGGTGTAATTTTTTTCCCTAACGGTCTCAACAAAAAAACTAGGTGGGGAAAGAAGGGAATGCAAACATTTCAGACCCAATGTTTAAAAAATTGTTGCAACATCTTGACCTATTACAACATCCCATGGATGACCATGCAACATTTAAGGGTTTCTTGTGCAAACACAATGGAAAATTCAACGATAAATCAAACACACTATTGCAACAAAAAAGTCTTGCCGCAACATTTGATAAACAACGCTGCAACAAATAAAACACAATCATGTAACATTTTGAGCCTTGCAACAAATGAACAAACTCACTACTACAGAAAAGGTCATCACAGACGGTTCGTAACAGTCATCACAGACGGTTTTTGAACCGTCTGAAATTTTATGTCTGAGATAACAGGCGGTTATCACAGACGGTTCCAACCACGAACCGTGCGTGATACTAAGAATCACGAGCGGTTCGTTGTTGGAACCGCTCGCGATATTAATAATCACGACGGTTACAACCATGAACCGCTCAGGATTACAGAGAATCACGCAGCGGTTCGTGGTGGAACCGCTGCGTGATTACGTAATATCCGCGAGCGGTTCGTCGTTGGAATCGTCTGTGATTATTAAGTATCACAGACGGTTCCAACAACGAACCGTCTGTGATTCTTAGTATCATAGACGGTTCGTAGTTAGAACCGTCTGTGATAAGTCCTTAAACCTAATTAAATTTTTTCGTATTTTCAGCTAGCCTTAGGAATTGCTAGCCATGCCCTCTGAAAACTAGCAAGTAGAAACATGTCACAGATAATTGCTGACAACTCAAAGTGATCATTTAACTCAAAATCAATTACAAAAGAATGTTTCAAGTATATATTGTCGCTAGAGTTACAAATTGAATTACAACCAGTCAAAGTGAATTACAATATTGAATCAATTGTTTCGAGGTCGTTCATCGGTGTCGACGGCGTGAAATTCTCCGTTGGTGTTAACTATGTCTGCCTTGATGAAGCCACAGAGCTCCCCTCGAATGTGCGTGACCTGGTCCATCTCGAGTGCATTTAACTCTATGTTCAAGCCACATAAGCTAGCGAGTAAAGTAGTAAGTATATATATTTAAATTTATAATTAGGAGATAATTATTACGAGATTGACAAACCTGGGGATCGTTCGTCCTAGAAGCAATACATAGCTGCATATGATGGCATACGTAGAATGCGCATAGGTGATCTCGTTTTTGCTGGCGGCACTGCAAAAATAGAATTACATATATATGTACAGTCAGTTCGAGACGCAATATTACGGAGTATGATATATGATTATTGTGTTGTAGCGCGTACCGGAAATCGCATCATGTGAGTCGGTGTGGCGCTCGTTCCTTGTATAAACCTCCCTCGGCAACATAGCCGATGAACGCCCCTACATGATTCAAAAAGTTATCCTTGTCCATTTAAAGCGAAGGAAGACTACAATAGAGTTATGTGCGGAGGAAATGAACATACATGTCGAGTATTCCTTTAAGAATGGTGAAGTCGTGATTTTGTTGAGTAGAGAATCAAGGTACAATACCATGTTCCTCTTTGGCACAAGAATCAGAAGAATCCAGTGGAACCTACTCGTGTATGTCGCTATAGTCATAAACCTATGTTGAAACATAATTTGTATAGCAAATATTGAAGCACTTACTTCTGGTTGTAGGGCACCATTATGTACTCCACATCGCTTACGAGCAAGCAATCCCATTTTTATGTAATTCTCAACGTAGGATCGTCTTGGTTGATTGTTTGCTCGGAGACCACGTGTGGGTCGAGGAAACCCACCGGTTCTTTGATTCGACGGACGCTTCATAATGTATCCGTACATAAGCAATGAGTTATGATATTTATCGGTATCACGTGAGTGTAGAAATTGGTTGCACACACTTACGATTGTCGGCATCGTAGAAGTGAGGCGTCGAGGCGATTAGGTTGTATAAGTCAAATAAGTCTTGAAGCCCACGACGAAGTGGCCAGGCTCGTGGAGAAAATGCTCCCTCCCGTATGTGACAGTGATTCCAGTATGACCCCCCTTCGCTCCGGTCTTGCGCAAGTACCAATCATGCAAAGCTTGACAAGCTACTCCTGAGCTCTTTAGTTCTGCGCCGGAGACCAACGGACTTCCGAGTAAGTATCGGCGGGGTTGGGAGGTACCTTAATGTTCTTCGATTTCGATTTCTCCTTAACGGTACCGAGGGCGTCTTCCGTGAGACGCCTCGAGGGACCGATATGGTGACACGCTTTTCTTGTCCCTTTGTCGTCTTCTCGACGGGAAGCGATGTGGCGGCCTTCTGAAGCTTTGGTTGAGGTGGACTCATCGAGGGTCCTATTGGAGAGGCAGGGTCCTCTCGATATTCGATATCAGCGTCAGAAGGGTCGGTCGATGTCCTTCATTGGACCGAAAAGGCGACTAGAGGAGGGGGTGAATAGAGCACGCTCACTTTTTCACAAAATATGAATTCAACACAATTTTACTCCAATAGCTATGATGAAGCTATGAAGATCAATATATCGATCAATGGAAGACTAGTATTGAATCAATTAAAACCCTAAGCAATGTGATAAAAATCGGCAAGAATCAAAACTAACAGAGATCGGCCGGTCGATCATTGCTATCTCAAGGTCGACCGATTATCAAATCGATCGACCTCCGGTGTGGGGCGGTCGGACCGGCACCAAAATCGGTCGACCTCGGTGTGGGGCGATCATTGGCGAGCTCGAGCAATAAAAATAAACCGATGGCGAAGTTGCAATTAGGTCTAACTTTTGATTCTCAACTCCAAACTTCACGAAACGTCACACACACCTTCTCTATGATATTAAGGACCTATTCCAATCAACAATTATGATAATTCTTGGATGAACAAATATCTTTACGATCGATTGAAGAAGGTGCAAAACCGGGCAAAAGTGAAAACTAGATCCAATCGCTTGCTCGTGGGTGATTGATGATCAAATTGATCCTAGATGGGTTCACACACATCACGCAAGCTAATCCACGTGAAAGAATCAATCAAAAACTCGTGGATCAATGAAAGCCCTAAAATCACGAAATTGAAAGCAAGAACGAAAAGAGACTTATCTCAAGCAAACCTTGCATAGATTAAGAACGTGATCGTTGCTGGATTACACCCACACCATCATGGATCAGTGGTCAATCCAAGATCATGAAATTCACCTCAAACCATGAAAAGCCCTAGCCTCCACCTCAACTCCCCCTAAGCCAATTAGGGTTTGAAGAAAACAAAAGAGGTGAAAAATAGCGAGAGAGGAGGGGTGCAGCCACCACCTCCTCCTATTTATAGTGGAGGCCTAGAACTCCTAGGGTTTGACTCAATTGGGCTCCCGTTAAGGCCCACTAACAAACGGGTCACACACGCACGCTTCGCAAAGCGCCGTCTTTAACCTTTTGACCTAAACCGCTTCACCATGCGTCATGGATGTGCCAATAGGTCACCCTTGTCCATCTTGTGTCACGCTTGAGTCGTTGACCTCACACGGCATCGTCAATCGTTCTGGACCTCAACTCTCCAAGTCTAGTCCCGATCCTCCTCGCCGTTGACCGTCGTTGACCACCAAGCTACCTGCACAACCATAGACAAGCAAACACGAATTCGGGAACAAGTTCTTCACAACTTGACCCATGTTAGTCAAAACATGCATCATGCAAATCATATGCCATGAAACCAATGACTTTGATCTAACAAATCAACATCGCCACGAAGTTGGCCGACGTTCAAGTCAATACCGGTCTGACCGCTCCAGGTGAGCCGGTCGGACCGCCAACTTGACGGTCGGACCGCTCCTCGTGAGCGGTCGGACCGCCTTTGGGACTTAGCCGAATTTCAACCCCTGAAAATCCGAAACCTTCTGGAAACTTTAAACCAATAGAACTTCTTACTGGAGACTCCAAAAATTATGAGACCAAGTGCATTGGGATCCCCTCACTTGCCTACAACACCTATTTTTGGCCCACCATTTCGAGAACTTTTAGGTCATTGCCGGTCCGATCCCCATATGGCCGGTCCGACCGATTTAGGGACCGGTCGGACCGCCGCAAGGACCGGTCGGACCGCCCGTCGATAAGCTCAGAACTTTGTCGAAAACAAGTGAAACAACAAACCGTAAACGCCATTGTCAATTGTCACATCATCCTAAGATCTGGAACATAACCCCATGAAATCCACAATCTCCCCCTTGATGAACACATTGGCAATTATCCAGAAAATGTAAGTAAGAGGTTTGAAAACGAGTTTACTTGCAGTTTTCGCACAAAGGCACAACTTGATCCATAAGCAAGAAAAAGCAATGTGAATGACCAAGCTGGCATCAGAATAGTATAGGCATGTGAGACAAGGCAAAAGAAAGCATAAAAACTTTGATTTCCAGAAAAGGGTCAAAATTCTCACATGAGGTCCATATGAAAGAACAATTGTTCAATTGACCTATGATCATTGTGAGTATGAAAGAATGCAATTCAAGTTCAGAATATTCAATAAGACAATAAGAATGCAACTCAAGAACTCCCCCTCACTATGATCCTCAATTTTCAAATTTTCGCCTCCCCTTTGTATAAACTTCTCCCCCAATAAAGAAATATCTTCTTATTAACACATCTTCTCTTCTCATTTAACACATCTTCTCCCCCTTTGACAATGGATTCATCAAGGAATCACGCCTTCCTCTCATCCAGAGATAAGAAATATAGAATAAAGGAAGAAGCAGAAACAAAAGAAGCATAAAGAGGAATATGCATGAAGTGCAATGGAGTGGCTTCAATTTTTGTATTTTTCAATTTTTGATTACAAGAAGCTTTGGAGATTACCCAAAAGAACAAGCTAATATATCTAATATTGCACAAACAACATATCAAGCTTGACAAATACTAGCAAGATCATGGTAAGACATATATATCAAAGCTAAGCACAAAGGCTCAAAAGTAAAGCGATGGATTTGATCAATTTAAGCAACGCTTCAAATTCACAAGTTCATCAACAGGATCCTAAAGTGAAATTGGCCATGTCAAAATGTCAAAGTGAGATCAAAAATCTAACAAAGACCACATTAAGAGTCAATCAAGTCCGTATTGAATCATTTTGCTCAATATTTTATAAACGCCCATTTGTCAACATTTTTCTCATTTGTATTGAATATTGAAGTTGACTAATGATCTAACTTAGTGACAAGATCCTGGACTAGGAGCCATCCACAAACTCATCCTAAGCTTCACCAAAAGTTGATTAAAGGTATATCTTAGTAAAGAAGATCTGGACTAGGAGCCATCCACAAACTCTTTCTAAGCTTCTACAAGGCGACAAATCTTGAGGTTCATGTCATTTCGACAAGCGGTCCCCATGAGATCGTCAGTTCATCAAACTATCTCCAAGTTCATGTCATTTGACAAGCAGTCTCGTAAGAATAGTTTGGCACAATTTAAGCATAAGACAATCTTGATTTTCATTTTTCACATGAGCAGTTTTAGAATCTCAAGAACACAAAAGCTCAAGTAATGGTCAATTTTAGATCAAAGAGCTAACAAAGCAATTACACAGGCCAATGTCACAAGAGGAGCACTAATTGCGCAACTCGCTAAAACATCCACAAATTGCAATTTCTTAGTTTGAGTTGTTTAAAAAGTTCTAGCTCATATAGCAAAGACTTAGCTACACATGTAAAAGCATGATAATTCTAGCAAGTCAAAGAACTAGACATGACATTGAGCAAGAATTAAAATACAAAAGCTCTAAAGGGTAATAGGCAAAGCTTCATCAATTTTTAAAAATAAGCAGAAAATCTTATATTACAATGCATCTTTTTGGATTTTTCATACCATTTGTTGTAACCACTTGTTGGAGTTTTCATATGAATGCAATATGACACAATGAGATGCAATTAAAAACCTAAAAACCTAAAAAGTTCAAAAGATCACTAAGTTGAAAAAGAACAATAAAAGATCAAAAGAACAAGGAAAGATAAGAAAAAATCAAACTCCCCTCAAACCAACCCATAAGGATAAATTACCCTAACTCGCTTCTTAAGGAGGAAAATTTGGTTTGATCTAAAGGCTTGGTAAGAATATCGCCAATTGAGCTTGGACTCTCTGAAGTGCATCACAATATCACCTTTTTCAACATGATCTTTAAGGAAGTGAAAGCGAATGTCTATGTGCTTAGTCCTAGAATGTTGCAATCGGGTTTTAGCAATATTAATAGCGAAGTGTTATCACGAAAAGAGGAACACTAGCAAAGTTTAACCCATAATCTTTCAAAGTGGGCGTCATCCACAAAATCAGCTCTGACAACTAGCAAGAGCTACATACTCGCTTGAAAGAAGGATTGTGCAATGTAAGACCGCTTCTAGAAGACCAAGATACAAGAGAAGTGCCTAGGAAGTGACGGTGCCGAGGTACTCTTCCTATCTAGCAAACGACCATAAAAATCGAATCGAAAACCCCTAATGGACAAAGTCAAGAGCAGAATACCAAATGCCATATAAGAGGGTAGAGTGTAAATACACGAATATGCGCTTAACGGCTTGGCGATGGGAAGTTCTCGGAGGCGCTGAAATCTTGCACAAAGGCATCTAGTGAAGTGAATGTCCGGTCTCGAGGTCAAATCTGAAGAGAGCCGATCATCTTTGCGGTACTCGCGTTGATCCACGACTTCTCCTTCCTCATCCGGATCCAAAACGATCGAGGTTGCCATGGGAGTGGAAATTGGCTTGCAGTCACCCATGTTGAAGCGTTTGAGTAGATCTTTAGTGTACTTCGTCTGATGGATGAAAGTTCCTTCCTTGCATTGCTTGATTTGAAGTCCCAAAAAGTAATTAAGCTCTCCCATCATACTCATCTCAAATTCCTGGACATAGTGTCGGAAAAGTGGAAACAAGAGCATTAGAGGAACCACCAAAAATAATGTCATCCACGTAAATTTGAGCAAGCAGGAAGTCATTGTCACGTCTAAGAATGAATAGAGTTTTATCCACTTTACCCATTTCAAAATTATTTTTAAGCAAGAAGGTCTTAAGTCTATCATACCAGGCTCTAGGGGCTTGTTTAAGACTATACAATGCTTTAGATAGCTTGAAAACACGATTTGGATATTTAGGATCCTCAAAACCGAGGGTTGCTTAACATACACTTCCTCATCTATGAAACCATTTAAAAGGCACTTTTAACATCCATCGATATAATTTAAAACCTTTTGATCGACAAATGCAAGCGAGAATGCGAATGGCTTCTAGTCTAGCAGCAGAGCAAATGTCTCATCAAAATCTAACCCCTCAACTTGGTGAAACCACGAGCTACCAATCGGCCTTGTTTCTAACCACGAACCATCCTCACCTTGTTTATTCTTAAACACCCAGCGGGTTCCTATAACATTATGACCACTATGGGGTTCTACTAGGTTCCAATCTTTGTTTCTTTCAAAATTTTCTAACTCCTCATGCATGGCATTTACCCACTAGAATCGGATAAAGCATGTGATATATCGCGGGGTTCAAAAGAAGCAACAAAAGCCGAATGAGAGTAGAGATTTGGATCATTATACAGGCGAGTGACTCGCTCATGTAGATTACCTATTATACATTCCGAGGATCTTTGTCTCTGAATGCGAAGTGGGCGCCGGGTGAGATCTGGTTTCTTCGACCTTCGTAGGTACTCTTGATGATGAAGATGCGCAGGAGCCTCAATCAAGGTGAAGTAGGCGTAGCGGTGTTCTTGTATCGGTATGGGCGCTTGATGAGCGATAGATGAAGGAATGATATTAGCCGTCCTCATCTTCCTCCACAAAAATGCTCTCTGTCACTGTAAATCATCTCAGAGCAATAGATCTAGCTCGTGGCTAGTCTCATCAAAAGTGACATTACAAGTCTCTGAATAATGTTAGTCTCGATATTAAAAACCGAAAACCCTCGAATGAGCGGGGTAACCCGAAATAACCCATCAAAAGTTCTTGATTCAAATTTATCTAAGTTGCTGTGTTAAGAATAAAACATTTTGATCCAAAAACTCAAAATGCGAAAGCAGAGGTTTTCTACCAAAACGAAGCTCATAAGGAGTCTTGCCTAATGAAGGTCTCAAAAGACACGATTTGCAATATGGCAAGCGATAGCAATAGCTTCGCCCAAAATCTCCTCGGTGTGCTATACTCATCTAGCATCGTCCTAGCCATTTCGACCAAGGTCCTATTCTTCCTTTCCACCACGCCATTTTGTTGAGGGCGTGTGGAGAGGAGAAGCGATGCTCAATACCACGCTCGGCACAAAAGAAGCAAAAGAAGCATTTTTGAACTCCGTGCCATTATCATCGCGAATCGCTCTCAAAGCACCGGGAAGCTCGAAGCCAAGCGAAGAACAAGGTCATGAAAATAACCAAAAGCTTCATCTTTTGAAGTAAGAAAGAACACCCAAGTATATCTAGAAAGATCATCAACTATGACAAGAATATACCATTTTCCACCGATCGATGGGACTCTAGCGGGACCAACAAGATCCATATGAAGCAAGCGTCACAGTCCGTCGGTCATAACCATAGTCACGAGAAGGGTGTGAGCGGCAACTTGTTTGCCATGCCTACAGGCGCACATCTGACATCCTTGATGCTTTGAGTTTGGGCAAACCTCTCATGAGATCAAGGTTGCTAACTCGTGTCGATGATCAAAACCAATGTGCCCCAAACGTCGATGCCAAAGCGAAATCGAAAGAAGATGTAAGCAAACATTTAGGAGATCCGAAGAAGAGATTCTAAAAATCGGCTCAAAAATTCTACCAACTCTAGAGATTCCAAACACAAGCTCACGGTAGAATCAAGCACCACGATAAGCATTTTCTTAAAAATAGTCTCATAACCATCATCAAGAAGTGAAAAAGAAAGGAGATTATACCTAAGCTTGTCCACAAGAGCGACATCCTTTAGAATGAATTTGTTGTTCACCCTAATTGATCCTGTTCCTTCAATTCGCCCTTGTGTATCATCTCCAAAGGTGATGAAGTCATCAAGAAGTGTGAAAAGCGAAGGAGATTATACCTAAGCTTGTCCACAAGAGCGACATCCTTTAGAATGAATTTGTTGTTCACCCTAATTGATCCTGTTCCTTCAATTCGCCCTTGTGTATCATCTCCAAAGGTGATGAAGTCATCACTGTTGCCGCGTGAAAGAGGTGAACCATTTTGAGTTTCCTGTCATGTGGCGTGAACACGAGTCGACGAACCACGTGTTCTTCCCTTTCCACGGTAGTCACGAAAATCAAGGAACAAAGAACGATGTGTCTCAATCTCAGGTTAGATAAACAAGATTTAGGAATCGATCTTGAGACACACGTCTCGCAAGGAGTATACAAACCGAAGTACTATCCTTGATTTCATCTAACATTCGGTTATGAGCAATGTTTAAATTAACATGAGACTTAAATCGTCCATGGGCGGTCGGATGGCGTTGTCTTGGTGGTCGGGCCGGCGACCAAAATAGTCGATCCGGTGACCACCGGTGGTCGGACCGCCATCGATAAACATTAGAATTAGGATATCTAGAAACATAATGATTTGCATGAGAGAAAAATCCTAATCCAGGTTTATTCTTTTCAGTGTTACCATGTCTCATAGAAGCTCTAGGTTGCATAAATGAAATTCTATCAAAATTTTTCTTATTATTTTTCAACCTACGCCAACAGAATTCAATCAAATGCCCACCTTTCTTGCAAGAAGTGCAATGGTACTTGGTACCACTAGAGGAAACACCATTTGAATTAATACAAGGTTGGGCAAAACCTGCAGATTTAAAAGATGTTTTTGCAGGTTGGGTTTTGAATTCAATTAAACCTTTTTCCAAGACTTGAATGACTTTTGGGTTTGAATTGTCTTGAAAAGAATTGAATCCTAAACCTTGCTTCTTATAAGGAGTTTTAGACTTGTCAAGAATCATGTTTAATTGTTTCTTACCTTTAGAAAATTTCTCTAATGTATCATGAATGTAAGCATTTTCTTTTCTCAAGTTAACACAAGCATCGCAAGTATTATTCATAGATTTCTCCTTATACACATCAATTCCAAGCTTAAGAGTGGAACATGAAGCACAAGTAGTATTTTCAATATCGTCCTTAAGCTTAGCATATTTGACTCTAGCAGCTTCTAAGATATCTTTGATTTCACGTTCTTTTTCTAAACATGAAGTGCAAGGGCTAGAATCAAATACATCAAAAGCAATCAATTTACTAGATTCTAAACATTTTTCACAAGGAGCACTTTTAATTTCATTTAGTTCAGATCTAGCATTCTCAAGTTGTTGTCTGAAATATTATGAGCAGATTGTAACTTGGTAATTTACGAATGCATAGCATGACAAGATAAACATTCATCGGTTTCAAGAGTCTTAGCATTTTTAAGCTCTACTTTCAGTTTGCTAATTTTTGACTCTAATTTCTTATTTTTGTCATGACAAATTCTAGTGCTTCATCTTGACTAAGCAATTGCTCAACTATAGAATCATATTTAGCGTAAAGCTCATCATAAGAAAAAGATACCTCATTATCATCAATGTCGTCAAGTGTCGACCATGAAGCACATGCTAGTGAAGTCTTTGGCCTTCCCTTTCTTTTTGCCTTGAGGATCTCCTCCTCCTTGTCCTCCTCACTCCCGGTATCCACATCGCTCAAGGATTGATCCTCAAAAGCGGCAAGGACCGGTGGCGACCTTCACAAGCTTATTAGCCTCATACCTTGATTTGTTGAAAGGAGGCTTCTTCCAAGTAGGCTTTCCTTCCTTATGATTGCTCTTACCTTTGACTTAGGGCAATTTGCGGATATGATTGAGCTCACCACATTCATAGCATGTCACCGACCACCTCTCTTTTTGTTTCTCACATTATTGTAGGCCGTGTGAATTTTTTAGCTAGAAGAGCTAACTCTGTTTCAGGAATACTTTCAAGCTCCTCTTCATGAATAGCAGATAAACAAGCAAATGAAAATCGAGAAGAAGATTCAAAAGAGTCATCAAAAGCCTTTTGAGAGGATCGCTACCAAAGCTAAATTATCTTTCTTGGGATGATCAACTCTTTTAATTTCATGAGTCTTGAGTTTACTATAAAGCAATTCTAAAGTAAGACTTGAAAGATCAACATTTTCCTCTATAGCAGTAGCCTTCATCTCCCACTCCTTGGTGTTGATTGCAGCCAAGAGATGGGTGACATTTTCAGATTGAGAATATTCAATATCAACAGCTTTCATTTGATTAATTACTTTATTAAAGCGACTGAAAATGTCATCGATGCTCTCTCGGGGCGCATCTCGAATTTATTGTACCACGCTTGTAAACTGCTTGGCGCACCTTTTTCATTTGGGACGAACCCTCATGATATGTTTGAGAGTGTTCCAAATTTCATCTTGTGATGGCAAGATTGCAAATGCGATCATATTCTTGTCTACCAAGTGCACCATATAAAAGATTTTTAGCTTTGTTGTTGTTTGCCACAAGAATCGCTGAAGCAGGTGTTGCAATTTCAGGAATAACCAGCGGGGCTCTAACAACATCCCAAATAGCTTGTCCCTCGCTCTCAAGAAAGGCTCGCATACGATTCTTCCAATAGGCATAGTCGTGCCCATCGAAGATATGCGGTTTAGTAGAAAACTTATCCATCGCCAAAGTTGGTGGACCGGTTAAGATCAAGATTGAACTAACAGGGCTCGATACCACTTGTTGGACCGAAAAGCGACTAGAGGGGGTGAATAGGAGCACGCTCATTTTTTCATAAAATATGAATTCAACACAATTTCACTCCAATAGCTATGATGAAGCTATGAAGATCAATATATCAGTACAGCGGAAGACTAGTATTGAATCCAATTAAAACCCTAAGCAATGTGATAAAAATCGGCAAGAATCAAAACTAACGATGGCGGTCGACCATTGTTATCTTGGCGGTCGGCCGGTACTAAATCGATCGACCTGCGGTGTGGGGCGGTCGGACCAGCACCAAAATCGGTCGACCTGCGGTGTGGGGCGGTCGGCCGGCGAGCTCGAGCAGTAAAAAAGCGGCCGATGGCGAAGTTGCAATTAGGTCTAACTTTTGATTCTCAACTCCAAACTTCACGAAACTTCACACACCTTCTCTATGATATTAAGGACCTATTCAATCAAAAATTATGATAATTCTTGGATGAACAAATATCTTTTACGATCTGATTGAAGAAGGGTGCAAAGCAGGGCAAAAGTGAAAACTAGATCCAATCGCTTGCTCGTGGGTGATTGATGATCAAATTGATCCTAGATGGGTTCCCACACATCACAGCAAGCTAATCCACGTGAAAGAATCAATCAAAAACTCGTGGATCAATGAAAGCCCTAAAATCACGAAATTGAAAGCAAGAACGAAAAGAGACTTATCTCAAGCAAACCTTGCATAGATTAAGAGCGTGATCGTTCTTTGGATTACACCACACCATCATGGATCGTGGTCAATCCAAGATCACGAAATTCACCTCAAACCATGAAAAGCCCTAGCCTCCACCTCAACTTCCTCTAAGCCAATTAGGGTTTGAAGAAAACAAAAGAGGTGAAAAATAGCGAGAGAGGAGGGGTGCAGCCACCACCTCCTCCTATTTATAGTGGAGGCCTAGAACTCCTAGGGTTTGACTCAATTGGGCTCCCGTTAAGGCCCACTAACAAACGGGTCACACACGCACGCTTCGCAAAGCGCCGTCTTTAACCTTTTGACCTAAACCGCTTCACCATGCGTCATGGATGTGCCAATAGGTCACCCTTGTCCATCTTGTGTCACGCTTGAGTCGTTGACCTCACACAGCATCGTCAATCGTTCTGGACCTCAACTCTCCAAGTCTAGTCCCGATCCTCCTCGCCGTTGTCCGTCGTTGACCACCAAGCTACCTGCACAACCATAGACAAGCAAACACGAATTCGAGAACAAGTTCTTCACAACTTGACCCATGTTAGTCAAAACATGCATCATGCAAATCATATGCCATGAAACCAATGACTTTGACCTAACAAATCAACATCGCCACGAAGTTGGCGGCGTTCAAGTCAATCTGGTCTCGACCGCTCCAGTGGCCGGTCGGACCGCCCTTGGGCGGTCGGACCGCTCCACAATGAGCCGGTCGGACCGCCCTGGGACTTAGCCAAATTTCAACCCCTGAAAATCCGAAACCTTCTGGAAACTTTAAACCAATAGAACTTCTTACTGGAGACTCCAAAATTATGAGACCAAGTGCATTGGGATCCCTTACTTGCCTACAACACCTATTTTTGGCCCACCATTCGAGAACTTTTAGGTCATTGCGGTCCGACCGCCCCATATGGCGGTCCGACCGATTGGGGACCGGTCGGACCGCCGTGCAAGGACCGTCGGACCGCCCGCCCAAGATAAGCTTTGTAACTTTGTCGAAAACAAGTGAAACGATAAGCCGTAAACGCCATTGCCAATTGTCACATCATCCTAAGATCTGGAACATAACCCCATGAAATCCACACCTTCTTGGGCCACTGGATAAAAGTGTGCGTGGCATCCCCTAGTGTTCTGATTTCTTCGTTCGGGGGAATCTCGGTAGGATGGCCATGAAATTGTCATGGACCATGTCCACCGCACTCTGGCGTAACCTGCGCCACCGGGCATCATCTTTGCTTGCCCCTTCCTGGTATGGATACACCATACCCCGCCCAGCCTCAATAGGAATCGACCCTACTATCCTCACTTGGAGCTTGCAGGGCGTCGGCTCCTACAAAAGCGTACACAATTAGCTAAAGGCGTCCTATAGGTCTATCTTTGGAGCACTCGGAGATGTACATTACCTCGATGCCGTCGATCGGTAATTGCGTCGTCATGTCGAGAATTATGTGTGGGCGGCGCTACTCGATGTCGGCGGGACTTGCTCCCAAATTAACGAGGCGGCTTGCGCTGCATGAGTTGATTTACTTGGTTACGCAAGTTTGTTATTTGTTCTTGAAATTGTGCAATAATCACATGTTCCAACCGGCGTCGTCTTGGTCCTTGGATCTCTTCCTACTCCTATCGTGTCGGAGTTGTGTGGAATCCATCCTCCAAGGTACGTAAACCCCAACGCCTCGCGTGCGACCCGGGTGCTCCTTATTTCCCGGGGTAGTAGAGCGGTACATCCTTCTCCTGTCTACTTGAAGGAACCTTGCGAACATGCGAAGTCAATGCTTCTGCAAGAGAACATCATGTTATTGTAGACACCATGAAGTTATGGACTTATTAACAATTAAGTGGTTCGAGAAATTTACCAGACGTTGAGACACTGCCTCGTCTGCCGGGTTTGTCAGAGAGATGTTGCCCAAGGCGTGGCGATGCCTCGCTCTTAACGAGATCGAGCGCTTCGTCAGAGATCACAACAAGCGGTTGTCGCGGCGGTCTCGTCCTCCGCCGCCCAGCTGCGTGCTTTACCTGTACCGGCGGTGCGAGTCTGTGGGGTGAGTGTTTTGTGCTGGATAGCTCATGCGCGCACTTTGCTCTGAAATTCGCGTCGTCTTCATCGCATGAAGGCGTCCCATGTATCCCGCGACAAAAATTGATACGTCGTGAAGGGCGTCCGACCCGTGTTCACGTACTGCGTGACAAGCAGGCTCTTGAAGGTCCTCCACGCGTGGGACATCGCCAGCAGCGCGTGCCATCGCACACGTGCAGTGCGCCGAGGAATGTGAGCGAGGTAGAAAGTTGATCCACAACCGGTCTCTGTACATCCGTCGAGACTTCGAGTTGGGGTGGTGATGAGGACCCGTTCCTTGCAAGTACCCCGCAGACGGTCCGAATCTCGCGGATGCTTTCTTGGGACTCGGCGGGATCCGGCGTCACGACCTCCGTGATCGTCATGCGGCCGAGGGCAATTTGGAAATTCCTCGCCTTCTCGCTGCGTACCACCTTGATCGGAGATCGAGGCGCATTTGGCGGCGTCGATGGCGGCGGCGAAGACGGTGCCTTTGCCATCTAAACACTTGCTATCTATATAAGTTACGTACGCAATTATTACATAGTATATAATATATGGAAATTGCACAAAAATATAAACAAATATAATCAACGTTTGCCATCTCGAGTAAAATAAAATAAATTGCCGTCGATGTACCATAAGAATCATCACGGTTCCCGTGTTTACCCAGTTAGTCGGCACCCTAAGTATCGAGACTACCCATACCAACCTAGGTTAACAAGCATCTTGGTTTTTCAAGTCACCTAGGCTAACCTGTTAGTCGACACCGGATACCCATGATACCTAGGCCAACCTAGTAAATCGGCACCGCTTACTTCCATAGGTTTTCATCATTCGACACTATACCTCAAGTTTGAGATCACGAAAATTGCCCAAGTATAAGCATCGATTGACTTCATTATTTATAGGATGAATGGTCCCATGTGATGATTAAATAATTATAAATGGAAAAGTAGAGCATCTAATTTTCCGCTTAATATAATGAATATGCAATCAATGACAACTCTTTCTCTAGAATGGTGTAGAAAAGAGCTATCTTTGTTCATCATGGATTATTGCAATGTTTTGTCAAATGAAGTTACATCGCATAAGTTAACCAAGAAATTACAAACCATGGATCATGTACATTGATTATTTACTTTTGCACACCAAATACAAGCAGATCAACACACTTGTTCACAAGCCTATCTAGTATTATTTTGTGTTTCACAAGTCTGAATTATTTATAAGAGAGATCCTCTGAAAAGTATCGCTTGTTGCTTCTACTCCATAGAATATGAAATCATGATTTCCTTGCTTAGTATAGTAAAATATATAGATCTAGTCAATAGCTTTACTTTCTGTCTGCTCAAAGCATGAATTATCGACCCAAGGAACTTAAACTTAAGCATATAACATAAAATAAGCAACGTGGCTTGGAAATTGAAATATCTCTTAGTACTAGTATAAGATATCAAAATTGAATCCAATGATTGAGTACATAGAACTTGTATATAACAGCAAACCTACTTTTGCTTGCGTATTAACATTCTGAAATGATTTTTTTCTGCAATGTTGAAACTTCTTTGCAAATGTATGTCACTTATATCACAATTTGTATTCACCTTACTTGTAACTACAGTTATCTTGATCAATTTGATGAAATTTAATGGCATGTATCACAAAGCAATCACAAAACAAAATAAACCCTCACGGCAGGGACGAAGGGAGGCGGCGCTGGGAAACTCACCGGGTGCTCGGCAAGGGCGGGGGAGGCGGCGCTGGTCGGAGGCGGGGACGAAGGGAGGCGGCGCTGGTCGGAGGCGGGGACGAAGGGAGGCGGCGCTGGTCGGAGGCGGGGACGAAGGGAGGCGGCCCTGGTAAACCCTCACGGCAGAGAAGGGAGAAAAAAGCAGAGTGTGCACAACCGTTCGATGATAGAACAGACTTATATACATGGATATCACAGACGGTTCTATGATAGAACCGTCTGTGATAATAAATCACAGACGGTTCCATAAAGAAACCGTCTGTGATATTAACTATCACAGACGGTTCTATTATAGAACCGTCTGTGATAACTTAACTGAGAAGCCCTAGTTTTCATATCACAGACGGTTCCATAACTGAACCGTCTGTGATATGAACAGACAGTAGAACCGTCGTACTTTAGATCAACGGCCCAGATTCATGTAAAAGTTCTGACCGTCCAAACGTTGCCATCCACATGGACCGTTGGATCTAAATCCAACCGTTAGAACCGTCCTTGAACACGTAACAGAGAAACCCTAATTTTAATATCACAGACGGTTCTGTTACTGAACCGTCTGTGATATTAAGTATCACAGACGGTTCTGTTATAGAACCGTCTGTGATGTGAACACACACATATGTATAACCGTCGGTCTTTAGATGGGCGGCCCATTTATTGTAAACTATTTTTGAGAACCGTCCGAGAAGGATTATTTGTTAACTGAAAAATGCAATTAAATTCAAAAATGCATAACTTTTTCGCTGTAAACTATTTTTGAGTGAATCCAATTTTGTTGGATTCCTCTATTAATTAATGAGCTAAATGTGAAAAGTTTACTTATGCATTTTACTTTTGCTCATTTCAAGGCTTTAAAAAATTGTACAAAGTGCATCATAGCTCGAAATGAGATGAATCCAATTGGGTTGTTCATCTCATGAGGTGCTTGATTCAACGTATCATAGCTCGCATGAGGTGTTTAATTTTCTCATATATATTTTTGCATTACAAGTCGATAAACCGGGGTCTCACACGACCGATCGAGGCAAATTAACCGATTTAGCATCGCCCATAACACGTGACGCGTTTCCATGTTAACATCAAATTAATTACGATGGAATATATACATGCTTAATTGAAATACGATCCTTCATGATGATCGACGCAAGATATAGCTAGCTTCCTCACTGGGTTCTTCCACGAGTCTGATGCCGTCTCCGAAAGGAGGCAACTCGTCAAATTGATTGTACTCTTCCTCATCCACGACATTCTCAACTCCGACAATCCTTCTTTTCCCATGAAGAACTACGTGGCGGTTCTTATTTCTTTGGGTCCGTTACATAAAAACTTGAACAACTTGCTTAGCGAGTGCGAATGGTTCATCCTTGTATCCGACACGTTTGAGGTCCACGATAGTGACACCGTGCTTGTCGACCTTCACGCCTGCGGAAGTTTAACCAGTGACATCGAAGCAGGGGATCTTGAAAAGTACATAGTCAAGCTCCCAAATCTCCTCTACGAAACCATAGTACGAGTTCAACGCGCCCCCCGTGGTATTGAACCCTCGTGAAATGCATCTATCACGGACACTGCTTGCGGGATCGTGCTCTTCATATCCTGAGTGCCGTATAAAACGTGTACCCATTTATGTCGTATCCTTGCCATGTCACAATTGTAAATTTTGGTCCTTTGGCCAACCATAGCAGCGTTTCATCACTTGATGCCCTCCCAGTGAATCGCATCTTTAACCATTCGTTGAACCGACGGTTGTGCTCTCTCGTTATCCAAACCTCCGACCGGTCTGGATTCTGTTGGCGTAACATGTCTCTGTGCTCGTCGACGTACGGGGACACTTGGGTCATGTGTTGCAAGACCGTGAAATGGGCCTGCACGTATGTATCTAGATTGGGAGTGATTGCTTTCCTCCCGATGGTCCCGATACCCTCCAGTCTCCCCTCGTGACGAGATAGAGGCACGCCTATCGGTTCCACCTGAGCCATGTAGTCCACGCAGAACTCAATGACCTCTTCGGTTGCATAACCTTCGATGATACTGCCCTCCGACCGAGATCGATTCCGTACGTAGGACTTCAGAATTCCCATGTATCTCTCGAAAGGGTACATATGACGTAGGAACACAGGGCCGCATATCTTTATCTCTTTCACAAGGTGAACAATGAGATGGACCATGATATCAAAAAAAGACAGAGGGAAATACATCTCAAGATGACATAGAGTTGTAATACTCTGAAAAATAATAATAATATTAATAATCGCGTCTTAAGGGTCGGAGAGTAATTACTCAACCAAAATTCGCGTTCTCAGATTCTACAGAACCATTGGACAATTATCTACAGCTTTCATGTAGATCAAAAACTCTAATTAAGCTATTTACTATTTTTAATCCATGATCTACCAAAACAGTAGCGAAGATGACAACCGTAAAAACAGCAGTCTTCCAAAATTCATAACTCGAATTATACTTGTCCGATTGACATGATAAAATATGCTATAGAAAGATATCGAAATTATCTACAATTAACTAGTAGATGATATTTTCAACATTCGCCATTAAGATATCCGAATAAATCGTACAACGGACAGCAGGTTAAACAAACTCATTAATCGGCCTCTCTATTAGAAAATTATAAAACCTCACTAATTAATCTAGATTATAATCTCTAATTAACAGTGTCTAGCAAACCAGAGGAAAGCATGTATTTAATGCTAGCAAACCTCACACTGTGTATGCGCCTCCACACAAAGGGCCAACTAATGGCGCGGATGGCGGCCGGCTTCGACCGATTTCTTGATTGCGGCTCCCACATCGCGAAGAACGTGGCGGGCGCGAACTTTCGGTGCACAAGAAGGCGGACACCTGGCGAGAAGCTCTCGGCGGCCGGCTCGGCTCGGCGTCTGGCGGCCCGGCAGCCGCGGCGCGAGGCGCCAAAGGCGGCGAGTTAGCTTGGCCCGGGCTCGGCTCGCGAGTTCCAGCGGCGTGGCGCCGCACGCAATAAAGCGAAGAACGCGCAAAGCCGGTTCGGCGCCAAGAAGCGGTGCGCAGTGATCGACCAAGTGCAAGCTCTCGGCGACAGATTTTGGTGGCGGCGCCAACGCAAAGAAAAATGTGGAGGCGGCTCGGAGGAAAGAAAAAACAAAAGAAAAGCTAGGGTTTTCAAGAAAATCCAAAATCCATTTATATAGCTCATAAAAATTCTGAAATAATCTATTTTTCACAAATTCTTTTTATTTAATTACGCACAAGCCCTTAAGACGTTAATTAATTAATTATTTATTGTTACTATTTAATTAATTACTCTCAGGCCCTTAAGGCGATTATTAATATTATTATTATTTTTCAGAGTATTACATTCTACCCCCCTTAACAGAATTCGACCCCGAATTCTACTCGCCGTTCTACTCAAAGAAAAGCTGCACAGCTGAATTTAAACAACAAAACAACACATACCCGATGTGAACAACTCCGGATATTGCTCGCGCATGCGAGACTCCAACTCCCAAGTCGCCTCTCTCTCGGACTGATGCGTCCACAGCACCTTAACGTATACCAACGTCTTGTGCCTCAGCACTCGCTCCGACCTCTCCAGAATGCGCGCCGGACGCGACTCAACTGTGAGATCTTGCGCAATAGTCAGCGGCTCTAATGAAATCTTATGCTCTGGATCTCTCAAAAACTTCCTCAGCATCGAGACGTGAAACACATTGTGAACTCCGCGCATGGATTCAGGAAGGTCCAGGCGGTAGGCTAACTTCCCAATTCTTGCAATAATCAGGAATGGTCCAACGTACCTCGGGCTAAGCTTCCCTTTGGTACCGAATCGGACAATGCCTTTAGTGGGAGACACTCTCAAGAGCACCTGGTCACCCACCGCAAACTCCAAGTCACGCCTCCTCAAATCAGCATAACTTTTCTGTCTGCTCTGAGCTGCTAACAGATTCTGCCTCACCATGGCCACACGCCATATCCTTTCCAAGCACAACATCGATATCCTTAACCATATCATAGACCTCTTTCCCACTAAAAGCCCTTGAAGCTGAACCGTCTTCCTTATTTCCGTCGAATTGTTTCTTCATCTTGCGGTATGGGTGACTCCTCGGAAGGAACCTACGGTGACGTATATACACAGTTTTGCGTGAGTTGTTCAGCCATACACTCTCAGTACCATCTATGCAGTGCGGACAGGCTTTGGCTCCTTTTGTACTGAACCCCGACAGGTTACCAAGGGCAGGAAAATCATTGATGGTGCAGAATAACATGGCGCGTAAAGTAAAGTTCTCTCGTTTGTACGCGTCCCATACTTGTACCTCTTCGTTCCAAAGTGTCACAAGATCTTCCAGCAATGGTGCTAGGTACACATCAATATCGTTCCCAGGTTGCTTCGGCCCTTGGATAAGTAGTGTCATCAAAATGTATTTCCGCTTCATACACAGCCAAGGAGGAAGGTTGTACATACATAGATTCACGGGCAGTGCTATGTCACGCTCATGTTACCGAAAGGATTCATTCCGTCCGTACTCAACCCTAACCTTATGTTCCTCGGTTCCTCACGAACTCTTGATTCGATCGAAGTTTCTCCACTCGGGCGAATCGGCAGGTGTCCGAGCTTCCCATCTTTCTTACGCTCCTCAGAGTGCCAGCGCATCAATCTTGCCTCCTTCGGTTCGCAAATAAGCGCTTCAAATGTGGGATCACAGCAGATACCACAACATCTTAGCAAGAGGTCCTTGCTTCGCCTTAGCGATATTCTTCTGTATCGGGATGCTCTGACACAGGACATGCATGCATGTCTGCATACTCTTTACTGGTAGAGGATACAATCGTTCGGACATGCATGTATTCTTTCTACTTCCATTCCCAATGGACAAAGAACCTTCTTAGCTAGGTAGGTCGTCTGGGCAACACGTTTCCCTCCGAAGGATGTCAGCTAAGAGACCTAACAACGCCCGTAAAACTCTTGTCGGACCAACCATTGCTTGCCTTCAATTTCAGCAGTTCAAGCACGGTTGACAACCTTGTGTATTCCGGCTTGCAGCCAGGGAACAAAGGTTTCCCCGAGTCCTCCATTAAGCCCTCGAATTTACAAAACTCTCTCTCACCGTAGTTCCCTTCTGCATCGCGTAGCATCTGATCCAGATTGTCATCATGCGATCTATCCTCATCAAAAGCACATTCCATACCATGCATATCGTTGACTTCCTCAATGATGTCGTCATTCTTGACTTCCAGATAATCTGCTCTTCACCGTGACTGCTCCAACATGTATATCCTTTTTTGAAACCTCTTCGTATTAAGTGAGTTTCGATCTGCGCCGGGTTGTTAAACATTTTCATATTACCGCAATCAATGCATGGACAATTGTGGATATCGTGAGGATATGTGCACGATCTCAGGATGATGAGTCAATTGGCAATGGCTTTGTTGGTTTGCAAAATCTCGCGTTTTCGGGGTTTGCTTCTTCTTTGTCGGACCACAGTGATGCGGCCCGGTGAAATGGCGGATCGGATCACCCGTGGAGTCGATCGGACCGCAATGGTGGCCAGTCGGACCGGCCTGACCTAACATTGGTTTTTGGAGCTAATCCAAAAATAGGTTGTGTAGGCAAGTGAGGGGAGTCTCCTGGATGTGGTCCCATCATTTTTGGAGCTCCCAGTCAAAAGTTCTATTCGTTTGAAATTTCCAGAAGGTTTCGGAATTTCTCGCTTGAATTTTGGCTAAGTCCTTTGGACCGGTCCGACCGCCGTTGTGGGGCGGATCGGCCGATGAATCGGTCGGACCGGCCTGTAGGGCTGATCGGACCGTGATCCTGAATGGTAGCCAAGTGTTGCATTGAGTTGGTTTCAAGTGTGTTTTTATATGAACTTCAATGCTTTATTGTTGTATATCGCATTGCGGAACTGACGTGGGTCAAGTTGTGAAGAACTTGTTCCCGGAAACGATTTGTTTGTCTATTGCTGTGCAGGTGGCTTGCAGGTCAACGACGTCAACGGTGAGTGGATCGGGACTACGCTTGGAGAGCTGAGGTCCAGAACGATCAGGGATACCGGGTGAGGTTGTGTGACTCAAGCATGGTGCAGAATGGACAAGATGGATCGAACGGGTGGTTCAAGCAATTTGGTTGGATCGGCGGTGCGGATATCGGTGCGAGTCTCTGGAGGTTCGATGGGATTGGACAAGAGAGGCTTGGCGTCGATGAGAACCGCTGATCAACCTACACGTGGTGAAGCAGGCGATTGCTTCCAGAGTTATGTGTGTGTGGGTCCCATGTGTAAGAGACCCAAAAAGGGAAACCCTAGCTCTCTAGTATAAATAGGAAAGGGAGAGGTGGAAAACCCAAGCAAGCATTCATTTAGCCCCCTTCTTCCTTTTTCTAGGGTTTGGAGGAGAGGAGAGGAGATCTAGGGTTTGGAGTGTGCTCTTTGTTGAGCTCTTGTCCTCCTTGGTGGAGAGGCTTTGTAAGCATCTGTCGGGACCCAAATATGCAAATCTGGACCCTCTGTGTATTCTGCACTAGTCCAGGATCACGCTAGTGCACACAGTGTCAACATTGATGAAATATCACATCCATACAACGAATATAAGAATAAACGAGTACGTTTAAATAACAAATAACTGTTTGGACCTTACGGTCGAGTTTTACATTTATTAAGCCATGCAAGGCTGACAATAAAGAAATAAAGCTGCGTGAAGCGAAATAAACTCGGTGGCTCCCATCAATTTACCACGAGCAACCGATCGGGATCAAGACCCTAACGTTCAACCTTCGTAGAACTCTTCTTCAAAAGCGGTGACGACTCCTCCATACATTGATTTGTTTAGCAAGAGTGAGTACACACCGTACTCGCAAGTCATACCACGTAATGCATTTATACATGATGGCTTATTCCAAAGGAATGGCTTACGTGGTTATTTTGCGAAAATGCAACATTTGCAATTGAATACAAATAATAGATTGAAAGCATAATTCAAAACAAATAGACAATAATAAGTTAACAATTGATTTCACAAAGGACACACAGTCTAATCAAGTTCTTTCACACAATGAACAAGTTATCTCACACAGTGACCCTTCCCATTTGTTTTATGAAAAACTACCCCTCGTGTGAAATTCAGAGCATGTCCATAGCAGAGGCGGCTATTCGAATAGATTGGTTTAAACACTCTGCGAGAGGTTGTACACTTTACCCACACGATGAAACCAGCGGATCGAGTTGATCCCAACAAAACCTTTCGAGACTTCATCTCAAACAATGACACTCTGGTGTGCTTTATCTTGCCGTCAATTTGTACACACACCCTTGGAGCGACACACACCATTGGGCGGGGATCAAATGAACCGTCCGCGATGTGACATATCACACCTCCGACCCATCACATAGCTTAAATACAACTTTGAGTTGTCAATGTCAAGACTCCATAACTTACTAAGTCAGGCCCGACCCATACTAGGCATGTGGTCGTGCAGTGAAGGCCAGTTCAATGGCGCACAAAGTTAAGTCCTTAATTGACTAAGGCAAGACTTCGATTTTAACCCAAATCACAAAGTTTAATAAGCACACACTCCACCATTCACAGAATCCACCACTTGCCTCGGTCTAAATCTTTTCCCACCACGTTGATTAAGTGCAACACATGCCATCAACGAGTAATAGCACACACACACACAGATTCATCACACGTTCCATAATCACTTAGTCAAGTTCATAATTGCAACTCTCACATGAAATGATGACTCGTGGCATGGCTAAGCGATCTAATCGTATCTAACCAACCCACGTTGGTGCTACAATAATACCAACTAATGATTAATCAACCTAGGGTGACAAAGATCATGGCATACAATAGACAAGGTGGCATAACAATTTGGATTAGTAACTACACCCAAAAGCATTTAAATAAATACTTGAAATAGAATGCAATATATTGAAACAAAGTATTTTGAAAACTGGGTTCAAAATGATCAAAGGTATAACTTGCCTTGGAATAGATCTAGATATTGGTCTTGGTCTTGAGGTGCTCCTTCTTACGCAAAATTCCCAAAGTATCGGCGTCTACTCGCATGAAGCGAGACAAGAGAAAACAAAACAAATAAATAACAGAGGCAAAATAAACTCCAAAAATTAAATAAAATTCATAAATAAATAGATCTGAATTTTATATGAATTTACAAATTTGAATGGGCTCAATTGGACTTCGGATGCAAAAGATATGGGCTTTGGAAGATTGGAAAATCAATAAAACCCTAAATTGGATTTTCTCGAATTTCCGAATTAATTTTATAAAGGAAAATCGAATTATTGCGCAATGCTTGCGTCGTAGAAAATTTCGAAAAAGAATTAAAATTAAAAGAAAATCGACAAGTGGGACCCATTTTATCGAGTCTCGGGTTCACGGACCGAGTGCCGAGCAGAGGAGATCTGGCGCGATGGGCCAAGACCCGCCGCGCGTGTCTTGGCGCTGATCTGGCGCCACGCGGCCGCCACACCAAGACCCGAAGTGGCCGAGCGGGCCTGAATGGCGACATAACGGCGGCGGGTGGCGCTCGGGACCCGATGGTCACCGTGAGCAGCGGCGACTTCGCCGGCGATGAGTGATACCATCGTGTAGAGGAGGCTAATGCGCACACATGGGCACCGTTTGAGCACACAGGGTTGACGGAGATGGCCGTGGCGAGGAAGAAGCGGCGGAGAGCTCGGGTTTTGTCGGACGGGCGCTCGGCGATGCTCGGCGGCGAGAGAGTGCGCCGCGAGGTAGCTGTGACTTGTCGATCACAATGGTGCTGTCGGTGGAGCAAGAGCGGCGGCGACGGCGGCGCAATCCACCGGAGAAGAAGTTCGGCGAAAACCCTAAAGCTTGGAATGCGGCGGCGCTAGAGGCGATCAGGGCGATGGGAGTGGCGGTTTAGGGTTACGGAGGCCCGGGCGGAGCTAAGGGAGTATTTATAGACCTGGAGATGCCGAGATTTGGAAACCCCCAAATCGGATCCGAAACAACCGGGTTTTTGAATTCCAAGATTTTCGGAGATTGAAACCGGTTCGGGGTTTGATTTGGTTTGAAACGGATATGGAATAACCAGAGATATGATTTGGCGGGGTCGGCGCGAAGAATAAGCAACTGAATCCGTTTTGTCGGATAATCTTGAAGCTCCGGCAATGGCGGGCGAGCCTTGGCGAGAGAGAAGAAAGCCGCGGAGGCGACGACCTGTAGCGGTCCCACCGGCGAGAGAGCGAGGCGAGTGGGTGCGGCGGCCGCGATAAATCCAACGGCTAGAATCGAGCGGCGGCGGCGGCGAGATCGCGGCGGCCACGCGCGACAATCCAACGGGTCAAGGCGGGGTTGGCGCGTGCGTTCGATCGGAGATGAGGGCACGCGTCGAGCATCCAGCAGACGAGAGCGCCAAGCGAGATAAATTGGCGGCGGTGGAATAGTCTTGAGCTTGGCCCGATCTTTCGAAGGATTTAAAATAGGTTTTCTTTTAAATAAATCGAGAAAATGCAAATAGCAATTAGAAAATAGCAAATGACTTGGGAAAAATTCGAGAAAATTCTATAAAATATATCCAAGCATATAGAATCTAAATAAAATAGTTTTGACAATTGTTGATGTTGGGATTAAGCACATTAAATCAATTTGTCCTTAAAGTCCATATTAAGCTTTTTAAATTAATATTCAAATAAATCCAAATGATGAATTTTCTTGCTACTAATATTTAAAAGATTTTAAAGCTCAAAAATTGGGATGTTACAAACCTCCCCCTTAAGCGAATCTCGTCCCGAGATTACGGCTAGCTAGAGAAAAGGCTAGGGAACTCGGCTTTTAACTCTTCTTCACGTTCCCACGTTGCTTCTCCTTCAGTGGTTACTCCTTTGGACTTTGCGTAAACGAGCGGTCTTGCTTACAGTGCGGCGCTCTGCGACATCAAAATCTTGACAGTCGCTCTTTGTATGTGAGATCTTCCTTGATTCAATTGACTCCAGCGGGTGCTCTTCTTCAGCACACGAAGACACTTCTTGGTGGGAGACATGAAAGACATCATGCACTCCACGCTACTTGTTGTAGTAGCTCAAGCTGACGCAACTTCTCCACGGCGTTCCAAAACCTTGAATGGACCCACATACCTTGGAGCAAGCTTCCCTTTGGTGTGGAATCTCTTAACACCTCTGGCGGAGTAACTCGCGGATACACAAAATCCTCTGGTTCAAAGTCGAGGTCACGGCGACGATTATCGGCATAACTCTTTTGCACGGTGGGCTATCTTTAACCTCTCTCGATCATAGCAACTTGTTCTTGACTTCTGAATAATATCGGCCCGAACACTACACGTTCATTGTCTCGACCAATTCAGCGGAGTTCTGCAGCCGCGGCCGTCTGAGCTTCAAATGGTGACATCGCAAAGCGGCTTGATAAGCTGTTGTTGTACGAGAATTACGCATCACGGCAAACTTTTATCCCAACTGGTAGCATTAGCTAAGGCACGTGCTCTCAACATATCTTCTAATATCGATTGACTCTTTCGATCTGTCCATCATGCAGGGATGATAAGCGATCTTGAAATTTAGATGAGTCCCGGGGCTTCATGTAGACTACGCCAAAAGCGAGAGGTGAATTGAGATCCTCGATCGACACTATCTTCTTAGGCACACCGTGCGGTGACGATTTTGACATATACAATTCCGCCAAGCGGTCTCACGAGTAAGTGGTTTTGGTGGCAAGAAATGGGCAACCTTAGTCAAGCGATCCACTATTACCCAAATCGAATCATAACTGATTGAGTCTTGGGTAATCCGGTAATAAAATCCATACCGATCTCTTCCCACTTCCATTACGGTATCTTGGCGGTTGTAGCAATCCTGCTGGCCTCGATGTTCGGCCTTTACTTTCGACACACGTCGCATAAAGCAACGAACTCTGCGGCGTCTCGCTTTAAGTTTGGCCACCAAAACTTATTCTTAACATCTGATACATCTTAGTGCTTCGGGTGAATTGAATACTTTGAGTCATGGGCTTCCTTGAATCACCGTCTTAATCCATCAATATCGGTACACGAATCGTCCATTGATCCACAGTATATCCGATCATCTATGGTGAAGTCTTTAAATTTTCCTTCGACATCTTCTTCTTGAGATCGACAAACTCGAAATCCTTAGGTTGAGCTTCACGAATCTGTTTCTCGAGTAGACTGTACTTCCAAATTGGCCACAAATCCTTAGGAACAACTTCTAGGCAGTAGCTTCGAATTCCTCACAAGTTACGAACACAACTCTTTTACTTCGAGCATTGCGGTAGCTCTTACGACTCGGTGCATCTGCAACTACATTGGCCTTACGGGATGGTAATGGATTCCAAGATTATAATCCTTTATTAATTCCAACCATCTTCTCTGTCTCATGTTCAAATCGGTGAGTGAAAATGTACTTGAGCTCTTATGATGCGTGTAGACTTCACGATTCTGGATGAGATAATGGCGCCAAATCTTCAAAGCATGCACTCTGCAACTAGTTCCAAATCATGGGTAGGATAGTTCTCTTCATGAGGCCTTAATTGCCTTGGCGCATAGCGGCAGACTCTTCCTTCTTGCATAAGGACACATCCTAGTCCTTGGCGCGAAGCATCACGATGAATATCAAAATCCTTACTAATATCCCAAGCAAAACTAGCATCGGGTTTGAAGTCAAGCGTTTCTTCAATTCTTGAAAACTTTCTTCACAAGTCAGGTCCAAATAAACTTCTTCTCTTTCTTCAACAATTGCGTAAGAGATTTAGCAATCGTTGAGAACCCTTCAATGAAACGACGATAGTATCTGCCATTCCCAAGAAACTACAATTTGAGTAACCGTCTTGGGCTGCTCCCAATTCATTCTGACTTTAACCTTCCGGGTCATTGCTACTCCTTGGTTTGTCATTACATGACCAGAAAATCAACTTTCTTCTTCCAAAAGTCACACTTGCTAAACTTGGCATACAACTGATGTCCTCTGAGCTTCTCTAGGATTAATCTCAAATGTTACGTATGTTCTTCTTCCGACTTTGAGTATACCAAAATATCATCAATGAATACTACCACGAACTTATCCAAATATTCCATGAATACTTTGTTCATCATGTTCATGAAATAGGCGGGGCATTAGTCAATCCAAAAGACATGACTAGAAACTCATAATGTCCATACCGGGTTGAAAGCGGTCTTTGGTACATCCTTAGGACAAATCTTTAGCGATGGTAACTTTGATCGCGGATCGATCTTAGAGAATACTCGGCTCCTTTCATGCAGTCGAACAAATCATCAATTACGGGCAATGGGTACTTGTTCTTGATGGTGACTTCGTTGAGAGAGCGATAATCGATACACATTCTCATACTTCCATCTTTCTTCTTGACAAACAAAATTGGCGCTCCCCATGGCGGCGAACTAGGTCTTACAAAACCTTTTTCGATGAGTTCTTCTATCGCTTCTTCATTTCCACAAGTTCATCGACCGCATCCGATAGGGTCTCTTGGAAATTGGTCTTTGTTCACGGCACTAGATCGATGACAAACTCAATGTCACGGTCGGTGGCATTCTGGTAAATCTTACGAAATACATCCGGATAATCTCGACTACAGTCGTCTTCCAAAGCTGTCTTGATCGTTGACTACCAAATGTCCATCACGTCTTGAGGTGGCTAGAAATTCTACTTTCTTTCTGTGGTATCCTCAATTGTCACGGCTCTTGGCCACAATCTAGCATCGCTTTATGTTTGGATAACCAATCCATACCAAGGATGACATCTATGGTGCGAGTGTCTAGAACTATTAGGTTGGCTAGAAACTCAACTCCGACTATGAGTAGCCTAGCTCCTAAACATCCAACTTTAGAACTTAGCTCTGCTCGGTATTGGACTAACGAGTATGCTTAAGATGCATAACTTCCAATTTGTTCTTAGTTGCAAAATTCGAGAAACAAGCGAATCTGAAGCTCGAATCAAGCAGGCGATCGATGTCTTGAATTTACTAGGAACTTACCCGATTACAACGTCGGTGCTTCTTGGGCTCCTCTAGAGTGGCGTGGTTGACCACGACCTCGACCAGCGATGGCGGTGCTCCTCCGGATTGGCCGGTAGCTTGAGAAGTTCCTTGATGGTTGCCTTGTCTTGGTGTCTTGGTGGTGTGTTCCCAAGGTTGAAGCGTCTTTGGGTGATAGTCCCATTCTGCGGACATCGGTTGGCGAAATGCCCCGGTGACGACGGCTGTAAAGCAAACTCGGTTGTATACGTGGGTTGCTTCTTGGATTGGAGTTGGTAGTGCGGGGTTGCGGAAGTTACGAGCAAGCTGGCGAGTCTTGAAGTTGGTGCGGGTGGTGCAGCGAGTGCGTGGTGGAAAGCGGCTAAGCTGCGGTGGAATCATTCTTGCCCTCGGTTGGGGTTGGTGACTTCCTTCTTGAGCCATTCTGCGCTACGATGATCTTCCAATTCCTTGCGCTTATCCTCTAGAATCAAAGCCTTGTTGATCAACTCTTGAAAATCGGGAAAGGTGTGGGCGATCAAGTTGACTTGAAGTCCAATGTTCAATCCTTTGAAAACGACTCGGCGAGCCTTGTCGTGGCGACATCTTCTGCGACATATCGAGCAAGTTGAGAGAACTTGTTGAGGTAGTCGATCAGCGACATTCCTCCTTGCTTGAGAGCACGAAATTCATCCTTCTTGGATCCATGATTCCTTACGGTACATGATCTTGGCGGCGCGTTGTGAACTCTTCCCAAGTAATGTCTTGCGGCGTTCCATGCGTTTGCACAAAAGTTTTCCCACCATTCGGCGGCAATGCCTTCCATCGGTGAGGCGTCTGAAACTTTTCATGATCGCCGCATTGAGTGATCGCAGATTTCCTCTCAATAACACGAAGCCAATCATCGCCTTCTCTTGGTGAGACATGTCCAGAAAAGGTTGGTGGACGGGTCCTCATAAACTCCGCCAACTTGGATGATCCATTGTGACCATGAGCAACTGGGGCTCCATTGTGATCTTGATTGTTGTTGTTCGATTATTCATGGCTTGCATCGATTCATCATGGTGTACATCACCGGTTTGAGTTTGGTCATGAATGCTCCAAAATTGCAGATCAGTGAAGGTGCTTGTGGTGGAACTACTTCTGCGGGGATTTGTTCCTGTCCTTCTGATACCGGAGTATCGGAACCACTTGCAGCAGCTTGACGAGTCTGAACCATCTGGTGAATCTCCAAGGGTTAGATAAGGTAGCAAGCACGAGATAAGTTGTAGAACTAAGCGGGGTAGGTAAAACCCAACAACATATTTTAAGAAAGCTCAAGCTGAAACTCTTATATTGATTAAGATAATAGTATGGCTTGCAACAAATGCCTAAGGGCCTTTGCAGCTCATACTTGCACACAAAAATAAGGATGAACTAAGCACACAAAACTACCGCCTAAAGGCGACTCAAGACATAAAGCGGCTAAGCTCAAACAACGCGAGCAGACTACTCAATCAAATAGCCTCCGCGGCCT
The DNA here is from genome assembly GCA_036346395.1 of Hsuehochloa calcarea. Lineage (NCBI taxonomy): Eukaryota > Viridiplantae > Streptophyta > Magnoliopsida > Poales > Poaceae > Hsuehochloa > Hsuehochloa calcarea. The sequence continues at coordinate 16,358,059 of CM070611.1, read as the reverse complement.
TGACGGTGCTCCTTTCTTTGTAGACACGAAAGTGGTGGCATCCTCGCGAACCGATCACGATGTCCCGGGATGGTGCAATAGGAGCGGTGTCCACGTGCAGTCTTCTTGGTGCTTCAGCTCTGCGCCTCTGCTGGCTCTTACGGTTGGTAGGTCCATCGACTTCTTACAGGTCTTCCTCTTGATGTCTTCTTCGTGTCGTCCATAAAGAGTTTCTTCTAATATGGCGATCCTTTCTTGACTCTCGAAGAGTCTCATAGGTACCTCCGGCTCAGTGGCGGCTAACTCCAACGATTCCTCTGACGTGGCCCGGGCAAGATGCACGACGGTGGCATTGTCTTCTCCTTTTGTCGACGGAAAACGTGCAGCAAGATCCACGTCGGAAGTGCGGGGATGATAACGGAAAACTGTGTCACGAAGCTCTCGAGAGTAGATGTTGCAGATCCTCAGGATGGCAAGGCGTGAAGACTCCTGGATTGCTTCAATCCAAATACTCCTTCTAGCTGAGATGTGCAGTGGTTTGCTTGCCTTGGTGTGCTGCCTGGCGTAGATGGTCAAATGGCAGATCACTCCACGATCTCGGCCGTTCACGATCCAAGCATTGCCACGGTACAATGGACGATCGAACCCTCCAAGTACTTGTAGCAACTTCCAAAGCTCGTGCGGCAGTCCTCCCTTGCGCTCTCCATAACTCTGAAGGCGAGGCATCTGTCAAGATGGACAAGGATATGAAAACAACTTTAAAGCAATGGGAGAGAAAGAATTTGACAATAGTTGAGTCAAGAGAGACATGAGATGAGTTAAGGAATTCAATTAATCTTGCAAGTTAATTTTGCTTTGGAAAATAGTTTGGACTCACTAAGAACGGCCAATCTAACTAGGGTCAAGACCTACAGTCAGTATGGCTCTGATACCACCTCTGTCGGGACCCAAATATGCAAATCTGGACCCTCTGTGTATTACGCACTAGTCGGGATCACGCTAGTGCACACAGTGTCAACATTGATGAAATATCACATCCATACAACGAATATAAGAATAAACGAGTACGTTTAAATAACAAATAACTGTTTGGACCTTACGGTCGAGTTTTACATTTATTAAGCCATGCAAGGCTGACAATAAAGAAATAAGCTGCGGAAACGAAATAAACTCCGGTGGCTCCCATCAATTTACCACAGGCAACCGACTGGGATCAAGACCCTAACGTTCAACCTTCGTAGAACTCTTCTTCAAAAGCGGTGACGACTCCTCCATACATTGATTTGTTTAGCAAGAGTGAGTACACACCGTACTCGCAAGTCATACCACAGAATGCATTTATACATGATGGCTTATTCCAAAGGAATGGCTTCTGTGGTTATTTTGCAGAAATGCAACATTTGCAATTGAATACAAATAATAGATTGAAAGCATAATTCAAAACAAATAGACAATAATAAGTTAACAATTGATTTCACAAAGGACACACAGTCTAATCAAGTTCTTTCACACAACTGAACAAGTTATCTCACACAACTGACCCTTCCCATTTGTTTTATGAAAAACTACCCCTCGTGTGAAATTCAGAGCATGTCCATAGCAGGGACGGCTATTGAATAGATTGGTTTAAACACTCTGCGAGAGGTTGTACACTTTACCCACGATGAAACCAACCGGATCGAGTTGATCCCAACAAAACCTTTCGAGACTTCATCTCAAACAATGACACTCTGGTGTGCTTTCTTTGCCGTCAATTTGTACACACGGCCCTTGGAGCGACACACACCATTGGACGAGGATCGTGAATCGTCCCGCGATGTGACATATCACACCTCCGACCCATCACATAGCTTAAATACAACTGAGTTGTCAATGTCAAGACTCCATAACTTACTAAGTCGGGCCCGACCCATACTAGGCATGTGGTCGCAAAGTGAGGCCAGTTCAATGGCGCACAAAGTTAAGTCCTTAATTGACTAAGGCAAGACTTCGATTTTAACCCAAATCACAAAGTTTAATAAGCACACACTCCACCATTCACACAGAATCCACCACTTGCCTCGGTCTAAATCTTTTCCCACCCTGTTGATTAAGTGCAACACATGCCATCAACGAGTAATAGCACACAGCACACACAGATTCATCACACAGTTCCATAATCACTTAGTCAAGTTCATAATTGCAACTCTCACATGAAATGATGACTCGTGGCATGGCTAAGCAGTCTAGTCGTATCTAACCAACCCACGTTGGTGCTACAATAATACCAACTAATGATTAATCAACCTAGGGTGACAAAGATCATGGCATACAATAGACAAGGTGGCATAACAATTTGGATTAATAACTACACCCAAAAGCATTTAAATAAATACTTGAAATAGAATGCAATATATTGAAACAAAGTATTTTGAAAACTGGGTTCAAAATGATCAAAGGTATAACTTGCCTTGGAATAGATCTAGATATTGGTCTTGGTCTTGAGGTGCTCCTTCTTCTGCAAAATTCCCCGAAGTATCGACGTCTACTCATGAAGCGAGACAAAAGAAAACAAAACAAATAAATAACAGAGGCAAAATAAACTCCAAAAATTAAATAAAATTCATAAATAAATAGATCTGAATTTTATATGAATTTACAAATTTGAATGGGCTCAATTGGACTTCGGATGCAAAAGATATGGGCTTTGGAAGATTGGAAAATCAATAAAACCCTAAATTGGATTTTCTCGAATTTCCCGAATTAATTTTATAAAGGAAAATCGAATTATTGCGCAATGCTTGCGTCGGTAGAATTTCGAGAAAAAATTAAAATTAAAAGAAAACTCGACAAGTGGGACCCATTTGTCAGTCTCGGAGTTCACGCGTGGACCGAGTGCACCGAACCGAGGGAGATCTGCGCGATGGGCCAAGCCACGCGCTGCGTGTCTTGGCGCCGATCTGGCGCCACGCGGCTACTACACCAAACCGGCCGATGGCCGGCGCCGAGTCAGCGACTCTTGGCCAGCGGTGGCGCTCGGACCGATAGTCACCGGCGAACAGAGGCGACTTCGCCGCGATGAGTGATACCATCGTGTAGAGGAGGCTAATGCGCACACATGGGCACCGGTTTGAGCACACAGGGTTGTGGAGATGGCCGTGGCGAGGAAAAGCGGCGGAGAGAGCTCGGGTTTTGTCGGACGGGCGCTCGGCGATGCTCGGCGACGAGAGGGTGCGCCGCGAGGTAGCTGTGACTTGGCGATCACAATGGTGCCGTCGGTGGAGCAAGAGCGACGGCGACGGCAATGGCGCAATCCACCGGAGAAGAAGTTCGGCCGAAAACCCTAAAGCTTGGAATGCGGCGGCGCTAGGGCGATCGGGGCGATGGGAGTGGCGGTTTAGGGTTACGGAGGCCCGGGCGGAGCTAAGGGAGTATTTATAGACCTGGAGATGCCGAGATTTGAAACCCCAAATCGGATCCGAAACAACCGGGTTTTTGAATTCCAAGATTTTCGGAGATTGAAACCGGTTCGGGGTTTGATTTGGTTTGAAACGGATATGGAATAACCAGAGATATGATTTGGCGGGGTCGGCGCGAAGAATAAGCAACTGAATCCGTTTTGTCGGATAATCTTGAAGCTCCAGCAATGGCGGGCGAGCCGCGGCGCGAGAGAAGAAAGCCGCGAGACGAGCGACCACTGTGGCGGTCCCACTGGCGAGAGAGCGAGGCGAGTGGTGCGGCGCCCGCGATGGAAATCAACGGCTAGAATCGAGCGCGGCGGCGGCGAAGCGAGATCGTGGCGAAGCCACGCGGCGACAATCCAACGGGTCAAGGCGGGGTTGGCGCGTGCGTTCGATCGGAGATGAGGGCACGTCGAGCATCCAACAGACGAGCCTTGGCCGGCGAGATGGTGGCGCGGTGGAATAGTCTTGAGCTTGCCCGATCTTATTCGAAGGATTTAAAATAGGTTTTTCTTTTAAATAAATCCAGAAAATGCAAATAGCAATTAGAAAATAGCAAATGACTTAGGAAAAATTCCAGAAAATTCTATAAAATATATCCAAGCATATAGAATCTAAATAAAATAGTTTTGACAATTGTTGATGTTGGGATTAAGCACATTAAATCAATTTGTCCTTAAAGTCCATATTAAGCTTTTTAAATTAATATTCAAATAAATCCAAATGATGAATTTTCTTGCTACTAATATTTAAAAGATTTTTAAAGCTCTGAAAATTGGGATGTTACAGCATCTATTGTGAATGAACAATCTTGTGATGCTTAATTGAAAGATCATTTGCTCCCTTTGTGTTCTTCTCTCTTTTGGATGTTTTTGGTGCTTCCTTGATTCAAAGGTTCATGCTTGGTCTCTCGGCCTACTTTATCTTGCTTTGATGTGTGGGATTACTCCTAGAGTCATCTAGATCATCAAACCCCCACAAGCAAGTCTTGAATCAAGTTTTTCTCATTTCTAGGGTTTGAGCACTTCTTTGTTAAAATCTCGAGAGATCGATTCTGCGAAGTGGATCTGACGGATCGTCGCTAGAAATAGGTCTCTAATATCATTAGGGAGGTGTGCTAGAAATTTGGTCAAGTTTTATTGGTTGAATCAAAAGTTGGATCAAATTTCGTTTTGGATTTGGGTGGAGTTTTTCAGTACTGGACTCTACCGGTCCGGCCGAAGCCTTTCAGCGGCGGTTCGACCGCTTGTGTATTCAGACCATTGGTTTTTGGTCGAACATTGTCCCACCGGTCCGACCATTGGTTAGTTCTTGGTCGGACATTTGCTGACCGTCGGTCCGAAGCCTTGCCCGTGGTAGCCGGTCAGACCGCCCGTGCCCAGTGAAGAACATTGAGTTCTTTTCTCCTTTTGTGTCGTGTGCTTGAGGGGTTTATCAAATCCAACACAAGGCTTCCGTTGTGTGCTCACTGAACTTCTTAGCTTTCATAGCTAAAGGAGTAAAGTTCGTGTTGGTTTTGATTTAGGCGAGAAAGTTTTGAAAGCGCCTATTCACCCCCTAGTCGCCTTTCCGGTCCTACAAGTGGTATCGAGGCAGGTTAGCTCTTTTCTATAGATCTTAACCGGTCTTTGGAGCCATGGCGGCTGACAAGTACTCAACCAAGCCACACATTTTTGAGGAGTTGACTTTGCATCTTTGGAAGGCTCGTATGCAAGCGTATATCGAGGCTCAAGGGCACGCTATTTGGCTAAAGGTGAAAAACCCTTATGTCGTGCCAGGTCGATGACGATACGATCACTCCAGATGTGGAGGCCAACAGCAAGGCTCGGAATTATTTGATCCAAGGCCTTAGTCGATCTGAGTTTGAGCGTGTTGCTCACTTGCGGTCTGCTCACGAGATCTGGCGGACACTTTGTGATTATCACGAAGGGTCCACTGCGATCAAGGAAGTGAGACAGAACCAGCTCAAAAAGGTTTACTCGAAGATCGAACAAAGGCCTGGTGAGTCTTTGGATGAGCTGTGGGGAAGATTCTCTAAAATTCTTCATGATCTCCGCGCTGTTGACTTGGTATTTTACGAATCGAAAATGCACGCCACTCGGGTGCTCTTGATGTGAAGGTGCAGGGTATGAAGATCACTTCCATAAATGACAACATCATCATGAGTGAGCTTACCATGGATAAGCTCTACTCGAGGTTGAAGGCGCATGAGATTGACTTTATCTCGCGTCTCCCCAAGACAGAGTCGATGGCTTTAGTGGTCGACAAATCCAAGGGTTGCTCTTCTGATTCTCTTGATTGTAGCTCATCTGGCTTTTCATTATCTGCTTTATATTCTTTGAGTGATGAGCAACTTGAGAAATTGCCCGAGGATGACTTAGCCCTCCTTTCCACCAAATTCACAAGAGCGTACAACAAGGTGAGGAATAAGAGGAGGAGTGGACCTATCACGTGCTTCGAATGTGGTGAGCCAAACCACATTCGCTCCAGGTGCCCCAAGCTAAAGGGCAAGGAGGAGAAGGAGACACGAAGACATCCCCAGGAGAGGGATGCAAAACCCAAGAAGACAAATTATCGAAAGTTTGTCAGCCGGGTCCTTGCCGCTCTTGAGAATGTAAATATGAGCGATGTGGACTCGGAAATGGAGGACGACGAGAGTGATTCTCGTGGTAAGAAGAAGGCGCATGACTTCACCGGCATGTGTTTCATGGCCAAGAACAGCCACGATAGCGACTCCTCCAACAATGAGGATCCTTTGGTGATCGATGAGGTATGCCCTTCTATTGCCGATATGAAAAGGGCTTTGGTGCTTCTGAGCGAAATTGCATAAGCAAGTAAAAATGATTAGGAAGCGAGGACATTATGATTGATAATTTGAATCTTGAAGTTGTTAGGCTTAAATCTATCAATCCTGCGATATTTGTGATTCTGCACTAGCTTGCTTAAAGATTTGACAAGCTTGAAATCTGCTCATTCCTCTGTCACAAATCAACTAAAAGATGCTCTCGATGAACTAGAATCTTTCAAGTCTAGATCTCGCTTGTTTAGATGTCATTCCTCTTGATGTGACCGCCATGGAAGCTATCCTTTAACTTGCTCTAATTGTGCTTTGCTAGAATTAAAATTGGATAGTTTCTTAAAAGAATTGCAAAAGTTTGATGCTAGTCACACATGCTCTCATTGTAAGGATAATAGGATTAAGATGCAAGAGATGACAGAAACATTGATTTACTCTAGAGTTGCATCTTGTGAAAATTGTCCCAAGCTTACAATTGAGATTGAAGCCTTAAACAAGACCACGGAAGAAAAGGCTAAAATTGAAAGATCCATGTCTTTTCTTGCTTCTAAAAGGTTATTGATTCTAACTCTTGTGTTTTGAATCTTTGAAGTTGAAACCATGGTTAGTCAGATACAAGAGGCTTTTAGAGTCAAGTTTAAGGAGCAGTTGAGTAGGATTCAGGAATCCTATTGTGTGTCTTGTGAGGCCTTCAAAGTGGAAGTGGCCCTTCTTAAGAGTAAGCGCAATGAGGTAATCAAGTCTAGCAAGTGTACTAGATGTGAGGAGTTAATGAAAGAGAATGATTACCTCAAGGTGACTCTTGAGAAATTTTCAAGTGGGAAAAAAACTCAACATGATTCTTGATCAATCCAAGGTGAGCGTGAAAAATAGTGGTCTAGGTTTCAACCCCTAGAGCATTCAAGAAAAACCCACCTAAGATTGCTAGAGTTGTGAAGAATGGTTTGTTTGAGCTAGAACCTCCTAAGCCATCAGGGTTGTTTTCAAATCCGGTGGTTTTGCTCAAACTCTTTACGGCAAGAAAGGTGCTTTCACTCATTCATGCAGACCCTCAAAGGTTGATACCATTGCACCTTCGCAAGAAAGAAGGCCATCTTGTTGAGTTACCTTCCGGAGAGCAAAACTTGAGAGAAAAGAGAGGATTAGCGTCCTAAGATCCATTAGAGAGTCCCTTCTCCGATGTAGTCTCTAGAGCTAGGCGACTGTTTATCGCACCACACATAGGCCTAGATTTGTAGAGAACTTTGTAGACTCTTTTGGTGGGTCTAGGCGGCATGTTGGATTAGGACATCGTGAGGAGAGACAGGGTAGCACCTAGGCAGGGGAGTGTCGATCCTTTTGGTAGATCGTTTGGAGAGGTCTAGGTGATTCTCATGTGCATCCTTATGATTTTGTTCTGATCATGTTTGACTATTTCTCTGCTGCTCCCGGACATCGTGCTTCTCGATCTTTGGATTCCTCGTTCATTTATCACTAACTTGATCTTGAGGCACGGATGTTTTCGATTGTGCCTTTTAGGTCCGTCGTGCGAGGAAGGAGGACAAGTGGCTTGTTGACTCGGGTGTTCTCGACATATGACCGGAGATTCTAGATGGTTCTCCTCCTCACACGTGCATCCGGCAATGAATTGATTACATTTGGGGATGCTTCTCTTGGGACCGTGTTGCAAAGGGCACTTTGTCTTGCGTCAACGACAAGTTCATGCTAAAAGGCGTCGCTTTGGTAAGTAAGTGAGGTATAATCTTCTATCTGTTTCTCGGTTGCTTGATGAGGTCTAGAAGTGAGGTTTAAGAGAGGTGAGTGTAGAGTTCTAGATTCCTCGGGTGAGCTTGTTTTGAGATCTCAGTTTGAGAAGATCTTACATGCAAATTTGATATTTCTTCTTTCCAGTCCTAGGTGTCTGTAGCCTCTGATTCTCATGACCTTGTTTTGTGGCATCGTAGACTTGGGCATATAGGTTTTGATCATTTGTCTAGAGTCGGTTGCAAGGACTTGATTAGAGGTTTGCCTAGGTGAAGGTGTCGAGAGATCTTGTGTGCTCACCACAGTAGACATGGTAAGATGGTGTCCGCTTCCCACCCACCTCTTACTTTGGTAATGACTGATGGACAGGTCGACTTCTTCACTTAGATCTGATTGGTCCTTCTAGAGTTCGATCGGTGGTGGGAAATGGTATGTCTTGGTGGTTGTGGATGATTACTCCGGTATTCATGGGTTTATTTTCTTGCTTCTAAGGACGAAGCATTTGGATTCTTTAAAGATTTGGTCCTTAGAATTCTTTGTTGATATACTGGAGCTTTGAGAGCCATTAGGAGTGATAATGGGATGAGTTCAAGAATTCTTCTTTTTCTACCTTCTGTGATAGGGAATTGAGCATCGCTTTTCTTCTCCTAGAGTTCCTCGGCAGAATGGTGTTGTAGAAAGGAAGAACAGAACTCTTGTAGAGATGGCTCGGACCATGCTAGATGAGCATTCTACTCCTAGGAGATTTTGGGCTGAGGCGATCTCTACTGCTTGTTATATCTCCAATAGGGTTTTCTTGAGATCTGTGGTTGGGAAGACTTCTTATGAGCTTAGATTTGGTCATTCTCCCAAGGTCTCTCATTTCAAGATTTTTGGTTGCAAGTGCTTCATTCTTAAACATGGCAATCTTGATAAATTTGAGTCTAGATGTTTTGATGGCATATTTCTTGGATATCCTGCTCATTCTCGTGGCTATCGTGTTTTTAATGTTGATACTAACAAAATTGTTGAGACTTGCGAAGTCACTTTTGATGAGGCTAGTCACAGTACTAGACCCGATGCTTGGTACAGTTTACGAAACTCAAGAAAGCATCTTCGTCGATGATGATTAGAGGATGAAGACCCAAACCATCCTCCTGCTACCTCACGAGAGGGTGGAGAGCTGCTACTACTACTTGATGTCGGTGAGCGTACCGCCTCCTATCCCCACCGACGATCGAGTGGCTCTGTTCCTACCTCCACAACTCATGAGGTAGAGGCCACGTCGCACCGGGAGCACCTCTTAGCATCACGACAACATCCACTGAGCGGATGATTGGGGATCTTCAAGAGCGAGTCACTCGCTCGGGTTTATTCTCTGATTCTCATGCACATTACCTTTTGTCGCTTCTTTGAACCCGAGATATCACCCATGCTTTATCGATGCCTCTTGGGTCAATGCCATGCATGAAGAGCTTGAAAATTTGAAAGAAACAAAGTCAGTTTTTAGTTGAGCGACCTTCCGATTCTCATGTTATTGGAACAAAATGGGTTTTAAAAATAAGCAAAGTGAGGATGGATTGGTTGTTACTTAATAAGGCTAGACTTGTTGCTCAAGGTTATTCAGTGAGGGCTTAGACTTTGAGGAGACCTTTGCTCCAGTAGCTAGATTGGAAGCCATTCGCATTCTTTTAGCATTTGCAACATCCAAGGGTTTCAAGCTTTTTCAAATGGATGTTAAAAGTGCTTTCTTGAATGGCTTCATAGAAGAAGAGGTCTTTGTCAAGCAACCTCCTGGGTTTGAAAATCAAAAATTCCCAAACCATGTTTTAAACTCTCTAAAGCCCTGTATGGATTGAAACAAGCTCCTAGAGCTTGGTATGACAGGCTTAAGAGTTTCTTGCTTGAAAATGATTTCAAAATGGGAATGGTTGATAAAACCTTGTTCACTCTCGTGCATGGCGGTGATTTCTTGTTGGTTCAATTTATGTGGATGATATTATTTTGGTGGTTCCTCTCATGCTTTGGTGTCTAGATTTTAGATTCAATAAGCGGTGAGTTTGAGATGAGCATGATGGGAGAGCTGACATTCTTCCTTGGCCTACAAATCAAGCAACTGAAAGAAGGCACCTTCGTTCACCAGAGTAAGTATACAAAGGACCTTCTTGGCGCTTCAATATGGGAAGCGATAGGCCAATGTCTACTCCCATTGCTCACACCACCGTCTTTGGACCACGATGAGGATGGAGAGTCAGTGGACCGGAAGAGTACCGCATATGATTGGCTCCTCCTCTATCTTACTGTGTCGAGTAGGACATACAATTCGCCGTATGTCTATGCGCTCGCTTCGAGCTTCCCCTCGTGCTTCTCATCGTCAAGCGATGCGTCGCATATTCGGTATCTTCAAGATACGCTTGACTTTGGACTCGGTATTCTTCTTCTTGGCTCTTTCAATTCGAGCATTTTTGATCTTGATTTAGCAGGTGTAGAGTTGATAGGAAGAGTACTTACGGCACTTGTCATTTCTTGGGCACATCTCTTGTTTCTTGGTCTTCTAGAAACAGTCTTACATTGCCTGATCTGGTGAGGCCGAGTATGTAGCTGCCGCGATGGTCGCTCTCGAGTTCTCTGGATTTTATCCACGCTGCGGACTATGGGTTATCTTTGGGAAGTGTTCCTCTTTTACGTGACAACACTACGCAATTAATATTGCCAAAACCCAAAGGTGCAACATTCGAGGACTAAACACATTGATATTCGATTTCATTTTACGAGAGACCATGTTGAGAAAGGTGATGTTGTGCTTCATTTTGTAGAGTCGAGCAACGACTTGCGATATTTTCACTAAGGCTCTTGATTCTTCTCGTTTCTTTGCTTATGGGAGAGTTAGGGTTATTAGTCCTATTGGGCTGTTTTGAGGGGAAGTGGCTCTTTTGCATTCATTGTATCATAATGCATGTTTCAATTCATTTGTCTTGCATTGTATATTAAAACTAATGGAGCTTTGATTATTATCCCTGTATGACTTGTTTTTCATATTATATACCGTGTCATATCGAGTGATAGTCTGCTAGACTTCTTTTATGGCTCTTTGTGTTTGGCCTAGCTTTTGCCTTGCTAGCTTTATATCTGTGAGAAATTTGAATCAAATCATGTCTTGTTGGATCTTGTGACTAGTTTTGCTCTAGTGATCCGCTTATGATTCTCGCCATGTCTTACAAGTCGATTTGAGTCTTGAACTTTTTGAGATGAAAAAAAATGAGCTTTTTATCTTCATAAGTCAAGCAAAAGAAAAAAAAAATATCTGTGCGAAAAAACTGATCTCACCAATCCTTTCTCATGAGACGGCTTGCCATTGCACTAGGCATGAACTCAGGGGGAGCTTTGGATGACCTAGATCATTCTTTTAAGCTTATCGCTTGAGATGGTCGCGGCAAGGCTTGAGATCTAGCACAGCAAAAAAGTGAAAGAAAAAGAAAAATTGCCCAAAAAGGGCTAAGTGCTTGAGCTTTGCTTCAAAAGAATTTTCTTAATGCTCAAAATGCCTCAATTCTTGTTTTGAGTCTCTTTTTACTTATAGACATGGCTTGACTCATTTTTGGTTGCTTTGAGTGAATCTATGATTTTGAGCAACCTTTCATGATTTTAATTACATTAATCTCGATTCTTTGCTATCTTGGTTTTAGCTTTGCAGTACACGTTTTGCCATGATTGAATATAGCGTCTTCTCTTTATATGGCTTGGTATAATACTTGTACTGTCTTCATGTATAATGGTCATGGCTCCTTTTTACTAAAGTTCAAAAATAAAGTCATTCCTTCATGCTCTTTCTTTTTCATGCATCTTGATGAATTCATTGTCAAAGGGGGAGAAAGATTGTGAAGAAAATGTTTGGAGTTTGGAGCTTTTGGTAATATACAAGGTTTATACAAGGTTTCACATAAAAGAACATACAAAAAAAAATCTTTTGAAAATTTGTGATCATAGTGAGTTGAGTCTCTGGGTCTTATTGTCTTTTTCTGATCTGATTTGCAATTCAAGAAGACTCACAATGATCAAAGGTCAAATAGAACATTTTGTCTTTCATATGGACCTTAGTGAGATTTTTGGCTACTTTCTGGAAATTGCATCCTTTGGTGCTTTCATTGCCTTATCTCACTTGCCTATACTATTGTGAAGCCAGCTTGGTCGGTTCCTAGGCTTTTTGTTGCTTATGGACCAAGTTGTGCCTTTATGCGAAAACAGCGAAGTTTTTACTTTTCATTTTGAAAAACCACATTTTCTTGAAAATTGCCAATGTGTTCATCAAGGGGGAGATTGTGGATATCGTGAGGATATGTGCACGATCTCAGGATGATGAGTCAATTGGCAATGACTTTGTTGGTTTGCAAAATCTCGCGTTTCGGGTTTGCTTCTTCTTTGTCGGACCACAAGCGATCGGCCGGTGAAATGGGGCGGTCGGACCGCCCGTGGGTGGCCGGACCGGCAATGGTGGCGGTCGGACCGGCTGACTCTAACATTGGTTTTGGAGCTAATCCAAAAATAGGTTGTGTAGGCAAGTGAGGAGTCTCTGGATGTGGTCCCATCATTTTGGAGCTCCAGTCAAAAGTTCTATTCGTTTGAAATTTCCGAAGGTTTGAATTTCTCGCTTGAATTTTGGCTAAGTCCTTTGGACCGGTCCGACCGCCATTGTGGGAGCGGTCCGACCGAAGATGAATCGGTCGGACCGGCCCCGTAAAGCTGATCGGGCCGGCGATCACTGAATGGTAGCCAAGTGTTGCATTGAGTTGGTTTCAAGTGTGTTTTATATGAACTTCAATGCTTTATTGTTGTATATCGCATTGCGGAACGGCGTGGGTCAAGTTGTGAAGAACTTGTTCCGGAAGCGATTTGTTTGTCTATTCTTTGTGCGGTGGCTTGCGAGTCAACGGCGTCAGCGGTGAGTGGATCGGGACTACGCTTGGAGAGCGAGGTCGAGCGATCGGGGATCTGGGGTGAGGTTGTGTGACTCAAGTATGGTGCGAAATGGACAAGATGGATCGAGCGGGTGGTTCAAAGCAATTTGGTTGGATCGGCGGTGCGGATATCGGTGCGAGTCTCGGGAGGTTCGATGGGATTCGGACAAGAGAGGCTTGGCGTCGATGAGAACCGTGATCAACCTACACGTGGTGAAGCAGGCGATTGCTTCCAGAGTTATGTGTGTGTGGGTCCCATGTGTAAGAGACCCAAAGGAAACCCTAGCTCTCTAGTATAAATAGGAAGGGAGAGGTGGAAAACCCAAGCAAGCATTCATTTAGCCCCTTCTTCCTTTTCTAGGGTTTGGAGGAGAGGAGAGGAGATCTAGGGTTTGGAGTGTGCTCTTTGTTGAGCTCTTGTCCTCCTTGGTGGAGAGGCTTTGTAAGCATCTATTGTGAATGAACAATCTTGTGATGCTTAATTGAAAGATCATTTGCTCCTTTGTGTTCTTATCTCTTTTGGATGTTTTTGGTGCTTCCTTGATTCAAAGGTTCATGCTTGGTCTCTCGGCCTACTTTATCTTGCTTTGATGTGTGGGATTACTCCTAGAGTCATCTAGATCATCAAACCCCCACAAGCAAGTCTTGAATCAAGTTTTTCTCATTTCTAGGGTTTGAGCACTTCTTTGTTAAAATCTCGAGAGATCGATTCTGAAGTGGATCTGACGGATCGTCGCTAGAAATAGGTCTCTAATATCATTAGGAGGTGTGCTAGAAATTTGGTCAAGTTTTATTGGTTGAATCAAAAGTTGGATCAAATTTCGTTTTGGATTTGGGTGGAGTTTTTCAATCTTGGACTCTACCGTCCGATCGACCTTTCAGCGGCGGTTCTACCGCCCGTGTATTCGAACGGCTGGTTTGCGGGTCGAACCGCGTCCACCGGTCCGATTCTTGGTTAGTTGCCGGTCGGACCATTTGCTTGACCGTCGGTCCGAAGCCCGTGTGTAGCCGGTCGGACCGCCGTGCCGATGAAGAACATTGAGTTCTTTTCTCCTTTTGTGTCGTGTGCTTGAGGGTTTATCAAATCCAACACAAGGCTTCCGTGTGTGCTCACCGAACTTCTTAGCTTTCATAGCTAAAGGAGTAAAGTTCGTGTTGGTTTTGATTTAGGCGAGAAAGTTTTGAAAGCGCCTATTCACCCCCTAGTCGCCTTTCGGTCCTACAACAAGACATATATTTTATCCCTTCTTCAACATATCACCTTTCGTGGCTCTTCTAAAAGCAAACACGCCATTAATATACTCTTCACTCACACGGTTCTCAATGTACATCCAGTTTGATCCATCTACACGTATACGCACGTAACAAATTAATTAGTGTTAAATTATATATTAATAAACACAAGTACCCTTTATAATGACCAAACACATTAGTGAGTACTCTATAGCAAATATAAAGGGTTCTGAGATCGTTACACATTCTTGATTAGTGCGAGTAAAAATAAAGGGTTCTGATCGATCGTTACCCTTCTCTCCAAAGTGGCGCAATGTGGGAGGAGGCGGATCGAGTGCCGCAATGGGCCGGGGAGGAGGAGGCGGGGGTAATACTCAAAATGGGAGAGGAGGAGATAGGGTAACGACTCAAAATGGGGAGGACGCCTTGGCCGCGGGAGGGTGGCGGCGGTTCAAATGGAATTAATAGAAATGGGGACCGTCGGCGGCGCTACTTATAATGCTAATATATCACAGACGGTTCTTTTAAATAACCGTCTATGATAGACTCCGTATCACGAGCGGTTCTTTTAAAGAACCGTGCAGTGATAATCTTATATCACGAGCGGTTTGTTATACGAACCATCGTGATACTTCCTGAGCAGTTCGTATAACGAACCGCTGCATTATAAATATTATCACGAGCGGTTCGTATACACCGCTCGTGAATGCTACGAGCGGTTCGTAAAGCGAACCGTGCGTGATGAAAAGAATATCACGAGCGGTTCTTTACACGAATCGTGCAGCGAAATATCCTGAGCGGTTCGTGTAAAGAACCGTGCATGATACTTATATATCCTGCAGGCGGTTAACGAAGAACCGCTGCAGCGATAATTTATCACGAGCGGTTCCAAAGGAACCGTGCAGCGATAATGTGTCTAGTATAACATGTTTTGTAGTAGTGACTCTTGCACAAACTTACCCAACGTCTGCAACATTGAAACAAATCCATCACTGTGCACCTCCCTCACTCCCCCCGCAGGCGCATTCATCAAATCCAGTCCCCTCTCCTCTGGCACCAGGGGTAGCACGGCGAGGACGCGACAAGCTCCGAAACCCTAGAACAGGGAGAGAGTTGGGTTGGGGGGGCTGTTGGAGGAGGAGGGATCTGTGAGCAGGGGGGCCGGAGGAGGGGGGTGCATAAGGGAACTCGTCGGCGGCGAGGAATTCCGGCGAAGCCCAAGCTAGGGATGGAACCTTAGGAACATGAGTAGGGCTGAATCGAGGGGAATAAATGGGAGGAATGGCATTAGGGAAGATCAGGGAGTAGCTTAGTGGTGGCCGGCTTCGAGATCCGTCGTCATTGATGGCAGATTGGTCAGCGGCACCTTGGGTGATGCAAAGAGTAGTGAGCTAGGAAAAGAATGGAGAGTAGTGCATGAGTTAGGAGAGTAATGTATACATGTGGATCATAGTACAATGATGTGGTAGTGGAGTAGTAGAGGGGCTAGCCGGGTGGCTAACTAATGGGAGAAGCGTTCGATGCTTTTGATGGCATCGGACGTACGCCCAGTAGCATTACCCAAAAAAATTGTGGTTTTAATCTCACTGCAGCATTGGTAGGTGAGGTAGTGTGTGATGTTAAACATGATGTCTTTTCCCCTTGTGTTTTTATTGTTGCAACCATGGTTAAGATAACCAGTATCAAAATTTAACTAGGGGAACGGTAGGGCTGGTTTTGATTTTATATAAAAAATGATCGAAATTGGTTGAAAATATCGGCCGAAAAAAATTTGGCACAAATTTCTACTATATTTGACAAAATTCAGTGTAATACCCCGAAATTGAATCGAGAAACTAGAAAAGAATTCGGGAGAAGGAGCTAATCAGAAAATCAGAATTTTTAGTTTTTCCGGAAGTCCGCGTTTTCCGGCAACTTTGGGCTTTGGGCGCACCCAGAGGGGCCGCCAAGGGGTGCCCTCCCCCCTAAACCCTAGCCGCCTCATTCCTCTCCCCTCCTCCCCACACAGCCGCCCCTCCCCCTTTCCCTGCTGCTGCCGCCCCTCCTCCCCTCTCCACCTTGGCCGACGCCTCCCCCTCCCCATCCCTGGTCTTGCACCTCTCTGGGAGCTCGCGGTCTCGCTCGTCTCAACGGTAACTCTCCGAATGCCATTGGATTGGTGTTTAAATTTCGTGAGTAAGCGATGTTGGTAGCGATCGAGTTCTAGCGATCTGTAGAGATTGCATGAATTGGTGTAATTAACAGACGATTTTGACCAAGTCGTCTCCTAGAGAGTTGTAGGCGACATCGCTGGCTTTCCGTAGAGTATTGGTTCAGGTCGTTTGGATGAGCGGATTGGGAGATATGATTTTCGTAGCGCTGCAGTTAGACATTTTTATAAGATTTCCAGAAAGCTAAATACCATAAAATTTGTCCTTGTGTGTTGAAAGTTACATTGGATTTAGTGTCGCTGTCCAGAAACCCTGACGAAAATTACTTGTTATGTTAATCAGTTTGGTAAGAGTAGAATATGGCCGAATATGGAAAACACATCAACTAGGTTTAGGTGGGGAATTTGATAAGATTTCCAAATGGACCAAGAACACCGCATTTGGATTTCTGGTCAGAAAGTTATGAATTTTTTTTATTACAACTGTCTGTCGAGGGGACAGACCAGTATTTAGGATTTGGAGTTGGGGTTGCGCTAGAGGTCATAGTGAGTTTGTATTTGCTTCTAGTTTTGTTCTTTTGTCCAGAATAACTATCTTAGAGTGCTTATTAAATTAATCCAGGTGAGAGTTTGGTTCTGGGGGCAGCGCCCTCTTCGCGTCTTCCACCTTCGCAAGATTGAGGCAAGTGCATGGTAGACAACGATTAATGATTGATCACTGTGATTTTTTATATTTCAATACCATTATTTTTGTGCTTCTATTTTTATTTAATTGCGAGCAATGGAATGATGTGACTTTATCTTGTTGACGAATATGATGAAATTTTACATTTTTGCATTCATAAGCATTTTTGCATATGAGCAGGTGATCATGATTGATCACAACTCCACAGGAGTGGAGGAGGTCCCCGGGCCTTGAGGAGGAGCGGGCTTGAGAGTGAATGTTGTCGCGAGCATTCACTCATGCTATACCGGTATACGCGAAAGAAGTGCATGTGGACATATATAGTAGAGTTGCATTGATATATGAGATGAATGAGTGTGAAACAAAGAGAAGAGAACAATATGAGAATATTAATAGAAGTACCTATGATGATAATGAAGTTATTAAATACTATTGATTTATTATTGTTCGTTGTATATTGATGTATTTGCCGAGTCGTGGACTCACCCTTGCTCTTCTGTTGTTTTTAGGTGATCTTCGAGGGCGCTACGATTGAGAGCGAATAGAGCACGTGGGATAGTTTCATACTTCAGACACATGATTATTTGCCATGAGAACCTTTTTATTCATTATTGCTGGATTACTCTGGGACTTGTTAGAAATTAAATAAAATTTAGGTCAATGTTTTGGACTAGTCTATTTGTTTCAATGCTTTCGATTCATTAATTTGGTGCTGTTTTGGATTGCTTACCTGGTCATGTTTCCCTTACTTATTTGTTCATGTTTGATCAATCTTTATTCATATTTTATTATGACCGGTGGATGGGTTCTATTATTGTTTTGATTGCTGAAATTTCATAGTGTATTGATGTACATTAGTTGCTAGGGTAGTTTAGTGGCATTCCAGGCTCAGTGTTGGGCTGTGATGTTACATTCATGCAGAACAAAATTTTCAGAATCAGTTTGAAAATTTACTGGGGGTCGGATAGAAACAATTTTCATAGATTTTCGGTGATAATTAACTAAAATTTTGAACCATGGTTGCAACAAGCTTTACTGAATATTCTTTTTATTAAATAATCCCTTTTCAAAAAGTATTTTATTAATAACTACTCCCAACCTTATTTTCAAATAAAAATATTTGTTGAAGAGGGGTTATTAATAAGAATAAATTAAAAAAGGGGTTAGATAAGAAAAATTGTTTGCTTCACCTTTGGTAGCAGTATTTTGATTCTTCTGATAAGTTGTCTATTTTAGTTGTTTAGAAGTTAAAACCCACATGTTTAAGTTTTACGAGTGATTTTAACCGCACAATTCTGAGTTAAATATTTCTTAGTAGTATGTCTTTTGATAAGAAAATCAAAGTGAAATGATATGTACATTTAAAAGAGGGTTTAACATGGGAACATATCCCGTGGAAATGCCAAGTATTGCAAATGGTTTCACAGGATACACACCTCTAGTCTTAAAAAACGAACCTCCTTTTTTTCTTCTCCCGAGGTTATGAAATTCGACCGATTTGCAGTTGAAAATCAGTTCTATCGGGCCTACCAGATCCCCCCCAGTAAGAGTCCAAACTGGATTCAAAAGTTTTGGCCCATCTTGAATTCAGACCTGGCCCAAATCAGCCCACTTGGCCTCCTCTATTCTTTGCCTTAGGTCACAGATTCACATCACCATTCCTCCATCGTTCCCCTTCCTAGTGGTGTCTAAAAAAATTCTCGACTGCTTCCACCTCTGCTTCTCCGGTCTTCGCGCTCGTCGA
This sequence comes from Hsuehochloa calcarea, assembly GCA_036346395.1. Lineage (NCBI taxonomy): Eukaryota > Viridiplantae > Streptophyta > Magnoliopsida > Poales > Poaceae > Hsuehochloa > Hsuehochloa calcarea. Next base: position 16,339,355 of record CM070611.1, on the reverse strand, counting down.
GCAGGAGGTTCTCCGGCTTACATCACAGTGGAACTCCTCGCGGGCTCATCAGAGCGGTCAAGGTCATCGAGAGTTGATAGGAGGCTGCCTTTGCGGTAGAGCTCAAACACAAGGTAGACAGTTGAGCATGAGGCCAGGACTTCGAGGAGGCACATGACATGTGGGTGGCCCTACACATGGCGAAGTGCGACGACCTCTTGCTCTACAGACCAGCGCACCGCGCTGCCACCTTGGGCGAGCACGGGCATGGTGCGACTTCCAGATGGTCTTGACGGCGACGGGGACGTCGATGCAGACGTCGTGCGCGGGGTAGACCTTGGACGATCCACCTTGGCCGGGGATGTGACCGAGCTCGTACTGGCCCTACAAGTCCTTCATGTAGCTGTTGGCGGTGGCCAACTAGTCGTCGGACGACATCTCTTCTTAATCCAGGCATGTTTGGACTTAGAATCAACTTCTTTGCATTTTGTTGTCACCAATTTTTTGGCTGAACATTTTAAAATTTCAAAATTTTATGCAGAAATCATTCGAAAATTTCAAAAACCGGATAACTTAGGATATCGGTGACTCCCGGTAAAAACATAGAACTAGTTACCAAAACCCTTCTCCTGACAGACATAGCTATCGTGTCTGCTCAAAACGTCCTTGTATGTTCGGTATCTAGCGGTGAAAACAGGCCAGATACAGGCGAATATTGCTCTTCACAAATCTTAACTCATATTTTTTCTCGGATTCAGAGCCAGATACGGGTAAGCCGAATACAGATACAAATTCGGGTTATTCGAGATACGGACATGGGATGAATGCATGCCGTATTCGGATCAGAAACAGATAAAAATACACGGATAGTGCGCACATACATAGAGTAACATATATTCGACCAAAGTACCACATGATTATATGACCATAATATCAAGTTATCAACCAAAGTTACTGTACCACATAAGTACTGACAATACCATATATAACATAAGTACTGACCACTTACCGTACATATAACATCAACAAATTACATGACATAAGTATTGACAAATCACAATACATATAACATCAACATATTACATAACATAAGTACTGACCAAACCAGTGGCAGACTTAGTACTAAGTTTTAGGTATGGCAGACTCTCGCCTCGGCACTGCTGACTCACGCCCTCATTGTGCACCACTAGGGTTTTATCGCTCCTACAATCCCGCTCGATCCTCGCTCAATTGGTCTAGTGGTTTGCGATCTAGATTCCTAATCAATAGGGCAAAGAGCACTTCGCATAATCTGGTCCTGTAGTGCATCTGCTCTATTGTTATGATCTGACTCGGTTGATCCAATTCAACACATGGAGCTCCTATAGACCACACCTACCTCATCCCCTTAACCTTGATGTTCTCAACTTCTCTCTCGTCTCTTTACTCACCGATAAGTTCTCAAGCACTAGGGGAGAGTAGTCGGGTGCACGTGCCATAGTCTGACTCCTGGTGGTTGCTCTAGCACAATTTCCAATACACTTTCTCTAGCCATAGTTCGATTCCTGGTGGCCTGCCGCTATCTTTGGGCCTGAATCTCAGCTTTTCCCCACAGAAGAAAATGTTTCTCCACCCTCCTCTATATTGGGCCAGGAGGTGGACCGGCCTGTTGTTTGTGAGATTGTTCCTATCGCTCGACCAGATTCTCATACTAGTCCATCTCACTCCACTGGTCAGTTTCAGCCTACAGAACAAGCTGACTCTGACTGCGGGTTGATTACGAATGCTGAAGACTAAGAGCAGTTGTCTAAAAATGTAATACTTTGATTTATTATAAGAAACAAAGCACTTACAAGAGAAATTAAACATAAGAAAAATGAGGTTTCTGTAGTTTTTCGGCAACCTGGGCCTCGGGCCTTGGCCCAGAGGCCCATGATGGGCCGACCACGTATAAAAGGAGGGGAAAACCCTAATGCTACTATAGCTACAGTGCACACCACCACTGTAGCAGCCCCCCTCCATGTTGCTCTACCAAGATGAGGAGAAGGAGAGGAAGGAGGAAGAAGAAAGGGGAGGAAGGAAGAGGAGAGGAAGGGCACGTTCACGCAGCGAGACATTGATCTCTAGCGGTTCGACAAGGGTAAACTCGATCCCCGATCGCTTGGTAGATTAATCTATTTATTTTGGTGCTGCCAGTAGTAGATCGGTTTGGGACAGTGACGTTGGTCGTCATTTTCAGTAGGTTGCGTGTATTTTCTGGACTAGTCATCTCCTAGAGAGTTGTAGTTCTTGTTCTTAGATTTCTATAGGCATAAAGATCACTCAATTTGGAGTTAAGGTCTAGAGGTTATGATGGTTTCTTTGCAACTGTCCAGAAGGGCCGGCGAAGATTAACAATTACTTTGTGTAGTCAATATGATTTAGTTAGAGGTCGAATCAGAGAGTTGACCCAACATGAAAGTTGTAGGCAATCCTTTAAGCTTTTAATATTGGTAGAGAACTTGATTTTTGGTTGAGCCAATCAAAAGATACAAATGTTCTTCTACTGCAGTATTTGCTGATTGTCAGTTTGTAGGTGCATAAACTTGACCTGATCCTTAGGAATACTGGATGGCCAAATCAGAAAATCTTGCCTGCTAGTTTATCATAGATAATTTTGTCATGGTTTCAGAGAGTCTAAGATCGGTCTGTTTCGATTTTCGTAGTAAAAGATATGAATATTTTAGTACTGCTATCCCGTGAGAGCTTCCGCTAGGCTATCGGGTAAATTGAGTAGAATAAATATTCGAATCTTGCATTTTGCGAAGACGGGTTAGGTGGTGTGAGTAGAGTGTACTTTTCACAGCGTTGTTATGATTAGTGATTCTCTTGTGTAGGAGAAGGGGTACTGGAGTTAGGGGCATCGTCTTTGACTCCCCGCACTTCGTAGCGAAAAAGGCAAGTACTTTTGTATGGTTGTGGTGATATGTGCTTTTCCATGTTTGAGAAATGTATGATGAGCAATGTTTGATATGTACTTGTTCATTGTAGTATCTGATTACCATGGTTCTATTAGTGATGTTACTTTATTCATCGGATTCATTCATGCATGCAAGTAGTGTTCTTGCTACACCCACGGGAGTGGGTAGTGAAGTCCCATCATTCCAACATGGACATGTAAGACCTACAATTCCAATGTGGGCAACTTTAGATCCCCGTTTTGAAATATTTTTCAAACGGGCTTTGGATCCTCACATTTTGGATAATGCGGGCACGGGTGAACACCGACAGGTGTTCACTAGCTATACCAATATGAGCAGAAGTGAAGGGCATGCACATTCATTCATTCATTCATGTGTTTTCTATTATTTCATATTTTGGCTTCAATGTATGCTTGACAATTTATACCTGTCTTGTTCAAAGTATTCTTTTGTACTTGCTGAGTCATGGACTCACCCTTGCTGTGTTCCTTATTTTTAGGTGAACCACAATGACAGTATTTATGAGAGGGAGTAGACACACGGTTGCACGCACCTTTGAAATAAACCTTCGTTATTAATCCGCATTTCAGAGTTTGGACTGTAATAATAAATAATCCTTTTGATGATCGTTATTGGTTATTATTATGTTTAGGTTTTACCGGAGTTAGGGATTCATGCTTTCCAAGTATGGTCTTAATAGTTTTACTTTGAATGGAATATCATGTTCGATTTATTTGTTTATTACGGAAATTAGTCTATTTATTATGCTAGGTTCATTTGGATAGAACCTATTTTACTCTTTATTGTTAGGTTGTTAGTAATTGTTTAGATTGTTGATTTGTGGTAGAGATTTTAGGTAGCATCTGGGCTTTCGCATAGCTAGGGTGTTACAGTTGGTATCAGGGCGGGCTTTAGGTCCGTGGTGAATAGATTAATTAAAATTTACTAGTGGTTAATCAACTTAAAAAATTTGACACACTGGTGCACAGTAGGATGGGAATTGGCAAAGCATTGCATTTACGTTTTCGTTATATTGTATTGATGATTGCTGATATTAATTGAGTATAATTGCTTGTTAATTGATTATGTCATTGTTATGTGTGGGAATAATCGAGGTTGAGAGGTTGAGGTTGTGGTTGTGGCCCTGGGTTTTACCAGGTTACACCACCGTTCGTGATAAGAGAATAGCGAAATGGTTACCTCGGATATCTTAGTACATGCGTTGAAAGTGAGTATCTTCAGAAAAGTTGTTCTCTTCCTTGAATTCGAATTTGGTGAACTCTTGTCCAGTTGTGGTTGACGAATTTCTTTTAGGGTTGCTTTGGAAAAGGTTGATGAGTTTCCATTGGTTTAATTTGTCCCTTAAAGCAACTATTGTTTTCCCAACTGTTGAGTTACTCTTACGAATGGTAAACTTGGTTAATTGTCAAGATTGACTTTTGTATTGGAGTTTTGTATTTCTTAATGGTAAACATGACCCATTTATTTCGCTTGATGATTCAGATAATGGACGTTTGTTTTTGCAAGTACTTTAGTACGTGGAAGCTATGGCTCAATGTAACACTTTTGGGTATTTTGAGTGTCAAAGTTGAATGGTTCTCTTTTATGAAAGAAAATGTTAAACCCTTTAACGATGTCTTCTCGTGGTCAAGTGAGAGGTTATAATCAAAGAAATGAATGGATATGATATGTGTTATCAAGTTGGGTCTGTAGGGTGGTGCGTAATTGATCTTAACTAAGGTCCTTGGAAGGGAAGTCGATTAATTTGATCGTGTCTTGTAGTAGTTCTTGATGAACTGTGATTAAGGGTATGGCTATACCTAATGGAAGTTAAAGGGGTCATCAAGAAGTGTGGAATATTGACGAACTGGTTTGACCATTAAAATTGTTTAGGTTGCTAAACTTGTGGGATTAAAGAACGTTGTGACGAATTTGGTTGCAATGTTGTGAGACCTTTGAATGATGGAAGATTCCGATTCTTAGAGTTTTATTGCGATTTTGTGCCAAATTATGAATGTGAGGTAGGACAGTTGAATATGTGTTTGTAATTGCTCTTGTGATTTGGCAAGGAAAGTATGTAGCATATAGATATAGATTTCATGATAAAGCTAGTTGATAGCAACAATGGTTGTAGTGCAACCATTGTGCGTTGACGATGGTGTTGAGCATCTATAAGAGTTGAACTCATGTGATGTAATAGATGGCTCATGCCGATATGGTTGTGAAATAGTCGGATGACGGCATGTCTGCGATGAAAGGGTTTTGACTTAACCTTTTAAATTGTGTAGTAGTTTCCCTCTAAAATAAAGTGGTTGATGTAGTGAGATTGTAAGATTTTGGTATATTCTTAATTTGAGATTGTAAGATTTTGGTATATTCTTAATTTGAGGATGAAATGAAATAAGTAGTATGGAACCATTTGGTAAGCCATTGGGGGCTTTGTAATGAAGGAGATGATGATAAAGATTCTTGTAAAAGGAGGTCTGCAAAGGCTTGTGACTTGTTGGAGTAGTGATGACCCTTTTAGAAAGTAAGTAATTTGATCGCCTTTCGTGATATAAAAGAGGTGAAAATGCCTTGAGTTTTGCGTTTGTGATCTTCGGGACCTCATGATTCGTGTGGTAGCTAAAAATTATTGAGTAAGGCGAAGTGTTGGAAAAAGTTCTATTTGATTCTTAAGTGATCAATGTGATTTGAACTTAGAGTCTCTTTTATTTGAGATATAAACAATGTTACAATTAGAGAGCAATTATTTCCTTGGATAAAAGAGAGTGTGCAGTAGAGGTCTTTGAGGTTGGACTCAACTTTTGTAGCTTGCAGTTTTACGAAGCATACTTAACTTTATTATTGGCTGCATAAGGGTTTCTCGAGTTCCAAAAGCAATGTTTTCTTCTTATTGGATGAGGTTTAATATTCTCTTCTAACGGAATTTGTGCCCTCAACTGTGGTCTCGTCTTGTATTTTCCGAGATCGTTGTTATTTGACTACTTCCCTTGGTCTCGTGTCTACTGCGAGGGGTAACGTTTTTCTGTGTACTAAAACTGTCTATATTTGCCTTTCCTTGTGAGGAAGGATTAACCGATTTGTGTTGAGGAGTTTTGTAGGCTGAAAAGTGGCAATTGGATAGTGGTGGTCAAGTAGATGGTTTTTGTGAGACTTTAGATATCAAGTTGTTGAAATGCATCGAGTGATAAATTGACTCTTTGGAATAATCCTTGAAGGGGATTTGATTTAATAGAATGGTTGTCCTTGGAGGAAATTGATTACGATTTAATAGAATGGTTGTCCTTGGAGGATTGGCTGCCCAAACCCTACATGGCGGAGGATTATGTGCCGCGTAGTGGATTAGCTACCCAAACTCTACATGGCGGGAGGATTGGTGCCCAAACCCTACCGGCGAGAGGATTATGTGCTTGCGCGGTGGATTGGCTGCCCAAACCCTACCGCGGCAGAGGATTGGCTGCCCAAACCCTACCGCGGCAGTGGATTGCTACCCAAACCCTACCGCGGCAGAGTATTGGTTGCCATGGTAAAATCCAAGCCATGGTAAAACTCTAAAATCACAGACGGTTCTAACCACGAACCGTCTGTGATATCTACATATCACAGACGGTTCTCTAGAACCGCTCGTGATAATGTTTATATCATAGGCGGTTCGTCTTGGAACCGTCTGTGATTATTTATCCTGAGCGGTTTCAAAAGAACCGTGCGTGATGAAAGCGTCTTCTATGGCCTGTTTTGTAGTAGTGCGAGTGATTTCTCTTTAGGCTTTCGTGGTGTTCATTTGCAAACTGCCTAATTAGAAAGTGGAATATTTTTTTTGTGATGAATTTTTTATTTTAGATTTGACCCTTTTGTTGGGGAGTTGGCATGGCATGGTTGCGATGATAATCTTTTACTTTCAGTTGACTCTTTTTTATAGTAGAGTTTGTTCAAAGATAGTTCTGTTGTGTGTCTCTCGTTAAAATATGTGATCCTTATTTCGGTGAAGAGTTCGATTGAGAGTTGGAACAAGAGTCTCGTGTGACGTATGCAGGATTTCGAGTTTAGTACCGAAGGGAAGGTTGGCCCAAGGTACATGGATTTGATTTTGGAGGTTAGAGTATCGCCAGGACTGTCTCGAGTCCATACGCGGAGTACGTAACGTCTTGTATGTCTAGTGCTGAGTGAGTACCTGAGTGGTCCAAAGCTTGAGTTTTTGATAGAACCGTTGGTCAACTAGTAAGACCTTACATTTGTGTCATGTGTGTTGAGAGAACATGTAAAGGTCGAGACGAAGACGTTGGTGTACGTGATGGTCTAAGTGTGTTGAGACTTGGGACTTGGAAACTCGCATGCGCGAGCTTTAACCAAAGTTGTTCATGTCGGGTACGTGTTTATCATTATTAAATTCGATCATGATTTTCTTTCGAGTAGATCAGTGTGTAGATTCAAGGTCGAATCCTGTTAAGCGGGGTAGAATGTAATACTCTGATTTATTATAAGAAAGAAGACTCTCAAAAGTGAAATTAAACATAAGAAAAAGGGGGTTTCTGTAGTTTTTCGGCAACCTGGGCCTTGGGCCTTGGCCCATGTCGGTACCCAAATATACAAATCTGAACCCTTTGTGTATTCCGCACTAGTCCAGGATCATGCTAGTGCACACAGTGTCAACATTGATGAAATATCAACTTCATACAACGAAATATTAAATAAACGAGTAATTTGAATAACAAATAACTGTTGTGACCTTAAGGTCGAGTTTTACAATTATTAAGCCATGCAAGGCTGACAATAATGAAATAAACTGCATCAGAAACAAAGTAACTCCAGCGGGCTCCCATCAATTTACCACAGGCAACAGACTGGGATCAAGACCCTAACGATCAACCTTCGTAGAATTCCTCTTCAAAAGCTGGCGATGACTCCTCCACTTCTGTTGATTTATTTAGCAAGAGTGAGTACACACCGTACTCGTAAGTCATACCACAGAATGCAATTATACATGATGGCTTATTCCAAAGGAATAGATTTTGTGGTTATTTTGCAGAAATACAACATTTGCAACTGAATACAGATAATAGATTGAAACGTAATTGAAAACAAATAAAGACTATTAATTTAACATTTGATTTCACAAAGGACACACAGTCTAATCAAGTTATTCACACATCTACACAAGTTACCTCACATAGCTGACCCTTCCCAGTTGTTTTACGAAAATCTACCCCTCGTGTGAAATTCCCGAGCATGTCCATGACCGAGGACTCGGCTATTCGAATAGATTGGTTTGACACTCTACAGAGGTTGTACACTTTACCCACACGATGAAATCAACCGGATCAGAGTTGATCACAAGAAAACCTTTCAGAAACTTCATCTCAAGCATTGACACACCCGATGTGCTTTCCTGCTGGCCAACCGATACACACAGCGTTTGGTTACGACACACATCGTTGGACAGGGATGCAGCGAACCGTCCCGCGATGTGACATATCACACCTCCAGCCCATCACACAGCTTAAATACAACCTGAGTTGTCAATATCAAAACTCCATAACTTACTAAGTTAGGCACAACCCATACTAGGCATGTGGTCGTACAGTATGGCCCAGTTCAATAGCACACAAAGTTAAGTCCTTAATTGACCAATACAAGACTTCCAGTTTTAACCCAAATCACAAAGTTTATAAAGCACACAGCTCCACCATTCACACAGATCCACCACTTGCCTCAGTCTAAATCTTTTCCCACCCTGTTGATTAAGTGCAACACATGCCATCAGCGAGTAATAGCACACAACACATACAGTTCCATAATCACTTAGTCATGTTTATAATTGCAACTCACATGAAATGATGACTCGTGGCATGGCTAAGCAGTCTACTCAATTTTGAATGTCTTGTCTTCTTTTCTTGCTCATTGCCGGCTTGCCTCAATTTTGAATGTCTTGTCTTGACATCCATTTGATTAGGGCACACCGAGGCATAGTGTCCCTTTCCATTTCGCTCATGGCACTTGACATATTTATTCGTATATCTTGCGTTGTGCCTTGTCTTGCTATTCTCCCTTTTCTTGGGAGTGTAGCCAATACCACTCTTATCTTGCAAGCGTCTTTGCTTGCTCAATATATTGTAGAGAGTGGCCTTTCCCTTGAAGATTCTTTCCAAGTCAACTTTTAATTTTGTGACTTGGGCCTTGAGCTTATTATTTTCCTCTACAAGGTTAGTATCAACATGCATAGAGGAAATATGAGTATCTATTTTGGAGCAACAAGGTATATCTAGCAAATCATCACAAGAAGTAGATATACTAACCTTAGATGAAATGCAAGAGCTAGAAGCTATACATGGCATATCATCTAATAAATTACATGTGATGCCTATATCCACTTTAGAGCTATTTAGCTTATTTAGGAGGAGAACTTCATGTTCATCTTTTAAAACACCATAATTGTTTTGAAGTGAGACATACTCTTTCTTCAAAACTTTGAATTTGAATTTCTCCTTTCCTAAATATTCATTGAGCTCTTCTAACATATCCATCAACTCATCATAAGTAGGCTCATCATCATCATTTACCTCATTATTACCTTTAGCCATAAAGCAATGAGGTGATGTGGATGGAGTTGAGGACTCGTCATTGTCGGAGTTGGAGATTGAGCATTCTTCTCCCGACGTCCATTCTTCTATGCAATCATCACTAGTAGAGGTGGACATTTCATAATGATCTTGAATATATGTTCACATTTCATGAGCGCTCTTGAGATTGCATACCTCATTGAAAATCTCTACACTCAAAGCACTAAATAAGGTATTGATTGCTTGAGCGTCGAGGTGTAAGCATTTCTCTTCCTCAATTGTTAGAGCTAGATGATCCAATGGAGGAGAAAAGCCTACATCTACAATCCGCCATATTTTTAGGCTCATGGCCTTAAAATAACATGCCATGCGGATTTTCCAATGTGCGTAATTTGTGCCATCAAAAAGAGTTGCTTTACCTAGGTGTACTAAATCACAAGTCGCCATCCTTTACTCTCTAGACGGTTAAGTCTAATAAAATGAGAGATCAAGCTCTGATACCACTTGTAAGATCGAGGAGGCCGACTAGAGGGGGGTGGGGGTGATTAGACGGTTTTTAAAACTTCTTTGGCTAAAACTAATTTATAATGCGGAAGCTAATAACAATTGGTTTTGCTTAGGGTTTGCTCTCCAAGCTCACTAAGTGCAACACATTCACAAAAGAGATGCGACACTTGCTCTTAGCTCAAGGAATGAATATGACACTAGCAACAGCACCAAGAACCACTTCCCAACCAGCCAAGGTGGGTATATATAGCCTACACACAAAAACTAGCGTTTGGAGAAGAATCTGCTGAAAAATCAGCACATGCGGAACTACCGCCGTTCTACGGTCGGTACTACTGCACCTAAACGACAAGCACAGTAACGGCTATATCAGACGAGAAACTAGCAGTTCAAAAGTGAATCTGGTACTACCATTTATTCAAATCGCGGTCGTTCGCACTCGATCGTTACATTTACGATGGGCGGTACTACCGCTTCCACTCAGGTCCAACACATGGCACCTTCTGAAAAAAACGTACCGCGCCAACTTCCGGAAATACCGAGCTGCGGTAGTTCCGCGCCTTCTGTGCGGTACTCTGCACTTCCAAGAGAGCAAAGAATTCTCAAAAAGCGTCTCTTTGGAAAAAATGTACCGCTAGATTTTCGGACCAACCGGCCTGCGGTAGTTCCGCTCTCAACATGCCGGTACTACCGCACGTGATAGTTCATGATTATAATCGGAACTACCGATCTTCTGGCGAGAAAAGCAATGGCTTTAACAACAACTCTAATTGCAAAACACATTTGCCAATTGATAAGTGATGCCAACAAGGATCACAGGCAAGATTCCTAACAAGTTGTAAAATACGTTTGCCAACTTTTAGAATCATACGACAAGGAATAAGATACATGGACTCAAATCATTCGCAAAACACATTTACAAACTTAAGTCACATGCTAAAAGAAATCAAGCATGAGCATCAACTATTTGCAAAACACATTCGCAAGTAATAGCATCATGCCACAAGGTAAAGGTGCATGGACTTCAACCATTTATAAATTATAGTCCCATGCTACAAGGATTAAATGCATGAGCCTTGGCTATCTGCAAAACACATCCGCAAATAATAACTCCATGCATAGATGAGCTAGAGCAAGCATAATGAGCTATCAACATATGACTAACTCATGCTACTAGTCAAGGCCCCTCTTAATAGTACGATAACCTATACTAGCAATCCGGTCTTCCAACCAAACACCAAGACCGGTAAAAGACTAGGAAAACATCCTTAGCCCTAGCTAGTCATACCTTTGCCTTGCATCTTCTTGAAGCTTGATGACACACATCATCACTTCAAGTCCGAGTCGTTGACTTGATAATCATCAACACATGATGATCTTCTTCACTTCGAGAACTTGCCTTGAACATCATCAACACATGATGATTTCTTCATCCCGAGTCTTGACATGCATCAACACATGATGTATTCTTTCACTTGACCTCCATCAACACATGATGGGTCTTTTCTTGACTTGATGTGCATCAACACATGATGCATCCTTTACACCAAGTCTTGATATACATCAACGAATGATGCATCCTTCATTAGACCTCCATCAACACATGATGGATCTTCTCTTGACTTGATGATCCACTCATGACCATCTCCTCTTCTTGATGCGCATCAACACATGATGCATCCTCTTTACTTGAATCTTGTGCCATTATATTAGGGAGTTTTTTTTTAATTATTTTAAAGGTAGATTCTTCTTAACTTTATTTTCAATTTTAAGCTCTTTTGTCACGCCATGACCCGCGGTGTGACCAAACTATGCTGTCACGCCACTAACCCCTTTGAACGCGTCTGTTTTTGGGCTAAATCCTGTCACGCCAAGAGGAGTGGCGTGACAGTACTCGTTTGCCACGTTAAGGTATGTGGCGTGGTAATATGCTTTTACTACGCCACACGTGTGGCGTGACTAAAAGGGTCAGAATTGAAAATGAAGTTAGAAAGATGATATTTTTAAAGTATTTTTGTAACACCCTGGCTATTTGGAAGCCAAGATGTCACCAAATTAATCAAAGTTCTATTAATCAATGTACAACAATAACAATAATACTAAAACCATAATTGCTATGAAGCCAACGTTAAAGTTAACAATTTCAAATGAAGAATAGGGCAACAAATATATCGTGAACATATAGTAACCATATCCAAGTTGGATTATTACAATTCAACAATTATCAAATGGTTGACAGGAATTAAAATATCAATGAATGTTGATTTAAGATGGGTGGTGTGCAACGTGCTGGTCTAATCCTCCCCAAGTCTTGTCTTCTTCATCATTTACCTAAATTAAACAATACAAGTAAGAATGAGCCAAAAGACTCAGCAAGTACTAAACATGTTAAATCAAGAATGTAGTGGACAAGTCAAGTACAACCATCATATGATCAATTCATGGAACACATACATGAATGAATGGAATGAAAGAATGCTTTGGAGGAATGGACTGCTCAACAGCTTATACCGGTATAACGAGGATACACCCGTCGGTGTTCACTTAAGCCCGTACTTAATAAAGTTCGGGGACCCAAATACCGTATGAAGAACGTTTCATACGGGTGTCCAAGATTGCCCACATTGGAGTGGTGGGACTTACATGCCCATACTGGAGTTGATGGGTCTTTCAATTTCCACTCCCGTGGTCAAAACAAAAAAATGATGCGTGTATGGAATGGATCACATGCATTGAATATTTATCACATAAGAATGAATAAACTAAGTTGCATAGGAATATGAATAGCAAGTATAGCAATACATCCACACGCAATCATCAACATTACATAAGAAAAGACAAAGTACTTGACTTCCGCGCTGTGACGTGTTAGGAGGCAATAACGGTGCACCTCCACTCACCGCCTCACCGTCTACACAAATAATTATTCAAAATAAGGATAACATGGATTGTCATAGCTACAGGAGGCCTACATTAACCCTTCGGCTATTCAACGTAATCAACGGAGTTAAAACTAGTATTATACTATTCAGACTCCTGCCCATCCTACTGGACAGCGGTATTAGAAAAATCATAATTAATTATCTGGAACTCGAAACGATATGAAGCCAGTTCCCATTGAAACTTAACGCTAAATCTACGAAACTCTAGTTGACGGGGTTCTTTGATTCGGCCCAAACAGTTGTCTAAACCACAATTGAAAACAACTGACAGACATATGTCCAGAATACAGAGCAACAGTAAAGAAAATGATGTAACTTTCATTCTACTGATCCAATGGAGGTGATATTTATCAACTTGGAAAGATTATTTAAAGGGATACAATAACCTAGTTTGGTGGAAGTTCTGAATCTGACTCTAACTAAATCAAAACCGAGGAATAAACCGACAATCCCCAGTTCTCAGACAGACAGAACAACGCGCGGTTAAAAATTCATATCTCCTAAACCGTAAGGAGGAATCTCGTGATCTCGGTGCCAAAAGAAATCTAACGAGCTCAAAAACAAAACTCTAGGAGATGAAAACCCGAGATTTGGCATTTAACAACCCTCAATTGGCGAACAATAGGTGAACCTAATCGGACGATGCGGAACAACAATCGATTTGACTCTAACGAGCAATTTTGCATCTAAAACAAATCAAACAGCGAGTAGACTCGATCGTTACCCTTGAAGTCTCGCTGGGGGATGAAGATCAAGATCCCACCGAAACCCCTCTTGCTCCCTCTCCCTTCCTACCTTGGATCGACCACCAAAACCGAAGGAAGGAGGAGAGACCGGTTGGGAGGAGCAGCTTGGGCCTTGGGAGTCGACGACGGCGATCACCGGGGACCAGCACCGAGGGGAGGAGGAGGCGCCTGGGAGGGAGGAGGCGCTGGTTGGGGGAGGAAAGGGGTGGAAGGGGCGGCGGCTCTAGGGGGGAGAGGAGGTAGTGGGGGAGGCGGCTAGGGTTGGGCGTCTCCCCCCTTGGCCGGCCCCCCTTGGGCCGTTCTCCCCCTCTTGGGCCTCCTGGGCTGCGGTCCGCGGCCCAGGTTGCCGAATTTTTATGAAAATCCCCTCACTCCAGAAGAATTTACATTTCTTTAATTGCCTATTCGTCCCCGGTTTCTTTTAAAATCTCTTGATTCGATTCTGGGATATTACAATTTTTAAAAAATAAATTAAATAATAAAAAGAGTTTACATTTTTTATGAGACATCGTGGCCGTCGTCATCATTCATTCAGGCCTCAAATTTTAGGAAGATAAAAAAAACCCTAGAATGAAATTTCTAAGCCAGGATGTTTGCCTGCCTAGCGACGAGGTACAGTTTAGTTTTTCTTTAGAACTGTAACACCCTGGCTATTCGGAAGCCAAGATGTCACACAAATCTAATAATGTACTAATAGTATACAACCATACCAGGTTAATCAGGCTCAATTAACAATATTCCATAAGGAATGACGATAAACAATTAACAGTTTCATGGGAAGGAATGGAAAACATTCATAATAAAAACGTACAGAAGGTTTTACCAAAATTGGATTATTACAATTTAGGAATTTATCAAATAGTTGACATGACTTAAAGATATCAATAGTTAGTCTGGTTTGATAAAGGTGATGTGCAGCGTGCCGGACTACCCCTCAAAAGGTCTTGCCTTCTTCCTCATTTACCTAAATAAAACATACAAAGCAAGGATGAGCCAAAGACTCAGCAAGTACTTTAACGAATAATAGAAGTATTAAGCGAACAAAACAAACACAATCCACTTGTGAAAAATATCTCCGAACATATACGGGAATGAATGGAATGGAATAATGCAATGAAGGAATGGACTGCTCACAACTTATACCGGTATAGTGAGTGACACACCCGTCGGTGTTCACTTAAGCCCGTACTTAACAAAGTACGGGGACCTCATATACCGTATGAAGAACGTTTCATACGGGTGTCCAACATTGCCCACATTGGAATAGTGGGTCTTACGTGCCCATTCTGGAATTGATGGAGCTTACAAATTTCCACTCTCGTGGTTCATTTGAATCGATGCATGAACATAATACAATTTCATGAAATGAATGTCTATCACACATCAATAGAGAGTAACACATGGCATACAAATAAACTCATGAAAGTCTAGTGGTACAATCACAAGCAATAACGTCATTGAATAATAACGGACAAGGTACTTGCCTTCCGCGCTGTGACGTGTTTGGAGGCAACGACGGTTTTTCTCCACTCACTGCCCCACCACCTACACAAATATTTAATCAAAATAAGAATAACAAGACATGACGTGGCTACAAGTGTCTTACCAAAACCCTCTAACTCCCCAACATAACCAAAGACTCAAAATGACGAATTAACTAATCAGCCCAATTTATTATACGATCAGCGATGCGGGAAAAATCATAATTAAATATATGTGAATCATAATGACTTGAAACCAGTGCTCAAATACTCTTAACGTATTAGGCTATGAAACTCTAGTTGGTGGGGTTCTTTGATTCGGCCAAACCAGTGGCCTAAACAACAGTTGAAAGCAACTGACAGACATCTGTCTAGATTGCAGAACAGTAGCAAAGAAAATGATGTAACTTTCAATTTACTGATCTAATTGAGGTGATCTTTATCAACATGGAAATATAATTTAAAGGGCTACAATAACCTATTTGCGTGGAGGTTCGAATCGACTCTAACAAGATCAAAACCGAGGAACAAACCGCAGTCCCGGATCTAAGACAGAGCAGAGCAGCAGCGGTTAAAAATTCATATCTCCCTAACCGTAAGGCGTAATCTGTAATCTTGGTGCCAAAAGAAAGCTAACGACCGAGGAACAAACCTCTACAAGGCGAAAACCCAAGATTTGGCCTCTAAAGGGTCGAAAATGGCCGCGTAATGTGACGGATGTGTTCTGAATTTCCAGAACAGAAACCGATTTAAATCTAATCAACCATTAAGCAATCAAATCGAACCAAACTACGACTTGGATCATTAGTTACCCTCAAAGATCTGCAGGGAGATGTTGATCCACCTCCCGAAGATCTTCCCCCTTTCTCATCCCTTCCTTCTCCAATGACCGGCCACCACAGGGACGACGGATGATCGGAGACGCCGGCGGAAGGAGGTGACTTCGGGGATCACCGGGGGCAGCAACCAGGGATGGAGAAGAAGTCGGGGAGGGGAGGAGGCACCAGATTTGGGAGAGGAGAGGATGGGGGTGGCGGCTTGGGGAAGGGAGTGGGAGAAGAGAGGGGAGAGGCTAGGGTTTGGGAGGAGGAAACCCCCCCCCCCTTGGCCGGCCCCCCTCATGGGCCCCTCCTGGGCTGCGGCCCAGGCCCAAGTTGTCGGAAGATCGTTGAAAACCCCCCGAAAAACTAAAAACTCCGACTTTCTGATTATCTCCTTCTCCCGCATCCTTTTCTTCTTGTAGGACCGTAAAGGCGACTAGAGGGGGGTGAATAGACGCTTTCTCGATTTTTTGCCTTAAACAAATTCAACACGCACTTTTCTCCTCTAGCTATGAAAGCTAAGAAGATCAGTAAATGCACAGAGGAAGCCTTGTGCTGAATTCAATTACCCCCTTAACCAGAAGACTCAAATAAGGAGAGTTGATCTCACTAGACCGGTCGGACATTTGTAAATTGTGCCTCGATCGCTGTGATCGAGCCGCAAGCAATAAGTGATCATTGTTGGCGGTTGGACCGGCGTTAGAAAATCGGTCGGATTGTCGGGCGGTCGGACCGGTGTCAGAAAATCGGTCGGACCAATTTAGTCCAGAGGCAATGGACAAATCCCAAATTCAAAACAAAAATTGGTCCAACTTTTGATTCAACCAATGAAACTTGACCAAATTTGGAGCACACCTCCCTGAGCATATCTAAGACCTATTTCTAGCGACGATCGTCCAGATCCACTTCAAAGAATCGATCTCTTAAGGCTTTTCCAAAGAAGTGTTCCAAAATCTAGAAATATGAAAAATCTTGATCCAAGACTTGCTTGTGGGGGATTGATGATCTAGATGATTCTAGGAGTATTCCCACACATCAAAGCAAGATAAAATCGGTCAAGAGACCAAGCATAAACACTTGGATCAAGGAAGCACCAAAATCATCAAAAGAGAGAGGAACACAAAAGAGACTTCACCCTTAAGCAAACATCAATAGATTGATTGATTCAATATGTTGCTTATAAAGCCACTCCCTCAAGGAGGACAAGAGCTCAATCAAAGAGCAGACAATCAAATCTCTCCAAACCCTAGCCTCTCCTCTCCTCTCCAAACCCTAGAAAAAACTTGGAGTTCCTAAATGAGTG
Organism: Hsuehochloa calcarea; assembly: GCA_036346395.1. NCBI lineage: Eukaryota > Viridiplantae > Streptophyta > Magnoliopsida > Poales > Poaceae > Hsuehochloa > Hsuehochloa calcarea. Next base: position 16,322,077 of record CM070611.1, on the reverse strand, counting down.
CTTAGGGGGTTTTTCCATCTCCCCCCTTTCTATTTATAGGAGAGGCCTAGGGTTTCACTCATGGGCTCCCATGAAGGCCCACACACATATGGGAACCACTCACACACATCTGTTGAAGCAATCACCCACTTCACCACGTGTAGGTTGATCAGCGGCTATCATCATGCCGGCAAGTCTCTCCCATCCGAATCCCATCGGAACCTCCCAGGGACTTGCACCGACTTCCGCACCGCCTGATCCAACCAGCTGCAACGAACTGCCCGTTCGATCCATCTTGCCCATTCTGCACCATGCTTGAGTCACACGACCTCACCAGGCATCCATGATCGTTCTGGACCTCAGCTCTCCAAGCGTAGTCCCGATCCACCTCACCGTTGACATCGTTGACCTGCAAGCCACCTGCACAGCAATAGACAAAGAAATCGTCTCCGGGAACAAGTTCTTTACAACTTGACCCACGTTAGTTCAACAATGCAATATGCAACAATAAAGCATTGAAATCCTTACATAAAACACAATCAAATCACAACAATGCCAAAAAGGCCAAGTTCCAAGTGATTGGCGGTCTGACCGCCCCATACGGCCGGTCCAACCGATTTTCGGCCGGTCGGACCGATTCCATAACGGCAGTCGGACTCCCGAAAGGACAGCCAAATTTTCATCTTGAAAATCCGAAACCTTCTGGAATTTTCAAATGAATAGAACTTTTGACTGGGAGCTCCAAAAATTATGTGACCACATCCAGGAGACTCCCCTCACTTGCCTACACATCCTATTTTTAGCTCAGCTTCAAAATCCAATTTGAACCATATGCGGTCGGACCGGCAAGCACTGCCTGTCTGACCGCCAATTCTACCGGTCAGACCACCTGTGGTCTGACAGATCTCAAGCAAACCCAAAAATACGAGATTTTACAAACCAACAATGCCATTACCAATTGACTCATCATCCTGAGATCATGCACATATCCCCACGATATCCACAATTCTTTCCCGATTAAATTTTTGGGTATTACAAGAACATCAGGTACAATCTAGTTGACTGGTGGTGTCCGTAGTTTAATTTGTGCCGCTGTTGATGCAATTCCTCGTACTGTCCTCGTCAAGCCTGGAAAAACGAGGCCCTGCTCATTTACAGTGAAACCACGTTCGTCTCGTGTAGAAACAAGAATGCCCTTTTTTCCACATGAAAATAAAGAAGAATGGTGTTTCTTTATTCCTTTTTGTCCAGTCGGCACATTGGATAGATAATATTTACACCACCTCCAAATTAATTATATGAAGATTTGTTTTGCTGGTATAATATTTCAGTCAGTATCTTACTAGCTAGATGGCATAATTGTATCTAGTGGTCAAGTTGTATTATCATATTTTACCATACTGTTATTCCTTTAAAAAACATATTTTAGCATACTGTCATTCCTTACAAAAACATAGTATACATGACAGTATTTTACTAGCTTAGATGGAATATCGTATTTAGTGGTAAACTTGTGCTTTCATATTTTAGCTGCTGTCCAATAGGAGGGAGGGAGTCGAGTTTTTTTGGGGCTAAAATGGCATCGGTGGTGTGTGTAATAGCAAAACTAATCCCTCACATCAAAGACAAAAATAACATCTTATCTGTGCCCCAGAAGTTCGGATTTGTTGTGTGGGTGACACATGGTCTCGTCCGCCCCCTAGAGGCAAGGATTCCCCTCGTTCGGCCTCTAGAGGCGCGAAAATGCCTTGTCCCGCCCCAGAAGCGCTGATTCCCCCAGAAAAGGCCAAAAGTTGTAGGAATTTCTGAATATAGCAAATGAGCTTCAAAGATTATGAATTTTTTTGTGAGGGCTTCTGATACAGTGTAATTACTTGTGTAAAATTTTTAGAATTTTACCTATTCTACAGTTTTCTCAAAAATTCCTTAAAGGCTATTGTTTATATGCAAATGAAATAATCGATTTGAGTAAAATTTCAAAAACATACTCAAAATACTTTCCATATTTATTATCAGTATACTTATTTCAATTTTATATTTCTTTTGAAATTTTCTAACACATGGGGCCGGATTTGCCTCGTCCTAACTCCTGGGGCCATAGGGGTGCGGTAGCTCCCCACCCTTTGTTTTTTTAAACTAAAATCTTGGTTTTGGTGTTCTCGATTCTCGCTAAAATCTAAAAAATATTGTTTGGTATGATTTTATTATATGTGATAACACCCCCTCCCTCGACAACAAAAGTTTGACTTGATCAGCACGGGTGGGCCAGGTGGCCAACCACATGAAAAAATTTACAAAATAATTTTTTTTGGTACATATGATAATATTTACTTCTTTGTTACATTCGTAAAGAAGATAAAAACCCGTATCGAAATGTTGCCGTGAAGTCAGAGTATGATTTCCTCTACGTCCTGGTCGACTTCGGGTACCAATACTATTTTTCTTCGCGCTCTGAGTAGTACTAATTATACTACTACTTTTACTATCTACAATTTTTGGTTTTGTTTGATCTGAGCACTTGATTTGTGGAGTTTTACTACCCACGTCCAAGTGCGAGGTAAAAAAAGAAGAATAGGCGGAAGACCGGGTTGAGGAGGGGCACGGAGAGAGTTTAAACTATTGTAATCAAGACAACTAACTACGACTTCTTAATTAAGCCTAGTTAATTATGAAAAAATTTAGGATAAATAAATTACAACTAATTTATTACAACCAATTAACTACCACTATATAGTTAGGATTAACTAAAATAGGCGTAGTTAATTAACCCTAATTAATTATGACTAATTAATTACAGTTGATTATTTACCACTATTTTAGTTAATACTAACTAACAAAGACATTCTAATTAAGCTGACTAATTAATTTATACTATTTAATGAAGCGTAATTTATTATGACTAAATTATGATGTTAATTAAGTACGACTATTTTAGTTATGAATTTTAATTAAGACTAACAAACTATTAGTGAAAAATTAAGACTAACTAACTAAGACTAATTAGGATTAATTTAATAATAATAAATTTAATTTACCCTAATTAATTAGGACAAATTAATTATGGTTTATTAAATAATTAGGACTAATTAATTACACCTGATAAATAAATTACAACTTCATTAAATACAACTAACTAATTTGCAAAGTAAAATGCGACTAAATAAATAAGACTAATTAATTACAACTATTTGGTATATGTTATAATACATTTTTGGAATGAAATTAGGTGATTTCATCTGAAAAATATTGTTTGATATGATTTCATCACATGTGATAATACGCTCTCCCCCGACAACGAAAGTTTGATATGATCAGCAAGTTCTGGGCCAGGTGGCCGACTATGTGAAATTTTTTTGGGGAATAATTTTTTGGTACATGTGATAATATTTACTTCTTTTTTAACCTCCGTAAATAAGATAAAACCTGTACCAGAATGTTGCCGTGAAGTCGTAGTATGATTTCCTATACGTCCCCGTCGACTTCGGGTACTAATACTAATTTTCTTCGTGCTCTGAGTAGTACTAATCGTACTGCTACTTTTACTATCTATGATTTTTGGTTTTGTCTGATCTGATCACTCAATTTGTAACATCCAAAAAATATAAACATGAGATAATTATATTGAGAATAATCGTGGAAAGTATTTTGAGCATGTTTTTGAATTTTTTTCTTAAATGGATTATTTCATGGGCATCGGGGGACGGGGGACCCCTGTCCTCGCGATGACTTGTTGATAAACCAGTGAACACAAAATTCAATGGTTGGTGGAAGAATGGAAGCTCACCCATGTCCTTTATTTTCAGCTTCAACGCAACTTGGCTTTAGGTTACTGTGCAACTGCTGAATATTACGCCTTATATCACTGACAGATAGGCCCAGACTGTCCTGGTCAGCAAAAATGTGACGCACCTTGTTATTAAAGGAAAAACGCAAAATTGCAAAACGAAAATATTAACAGTGAGGGCAGTGTTTTAATTCTTTTAGAGTGAGTGCAGTATTTTAATTACCCATATCATTTTGAAAACAAATTGTGCACATCCTTTAAAGTGGAAAAATGATGAAAACTGAGACAAAAAAAAAAGATAGCCGAAAAAGTGAAAAAGTTTCCAAGTCTGTCAGAAAAGCAAGGTGCACAGTTGATCTGTAAAAATATAACAGATGATCTCTGCTGTTTGCACAATCTCCTGCCTCCCCAACCTTTTCAGAACCTTGTGTAGAGATAGAGGGGGAAAAGGTCACTCTATGATTTGACATTTTTAGCTGTGCACGGTGATTGCACGGATGCAATCAATGCACCTGCCAAAGTGATAGCGGTGCCGTTCTCTGATCCTTTGCAGGTGTGATGCGTTGTCACCGCCTTTCCCCTTTTGTGCAGGCAGCCTCTTTTGTTTCCAGTCACGAGTGGCCTAAGAAGCAGAAAAGTTGGCGATCTTGCCAAGCTCATCACGGGACTATCAGAATAAAAAAAAAAACTTACTGCTCCTCCTTATTCCAAATATAATTCCAAATACCAGTTGTTTTGTATATTGATACAATGACAATCAATTTATATAAAAATGTGTTGTTTTAAATAAAAGTAATTGCATATTATAAAAATATATTTTATGATGAATCTAGTAATACCAATTTTATGCTGCCAATCTTGGCAATTCTTTTCATATTGATAGTTAAATTTAAAAATATTTGATCAGCGTAGATTCTAAAATAATTTACGTTTGGAATCCAAGGTGGTAGTACATGCTACTGTGTGATTAGAGAGTAAAGAGCTCTAAGCCTGCATTGCCATACTGTTATTGCAGGCTGCACTAGGAGGTCGACCTTCCTAAATGCTAATTCTACCCCTACGATTGTTACAACGTGTATAAGTGTATTCCTTCTCGAGAAAATCTCTTTAACTTACTCGTCTATGTCAAAAAGAAAAATGAGAATATATACGCAAGAGTAGCTGTATATATAAAACTTAATTATGTACTCCATCCGTTGAGAAATATAGAGCGTATTTTAACTTTGCATAAGGATTAAGAAGGTGGTGAAATTGAGAAAGTTATCTGAGAAAATGACTTAGGTACCCTTCTTAATTTTCTTGGAAAGATAAGTAACTAAGAATAATTTGTGTAAGTGGTAATGAATAAATGCATATGACAGAGACAAAATAAATAGGGACATACGAGGAAAAGTCTCATTAAATCTACATGCAAGCCTTATATTTATCAACAAGAACTTTCAAACTATATGCCTTAAATTTCTCTACAGAGGGTGTATATTTCTAGAGCCATCCTTCTAAAAAAACTCTAAACCTTACGTCTATGTATGATTTCCTCCACATCCCAATCGACTCCGGGTACCAATGCTATTTTCCTTCGTGCTCCGAGTAGTACTAATTGTACTACTACTTTTACTATCTACGATTTTTTGTTTTGTCTGATATGATTACTCAATTTGTAACATTCAAAAATTGTAAACTTGAGATAATTATACTGAGAATAAACGTGGAAAGTATTTTGAGTATGTTTTTAAAATTTTTGTTAAATGGATTATTTCATTTGCATACAAACAGTGGCCTTAAAAGAATTTTTGAGAAAATGCAAAATAGATAAAATTCAAAAAAAAAAATTACACAAGCGAGTACACTATGTCAGAAGTCTTTACAAAAAGTTTCATAATTTTTGGAGCTCATTTTATATATTTAGAAATTCTTACGACTCTCGGCGGGGCAGCTGTGATCCACAGCCTGGGGTTGGACGAGGCCGTGTGTTGTTCGCACGGTAAATCCGACCCTTTGGGCTCAGACAAAGTACCATTTTACCTTTGATGTAGAGGAGGGGGCTGGTTTTGCTAACGGTGCCATTTTATCCAAAAACTTGGAGGGAGTCTTTAGGAGTTGGGACCAAGCCACTTCCAACTGCTGTTCTAGGGTCCTTACTTATCTTTTTTTTTTTAAAAAAAAAATGCCACTGTTGCTGTCTTAAAAAATATTGCAAAAGCTACAGCAATGGAAAAGCCATTGTCTATTACTTGATTACTTTAAGACTGGTATAATTTTATTTTTAGAATCACTATCTGTACAGTTAGCTACTTTGCGCTACTCATTAGCTTTTATTTTTAGAATCACTATGTTGTTGTGGACAAAACATTGACATTTGGAAATGCGACATGAATGACCTTAAAACAATAAATTCCTAGTCTGTTCTTAACTTCTTGGGTTGACTTCGTGGGCAATGAATAAGCGCATGACTTAGGTACCCTTTGTAATTGTCTTGGAAAGATAAGTAAGAATACTTTGTGTGAGTGGTAATGAATAAATGCATATAACAGAGACAAAATAAATAGAAACAAACAAACGAGGAAAAGTCTCATTAAATCTACATACAAACCTTATATTTATCAGCTAGACCTTTCAAGCTATATGCCTTATATTTCTCATTTCTAGAGCGACGTGTCCTTCTAAAAAACTCTTAAACCTTACGGCTATGTACATATTGAACATGTGATCTCTGTGATAACAAACAGTCATATATAACCGTTATTAGGTGCACTGATTTTTCAGCCGACCAACACTAATAGGATCTGTTTCCAAAGAAAAAAGAGAAGAGGAGAATTAGTACGCTCATATCCAAGCTAACCAAACATGATGCAGAAGAAATCAGGCGTACAACGAGCAAGAGTTTTCTTTCCCATGTAGATATGAATGTGACTGATGAACCGCAAAGCCTTCATGTCCACTTGTAAAGCTGGCAACGGTCGAAGAGCTCAGCTCAGTGGATTTAGCTAGCTTGCTGTCATCATTAATTTGCTCTGAAAGATTGGACACAAGAGAGTTGTGTTAGGCAATCACTATATATCGCACTATCTCGCCACTGTTAGCTAGGAGTACTGGAGTGTACTTTTTGTTTGTTCTAACAATTTGCAAATCCAAAGGAATCACAATAATTGGTTTGAGTTTAACGTTTTAACGGTACGTCAACAGACCTGTACCGGCCTGACATTGACAGCAACCATGCAGCAAAGCAATAGTAGATTATATACATAAGCGTATCTAGTACTGCCCAAAAGTTAATCCAAGCAGAATCATCAGCTTTTGTTGAAAGCTGAATGCCTTTTTTTTTTTAATTTACCTATATTGTTACAAGAATCAAATGCCAATCCGAGTTCACCGGCCATAAGCAGCTAGCTAAATACTAGCTTTGTGTATTTTAAAATGGGAATACGATGATTTGCCATTATGAGATATGTTCATATGAGAATTTACTCTCGATGTCTTTCTCTGTATTTCCTTTTAAAATTCGGGAGGAGAAGACATGTTGTCATTTGTCGATGTCCACTCCTGCCTAGTGCTTATCTTCATTGTACTAGGGAGTGATTAGCAAACCAACCAATCCCATGGTTAAGGACACTGAAAGTGACTTCTTAAAGAAACACCATCTTCTCTTTTTCTAAAATGGACAATCAAGTTGGTAAGGCCCCTAAACAATATTTGAGAGGTTGGCATGTTAATTAGTGACCTCACATGACTTCGTTCATTTTAGAATCTCGTCAGACTATACCTTGGGCAAGCTTTCTGGAGTGCCAATGTGAAATTGCTTGACATCTTAAGTGGTACAGGGGTGAATGGCACCTGTACACATATATGGGAGAATGAAATTTATAGCTAGATGTACCACAAAACCTCTGATATGTTCAAGAAATCAGCATACAAGTGTTCGTCATCCGCTTTCAGCTTGCTCCCTTCGGTAACAATCAGAGGCGATAGCTGTCAAACAAACGTAGCTGAGATGATAATAGCTCTATCTAATGCTGTAAAGTGAAGTAACCATTAATGATTATGTAATGTTGTTGTAGTACAATAACATGTGACAAGGATTCTTGACCAGGTCAACCTCTTCAGTCAAAGTTAGAGTCTTTGCCAAAGTAGACTCACATGTCAGAGGCCACCTCTATAACAGTTAAGAACCTAGAATCAATACTTAAAGAAAGTTTAATACCCTTTACTACGACCCAATTGGTCGACAATTAGTTTTGAGTCATGAGACGGCTAACTATAGACACCGTCCAACCAGTTATACGGTTCCAGGCAATCCCCGACTAGCAAACTGGTCAGGAGACATGATAGTTTCCCATGTGACTAACGAGAAAGCAATTATTGGCGTATCTGGCAACTTACGACAGTTGGCTAAAAGATGTGACGCTTCAAGACTCTACTGAAGAACGTGTATGAAGATTAGAGGTGCGTTTAGCGGCATTAACTGCCACTCCTTCAATAATTATAAAGGGTGTAGGCCACGTACTCTGTAATAACAAGTTCACAACAAATCATTTGTAACCACGATCATTGGATCGATTGTGTAACATTTCCCATTATATTATCATACAAACACTCGGTAAGTCCACATCAATAAAGAGTCTTCGTTTTGATAGTATTGTCATATCATTTTCCCGGATAAGCTTGATAGGGAACCAAGTGTTCCAATCATCGACAGTTGACGCTAGAAGGAGGGTGTCATCAACTTGGAGATCATCATCACTATAATATTCTTGCATCATCATCAATGGACAAGGAGAACTAATTTGATCTTGCTGACTATGCCCACCTCACTATAGAGGACTATGTCCTTGAGGAGGCACGCTGTAACACCCGAAATTTAACTTTCAGCTTAATTGTTTAAAAATGTGGGATTTTTAAAACTTTTTGTTACGCTTTGTCGATGTTCGAGTATCTCGTTTGTTATTTTTAAACCCCAACCCCAAAAACAGGAATCTGAATTAAGAGTTTGTAGTCTAAAGGAGGAAAATTAGAAAGATGGTAAATTGGAAAAATAGAAAAGAGAGTAAAATCGGCGTGGTCCAAAAATAGCTGGCCCAGCCCACTTTACTTTTCCCCCTTTTCATTTCCTTTACATCCTTTTCCTTCCCAGGCCCGCATGCCAGCCACGGCTCCCTTCTTCCCCTGCTTCCTCTTGGCAGCGCACTGGCGCCATGCCCCCATCGCCATCATCCTGTTGCCATGCCGTGGCCACTGTGCCCACGTCGCTAGCACGCTCCCGCCCGTGTGTCAACGTCGTCCTCGCGCCATCGCCTCGCTACCTTCCCCCATCGCTCGAAGCTCCTGGTGCCACACCTCGTCGCCCACTCTTATCCTCCTCGCGACATCGCCTCGCTACCTTCCCCCGTCGCTCAGAGCTCCTGGTGCCACACCTCGCCGCCCAATCTTATCCTCCTCGCGCCATCGCCTCGCTACCTTCCCCCGTCGCTCGGAGCTCCTGGTGCCACACCTCGCCGCCCACTCTTATCCTCCTCGCGACATCACCTCGCTACCTTCCCCCGTCGCTCGGAGCTCCTGGTGCCACACCTCGCCGCCCAATCTTATCCTCCTCGTGCCATCGCCTCGCTACCTTCCCCCGTCGCTCGGAGCTCCTGGTGCCACACCTTGCCGCCCAATCTTATCCTCCTCGCGCCATCGCCTCGCTACCTTCCCCCGTCGCTCGCTCGGAGCTCCTAGTGCCACACCTCGCCGCCCAATCTTATCCTCCTCGCGCCATCGCCTCGCTACCTTCCCCCGTCGCTCGGAGCTCCTGGTGCCACACCTCGCCGCCCAATCTTATCCTCCTCGCCCCAGGCATCATCACCATCGCGTCGCTTGCTACTGCTCATTGCGTCAACATCGTCCTCGCGCCATCACCTCATCGCATGCTCCCACGTCACCTCCCGCCTACCCCCATCCCACTGTTGTGCTTGCGTCGCGGTGCACAGAAGTGACTCGCGTGCTGCTCGTTCGCCTTGCTTCGAGCTCAACGCGAGATATCGTACCCACTGCATCCTACTTAAGCCGCAGCCGAGCATCTTGAGCTCGTCCTCATTCCCCCTTTTGTCTTCCCTTCCCCTCCCGAGATCGCCCCGAGCTATGACATTGCCGTGCCCACGCCGGCCACCGCGCACCACTCATTGTTCCCGCTGCCCCGGCGAGTTCTTTCCCCAACTCACTGTGTCATGGCGTGTTCCAACCCCCCCGGGATTCTTTCCCCTTAGTCAATTGTAAGTTCCACCCAACGGAGAGCCGCACCTCATCTTCTTCCTCGGCTCTGGCCAAAAACCATCGCCGCCCATGTTCCTATAAGTTCCAGCCCGATTCCCCTCGCATGGAGCATCTCCTTGCCCTCCCCTATCTTCCCCCATCGCTCACCCGAACTCTGTTGCTCCATATTGCCGCCACCGCGATGATGAATCGGCCACGCCGCCACCGGCTCTCGCCGCCATGTTGCTCCATCTCTCCCCCGCGCTCCTCCTCAGCATGGGCGAGTTCCCCTCACTCCTCTCCCGCGCATGCGCACCCTCCTCTTCACCCTCTTCCCCTCCGACGCCACTTCCACTCTTCCTCCCCCATGGCTGGCCGCCCATCTCCGCCGCCCAACCTCCACTGACCACTTTGAGCCGTGCCTGCACCACCTATGAGATCATCTTCCCCTCCCCAACCCATTTTTGTGGTCTCCTAAAGCCGTCGTAGCCCCCCTCGCCGGCGCGAGCACTGCCCGAGCCATCCTGACGCCTCCTCTATTTGGCCTCCTCCTTTGTAGCCCCCTGCCTGTTTCTCTCTGGATAGGCAATGACAGTGGGCTCCTCTGCTCGGCAGCGCTATATGAGTATGTATGCGTGTAGGTTTTCCCTCTATAGCTTCATTTGTGTTTCCCACATGCATTTTTGGTCGTATTAGCGTGTTTTCATTTTGTATTTACAGAAATAGCCATAGTCAAAAATCAATTGCAAAATCAGCACCCTACCGCACGACCGCCGTACGGTGGCTCTACCGGGCAGCCGCCGTGCGGTCACCCGCCCAGCCGCCACGTGCCTCCCTCCCTGGTTAGGGTCTTGTGGATTAGAGTTTTTGCTGTGTTCGTACCATTTTTAAAATATAGCAAATGACTTCAAAAAGATATGAAATTTTATGTGAATGCTCCTAACACGATGTAACTTCTTGCGTAATTTTCTACATAATTTTACTCGTTTCGATTTTACCTCGCAATTTTATTTAAGTGTACTGATTTTATCCCGTCACGTGTCAACCCTTTCCCCTCCTGCACACATGGCCCACCTCTCGCCAGCCCTGCTGTCCCCCTCCCACACGGCCCCCCTCCGATGGACACCTTTTCAACCATCCATCCTCCCTCCTCCACACATCTGTTGACTCCTCGTGGCTGTCCCCTTGCTAGCAGTGCTGTGCGTAGACAACGCATTTGAAATTCCCTGCACCAACGCAGTGGCTCCTCCTTCGCTCAGCTATAAATACCAAAATCTTGCAGTCGCTCTTCACTCATCCCAATTGTGTGTCTCTAACACGACTCTTTCTTAGATTCTGATATTAACTCACCAACAAATATTCTGTTGTGATTCATGAAAGATAATTACTCCTGACATGTATGTATATCCATGCTGCATTGTAATGGTGGAGCTCTAACACAATTGGAACTTCCTAGTAAGGCAAGTGTGTATTGACCCAAGAATTTTCTTTGCAATAGCCTCAAGTCGGATTTATCTATATGATAAATTTTCTAATTACATCTATATTGGACTTTATATCATGCAGCCTGTCCAACTCCAATGTGGACTGCATCATCATTCCTGTAGATGCATCCAAAGTTTCATTTTTGAGTATTAACCTAAGTAACACTGGACTACATCAGCATTCCTGTAGAGAAAGCAATTAATGTGTCTAGAAAACGTGGAATGTTGGAAGACAACGAAGGTGCTACTGGCTTGAAGAGATTGCTATATGACGATCTTTGTTTATTTATCGGTTTAATGGTGGATGATGTTCTTTAATAATGTATTGTACGACAGGTTAGATAAAGCTTGTGCATGAATCAACTCAGGGAAATGTGTGGTATGCAGATCATATACGATGTACCGTAGCCTTCGAAACGTAAACAAGTTATGCTTGCTATTTACATTCTTTTAGTCAGTAAGCATAAAAGAATGCTACATGGATAAATTATGAGTATTGATTAAGACTGAAGATCAAGAAGGCCAAGAACTAGGTCGGGGGCCCCAGTCGATTGCCTGTGGGTATATCGTGAGGTTTCCACGTGTTATAGTATTCTTCTGCTTCCGCTGTTGATTCTCTAAAGGTATTTGGCCTGTTCTCGTGCAACTTCTTCAACGAATATGTTCCCGTGGGAAAATCTTCGTTGCCTTCAACCCAACCTGCTGGGAGTGAGGCGGTGGGGACATCAGTTCCACCCTCAAGCAACTCCGAGGGCGGCTATGTTCGAAGTTCTGTCTCAACTAGAGAGACAAGTCACCACGATGCCAATACCGTGGCAGTTCATGGCGATCTCGATGATGGAGACTATGTTGAGGCGATGGAAGAATTGTCTCCAGAACATTTACTCCGAGGTCTCGACTACTACCCCCCTCCCACGAGGATGGGACGTTCTCACCTTCTATCTGCTCCAAGTTTTGTAAATGTGCAGTTGTCAGCATCGGCGAGACCTATGAGCAACGTGCGGCATGTGAGGAGCGTGAGGCCTAGAAGTAGGCCAACCGAACTTTTGGTGCAGGAGTAACACAAATCAACTCCTTGCCGCCAAGCCGAAAACGATGGAGAAGACCCATCACCAGTGCCACGACAGTGCACCGGAGACGTTCAATGCCCACAAACCACACCCCAGGTCCCTTCGAGGACGATAGTAAGAGATTTAAATATTGTAACGTCACCTTCACATGCAGAAACTCCAGTTGACGGTCCCTGATCAGGTGGGGGCTGCCAACACCAGGGTCCACTTGCTAACATCATCCTTGTTTGAGCCTGTCTACGTTATCTTTGCGCTGACTTGGACGTCGAGGGAGCATGGGGACCTTTCCCCCCAACAATTGGTTTTGGATTGGACGCTGAATCAGGATGTGTTTTCTCGGTTGGATGGGAAAAACAAGAGGAAGGGAAGAGACAAGGATTGGAAAATAATATTCCCAGCAATCATGAGAGTAGATATATTAGAGTTCTTAACTTCACCACACTTTACGTTTTCTTATTCGGAAGACCAATTTCTGCTGTTACGCTTCTCTTAGGGCCATGTCTCTGATCAAATGACATTCTTTTAGAACACAATTTCTGTTGGTACGATTCTCTTAGGTCTAGGTCTCCAATCAAACGACATTCTTTTAGGCTTGTCTTGCTAAATAAAAATCTTCGAAACTCTACACCTTTTTGGCACATTTTTTTTTGCCAGCCACGTCACCTAGGTCTCTGACCAAACAAGTCCTGTATGCATGGCACACACCTCACAAGCACTAAAACTAACAAAGAGTAAGTTGGTTCTTAGTTGTTACCATTCAGGCAAGCCAATATATATTATGAGAGATTATATTTGCTACCAATTATCAAGAATGCTGCACGCTACTCTTCATGAAACGATACATAGCCACACACTTTTCATTTGAAAGGAGCATGCGCATAACATTCAGGTTTTTCATTTTAGTATAGCATTCAGGTATTAGTAACAGTTTTAGCAGCAGCAGCAGCAAAAGATTTACCTTACAATGGCGAGCACATTCAGTCAAAGTCAGTTTTTGGGAATTTGGATGGAGGACACCGGCTTCGCCTCACTATAATATGCAGAGAACTCGGCACCAAGGAAATCAGTCTCTTCAGTGAAGTAGTCACCCAAAGGACGAGAGCGGTCAAGAACCTCGCCGACTCTCACCCGGAGGGACAGCGAGGTGGGGGGCGCCGAGCGTGACAGCCCGCGCGAACTCGCTGCAGCCGCCGAAGGCTTCTTTGCTGCAGGCCGTGGTCTCATCTTCCTGCATGCCTTCGACTGCAAGTCTGGAACAATGCGCCTTAGTAGCAGGACCGAGGACGAAGGCCAGGCCCCTGCCATGGCGGATCAAGTTAGCACAGATCATTACCCGACAGCACAACATTGACAGTTTCCACGTCTCAGAAGCAGCCTATAGCACTGTGTACATCCACATGACTACAGGATCTGCAGGGAACTTTGGCTGGATCTCATCTTCAAGTGCTTCACTGTGTCTTGGGGCTTCAGCTATACCGGGAAGTACAGGGGCTTCTCAACCATAGTGGCTGCACACTTTAGTAGTACTAACGCCTGTTTGGCTGAGCTCCGGCTCTAGATTACAGGCTCTTGAAGCTAGCTTTAATGGTATATCTAGATTTCAAAGAGAGTTCGTTTTAGATCATCATGCAGTATTTAGGCAATATCCATTATAGATACTAGTTAGAGTTTGTGTGGTATTCCTTTAGGATACGTAGAATACTTATCGGATACGAATAACCGTTTGCTCTCAATAAAAGGGCATCCCTGTAATCAGATTTTGTAAACATCAAGTGCGAATAACCTAATATCATGTTGCGCTCTCTGGGAAGTGGTGTCACCGGTGACGAGGCGACATCGGGTGCGATGGCAAAAGAGAGTTCCGCTGTTTCGCTGTATTATCCGATGCTCATGAAGAGCAATTATGGAATACGAGCAATTAAGATGAAGGTGTACATACGCGCTCAAGGAGTGTGGGACGTTGTCGAGGACGGCAACGTCGATGTGCGCAAGTATCAGATAGTCTTGGCGGCCATCTATGACGGTATTCCAGAGGTAACACTCTTCTTATTGGCCGAAAAGGAGACGACCAAAGTTGCGTGGAAGGTGTTGAAGACGATGCATCTTGGTGCCGAGGCCGCAAGAATCAGAAATTCGACAAGGCAAAAGTGAGGTGCTACAATTGTTAAGACTACGGGCACTTCGCTTTCGAATGTCGTAGCCGAGGAAGGAGAAAGCAAATGCGCATTTAATTGAGGCTGGTGCTGAAGTCGAACCGACATTGCTTTGATCCTGAGTCGAGTCCGTGGCGTTTAGTCTGGGACGTTGAGGAGATGTGTTCGCCGTCCTGTATTAAGTAACAGTTGGGTAAGTCGTAGTTGAAAATGACTGCCTTAATAAGTAAGTGCAAAAAGATTAGGGAGCGATTTGTTAGTAATTTTTGTGTATATAGTATATCGAGATGTTAAAGAGTGTTTATTTTGCGTAATCCTACAATATTTAGGAAGTATTCATTATGGATACTAAAACTTTTGTGGTATATCTTCAGGATACGTAGAATCCTTTCCGGATACGAATTGTCGTTTGCTCTCAATAAAACGGTACCCCTGTAATCAGATTTTGTAAACAATAGCAATAAAGGAGAGAAAAAAAAAAGGAAACACTGCCGTGCATGCAACACCAAATATCTTGTGTCTTTCTTGTCTACTTGTGCTCTTGATTCCAACGTATGCGTGTGTCCATCCCGTTGAATACATCACGATGCTCCAGCGCGAGCGTGTGTTCATCTTCCGGCGGGCTTTCTGCGTGTGTTCTGTCGAACGTGAACTTCTACCGAGCATGAACTTCTTTCGAACGTTAGCTTCTTCCGAACGCGAGCTTCGTCTTGTTTTGGGCCAACAGAAACTGCGAGAAGAAGCTAGTTTCTATATAGAAGAGCGGTTAAACTACCCAAAGGTAGCTCCAACATTCCTATACAGATACACATCCAACTCCGGCTTTAAAAACAAATGGAGCGTTGTGTGTTTAGCTCGCCGTCTCAGCTTCTCCCAAAAATAAGTTGGCAGCTGAAGCCTGACCAAACAAGCACTGAAAAACTGGAGCCCTCTTCCTCCTTTGAGTAACCTAATTATTATCTTCGAGGATTAAGATAAGCTATATGTGCATGGCATATTGCAACCTCCTAAAATTCGAGCTTTCAAAAATCTTTTGTGCAGATTAGGTTCTATAAAAACTTTACTAATTTTCCATGGTTTAATAAAACTTAAATGAGAATTTTTGAAATTAAAACCATTTAATTTGATTAATGTAAACTACAATTAAATCAAAACACAGTGTTAGTTGGGTTCCTTCTATTTCAATGAATTTTCCTGAATTTTCTTAACTTTTTTCGAGTTCGTTTTCTATTTGTTTTGCCTCATTTGAATTTTTAGTCTTTTCTTAATTCCAAAATCAATTTCCTTTTTCCTTTTCTCTTGTGGGCCAAATTGGCTTGGCTTATTTCCTCCTCTCTCCTCTCTCCTCTCTCGGGCAGCCAGCCCAGCTCTTCCACCCCAGCCCATACCCGTTTCTCGGCCCCACCACCCGCTTCGCTCCCCACTTGTCGCCCTCGCTCACCTCCTCTCTCAAGGCCAACATGCACAAAACCGTAGCTGATCCAGCCTCGCCACGCCACCGAGCAACACGTCGCCTCTCACTGGTCCTACTTGGCGTGCTTCCCACCTCTCAGGCGTATTCGCCCGGGACTCTACAGTGCCACCGCCCTAGTGTCTGTGCTACGCACGTCGCTCGAGGCCATAAATAGTCCTGGGGATCCTTGCATTGCACGTCCCTCATCCTCCTCTCTCTCTGTTGATTGAACCTCTAACGCTGGAGACCCACTATGCGCTGCCACCCGCGGCCTTCTTCTTCGAGTTTGGCGCAGCCCTTACCGCACCTACTCGTTCGCCGTCAAAGCTCCTTAGGCCGAGTTCCTTGGCTACAAAGTTTGCCTTGTCCTCCTCTATGCTTTGCACCCACCCATCGAAGCTCCTGTGCACCACGTCGCTGGTGCCATCCTTGTCTTCCTTGCGTCCGGTCGTGCTCTGCTGCCAAAACATTTCCATCATGTTCCTCGCCGCCTTGGTTTGTTTCTCGCGCCTCCAACCACGTCACTATGTGTCCCTCGTCTTGATCTAACCATCCTCTCTTTCGGTGTTGAGTTTCATCCCCGCCGCCGAGATGTTCTCCATCTCTCTCTCTCTGTCGCCGCCCTTCCTGGTCATTACTGCCGCCCGGTGATCTTCGCCGCCATCAACCCCACCTTCACCGTCCCCATCTCTTGTTCTACACGTGCTCACCTCCTCGTCGCGCCGCCGAGCAAGCCGCCATTGCCGCCGTTCTTCTTGCCAAGAACGACTGCCACCATTCCTCGCCGCCTTACCCGCGTGTCCACGTTCGCCTCATCACCCTCTCTCCGTTTTGTCCCTCCATAGCCTCCTCGATGGTCATCGCCACGCCGAGCCCACGTGCCCCGAGCACTACCGGCCATTGTGCCACACAAGCGACACATCACCGCTTTGCGTCGGGGCCACGCCGACCTCTCCATCCTTGTAGGATCGTTAATGGCAATTAGAGGAGGAGGGGAGCGAATGATCATGAAAGATTTTACACACTAACTCTCTTTTTAAAAATTTATTGCCAAGCACCGTGCAATTTCTAAGAGGAAATAGCACACGGAGAGAGACCAAGAATGGGAGCATGAAGACAATCACCGTAAATCGCTTGAATTAGATCTCACTTTTATTGCCGGATCATCAAGTTTGTAGCTACAAAATGCACTCACGGCACCCATCAAAACCCCGGACTAAATCACATGTATCACAACACCACAAGCACCTCACGTAATGCCAAAATCAGAGTCAAGCCATCTCAACTAGGGATGGCAATCGGTAGCCAGTGGTACGGGTAGTGCTCGCCATACCGCACTCCGACCCGAATTCCCCACTGTATACTGCGAAGGACGACGGGCGAAAAACCTCGAAAAACCTCGCCCATACCCGTCGCCCACGAGTACCCATCACCCGTAGGCATACCCGTTTACCCGCGAATAATGCATCGCCGCTGGGGTACCCATCGCCACAGACATGCTCGTTACCCACGAGCAATGCATACATCAAGTTCATCATAATTCACACATCAATGGTGCATCACACATTCAACAACTAATAAAGTTTATCACAATTCACATATCATGTTCGACAAGACAACTAATTAAGTTTAACAAATAAAATACAAATACAAATTGACATAGTTTCATACACATGTGGGTAGATTACGGGTAATCGGACGAAGCGAATGCAGTGGAGCTTACCCATGCCCATACCCGCATACAGATGGGTAAGAAATTGTGCCTGTTTTTATACACATGGGCAAAGAAAGACGTCCATACCCGCCTCCATTAGGGTATTCGCCCGCGGGCACGCGGGTAATCGGGCACAATTACCATCCCTAATCTCAACGCCAGATGAAAAACAACTCAGGTACAACACACAGGGCACCTCACCTCCTCCCGAAATTCTGTCCAGCCGCAACTAGCACCTCACCTCCTCCCAAAATCTCACGTACTAGAGCCTCCAAAACGTGGCCAGCATATGTGCAGACCACATCACCTACGCATACAGCGGGCAACGGCGATGTTGGCCCAAACAGAAGATAAACACACGCGAACGCAATAGAACACTCGAACGCGAACACAAGAACACAATAAAATTTTTTGTGCCACCGGAACAACAACCGTTTTTCTGATTTTCTCTTGCTCTATTGCTTTTGTTGTTCAAGTTACAAGATCATATATGCCCTTATATAGGCTGAGCACTTGGATTCTTTGATCCAACTCGGTTTCTGAGTAGGAAACCTACTCGGACATAAAGTAAGAAACCAAAACTAAATATGGAAAGCTAACAAAGGAAATAAACTAAATTTATCCGATACTGATTGCATCAGATCAAAACACCTATACTTGGCAAGTCTAGATTAATTTCCAACAATCCCCTAATCTAGACTTGCCTACTCTAACTTGTTGCGGCAATGGTCTCAACTACGACTTGCCCAATCGATACTAAACACAGGATGGCGAACACACCTCCTCAACATCCCGACACAACTCGGGGACGGCGAACACACCTCCTCAACGCCCCATACTCAACTCAACAGACTCGACTCAGGACGGCGAACACACCTCCTCAACATCCCGGACTCAACTTAGCATCAGAGTAACGCCGGCGCTATTCAGCATCGGCCACAATTAAATGTGCCTCCGCTTTCTCCTTTATGAGATTACAGCATTCAGAAGCGAAGTGCCCGTAGTCCCGATAGCCAGTAGCGGTGAATCTTCGCCTTGTCGAATTTGCGATTCTTCATGCCGAGTTGTTCGCGCCCTCTTTATTGGACTCGATTTCCACTCGCCACGAGTGAGTAGTAGATGCTCACCTTCCTCGTGCCGTTGTCCCTTTGTGCGCCTCGTATGCCTTCACGCCCAACCACCTCCACAATCGTCATCGTCATCATATGAGCAAATTGCTCAATGGTGGAGACGATCGGCAAGAATTTTTCGGGCATGGCACGAAGAAACTTCTTCACGACGGTCCACTCCTCCATCTTGTCTCCGAGGACACAAATCTCGTTGACGATGGTAGTCAGCTTCATGGCGAAGTCATTGATGGACTCAGTCTCCTTCATCTTCATTACATCGAACTCACTCATGAGAGTCTGCGCTCGTGCCTCCTTGACGCGGTCAGCACCGACGTGTATCTCCTTTAGAGTGTACCAAGCCTCCTTGGCAGTCTCATATTCGGCCAAGACCATCATCGTGGCCTCGTGCACGGCTTGGAATATGGCGGCGAGCCATCCGTCCTTGCGCTCATCGACCAGCTCTTTGCATTCCACCGCCGCCCACACCCCTTGTGCGCGCATGAACACCTTCATCTTCAACGCCCAAGAGCTATAATTGGTCTCAGTGAGCATTGGGTATTGGAAGGTTACCGAACCCACCTTCGCTGGTGCCTTGGATGCCGCCGTGTTCGAGGTGTCGTCACTGTCTACGAACTTCTGCGTGGACGGCATCTGCTACGACATGACGCGCTACACCTCTTGCACCTGAGGCGTAGCGCTGCAACCGCCAAGAGTTGTCGTCACCCGACCGAGCCACGCATTACCCGTCCGCGCCGCACAGCTTCTCCTCGCACCTCGCCTCCCGCACCTTTCTCTAATACTAATTGTTGGCCCAAACCGAAGACGAACACACACAAACCAAATGGAATCCTCGAACGCAAACACAAGAACACAACAAAAATTTTTGTGCCGCCGGAACAACAACAACTTTTCTGATTTTCTCTTACTCTATTGCTTTTGTTGTTCAAGTTACAAGACCATATGTGCACTTATATAGGCTGAGCACTTGGATTCTTTGATCCAACTCGGTTTCTGAGTAGGAAACCTACCCGGACACAAAGTAGGAAATCAAAACTAAATATGGAAAGCTAACAAAGAAAATAAACTAAATTTATCCGATGCTGATTGCATCAGGATCCTAACACCCTATACTTGGCAAGTGTAGATTAATTTCCAACAGGCGATGCCAGCACCAAAGTAGAAACAACTACATCCGCCTAGCACACACCCACGCATGAAATTATGTAGTCCGATCCCTACAAACTGTAGGGATACGGGTAGACTACACGAGCTGATAATTTTAAAATTTTATCACGTAAATCAGGATACCAAGCAAGCAAGAGATCACAGATCGTTACCCCCAGATGCATAGTACAACGGAAGAAGAGTTGGAGTAGTCTGGTCCAACGAAGAGCGCGTTAAAGTAGTGATCGTAGTCTATCTTCCACCGTGGTCGATCGTCCTCGTAGTCGATCGTCTCCTCCAGCAATCAATCGAGTTCCTCGCTAAGGTCGCGAATCGTCCTTTAGCGCAACAACAACCGTAGTAGCGTCTCTACGGTATCCACATGTCTAGGAAAGGAACAACTGTACGCCGGTGTGCTAGCACCAACTCGTACGGTAGGGCTCTCAAGAAGATGGCCGCTAGAGTTTCGGAGGAACAACTTCACTCAGGACTTTTGTGTGTCTTGTCTGTTACGTGAATCTCCCCTCTCCCAATAGCCTCAAGAATCTCCTTATATTGTGCCCGTAACGGATCCTATCCGAACACGTTTGATAAATCATATCTGTACTGGTTTGTTCCAACCAGTTAAGTGTGTGACCCTGTAGGTTCAAGCGTAATCGGTTGCAACCTGGAGACTCCTTTCCGATCACGAGTCGTCAGCGACACCTAGCAGGACATAATGATTCCCGAATACACACGAATTATATCGGACGCACGTTAATGCAATATGATCTAAGATTAGGTCTTTGTCACTAACGACTAGCTCGTATCTCTATACGACCAGATCGTATATAGTTTTGATCAGTTCGTAACACCTTACGACCGTGCTTCGATCGACTACGATCAGCTTGTATCTCTGAACGACCAGGTCATATTTGGTCTCGACCAGTTCGTAAATCCTTACGACCATGTTTCGACCACTTAGTCATCATGTTCAACCTGCCTATGGCCAGCTATATCTCCATACGACTAGTACGTATCTGATCGAACTAAAAGACCTGCTCATGTATTCTCCCTTTACCTCACGATATCTGGTTGAAATCTAGTTGAGATATTATGTCATCAATGGAATATTCAATACTTTCTCGATCGAGTGTCAGATAACTTCATGTGGTTGAACTCTTCGACCACCAGTGGCATGGCTATGCACTTTATTTATCTGACCACATAGAGGGGCCCAGAGATATCTCTCATGTTATGTTAGGAGGGGCAAATCCCTTATCCGACCAATTACATTCCTCCGTATGTTTCATAGCATACTCGAAAGCTACATTTATGGCTACCCAGTTACGGAGTAGCCCTTGGCAACCCCAAAGTGTACACTTACACATGTAGAAAACCATGCTGATCTCAGGTCTAAGTATTATCAATCATCATTGCTTGAGACCAACTGATGACACTTGAAATCATAACAATCTCAGTAGTGTCTCAAGGTGGGTCAATACAATACTATGTTCTCCAACATGTGTTCATATTATTGTTTCGATATCTCTATATCTATGACCGGTATAACATGGTCATCAATCAATACATGTGTTGGTCGATTGAGTCACTAGTGTTCTGATCAGTGACATCCGACCAGGGATACATTTAGAACAATATCATCATAAGTTAAAAGAGCTTCACCAATAAGTCATATATCAGTTAATCTTTATAACCATAGACGTAATAGAATCATCTCTAGGATATATCACCAACAGTCTCCCAATTGCACTAGAATAAATCAAATAGGTATCGAATCTAAGACAATGTAACACTCCAGCCCAACATGAGCCTAGAATGCTACTAAAATAACAATATAACAAATACAAATCTAAGACACTACAAAAAATTTCGGCAGAACCTCCTTTGTATAACTAAGTTTACCGGAGATTCCAATAGATGCTTATAAAATTATCACTATTTCAACATCCAAAGTTCATCGAAGCATTCATAAATAATCTACTCACTAAAACATAAGCAAGCATAATTAAAATTTACCACTCTCATTATTACAAATAAA
The DNA here is from genome assembly GCA_036346395.1 of Hsuehochloa calcarea. Classification (NCBI taxonomy): domain Eukaryota; kingdom Viridiplantae; phylum Streptophyta; class Magnoliopsida; order Poales; family Poaceae; genus Hsuehochloa; species Hsuehochloa calcarea. The sequence goes on along the minus strand of CM070611.1, from coordinate 16,299,901 downwards.
CCAATGCATTCAAGTATAGCCAAAGTTAATCCTTAAGCGCTTGTTTGTTATTAAGGTACGGTCTAAATGATAATTATCTTTTAAAGAATATGTGGTAGTGAGTGCAACCAAAGCAACCCTACTCCCTCCCATGCATCTCAGTCCGCAAACGAGGTACCTAAAAACACAACATCGCAAGAGTGAGTCCAAGACTCAAAGAAAGTACAAATAGTAAGACAATAGCCAACACAATCAGTAATTAACAACATCCATCCACATAACCCAATAAGAAATATGTCTCATGCTTATGCGATGCAAACAGTTCAAATGCACTTTTCTTTCTCTCTTTTGCATATACAGGTATATGGAGTGTGCATCCGTCGATGACACCCATGCTCGTGCCTTCTAGCACAGGGACCTTAGCCCATACTCCACAAGTATGGGGACCCAAAAGCCCATCATATTCATGACGGAGACCTCAATTAATGCTTGGTCACCACGTGACCATGCCTCCAATATGATATCATGATGCACATGGTCAATACTTTAAATCATCATGCATACATGAAACTTACGCATACTTCTAGCATTTACGGGCATTAATATCCATAACATTCAAGCATCCATGATTAACATAATATACTCATAACGTAGTAAACATGAACAAATGATCACACACAATTTACTACTCATCAGACTTGCCTTAACCACGAGAGAACGAGGGATGTACGAATGAGCCGCTCCCACACCGGTCCACCACCGAATAATAGTTATAACACATGCTAAGACATAGCAGCGGATCAAAACAACCTATATAACAACAACCATGGACTTGCAAAACTCCTAACTCGATCCCGACCCCAAACTCCTAAATATTGATCTGTCCCCTCGGTGGACAGTCAACTTCAAAATCCATATCTATTAGTACAGGGGTCCAAATAAGACGTTCTTAGACTTTCTGGAAAGATAATTAAATTCTCCAACTAAGTCTAGTTGGTGAGCCTTGTTGAATCGACGAAGTAATACCCCTACCAGGACAATTAAAAAAACATCAACTTCACGTCGGGTTTTCTGGACAGAGTACTAAAACTACCATAACTTTTGCTACGCAACTCGGAATGGGGCGATCTTAGACTCTCTGGAATCATGACAAAACCAAATACAATAGTATAGTTGGACAAGTCTCCTGATTCGGCCTCTTACTAATTCTTATATTCAGGTAAAGTTTTTCTAAGTTTTCTGTCTCTGCAATCGACAGCTTAGCAAAACAAATGACGGTAAAATTTCATAACTTTTGATTGCCAACTCTAAAAATTGTGTTCTTTTTTATCTTGGAAATCTTTCTGACTCCTCTACAATATTTATTTTGGGTGGCTTTTCTAATTCGGCCTATAAAAATTCATAATAACCAGACAATGCAATCTGCCACAACTCGTCGACTCTCCAGTCAACAAGTAAAACTACCAAACCTCGTAAACCGTAGGTACAAATCAGGTGATCTTGATGCCAAAAGAATGGTAAAGACGAGACCTACAATTTTCTAAGAGGTGATCAGGTCGGAAAATGAACGAACGCACTCCAACTCGACGAGCAACGCAAGACGCCAGAAGTGGTGGGAGAGGCGGCTCAAGTGGGAGGAATGGGGAGAGGAGGAGGATTAGGGTTTTGGGGGTGGGAACCCCCTTATGGCTGGCCACACTTGGGCCCCTCTTGGGCCGCGGCCCAAGCCCAATTTGTCGAATAAAAGCAGAAATCCCCCTTTCTTTTCAGGTATTTTCTCTTCTTTTATTGCCTTTTCTTCTCCCGGCTAAATTCCTAATTACTGATTAAATTCAGGGTATTACATTCTACCCCACTTAAACATAATTCGACCGAATTCTAACCATGGGTAACACACTGCACCAAAATTTACTAACACTTTACCATAATATCACGTGATCCAAGTGAATAACTCTAGATAAAGCCGAGCATGCGGACTCCATTTCTGTGTCGCCTCTCTCGGATCGATGTGTCCACAACACCTTGACGTACACCAACGCCCCGTGTCTCAAAGACCCGCCTCGACCTCTCCGTAATGTACACCATATGTGACTCGACTGTGAGGTCTTGCTCACTAGTTCGCGGCTCCAAAGAAATTTTATGCTCCGGGTTTCTCAATACTTTCTCAGCACCAAGACATGAAACACATTGTAGCACCGCACATGGACTCAGAAAGGTCCAGGTGTTGGGCTAGCTTCCCAATTCTCGCTTAATCAGAACGGTCCCACGCACTCGGGTTGAGCTTCCTTTGGTTCCAAATCACAGAATTTGCACGTAAACACATGGAACCCTTGTTCCATCTCTCAGTCGATCTGTTCATACTAACACGACAAACCTTCATTAAGTAGGGACGCACGACACCACTTATTTAAATAGCTTGAAATAATCAGAACTCAACTGAAAACAAGTATTCACAATGCAACCCAACCTTAACCGCCCTTCCTCTAAAGCACCCAGATCCAAAATCGAAGATTCATCAAGGAAACCTTTTCAGATTCCAACTAGACCGTTTGCAAATAAACACCACATGGGCCAACAGAGAATTCATTCAAATGCACATATCAAACACTCCATTTACTCCCCTAAACCGGCAAGAACCACCTTGCTGATCATAAAGTCAACTCAAATTGCACATGATCCCCATCATAAAACTCAATCAAACAAGCACCTCTCTCGCCGAGAAAACATTCTTTCCTCATAGGTTCTTTTAAGAAACAAATCCTTTCCCAAATCACAGGCTTCCAAATCATCACACTAATTCATTCTCTTAATCGACAATCCCACAACGACCCCCAAACCGAAAGAACAACCATACTCATTTAGAGGGAATATACTAATCCACAGAAGGTTTCTCTAGCCTCCACCTATACGAATGGAATTATTGTGACAAGTGGTTTCCCACACCTCAATAAAGATTGTTCGCCCGCGGCCACAACACCTCATTCTGCTACGGATAATCAACTGGAACTTCTCAGCGCACAATCTCATTTATTACATCAAAAGGGTTCTATCAAAGATCTTCACCCTATTGGAATCCTTTTTTTTTCTACTGCTACACATAGTCATCGAGCAACTAAGGGTCTAGTATAGATCACCAAACCAAAATTCCACCCCCAAGGCTCCTACAACTATGATTCGTTGTAACAGATACGAAACTGTCCAATCTACTGACTGAAAACTCACACAATCCAACATACTCAATCATTAGAACCGACCTGTAAACATATTATCGGCCCAATCAACTCTAGAAAGATTCTAACTTCCAGAGTATTACTCACTGAAACTATGTCATACTTAACAATGACTCCACAATTCCTGTTGTTTCTTTAACTGTCGTAATGATTAGATTACTCTGCTAATTCCCTCTCATTAAACCACAACATCATAAACCACCTACACAACCTCGTAAGTTCATTATCCATTTGTGATACTCTACTAAATCGATCAAGATTCCTATACTTTCGATAATTCCAACATTCCAGCATGAACGAGGGTTCCTGGATTATAATTCGCTATGAGTTCCACTAGTTGCAACACTATCAATTGTATTCCAACGACAAACATTCCATGGATTCTCTCCAAAAGTTATAGGTCAAAACCAATCCACCCTCTACCGTTCTTTACCTAAATTGGTTCATAAAACTTCACCACTACCATATACTTGTCCACCACCAACCAGCCTCATATAGCACTTTATAAGACTTGGCAAGACGAGTTAGTTAAACCCTTGCTCAAAAGGAAAGAGACAAACATACACAAATTTCAACACACAAGAAAACGTTGCTCCTGGGAGCACGAGTCCAAGAGAAACAACAAATAGTAATGATCTCAAAAACAAAATACGTGTCCACAGCTTGATCGCAAAAGTTCCACTAGATTCTCAAGCTCCATAAATTATAATAAAACATTGCTATGAAAATCCAAGAAACTCTTAAGTCAGAATGATAGAAAAGTTGCAAATTACAATTTTAACTCCAACCCCAATTACGTAAGGTACTTGTTTCTGTTAGCAAATAAAGCAATTTTCTTTGGTTCCATCATTACTTATAACCCAAACAAGAGGTGCATTTAAAATCAAATCACATTAATCACTTAAGAACCAAATAGAACCTCCTAATACGTCATATTGCTCAAATTAATTTCATCTACTACATAGATCATGAACTCCCAAAAGACCATGAATGCCAAACTGCAAATATTTCATTTAGTCGATAATACGAAAGACCATTAACTTACTTTCTCTCTAGAGGAATCATTACCACTCCAACGAGTCAGAATCTCTTGCAGACCATCTTACTAACATCAAGAATAATACCCTTTTTACAAGAATCATTATCATCATATCCTTCATTACAAAGCCCCAAGGGCTCACCAACAGTTCCATATTACTTGTATCATCTCATGCTCAATTGAGTGTGTACCAAATTCTTACACCCTCACTACAACAACCTCTTTAATGTAGAAGGAACCTACTACACACTTTAAGAGGTTACACCAAATCTCTATCATCAAAGGCATAATTCTATCAAATAATATCACCATCACGCAAACATAGATCACCTATTAAATCCTATCATAAACCCTTCCGAAAGAAACACAATAGATCATTCCATAATACTTCTTGTCGATATCATGGGGATATATTCCAGATCTTAGGATGATGTGACAATTGGCAATGGCTTTTACGGTTTGTCGTTTCATGAGTTTTCGACAAAGTTCAGGCATTCTGGACAGGGGCGGTCCGACCGGCCATAGCATGGCGGTCCGACCGGTCCCAAATCGGTCGGACCGGCCATGTGCGGCAGTCTGACCGGCGGTGACCAAGAATAGTCAAAACGAGCTGGGCCAAAAATAGGTGCTGTAGGCAAGTGAGGGGATCCCAATGCACTTGGTCTCATGATTTTTGGAGTCTCCAGTAAGAAGTTCTATTTGTTTAAAGTTTCCAGTAGGTTTCGGATTTTCAGGGGTTGAAAATCGGCTAAGTCCTTTCGGGCGGTCGGACCGGCATATGGCTGACGGTCCGACCGGCAAGGCCGGCGGTCAGACCGGCCCTGAGGGGCGGTCTGACCGTTTGTCACTTGAACGTCGTCCGTTGTGGCGGCGTTGTTCGTTGGTTAGGTCAAAGTCATGAGTTTCAGTGCATATGTGTTGCATGATGCATGTTTTGACTAACATGGGTCAAGTTGTGAAGAACTTGTTCCCGAATTCGTGTTTGCTTGTCTATGGTTGTGCAGGTTGCTTGGTGGTTAACGACGGTCAACGGCGAGGAGGATCGGGACTAGACTTGGAGAGTTGAGGTCCAGAACGATCGACGATGCCGGGTGAGGTCAATGACTCAAGCGTGACACAAGATGGACAAGGGTGGCCTATTGACGAATCCATGGCGCATGGTGAAGCGGTTTAGGTCAAAAGGTTAAAGACGGCGCTTTGCGAAGTGTGCGTGTGTGACCCATTTGTTAGTGGGCCTTAACGGGAGCCCAATGGAGTCAAACCCTAGGAGTTCTAGGCCTCCACTATAAATAGGAGGAGGTGGTGGCTGCACCATCTAGCTCTTTTATCTCTCGCCTCTTTTAGGTTTCAAAACCCTAATTGGCTTAGGGGAGTTGAGGTGGAGGCTAGGGCTCTTTATGGTTTGAGGTGATTTTCGTGATCTTGGATTAACCATCGATCCATGATGGTGTGGGTGTAATCCAACAAAGAATCACGAATTTAATCTATGCAAGGTTTGCTTGAGATAAGTCTCTTTTCGTTCTTGCTTTCAATTTCGTGATTTTAGGGCTTTCTTTGATCCGTGAGTTTTTGATTGATTCTTTCACGTGAATTAGCTTGCTGTGATATGTGTGAATCTATCTAGGATCATCTTGATTATCAATCACTCACGAACAAGCATTAGGATCAAGTTTTCGTTCTTACCCGGTTTTAGACCTTCAGTTACTCAATTAACAACTGTTCAGGATCTATCCAAGAATTATCATTATATTCGATTGGAATAGGTCCTCAATAGCATAGAGAAGGTGTGTGCAAAGTTTCGTGAAGTTTGGAGTCGAGAATCAAAAGTTAGACCTAATTGCAACTTCGTTATCGGTCGTTTTATCGCTCGAGTCTGCCGCCGACCGCCCCACACCAATGGGTCGACCGATTTGGATCGGTTAGACCGCCAAGATAACAATGGATCGACCGCCACCTCCGATTAGATTTGATTCTTGCTGATTTTTGTCGATTACTTAGGGTTTAATTGATTCAATACTAGTCTTCCACAGACTAGTATATTGATCTTCATAGCTTCATCATAGCTATTGGAGTGAAATTGTATTGAATTCATATTTTGTGAAAAAGTGAGCGTGCTCCTATTCACCCCCCCCTCTAGTCGCCTTTTCGGTCCAACAAGTGGTATCAGAGCCCGGTTAGTTCACTCTTGATCTTAACCAGTCACTGAACATTAGGCGATGGATAAGTTTTCTACTAAACCACATATCTTCGATGGGCACGACTATGCCTATTGGAAGAATCATATGCGAGTCTTTCTTGAGAGCGAGGGACAAGCTATTTGGGATGTTGTTCGAGCCCCGCTTGTTATTCCTGAAATTGCAACACCGGCCTCAACGATTCTTGTGGCAAACAACAACAAGGCCAAGAATCTTTTATATGGTGCGCTTGGTAGACAAGAATATGATCGAATTTGTAATCTTACCGCTGCGCACGAAATTTGGAACACTCTCGAAACATATCATGAGGGTTCGTCCCAAATCAAAAAGGTGCGCCAAACAGTTTACAAGCGTGAATACAACAAATTCGAGATGCGTCCTGGAGAGAGCATCGATGACATTTTCAGTCGCTTTAACAAAGTGATTAATCAAATGAAAGCTGTTGATATTGAATATTCTCAATCTGAAAATGCCACCCATCTCTTGGCTGCAATCAACACCAAGGAGTGGGAGATGAAGGCTACTGCTATAGAGGAAAATGTTGATCTTTCAAGTCTTACTTTAGAATTTCTTTATAGTAAACTCAAGACTCATGAAATTAAAAGAGTTGATCATCCTAAGAAAGACAACATGGCATTGATAGCTGATCCTCTCAAAAGGTCTTCTGATGGTACTCTTGAATCATTTTCTGATTTTTCTTTTACTTGTTTATCTGCGATTCATGAGGAGGAGCTTGAAAGTATTCCTGAAACAGAGTTAGCTCTCCTAGCTAAAAAATTCACACGGGCCTACAATAATGTGAGAAACAAAAAGAGAGGTGGTCCGATGACATGCTATGAATGTGGTGAGCTCAACCATATCCGGGCAAATTGCCCCAAGCTGAAAGGTAAGAGCAACCATATAGAAGAAAAGCCAGTTTGGAAGAAGCCTCCTTTCAACAAATCAAGGTATGAGGCTAATAAGCTTGTGAAGGCCGCTCACCGGGTCCTTGCCGCTTTTGAGGATCAATCCTTGAGCGATGTGGATTCCGGGAGTGAGGAGGACAAGGAGAAGGAGATCCCTTAAGGCAAAAAGAAAGGGAAGGCCAAGGACTTCACTGGCATGTGCTTCATGGTCGAATCGATTTACATTGATGATGATGATGTATCTTTTCTTATGATGAGCTTTCGCTAAATATGATTCTATAGTTGAGCAATTGCTTAGTCAAGATGAAGCGCTAGAATTTGTTATGACAAAAAATAAGAAATTAGAGTCAAAGATTAACAAACTGAAAGTAGAGCTTAAAAATGCTAAGACTCTTGAACCTGATGAATGTTTATCTTGTCATACTATGCATTCAGAAATTGCCAAGTTACAATCTGCTTATAATATTTCTGTACAACAACTTGAAAATGCTAGATCTGAACTAAATGAAATTAAAAGTGCTCCTTGTGAAAAATGTTTAGAATCTAGTAAATTGATTGCTTTTGATGTGTTTGATTCTAGCCCTTGCACTTCATGCTTAGAAAAAGAACGTGAAATCAAAGATATCTTAGAAGCTGCTAGAGTCAAATATGCTAAGCTTAAGGACAATACTGAAAATACTACTTGTGCTTCTTGTTCCGCTCTTAAGCTTGAAATTGCTTTATATAAGGAGAAATCTAAGGATAAAACTTGTGATGCTTGTGTTAATTTGAGAAAAGAAAATGCTTGCCTTCATGATACATTAGAGAAATTTTCTAAAGATAAGAAACAGCTTAAACATGATTCTTGACAAGTCTAAAACTCCTTATAAGAAGCAAGGGTTAGATTCAATTCTTTTCAAGACAATTCAAAGCCAAAAGTCATTCAAGTCTTGGAAAATGGTTTAATTGAATTCAAAACTCAACCCGCAAAACATCTTTTAAATCTGCAGTTTTGCCCAACCTTGTATTAATTCAAAGGGTGCTTCTTGTGGTGGTACTAAGTACCATTGCACTTATTGCAAGAAAAGTGGGCATTTGATTGAATTCACATGAGGTTGAAAATGATAGGAAAAATCTTGATAGAATTTTATTCAGCAATCTAGAGCTTTTATGAGACATGGTAACACCGAAAAGAATAAACTCGATTAGGATTTTCTCACATGCTAATCATTATGTTTGTGGATTTCATGTGGATATGTTCCGATCTTAGGATGATGTGACAATTGGCAATGGCGTTTACGGCTTATCGCTTCACGCTTTCGACAAAGTTACAGTGCTTATCGATAGGCGGTCCGACCGGTCCTTGCACGGCGGTCCGATCGGTCCCAAATCGGTCGGACCGGCCATGTAGGGCGGTCGGACCGCGATGACCAAAGTGGTCAAAATGAGTCGGGCCAAAAATAGGTGTTGTAGGCAAGTGAGGATCCCAATGCACTTGGTCTCATGATTTTGGAGTCTCCAAGAAAAGTTCTATTGGTTTAAAGTTTCAGAGGTTTCGGATTTTCGGGGTTGAATTTCGCTAAGTCCCAAGGCGGTCCGACCGCTCATTGTGGAGCGGTCCGACCGCCATGGGCGGTCCGACCGCTCACCCGAGCGGTCGACCGCAGATCGACTTGAACGCCGGCCAACTTCGTGGCGATGTTGATTGGTTAGGTCAAAGTCATTGGTATCGTGGCATATGATTTGCATGATGCATGTTTTGACTAACATGGGTCAAGTTGTGAAGAACTTGTTCCCGAATTCGTGTTTGCTTGTCCGTGGTTGTGCAGTTGCTTGGTGGTCAACGACGGTCAACGGCGAGGAGGATCGGACTAGACTTGGAGAGTTGAGGTCCGTAACGATCGACGATGCCGGGTGAGGTTAATGACTCAAGCGTGACACAAGATGGACAAGGGTGACCTATTGGCGAATCCATGGCGCATGGTGAAGCGGTTTAGGTCAAAAGGTTAAAGACGGCGCTTATGCGAAGCGTGCGTGTGTGACCCGCTTGTTAGTGGGCCTTAACGGAGCCCAATGGAGTCAAACCCTAGGAGTCTAGGCCTCCACTATAAATAGGGGAGGTGGTGGTCGCACCATCTAGCTCTTTTCTCTCTCGCCTCTTTTGTTGCGAAACCCTAATTGGCTTAGGGAGTTGAGGTGGAGGCTAGGGCTCTTGATGGTTTGTGGTGAATTTCGTGGTCTTTGATTGTCTATCGATCCATGATGGTGTGGATGTAATCCAAATCAATCACGAAATCAATCTATGCAAGGTTTGCTTGAGATAAGTCTCTTTTCGCTCTTGCTTTCAATTTCGTGATTTTAGGGCTTTCTTTGATCCACGAGTTTTTGATTGATTCTTTCACGTGGATTAGCTTGCTGTGATGTGTGGTAACCCATCTAGGATCAATTTGATCATCAATCACCCACGAGCAAGCGATTGATCTAGTTTTCACTTTTGCCCTGCTTTGCACTCTTCTTCAATCGATCGTAAAAGATATTTGTTCGCCCAAGAATTATCATAATTGTTGATTGAATAGGTCCTTAATATCATAGAGAAGGTGTGTGCAAAGTTTCGTGAAGTTTGGAGTTGAGAATCAAAAGTTAGACCTAATTGCAACTTTTTCATCTGGTCGCTTTTACTGCTCGAGCTCACGGCCGGACCGCCCCACACCGTAGGTCGACCGATTTTGGTGCCGGTCCGACCGCCCCACACCGAGGTCGACCGATTTTGGTGCCGTCGGACCGCCAGATAATGGGCCGGACCGACCGCCACTCGTTAAGATTTGATTCTTCGATTTTTGTCGCATTGCTTAGGGTTTAATTGATTCAATACTAGTCTTCCAACAGATCGTATATTGATCTTCATAGCTTCATCATAGCTATTGGAGTGAAATTGTGTTGAATTCATATTTTGTGAAAAAGTGAGCGTGCTCCTATTCACCCCCCCTCTAGTCGCCTTTTCGGTCCAACAATGTTTCTAGATATCCTAATTCTCATGTTCTTCAGGCTGGCGGTCTGACCGCTGGTGGTCACCGGCTCGACCGATGAGTCACGGTCCGACCGCCGTAACAACGCCGGCCGACCGCCTCGGACAGAGACTTGTAATGTCACTTTGGATGAGACTAGCCCTGGAGCTAGATCCGTTGTTACAGATGATTCACAGGTGACAGAGAGCATTTTTGTGGAGGAAGATGAGGACGAAGCTGATATCTGTCCTTCATCTGCTGCTGCTGAGGTGCCCATATTGATACAAGAACCTGCTACGTCTACTTCACCTACAGTTGAGACTCCTGCTGCATCATCTGTAAGGTTATGGGTAGGCTACACTAGCGCAAATTAATAAAAATTCTACCCGTAAACCAATATCACTGCAGTTATAGATCACGGTCTTACCACTAGACGTGCAGATGCGAAACCGATGCAAAGACGTCAGTAGGCAGTAGTCGCACTAAGTTGATGCAAAGACGTCGGGCGAGTAGTCGTATTACTTCCTCGTCCTCGTCGCGGCGTCCCACGTACAGCTCCGCTCTTGCGGTTCGTCCAAACGCTACAGATGCAGTGCCTCCAAAGGTATCCACACGTACGGGAGGAAGCGACGCACGCCGGACTGCTAGATCCGCGCGGGCGACTAGGGCGTGGGAGAGGTGGCAGCTAGGGTTTGAGGATGTCACGGAAAAACTTCTGAAACTCCTGTGCGCCCTTGCCCTCGTTTTATAAACGTCCTTACAATGGGCTTCTACTAATAGAGGCCCATTAGGACTCAATGCCCGCCTAATTCGGATCTAATCCAATTAAGCTTCACTTCTTAAGTGTGTGACCTCTAGGTTCACGTATGTTTAGACATGACACGAGTATACGTACTTGGTCAATAGTTGGTAGCGGCTCTAGGAAGACGCCCCAACTCCTAAACGCATACAAAGATCATATCCGACGAACCAACACAACGTTATGTACATGCCAATCCCTTTGCTCACGATATTTGGTCGAGCTCCAAGCTGACCACTCTTTCTCGATCTTGTGATTCGGAATACCTTACTAGGTTAACTCTTAACCTTAAGTAGCATGGCCATGCATTTCGGATCCGATCACTCGAGGCCCGAGATATCTCTCTCGTAGAGAGGGCAATCCCATCTTGATCGACCATGCCTCGCAAAGATGCTTCATGACAAACCCGAAAACTACCTTTATAACTACCCAGTTACGGAGTAGCGTTTGATAGCCCCTAAGTAGGTCGATTCACATCTCAAGTTTATGCGACAATCTTAGGTCTAAGGACAAGGCGTACACATTGTGTAGAGAGAACCATAAGTAAAATTGTTATGTCTCAAAGTTGGGTCGGTCCAACCCCATGTTCTAAACATGTGTCGACATTATTGGTTTGACATCTCCATGTCTATGACCAGTGAAACATAGTCATCAACCGATACATGTGCTAATCCATCATTCATTTGTGTCCTCACATGAACTCTGACTAGGGACAACTTTAGAATAACCATACAAGTAAAGAGTTTCACAAACAAGTCACATACTTGTTAATCAACATAAAGGAAATATTCAAGGAACATTTATTAAATCATGGATACAACGAAATATCATCATCTCTATGATTGCCTCTAGGGAATATCTCCAACATCATCATCATCATCAGCAGAACCTGCGGAGGTCGAAGAAACGATATCTCACCCGGGCCCACTTCGTGATTCAGAGACAAAGATCCTCCTGATCGTATAATAGGTAATCTACATGAGCAAGTCACTCGCTCCAGGTATAAAGATCCAAATATCTACTCTCATTCTGCTTTTGTTGCTTCTTTTGAACCCCGCGATATATCACATGCTTTATCTGATTCTAGCTGGGTAAATGCCATGCATGAGGAGTTAGAGAATTTTGAAAGAAACAAGGTTTGGAACCTAGTAGAACCTCCTAGTGGTCATAATGTTATAGGAACCCGTTGGGTGTTCAAGAATATACAAGGTGAGGATGGTTCTGTCGTTAGAAACAAGGCCAGATTGGTAGCTCAGGGTTTCAGCCAAGTTGAGGGGTTAGATTTTGATGAGACATTTGCTCCTGTTGCTAGACTAGAAGCCATTCGCATTTTGCTCGCATTTGCTGCATCAAAAGGTTTTAAATTATATCAGATGGATGTTAAAAGTGCCTTTTTAAATGGTTTCATAGAGGAGGAAGTGTATGTTAAGCAACCCCCGGGTTTTGAGGATCCCAAGTATCCAAATCGTGTTTTCAAGCTATCCAAAGCCTTGTATGGTCTTAAACAAGCCCCTAGAGCCTGGTATGATAGACTTAAAATCTTCTTGCTTAAAAATAATTTTGAGATGGGTAAAGTAGATAAAACTCTATTCATTCTTAGGCGTGGAAATGACTTTCTGCTTGCTCAAATTTACGTGGATGATATTATTTTTGGTAGTTCTTCTAATGCTCTTGTTTCCAGCTTTTCTGAGACTATGTCCAGGGAATTTGAGATGAGTATGATGGTAGAACTCAATTACTTTTTGGGGCTTCAAATCAAGCAATGCAAGGAAGGAACTTTCATCCATCAAACAAAGTACACTAAAGATCTACTCAAACGCTTTGACATGGGTGACTGCAAGCCAATCTCCACTCCCATGGCAACTTCGACTGTTTTGGATCCAGATGAGGAAGGAGAAGTCGTGGATCAATGCGAGTACCGCAAAGATGATCGGCTCCTTCAGATCCGACGGCCTCGAGACCGGACATTCACTTCACGGTATGCCTTTGTGCAAGATTTCAGCGCCTCCGAACTTCCCATCGCTAAGCCGTTAAGTTTATATTCGTGTATTTACACTCTACCCTCTTATATGGCATTTGGTATTCCCGCTCTTCACTTTGTCCATTAGGGTTTTTAGATTCGATTTTATGGTCGTTTGTTAGATAGGAAGAGTACCTCGTGCACTGTCACTTCCTAGGCACTTCTCTTGTATCTTGGTCTTCTAGGAAGCGTCTTACTGCACAATCCATCACAAGCGGAGTATGTAGTCTCACGCTAGTTGTCAGAGCTGATTTTGGGGATGACGTCCACTTTGAAAGATTATGGGTTAAATTTTGCTAGTGTTCCTCTTTTCTGTGATAACACTTCTGCTATTAATATTGCTAAAAACCCAGTGCAACATTCTAGGACTAAGCACATAGACATTCGCTTTCACTTCCTTAAAAATTATGTCGAAAAAGGGGATATTGTGATGCACTTCGTGGAGTCTAATGCTCAATTGGCAGATATCCTCACCAAGCCTTTAGACTCAACTAGGTTTGCCACCTTGAGAAGCGAGTTAGGGGTAATTTATCCCTATGGGTTGGTCTGAGGGGGAGTTCGATCTTTTCTGATCTTTCCTTGTTCCTTTGATCTTTTATTGTTCTTTTTTCTGAACTTAGTGATCTTTTTGAACTTTTTAGATTTTAGGCTTTTTTATTGCATCTCATTGTATCATATTGCATTCATATGAAAAATATAACAAGTGGTATGAAAAATCCAAAAAGATGCATTGTAATATAAGATTTTCTGCTTATCTTTTAAAATTGATGAAGCTTTGCCTATTACCCTTTGGAGCTTTAGTATTTCAATTCGTGCTCAATGTCATGTCTAGTTCTTTGACTTGCTAGAATTATCATGCTTTTACATGTGTAGCTAAGTCTTTGCTATATGAGCTAGAACTTTAAAACAACTCGAACTAAGAAATTGTAATTTGTGCATGTTTTAGCAAGTTGCACAATTAGTACTCCTCTTGTGATATTGACCCTGTCAGAATTGCTTTGTTAGCTCTTTGATCTAAAATTGACCATTACTTGAGCTTTTGTGTTCTTGAGATTCTAAAACTGCTCATGTGAAAAATGAAAATCAAGATTGTCTTATGCTTAAATTGTGCCAAACTATTCTTACGAGACTGCTTGTCAAATGACATGAACTTGGAGATAGTTTGATGAACCAGACGATCTCATGGGGACTGCTTGTCAGAAATGACATGAACCTCAAGATTTGTCGCCCTGGTAGAAGCTTAGAAAGAGTTTGTGGATGGCTCCTAGTCCAGGATCTTCTTTACTAAGATATACCTTTAATCAACTTCCGTCAAGCTTAGGATGAGTTTGTGGATGGCTCCTAGTCCGGGATCTTGTCACTAAGTTAGATCACTAGTCAACTTCAATATTCAATGCATATGAGAAAAATATTGACAAATGGGCTTTTACAAAATATTGAGCAAAATGATTCAATACAGGACCCGATTGACTCTTAATATGGTCTTTGTTAGATTTTTGATCTCACTTTGACATTTTGACATGGCCAATTTCACTTTAGAATCCCTGTTGATGAACTTGCTGAATTTGAAGCGTTGCTTAAATTGATCAAATCTACTGCTTTACTTTTGAGCGTTTGTGCTTAGCTTTGATATACATGTCTTACCATGATCTCACTAGCGCTGTCAGGCTTGATATGATGTTTGTGCAATATTAGAGATACTAGCTTGTTCTTTTGGGTAATCTCCAAAGCTTCTTTTAATCAAAAATTAAAAAATACAAAAATAAAGCCACTCCATTGCACTTCATGCATACTCCTTCTTATGCTTCTTTTGTTTTTGCTTCTTTCTTTATTCTCTACTTGTTATCTCTGGATAAGAGGAAGGCGTGATTCCTTGATGAATCCATTGTCAAAGGGGGAGAAGATGTGTTAATGAGAAGATATTTCATGTTGGGGAGAAGGGAGAAGATTATGCATAGGGGGAGAAAATTTTGGAGATGTATATCATTGGTTTTACAAAGAGGGAGATGATATATAAAAATGATAAAAAAAGGGGAGAAACTGAAAATTTAAAAGTTTCTGAAATTTGAGGATCATAGTGAGCGGGAGTTCTTGAGTTGCATTCTTATTGTTTTATTGAATATTCTGAACTTGAATTGCATTCATTTATCCTCACAATGATCATAGGTCAATTGAACAATTGTTCTTTCATATGGACCTCATGTGAGAATTTTGACCCTTTTCTGGAAATCAAAGTTTTTATGCTTTCTTTTGCCTTATCTCACATGCTTATACTATTCTGATGCCAGCTTGGTCTTTTACATTGCTTTTTCTTGCTTATAGACCAAGTTGTGCCTTTGTGCGAAAACGAAAGTACTTTACTTTTCAAACCTCCAAATTACATTTTCTGGATTATTGCCAATGTGTTCATCAAGGGGGAGATTGTGGATATCATGGGGATATGTTCCAGATCTTAGGATGATGTGACAATTGGCAATGGCTTTTACGGTTTGTCGTTTCACGAGTTTTCGATAAAGTTCAGGCATTCTGGACAGGGGCGGTCCGACCGGCCATAGCATGGCGGTCCGACCGGTCCCAAATCGGTCGGACCGGCCATGTGTGGCGGTCTGACCGGCGGTGATCAAGAATGGTCAAAACGAGCTGGGCTAAAAATAGGTGCTGTAGGCAAGTGAGGGGATCCCAATGCACTTGGTCTCATGATTTTTGGAGTCTCCAGTAAGAAGTTCTATTGCTTTAAAGTTTCCAGTAGGTTTCAGATTATCAGGGGTTGAAAATCGGCTAAGTCCTTTCGGGCGGTCGGACCGGCCTATGGCTGGCGGTCCGACCGGCAAGGCCGGTGGTCAGACCGGCCCTGAGGGGCGGTCTGACCGTTTGTCACTTGAACGTCGCCCGTCGTGGCGGCGTTGTTCGTTGGTTAGGTCAAAGTCATGAGTTTCAGTTGTGAAGAACTTGTTCCCGAATTTGTGTTTGCTTGTCTATGGTTGTGCAGGTTGCTTGGTGGTTAACGACGGTCAACGGTGAGGAGGATCGGGACTAGACTTGGAGAGTTGAGGTCCAGAACGATCGACGATGCCGGGTGAGGTCAATGACTCAAGCGTGACACAAGATGGACAAGGGTGACCTATTGGCGAATCCATGGCGCATGGTGAAGCGGTTTAGGTCAAAAGGTTAAAGACGGCGCTTTGCGAAGCATGCGTGTGTGACCCGTTTGTTAGTGGGCCTTAACGGGAGCCCAATGGAGTCAAACCCTAGCAGTTCTAGGCCTCCACTATAAATAGGAGGAGGTGGTGGCTGCACCATCTAGCTCTTTTATCTCTCGCCTCTTTTAGGTTTCAAAACCCTAATTGGCTTAGGGGAGTTGAGGTGGACGCTAGGGCTCTTTATGGTTTGAGGTGATTTTCGTGATCTTGGATTAACCACTGATCCATGATGGTGTGGGTGTAATCCAACAGCAATCACGAATTTAATCTATGCAATGTTTGCTTGAGATAAGTCTCTTTTCGTTCTTACTTTCAATTTCGTGATTTTAGGGCTTTCTTTGATCCGCGAGTTTTTGATTGATTCTTTCACGTGAATTAGCTTGCTGTGATATGTGTGAATCTATCTATGATCATCTTGATCATCAATCACTCACGAACAAGCATTAGGATCAAGTTTTCGTTCTTGCCCCGTTTTAGACCTTCTGTTACTCAATTGACAACTGTTCAGGATCTATCCAAGAATTATCATTATATTCGATTGGAATAGGTCCTCAATAGCATAGAGAAGGTGTGTGCAAAGTTTCGTGAAGTTTGGAGTTGAGAATCAAAAGTTAGACCTAATTGCAACTTCGTCATCGGGCTGTTTTTATCGTTTCGAGTCTCACGGCCGACCGACCCACACCAATGTCGATCGATTTAGACGGTCCGACCGCCAAGATAACAATGG
Organism: Hsuehochloa calcarea; assembly: GCA_036346395.1. Classification (NCBI taxonomy): domain Eukaryota; kingdom Viridiplantae; phylum Streptophyta; class Magnoliopsida; order Poales; family Poaceae; genus Hsuehochloa; species Hsuehochloa calcarea. The sequence continues at coordinate 16,282,823 of CM070611.1, read as the reverse complement.
CCGACCGCCACCTCGATTAGATTTGATTCTTGCTGATTTTTGTCGCATTACTTAGGGGTTTAATTGGATTCAATACTAGTCTTCCGCTGTACTGGTATATTGATCTTCATAGCTTCATCATAGCTATTGGAGTGAAATTGTGTTGAATTCATATTTTGTGAAAAAGTGAGCGTGCTCCTATTCACCCCCCCTCTAGTCGCCTTTTCGGTCCAACACTTCTGTTATCTCAGTAAGATTCCAGCGGTCAACTTGTTCTAGAGATTATCTGATACACAAACCACACTATCAAAGCAAACTTTACAAGGATATGCAGCCACAATTCGTCATCATAAAACGCACGTGAGTAAATCATTTTCAAAAGGTCAACCCTTCACCTATTAGGAATGCTCACACCAATTTAGTACACACTAGTTCCAATCTGGAGGTTATCATAGACCATTGGAGATTACCCAACCATGGATGAATTCATGGTCCTTTCTCTATTTGTATTCCCACGGACATACATAAGATCATCAAACAGCCAATCAAAGAAAATTCCATATCATTATCTACTGAGACAACAGTCGAGCAAATCCTTATATTTCTCATTCTACACAATTAGTTTATCCCATCGAAACCAAATAATCCAACAAGTTTAGCAAACTACGCAATTCTAATGATCGACCATCTCACCAACGTTCCACTCTTTTAATAACTCTATTGATCCCAACCAAGTATAGTCGTACTCATAATCACGGCTCATCAGAAACTACTAGAGGACAACATCGACTTACTCGATTTCACTTCTAAGGATACCCGTTAGGATGTATTATGCACCACATCATGGACCCAACTTGATATCCCATATCATATCCATTAATTTCTTTGATTGTAACCTCTCGCTTAACCATGAGAAAACATCGCTAAAGGATTTAATATTTTCTTTCATAAAAGAGAACCATTCAACTTCAATGCTCAGAATGCCCAAAAGAGTTACATTGAGTCAAAACTTCCACATACTAAAAGACTTGCAAAAGCAAGCTTTCATTATCCAAATCATCAAATGAAATAAATGGGTCACGCTTACCATTAAGAAAGACAAAAGTCCAATACAAAGGTCAACCTTGACAATTAACCAAGTTTACCATTCATATAGGTAATTCAACAATTGGTTAAACAATAGTGGCTTTAAGAGACAAATTAAACCAATGGAAACACATCAACCTTTCTCAAATCGAACATCAACCGTAATGAACTAATAACCCAATGGAAATTCATCAGCCACAATTGGACTAGAGTTGATCAAATTTCAAATTCAACGAAGAGAGCAACTTTTCTACAGATAATCACTTTCAATGTTTGTACTAAGATATCCGAGGTAACCACTTCACTATTCTCTTACTACGAACGGTGGTGTAACCTGGTAAAGCCCAGGGTTACAACCACGACCTCAACCTTTCAACATCAGCCATCCTTACACATAACTCAGGATAATCAATTAATTAGCAATCATGCTAAATTCATACCAGTATTCATCAATACAATATCACATAAACGTAAATGCAATGCTTTGCCCATTCCCATCTACTGTGCACCGTGTGTCAAGTTTTAAGTTAATTAACCATTAACAGATTTTTAGCAAATCAAGTTATTTAAGTTACTAACCTATTCACCACGGACCTAAAGCCCGCTCGATACTAATCAGAATAACACAAATTTCAACATGAGCCCGAATGCTACTAAAATAACAATATAACAAATACAAATCTAAGACACTACAAAAATTTCGGCAGAACCTCCTTTGTATAACTAAGTTTACCAGAGATTCCAATAGATGCTTATAAAATTATCACTATTTCAACATCCAAAGTTCATCGAAGCATTCATAAATAATCTACTCAGCTAAAACATAAGCAAGCATAATTAAAATTTACCACTCTCTTTATTACAAATAAACCAATGCATTCAAGTATAGCCAAAGTTAATCCTTAAGCAGTTTTCTTGTTATTAAGGTACGGTCTAAATGATAATTATCTTTTAAAGAATATGTGGTAGTGAGTGCAACCAAAGCAACCCTACTCCCTCCCATGCATGCCGTCCGCAAACGAGGTACCTAAAAACACAACATCAGCAAGAGTGAGTCCAAGACTCGCAAAGTACAAATAGTAAGACAATAGCCAACACAACTGTAATTAACAACATCCATCCACATAACCCAATAAGAAATATGTCTCATGCTTATGCGATGCAAACAGTTCAAATGCACTTTTCTTTCTCTCCTTTGCATATACTGAGATATGAGTGTGCATCCGTCGATGCACACCCATGCCTGTGCCTTCTAGCACAGGGACCTTGAAGGACCAAAATGGCAACAGAGGGGGGGGGGGTGAATGATGCCTTAAAAATTAAGAACTCCCCTTTACTGTATTTAAAGAAACCTACAAAGCCCTCTGGAAATCTCAAGAAGAGTGAAGCAAGATCGAGAACGAAACAAACTTCAAGATTCTCGCGTAAATCGAAGTCTGATTTTACCTATGGTAGTTCCGCATCATGTAGTTCCGGTTCAATGGAAGTTCCGCTAGCGGTAGTTCCGCCGTGGACAATCGGAAGTTCCGATTGTCCTGACCGAAGAACAGTGCGCTCGGGTTTTGCCTAAAAATCCGAAATACTAAATCTTGAATGCTCTTCTCAGGTCAAGTTTCACAGGACATCATCCTAAACAACATCTTGACCTCATGGAGAAGAATCGCAGACAAAGATCCAATAATCAAAGCAAAAACGGATTTCTTGAGTATTAGGCAAGAACAACCGAAAACCCACAATTTGCAAGATTCTTAGAGTCTCGGCTCATGAGACTTTGAAGATATATTAGCAATAACAATAAGACTCTAGATATCAAGTTTCATGCCATCTCATAAGACGAATCAAAAATTTCATCAAAACCCTAGCTATTCAAGAGAAGAACAGAGAGAATGGAAGAGGCATAAACAAAACCAAAACCTCAGGATTTCATTGATAGGAATCACAAGATTACAGAGGGAAACACAGAGGAATAATTACACAAGTTTTTAGTTCATCCTCTCCAACTCAATAAACTCTCAAAAAGCAAAACAACCTCTCCAAAGGCTTTTTAGCTAAAGCTAACCCTAATTTTCTCTCTCAAAAAGTCTAACCCTAACACCAGGGGTTCACCTCTATTTATAGCCCTTGGCTAACGGGTCTCAAACCCATTAGGCCCGCTACACCCGAACGGAACCGCCTCCACTTGTGCCGCTTTGCGAAAAGACCGCTTTCTCCTTGCGCACCTTCCGAAGCCTCCGTAGACACCTTGCTGTCCTTGACTCGCAACCACCTCAAGATTCACGCCGCCTTCGACACATCCCGACCGCTCGACCTCAACGCCGCCGCGCTTAGTCCGATCACCTCGTGTCTCGCCACGACTTCGCCTCGATGTCCCGCAACAACACGCATAAAAACACATCACATAGCATTGCCCAATACCATAACATCAATATTTGTACAAGACTCAAACTCATACAAACTCAAAATCACAAACTATGCCTTTCTGCACAGTTCTGCCGATAATCGGAAGTTCCGCCTTTACCATTGCGGAAGTTCCGATTATCGGAAGTTCCGCACTTCCCATTTCGGAAGTTCCGATTATCGGACCGTCCGCACTTCGTGTTTGAAGATCCGATTGTCGCCACAAAGACAACACTCTTGTCAGTATTTTCGGACGTTCCGCGATCCCAGGTGCGGAAGTTCCGATTACTCATAACAGAACTCAAATGTCAGGATAATCGGAAGTTCCATTTTACCACAGCGGAAGTTCCGATTATCGGAAATTCCGTTTTCCAGAACCGGAAGTTCCGCACTTACAGAAACAGATCAGCAGAAACGCAAACGCAATGATTTCAATCACAAACTTCACCACAACACAACACGCATCACTCATACGGACCCTACTCACATGGTCTCGACACCTTAGCCCATACTCCACAAGTATGGGGACCAAAAGCCCATCATATTCATGACGGGACCTCAATTAATGCTTGGTCACCACGTGACCATGCCTCCAATATGATATCATGATGCACATGGTCAATACTTTAAATCATCATGCATACATGAAACTTACGCATACTTCTAGCATTTACGGGCATTAATGTCCATAACATTCAAGCATCCATGATTAACATAATATACTCATAACGTAGTAAACATGAACAAATGACCACACACAATTTACTACTCATCAGACTTGCCTTAACCACGAGAGAACGAGGATGTATGTAATGAGTCGCTCTCTCGCACCGGTCCACCACCGAATAATAGTTATAACACATGCTAAGACACAGAAGGATCAAAACAACCTATATAACAACAACCATGGACTTGCAAAACTCCTAACTCGATCCCGACCCCAAACTCCTAACGTTGATCTGTCCCTGGTGGACAATCAACTTCAAAATCCATATCTATTAGTACAGGGGTCCAAATAAGATGTTCTTAGACTTTCTGGAAAGATAATTAAATTCTCCAACTAAGTCTAGTTGGTGAACCTTGTTGAATCGACGAAGTAATACCCCTACCAGGCCAATTAAAAAAACATCAACTTCACGTCGGGTTTTCTGGACAGAGTACTAAAACTACCATAACTTTTGCTACGCAACTCGGAATGGGGCGATATTAGACTCTCTGGAATCATGACAAAACCAAATACAATAGTATAGTTGGACAAGTCTCCTGATTCGGCCTCTTACTAATTCTTATATTCAGGTAAAGTTTTTCTAAGTTTTCTGTCTCTGCAATCTGACAGTTAGCAAAACAGCGACGGTAAAAATTTCATAACTTTTGATTGCCAACTCTAAAAATTGTGTTCTTTTTTATCTTGGAAATCTTTCTGACTCCTCTACAATATTTATTTTGGGTGGCTTTTATAATTCGGCCTATAAAAATTCATAATAACCAGACAATGCAATCTGCCACAACTCGTCAGCTCTCCTGGTCAGTCGCGGTAAAACTACCATAACTCGTAAACCGTAGGTACAAATTAGGTGATCTTGATGCCAAAAGAATGGTAAAGACGAGACCTACAATTTTCTAAGAGGTGATCAGGTCGGAAAATGAACGAAACATACCCAAATCTGACGAGCAACGGCGCACAGCAGTGAGAGGTGGGGAGAGGCGGCGGCTCAAGTGGGAGGAATGGGGAGAGGAGGAGGGGATTAGGGTTTTGGGGGGTGGGAACCCCCCCCCTTTATGGCCAGCCACACTTGGGCCCCTCTTGGGCCGCGGCCCAGGCCCAAGTTGTCGAATAAAAGCAGAAATCCCCCTTTCTTTTCAGGTATTTTCTCTTCTTTCATTGCCTTTTCTTCTCCCGGCTAAATTCCTAATTACCTGATTAAATTCCGGGGTATTACAGATTCGGCTTCTAATAAATCTAATGATCAGGTCAAGTTTCTGTTCTTTCAATCTGTTAGTCAGAAATACAGCGGTAGTATAAAATCCATAACTTTTTATTTACACAACTAAAAATAGTGATCTTTACCAATCTGGAGAGCTTACTGAATTTCCTACAATATTCGTGTTGGTTGAACTTTCTGATTCGGTCTCTAATTAAGTTATATTGGCCAGACAAGGTAACTGGTAATTCTCGTCAGCCCTTCTGGATAGTTGCAAAGAAACTATCATAACTCCTATACCGTAACTCCAAATTAAGCGATCTTTGCTCCTAGAGAAAGCTAAGGACAAGAACTACAACTTTATAAGAGATGACTAAACCATAAAACACATGTAACCTACCCAAAACCAATGAGCGACATCGCTGTACAAAACCGATCTACTACTGACAGCATCAAAACGAATCGTTTAATCTACCAAGCGATCGAGGATCGAGTTTACCCTTGATAAAACACTGGAGATCGAAGTCTCGCGCGTGATTACGCCTTCCTCTCCTCTTCCTTCCTCCCTTTCTTCCTTCTCCCTTTCTTCCTCTTCCTTTCTTCTTCTTCCTTCCTCTCCTTCCTTTCTCCTCTTCTCCTCATCTTGGTAGAGCAACATGGGGGGCTGCTACAGTTAGATGAACAGTGGTGGCGCACTATAGCTACAGTGCTACTAGGGTTTTCCCCCTCCTTTTATACGCGGCCGGCCCCTCATGGGCCTCCTGGGCCAAGGCCTGAGGCCCATGTTGCCAAAAAACTGCAGAAAGTCTCTTTTCTTATGTCTAATTTCTTTGAGTGCTTTCTTTCTTATAATAAATCGGAGTATTACAACATCTTACGTTGAGAATTACATAAAAATAGGATTGCTTGCTCGATGATATGGAGTACATAATGGTGCCCTACAACCGTAAGTAAGTGCTTCACTACTTGTTATACAAATTTCGCTTGAATATAGGTTTATGACTATAGCGACATACATGAGTAGGTTCCATCGGATTCTTCTAATCATTGTACCAAAGAGGAACACTAGATTGTACCTTGATTCCCTCTCGAACAAAAACCACGACTTCACCCTTCTTAAAGGAATACTGATAGGTATGTTCATTTCTCCGCACATTATAACTCTATTGTAGTCTTCCTTCATTTGAAATGGATGCGGATAACTTTTTGGAATCATGTAGGTCGTTCATCGGCTATGTTGCCGAGGGAGGGGCATACAAGGGATCGAGTGCCACACTGACTCACAGGATGCGGTTTCCGGTATGCGCTACAACACAATAATCCTATATTATACTTCCTAATATTGCGTCTCGAACTGACTGTATCTATATATGTAATTCTATTTTTGTAGTGCCACTAGCAAAAACGAGATCATCTATGCGCATTCTACGTATGCCATCATATGCGGCTATTGATTGGTTCTAGGAGGCACGATCCCCAGGTTTGTCAATCTTGCAATAATTATTTTCTAATTATAAATTTAAATATATATATATGTTTACTACTTTACTCCTGCTGTCGACGGGTCTTGAATATAGGGTTAAATGCACTGGACATGAATGAGGTCACGCACGTTCGAGGGGCGCTCTACAGCTTCATCAAGGCGTACATCGTTAACCCCGACGGAGAGTTTCACGCCGTTGACACAGATGAAAGACCTTCGAACAATTGATTCAATATTGTAATTCACTTTGAGTAGTTGTATTTCAATTTGTAACTCTACCAACAATACTTGAAATATTTTTTTGTAATTGATTTTCAGTTAAATGATCACTTCAGTTGTCAAATTCATCTGTGATGTACCTGTTTCTGCTTGTTTGTTTTCAGAGGGCATGGCTAGCAATTCCTGAGGCTAGCTAAAAATGCGACAAAAATTAGTTAGGTACAAAGAATTATCACAGACGGTTGTGAAGGGCCACTATCACACACAGTTTCTACGAATAACCATCTGTGATATACCACTATCACAGACGGTTCATGGTTGCAACCATCTGTGATACATTTATATCACAGACGGTCAATGTGAGTTGTTGTTTATCATAGACGATTGTATTTACAAACCGTCTGTGATATAAATGTATCACAGATGGTTGCAATCAAGAACCGTGTGTGATAGTGGTATATCACAGACGGTTCTTTGTAGAAACCGTCTGTAATAGTGGCCCTTCACATACGGTTTTGTTAAAAACTGTCTGTGTTGATCCTTATCACAGACGGTTGAAAAACCATCTGTAATAACCGCTAGTTATCATAGACGTAAAAATTCAGACTGTTCGAAAACCGTCTGTGATGACGGTTCCGAACCGTCTGTGATGACTTTTTGTGTAGTAGTGATAAGTGATAAGGATCTACTCATAAATCATATTGCATTAAGGTTCGTCCGATATTATTTGTGTGTATTCAGGAATCGTTATGTCTTGCTAGGAACCGCTAATGACTCTTGATCGAAAAAGGTTTCCGAGTCACAACTGACTACGCATGAACCTAACGGGTCACACACTTAACAGGTTGGAACAAATGTGTTCGAATAGGATCCGTCAGAAGCTCTATATAAAGAGATGCATGAGACTGTTGGGAGATACACGAGATAGACGTGATGTGAGTTGCTCTACCGAAACACTAACCACCATCTTCTCGAGAGCCATACCGTGCGAGTTGGTGCTAACACACCGGCACACGGTGTTCCTTCTCTGGACGTGTGGATACCGTAGAGGCACTACTGCGGTTGCTATTGCGCTTAAGGATGATCCACGACCTTGGCGAAGAACTCGATTGTTTGATGGAGGAGACGATCATCACCGAGAACGATTGCCTACGCTGGACGATCGACTTCGACCGGTTCATCGACGCGCTCTAGGTTGGATCAGGCTGTTCTAACTTTTCTTCCGCTGCACTGCACGTCTGGTGGTAACGATCTAAGATCTCTTGTTTGCAAGGCTTCCTGATTTACATGATATAATTTTTGAATTACCAGCTAGCGTAGCCTACCCGTATCCCTTCACAAACATCGCTGTCAAGCTGGCCAGTGAATAGAGCAAAATCTGTCATACCGCCATGTAGACATCGATACCGCTCACAAAATGCGGTCATATCGTTTTTTTCAAGAGAGAAGAAACTCTCAAAACATGTTCTCTCAAAAAAATGTACCGCCAACTAGAATCCGATCCTACTACGTTGCGGTAGTACCACTTATCAATTACGGCCATACCGATTTTATTGAACTGCCTAACAGAACCTAACTTTCGTCCAAAATAAGTGTTTTGACAAACGGTTAACACCATTGCCAATTATATCATCGTATTAAGATCATAAGTATATCCCCATAATATCCGCAATATGCCACTGGAATTTTGTGAAATCTATTATTGTGTCACTGTCACGTGAGATTGAGTAACGTATAAAGGATGAGTCTCTCACTCCCAGACTCTACATGCACGCACCATCAAAATCCTCCGTTTTCTCCATGAAATTGTCGCCAACAGCTACTGGTTCTCACGAACAGTCACTGCAACTTGGTCCATTGATGAGGACGACATTTATCCAGCATGCATGTGTGCTCGGTCCCACGCATGCTAGACGTCACTACTGTCCGAATAAACCTTTAGCGCCCGTGAAAATGCAGTGTAAAAATATGGATGTACGACGCATACCGATCAATTGTACAAGTTGGCAATGTATTTACGTCCGTGCACTGGCTAGCACGTACCCGGGTTTAAATAACCGGTTTCAAAATTTTACCAGGGCGGTAGGGCTGTTTGGCAAAAATCGAAATTTTTGAATAAAATTTTAATATCGAATTTTTAATTAAAAAAAGGTCAAAATTGATTGAAAATATTGGCTAAAATTTTTGGAAATAAATGTCGGCACAAATTCCTTCTATGTTTGACAAAATTCACACAAAACAAATTTTTCGGAACCAGTTTGAAAATTCACAGCTGTCCCATAGAAACCATTTCCACCATGGCCGAAATTTTGAAGCATGGTACGTACACGACCACTGTTTATACTTTGTACGAGCTGTACTTCACGTATACCAAACAAATGCAATTAGTGTATTAACCATTAGGGGGCAGATGCACTATTTTGTTAGGCCTAACATGTCCGACCGGATTAATTAACTTGGGTTAAAGTAATTACTCCCTCCATTCAGAAATACACGATATTTTTTTTACAAAACTTGCGGTCAATCTTCTTCGACTCTGATGTTGAGTGACTTCAGCCATGGCTGATGTTGATGCTGTGCTAAAGTTAGGCAACTTTTTTTTTTTTTACTACAGAAGCTTCTACAGGCTGCCTGGTCTGATACATCAGATGTTTTTATGTTGCAGTGAAAAAACCGGGTTGGACAGGGCTAGGCTGGGTTTGCTTCTGGGCCTAAATATGCTAACTCAGGCCCAGCCCTAAGTAGTGGGCTGGCGTTTCTTAGGTCTAACTCTGACTTGGCACGGTTCATCTATGTGGAAATTGTGTCCACCTACAGTATTGTGCAAGGTATTGGGTCAATTTGGACATGGTCGATTCAGCCCGAACCCGCTAGGCCCAACAATCTCAATTGTGTCCAAGTCCAAGAAGCCCAACTATATATGTATGACAGGGGGAATTTGGGGGTAGACTCAGATAAAATCACAGAGGATAATTGTTACTGTTTTACCCTCACAAAGTGTATTTTAGTTTCAGTTACTATGTTACCGACAAGCACTTTAATTGGAAGGAAACATTGTCCAGTTTAATCAACTGTAGCAGCCAGATGGGTGATAAGGAGAGCCATCCTACGGCTGACAGTGGCAGCAGGTGAGAGGTGAATTATGCGCTCGACATGAGCATGTTTTTGTAGGCCTCAACATTCCCTTCCACTATAATATATTTAACCAACCAAGAACATGTTTATTTTTGTTCAGGAGTTTAAATTAAAACTAACTAATTAATTCTCTACTGACATGTGTTTCATCTACGACTAGTAGCAAAATCATTTGTAAAAAGAAAAAGTAAAACTCAAAATGGTGTTAGCTAGGGAAATATCTAGCTTGAAAAGGAACCAGATCTATACATTTCTTAGATTTCTCCTGCTGATTAATTAGAACCCAAAATGCATGATTTATTTCGTAACAACAAGTTAAAATAATTAGTGGCCACAACAGAACAATCTGTCTGTACAAGCTGTCTGTTTCGTAGACACTAAGATGAGGTCCACATGCCAAACACCAACCGCACACCACAGTACAACATATCGAGCTAGCTCTGATCCACAAGAGTGATCGATCCACTAAATAAAAAGAAGCTATTTTTAACCATTCTTGGAGCAGAGATATTACTAATTATGTACTTCGATTTCACAGTAGACCCACACAAATTGAAAAGAAGGTTAATTTAAGTAGCATACTTGATACTACAATATGATCCTATACACAATAACCACACCGCCTCACAAATTTAATGCCTATATGAAACAACAAAAAATAGTAATTAAGGTAAAAAGAATAAAAGGAGACAGAGAGAGAGAGAAACACCTACTACTCGACCCCAAAATCTACCTACATTGATCCAACATACCCAATCGCTCATGACTTATTCTTCCTCTCCTTAACTCAAATTGGATCATTTCACCTGATCATGACCTTACATATATAGTCCTTAATTATCTCATCCATCATCGCGCATACACAACCCCCAATTTAATTTGACCAAGAATTAATCCATCATCTTGTAGTGTGATCTCCTCCAGCCTCAATGCCAAGAAACGCACAGCCACTGTGCAATATCATAATTAATGTGCATGCATGCACGCGGACGGTCAGTGGAAGTGGTGGTGGCCGTCGACCCACGACCAGAACGGCGGCGGCTCGTCGACGGCGCCACAGAGCAGGCTGCCGAAGTTGGTGGCGGTGGCGGCCGCATCCGCGTTGCCGTTGCCGCCCCCGAGCTCCATCTTGGGCGGCGGCGCCACCGCCGGGGGCGACGAGTGGCTGTGCAGCAGCTGGTCGATGTCGACGCCGGCGCCCGGGCGGCCGACGGAGGCGTAGAACGGGATGGCGCCGCCGCGGTTCATGGGGCTCTCAACCGCGGCAGCCGCCGGTGCCGCCGGCCTGGAGACGTCGAGGTTGATATCGGAGCTGTTCTCGCTGCGGTTGCTGCGCGACGCCTCCGTCTCCTTGACGTTGAGGTTGATCAGCTCCGACGCCGCCTCCTGCCTCCACCCTCCTCCTCCCTTGAGCGCCACGATCTGCACATACCAAAAAAGAGACGCGCGCCATGAGTGAGATCGATATATGGAGATTGGTAGTTGGAATGGCTAATCATGCAGAGGAGGGAGAGAGAGAGAGGATCCGACAGGAGGCGCAGTGCTCGTATGGCCGGCGCCGATCCCGACACATACTTTCTGCAGACGCTGAAACCCACATGGATCCTACCATCAACTAGCTAGCCACTACTAGTATCTATATCCTATTCCTTCCTATCCACCACCTCAATCATTAAGCTGGCACCAAGAACCAATCTTGGAATGCAGAGCTAGCTAAGTACTAATCACGATCCAAGAAGCTAGGATCGATCGAGATGATCTAGATCTTGCAGGTTTATGATAGATGCGCAGGTGCGTGGATGGCGAGAGATGAGAGACATGGATGGGTACCTCGGCCTGGAGCTTGTTGTTGTGGGCGAGGAGGGCGTCGTTCTCGGCGCTGGCGGCGTCGAGCTGGCGGCGGAGAGCGTCGTAGTCCTTCTCGAGCTGCTTCGTCTTCCACCGGGCTCGGCGGTTCTGGAACCAGATGGCCACCTGCCGCGGCTGCAGCCCCAGCGTGCGCGCCAGCTGCTGCTTCCGCTCCGGCTCCAGCTTGTTCCCGAGCTCGAAGGTCTTCTCCAGCGTCCGCACCTGCTCCACGCTCAGCCGCCGCTTCTTCTCCGCCCCGCCGCACCCCGCCGCGGAGCCCTCCTCGTCGTCCGAAGCCGCCGCCCCGTCCTGCAGCGGCTCCGCATGCCCCGCTAGCTCGTGGTGGTTGTGGTTGCTCGCGTCGTCGTCGCCGACGGGGTACATCGGCGGAGGCTGGCGCTTGCCGCCCCCCAGCATTGGCGGCGGCGCCATGGCGTCCGCGCCGCTGAAGTCTTGGAGGAAGGGGTTGAGCTGTGCGGGAGGAGGGGGAGGGAGCATGTGGTGCTCGTGCGGGTGGTGGTGGCCATGGCCATGGCCGTGGTGGTCTTGCTGGGGGTGGTGGTGAGAGAGGGATTGCTGCATTTGGAGGAGGAAGTTTGGGGGGAAGAAGGGGGAGGTCATGCCGCCATTGGTGGCCATTGGCTTCATCAATGGAGGAGCAGGAGGAAGAGAAGCATGGGGGAGGAGTATATCAATCAGAGAGACAGAGAGAGATGCTTGCTGAGTGTGTGTGGGAGAGAGAGAGAGATGAGGGAGAGGTGTGGAAATGGAAATATAAGATAATATTTTGCTTATCAAAAAAAAATAGAGAAATTAATAGAGCCTACAGGCATGTAAAATTTGGAACAAATAACATTATTTAAAGTATGAGCTACTAAAGTTGTGCAACATGAACATTGTCAAGTTGTTAGGGTAAGATTCTTGGGGTTGCTCGTGTAATTTGAGCTAATATATGTTATATATATAATTATCATGATGTCATGTAAAATATTTTTCACGTTGGGACAGCAAGAAATAACACACCAACAGAAAAAGATGTAATAGACCAGTGACAGAAGTGTCGAAAAGTAACCATAAAATGGGTAAAACCAGAATTATTTTTCTTAGACCCATTACACCTGAATACGTGGACGCTTTACCTGAACAAGATTTATTAATAGTTAACATCTGTAAGATATAACTATGTAATTTAGTTCCGTATTGTTTATTTTACTAAGAGGACAGTACCCTCTCCATGTATAAGGAAAGGCAGGGGAGGGGCTACTCATTCCATCCATCGATAAAGACCGTCGCGGCTACTTCTCATGTCTTTTTCTTTTTATGTGGCTATCCGTGGGCAACACGACCACTGCTGCTACATGCACGGTGATGACCACGGTGGGGGAAAAAAAAAAGAAGCTTATTATGTTACTACAACTGACACTGACAGACACGCTCCTCCCCCGTGGAGCGATCTGACAGGTAGCAGTACAAACAAGGTGCGTGGGCCCCACGGAATAGTTGTACCGCTGGAACGTGTGCTGCGCCTGCGGTTCTCCTCACTGTACCAAACCGCGGCTACCGCTGCACTACCATTTCAGCGCTGCCACTGCTACAAACAGCGAAGTGAAAGTTCCAGCAGTACCTGCTCCCTTTATCACTTGTGCTCCCAGCTCAATAGTAATACATAGTTCTACTGATTTGTTACTAAATTAACTCAGTACTAACTGTTCTATTTCTATATAGTACATAATCTATATAATTCTACATACTAACATACAATGTAACACTTACACGTAACCACATATGTTATTGGTTGTAATAAAATTTACTACATGTTACACGCTATATATAACAGGTATTTTTTTTCAAAACTTTTGGGTTACAGTTGCACCCCTATTCTCTTATACTAGTTTGGCCACTGACGGCGCACCCCAATTCAGCAAAAAAAAAAAAAAAAGAGAGAAAAAGATACATATTCTCACTGTGGTACATATATCTTGCGATCTGCGAACATTGGCTAATTTGCCCAACAAAGTAAGTCGTCGTCTCAATCTTGTTGCTAAGATTTGAGGATGCAAATTCAAACCAGGTGTTTATTTGGCACACCTCTCACACACGGGCCCACTAACAATGACCGTTCGATCAGATATATCCACTATATATCCACATTATTTGGTAGCTTCCCTCCTTCACCGCGCGAGATAACACTGTTTATAAAGAAAATGAATTTTATGACAGCGATGCTACATGGCAATGAGTCTGGATTCATGACATGCAACAAATATTGTATATATAGCCCCTCAGAGTTTAGAGGCTTTAAGTATATCTTTTTCTAGGGAAAGAGAAAGCGAGCTATATATATCGATACATAAATGTCTCTTCACAAAGCTGAATCACAAGGAAAAGTTCGAGGCTACCATTAAAACTGTCACGTACTACATTTCTAGATTCAAGGCAGGAGGCATGGGTTTGTAGAGAATATTAAGTTAGCACCATTTCTAATTCTTAACATTTGGGATGAGTTGTAATTTTTTTTTTTGTTTTCGGGTACATGCATGCACAAGTTAAAAGTAGAGATATACATAGCAAAATACTGAAATCTAAAGGACAAGTTGTAATATGCAAAAACAAAAATATTCTTGTGATATACTTAAATTTATCAACATGGTTGTTAATTTCACAACAGGTCCCTATAGTGACATGGCAGAACGTGTGTACAAGCTAGCTAGTCCCTGTAGGAGATTTATCCACAAGTACATGCTATATAAATACTGGTCTGGTCATTCTCTGCCATAGTAAATCCATCGGTGCTACAGGGATTTATCCACAAGTAGATGTCTACATGATATATAAATACTGGTCTGGTAATCGATATTCTCCAAGGTAATATTTTGATCATCAACTTCTAAAAAAATATATTATTTCAAATAAAAATAATTATACATTGTAAAAGTATATTTTATGATAAATCTAGTAATATCAATTTCATATTGTCAATCTTTGTATAGCTTTACATATTGATGGCCAAACTTAGAAATGTTAACCGATATAGATTCTAAGACGACTTACATTTAGAATCAGAGGTAGCACGTAAGGTCATGTACAATGGCTTACATCTGCTGCCTATAGTCTCTGCAACATATGATTTAAGCTGATATGGATGAAAGAGAATAAAGAGAGAGAAATATGTTGTCTACAATCATGTAACCGACTGTATCACCAAAACCAAAAAGAAAATATTTTAGGTCCATGAAAGCATTAAAAGATTGTATCATCTATATATAAACACAAGTGGAAAGACATGCCATTATATGAGTTGTCTATAGTGTTATCTACAGGTGGCATGGAGAGTTACTATAGACAGCAGCTGTCTGTACCATTGTACATACTCTAAGAAGGTCGCCGAAAAGCCTATCATTCTTCTCGGGAACCGAGCCTTTCTTGATAGCCCTATGATTAGCTGTTAATCAACCATCCCAAGTACGTACTACACCTACAATTTTTTAAAAAATCCTTGATCACCTTTTGCTTAATCTGGAGGAGCTTAAACTAATCGCCCATGATCCTTCCAAAGCTGTGCTCGGAGATTCTTGCATGTGTTCAGTTAGCGTTTTGGTGGTTGTTTGCGCCTACACTTGCGAGTATTTTGGTGTATGTCCCATGCGGCCGAGGGGAGGGAGAAGCTGGCGTCATGTGGAGGGGAGAAGGTGCAGGATCGTTTTGGAGAACCTTCTTGCTAGTTTATTCGCCTACTCACTTGACATCTCACTTAGTTAATTTAATGCATCCCATTAAAAAAAATCTCAATTTGGTAATTACATATGAGTTTTGCAAAGAGAAAATTATTTTTATACCATACAACATTTTGTAGTCTTAGGTGTTGTTTCGAACACGGGTCCCCACCCAACCCAATTTCTATAGGAAATGAATTGTTTCTTACGAAATCCATACGTTCTAAATGGGCCCTTAAATCCCGTATACGTGGTGCAATAAGAGTTGTGATGAACCGATCATTATCTATACGTGGATTTTTTTTTTTTTGATTTTGACAATATATATGGAGTTCTTATGATTTGTTAGTTCGTGAGAAATAATTTCTTTAGGGTGAAAAGTGTGATACGTATGTAGCTATATAAATACTTTTTTTCTCATGGGATTTTGGAACATGCAAGATGTTGGAAGGGGAGGGGGGGTTGGAAAGTACAAGAGGAAATGGGAGGAATGAGCTGGCTAGAGAGAGAATCACACAGAGAAAATAATAAATAGTTTTTTTAATATATTTTTAATTTTAAAAGAGGGAGAGTCGCTGCCCATTTGATGTTTTGTTTAGAGAGGAGGAAAGATGCAGGAATCTAGGGAGGATGGGATAATGGGAATGGGGTCCTAAGTCCTACGGAGGCGCAGGGATTGCTACCTAACACTCGTACAGCTATCATGTCTCTGCTCTCCTCTCTCTCTCTCTCTCTCTCCGCGCGGTTCGTGTTACGTGGAGCTTGTGGCGATCACATAGTTATATGTTTTTTCATCCCTCATATTAGTATATATTTTTTTAGTTCTGTGTTTGTGAGTGATTTTCGCATTGAGGCGAAAGTTGGGACTGAGTTTTGCCATACAATAGTATGAAAGGGATGGTTTGGGAAATCCACTTCCAGCCGGAATCGGACCGAGAATTTGAGCTGAAATCATGATCTATTCATCTAAATGAACAGGATTTTGATCCAATCAAACAAGGCTCAAATGGATTCCTATCCCCCACCACTTCATTAGGAAAGTGATGCAAGATGTCGATGGACGGGTTGTGGTGGGTGCACAAGAGTGTATAACCGGCCCCTATCTTGGTTTGACTCCATGGCAGAGGAGGATAGGGGGAGAGTTTTAACCATTTAACTACAAAAAAAATGATGAGTGAAATTTTCAAAAAAATGTTTAAAAAATCTATTTTGTATAATGTTTCTTAATATAAGTTTTAGATCACTTAATTATTAAACATTAATTGTAGCTTGCGCACTGTTTAGGATCTACTCATAATTCATTAAACGTAGCCACATCAATTTTTCAACCTAAGTGAAAAAAAAATAAAGAAAGAAAAAGACTACCCAAATTCTCGAAAAGTCATGGATTTTAATTTTTCCGATATTACTTCCAAAATTGCAACATTTCTTGCTTTTGTTCTAACATGTCAAATAATATATTAAATAATTGCACATAGAAAACCTATATACTCTTGAACATGTCATTCAAACTTATCAAGAAAGATAGATATGCGGGAGGTCACAAGTTTGATTTTCTTTTGGCATCAACTAGGTTTAAGTGATTTCTAAAAAAGGTAGTTTCTATAACTAAAAGAAATATATCTAAACCCCTCCAAACCAAGCCCCACCCCCAAACCCACACACCCACTCGATGCACCCCCTTTTCCTATTTTTCAACCCTGCAACCAATGGGGCCACAAGTGCATGCAGTACTGCAAACTGAAGGACCATATATATATATATACACCCCAAACCTAACTGCCAAGATAAGTAGGACCACAAGGTCTACATTTCGACCTTTATTTTTTTTTCTTTCTGCAGTAGTATCTACACTTTGTTGCCCACTTTTTTCAGAACCTTTTCAAGTCGCTTTGATTGAAAAGAATCAAGAAAAATGATGAAAAACCTATTTATATGGATCTGAAAGGGGGATTTGGTAATTTGCCACAACAGTTGATGTGCAATTAATAATTTATCACTCTGTATCTCACCGACATGTGACCAAATATGAGCGAGACATTATCAGTTGCATATCAACTTGTAGTGATAAATCATGGGGTAATCCCTTTTTGGAACCTTTTCAAGTCCCTTTTCTTGAAAACACTTATGGAACAGTGCTGCATGCATTGATTGACAAGCAAGTAATTCTTACAGAACTTGACCTTTGCAATCCCAATGATATGTAGTCCATCATTCCAACTCGATCCCAAGCGTGCATGCACTTGATCATACTACATAGGATGCATGTTTTTAACGTGCGAGAGAAGGATTGCTCTAAATGAAGCCAAGATGCTGCATGGTGAAAAGACAAGTACAATCCACGCATGCAAATCATTGATGGGTTCCAACTATGTAACACCTGCGAAATCAACATTACACATCTCTCTCGACTCAAGACAAGCAAGTTGAATACAGAGAACATGCATGCTCTCTCTCTCTCTCTCTCATGTTCTTTAAAACAAAGCAGTCATGACACCCCCCCTCCCCCAAAAAATATATCAATATTCAAACAAAATCAATCGATCACAAATTTTCAAATCTAAATCTGATATACGCGTGAAGAAACATAAAGAATACAAATCCGACTAAAAAGAAACAAAAAAATCACTATTCACTAAAATTTGCCGCCTCCTTTTGTTCCTCCCTGTATCTGTTGTGTTTTCAGTCGAACATATTTGCAGCATGCTTAATTTAGAAAATATTCAGAAACCTCTACGATTAATGGCATCGTATTTCGAAGAGGATACACCGACGGAATGTCATCGATCGGGTATGGATGCCTCCAAATCCAGAGAGAGAGAGAGAAAATCACGTCTCATCACACTTTATCAGACATGTACATTGCATGCATGAATCACGGTCGATGCACCCTGCAGGTTGCAATTGTACGTAGCCCCAGTTCTGCACATTTCCTAGGCAATCCGCCGCGCGCTCGATCGAGCTGCATGCATGGGCTCATGTGGACAGCGACAGCAACTTGCATGCCTTTCCCCCCCTCTCTCCCCCCTCCTGAGAACGAAAAACAAAATGCGAAGAGAGAAAATAATAATGTACGCATGACACGTAGACTTATCTTTGAACTGAAGCATTACGCGCGCGGGTACGTACATACGTACGTTCGGGCTGGCACGTAATACGAAATTGATTCAAGCAAATTAAGCCAGCTGGCCATGCATGGTCATCGGTTGGTAGTGCTCGTTGCTGATTCATGTACGATATGTGGGTGTGTCGACCGAGAGAGAGAGAGAGAGACCCACCGTGCACTTCCCTTGGTCCGATCCCTCGATCAAGTGCTGGACTGGTGGCCCTGGCCACCAGTCGGCCTTTGTGAAAGGTGAGCACATGGCTTTGTTATTAGTTGGAGGGGGAGAGAGAGATAGATCCATCCCTCGATGCCATCCTACATCTCCCTCCCTCCCTCCCCTTTTTGGAGCCTTATACGTCGGGTTGGATATACAGATTTGCTAACACAACAGTCAACTTAAATTTTTGAGGAAATCAGTCGAATTTCTTCCCTTCAAATCCGCTTGGTGATTCGTGCTCTAAGGCGGCATCTTCCAAGCCATGTTCGAACGCACGCAAGCGCTGTAGAACGCACACTCTGTCGATGTAACATCCAAAAGAAAAAAAATCCAAACTTGGGTTATATGTACTGTTAATAAAGTGAGGAAGCATTTTTAGCATGTTTTTCAAATTTTTCCATAAATCAATTATTGAATTTGCATACAAACAAAGAGCTTGAAAGAATTTTTAACAAAAATAAAGAAAAAAATTAAACAATAAACTACACTGTGTTAGGAGCCTCTACAAAATATTTCATATTTTTTGGAGCCCGTCTGCCATGTTTAAAAATTTGGCAAACCCTTAGCCTTTTCTGAAAAATTTCAAACCTATTTCTCTTTCCCGCCACACCCCTATTGGGCCGAAACCCAACACGGCCCATTTCTTCGCGCCCCGCTCCAGCCCAGCGCAACGCCTACTCCCCCTCTCGGTGACACACTGGGCCCGCCTATCAGGCATCTTTTTCCACCTCACTTCACCTCTGCGTGCCAGTGCGCTTGCGCCGCACCTGCTCTGCCCTCAGTCCACGACCCCCACCCACGGTTCCTTGATTCACCTGCTCCCATCGCCTCCACCTACACCACGCCTATTCTAGCAGCCCGCTGATGGTGCCCTTTTCTCGTGCGGACAGAGAGACCAAAGCGAGCCGCGAGATTCTCGCGTAATCGCTGCCATCTCGCCACTCTTCTCACGCAATTCTCCTAGCTATATAAGTGTCAGAGCGTGCATCGTCTTCCTCAGCTCGCCCCCGTTCTATTTTCATGCAAAATCGAGCTTCTCGCTCAGTGTTTTCGAGGGGACGTGTGCGTTGTTCTCAACGCGAGTGAGCACACCTCCATAGTTCCACCGCTTTGGTAAGCTTCTTCTCCAATGAAAAGCATGTCATTGTGATCCTTGAGCTTCGCTCATCCTTCTCCTTTGCTTAATGTAGCCCCGAGAGTCATGTAGCGCAATCGCACTACTTCGTCTTCAACTCCGGCGCACACCCAGATCTCCGCCACCGCGTTCCCGTCGCTCAGGTGTGTTTGAACTCAACCAAAGCACATCACAACGTGTTCCATCTCCTGGTGATACTATCCCCCTACTTAACGTTGACTATCTCGAAGTGAATCAAGCCCAGTGCCCTTTTCCCCATTTTCGGCCGCCGCCGCCATTTCTATTGATCTCTACCGACTCGGTAAGTCCCTGTTCAATCCTTTCATCATCTCCATTGTCATCATGTCTTTGAGCTATTGTGCATCTTATCACCGTGAATTTCTTCACTGTCGCCGCTGCTCACCGTCAACAAGACACTCCAGTACATCTCTGACCTCATCATCTTCACCCTCATGATCGTGGTGAACTCCTGAACCCCATGGACACATCAATTTGCCGAGGGCGAGTAGTTTGTGCCATTTTCCCCATAGCCACCCATGGCGGTGCCGCAAAAAACACCTTTGGCTTGCCTCCGGTGACCCTAGGTCCTCGCACCTGCCCGTTAGCACCTCTTGGACTCACTGAGTCCAATGCGCCCAACCTTTTGCCCAAGGGATGTCTCCTACGTGAAACCCATCACAGACTGGAGGCACTCCACACGCTCCTCACCGCTATGACGCCGCCTCCAACCATCTCCTTTGTCACCACCACCACCCATAGCTTCGCCATGCTACTCCTTCCATTCCGCCACTCAACATCGCTACTCAACATAGCTTCGCCATGCTACTCCTTCCATTCCGCCACTCAACATCGCTACTCACCGCGTCGTTCGGTGCTAGCTAGCTTCTCAAGCCTTTGGCCACGCGCAGCTCTACTTCCCTCTTTCCTTCTCTCGCAGACAGTGGTACCCACTCATGATTAATATTTTCTTAACACTAATGACAGTTGTTAACCAGAATAAGTCGATGACATGTGGGGCCGACTGAAGAACTAATCAAAAATCTAATTTAAAACATGTTTAGTAAATGAGTCACTAACATGCGGAACCCACATACTGTTTCTGGTTTTAAAGCACATTTTAACACTACTACAAAAAGGTTAATATTGGACGCCTCATCACCGACGGTTGACCAAAATCGTATGTATTAAATACAATCACAGACGATTTTGGTTTAGTGACTGTATGTGTTACTGGCTTTCAAACCAGAGTGTTAGTAATTTCAAGCTATGGTGAAATCAGAGAGTTAGGAATTTGAAACCATGGTAAAATCACAGAGTTAGACATTTCAAGTCACAAAGTAAGGTAAAATAAGGAGATACTTATTACAGACAGTTTTTAATATGAACCGTCTGTGATACTAGCTCATCACAAATGGTTTTTGTTTGAAACCAAGTGTGATTCGCGGAAATTTTTGAACGCTTGCGCGGGAGGAAAAATGTTTTGGCGATGTCCTTATATATTATACCCACCCCTACCTTGTCTTCCATTAGTCTCTCCCTCTCCTCACCCCTCCCTATACCATCCGTTGGTTTATATGATTCTTGTTATATGCTCAAAAAATCTAAGGATGGAAAGATTATTGTTAGATTTGTTGATACTTCAATTTTAGGCTCTAAAAAGAATGCTATTAGGGTGCCCAAAACCTTAGTCACTAACCTCTGAGAATCCAAACAAATTTGGGTACCTGAAGGAACTTGATCTTCCTTTGTAGGTGAACTACAAAATCGGTGGAAGGTATTGGGTGCTTGATAGCAGTTGCACTCAACACATGATCGGAGACCGGAAGATGTTCACCACATTTGAGAATGGGATGGGAAATGAAAAGATTACTTTTGGTGACAATTGAAAAGGAAAGGAAATTGGTTTTTGTAAAATCGCTATCTCAAATGACTTTTCTATTTCTAATGTATCTCTAGTAGAAATATTAAATTTAACTTGCTATCCATTGCTCAATTGTGTGATCTTGGTTTAATTTGCTCATTCTCTAGAGATGATGTAACCATTTCAAAATAAAAAGAAAATGAATTGGTTTTCAAAGGATTTAGATTTGAAAATCTTTACTTGGTAGATTGCAAAAATATCGTCGGGTTGGTTATGGCATAGAAGACTAGGTTAGGTGGGCATGATCCAACTCAAAAAGCTTTTCAAACATGATTTAGTGGTTTGCTTGAAGGACGTAAGGGTTGAGAAAAATAGATTATGTAGCGCTTGTCAAGCCGGAAAGCAAGTTGCAAATTCTCATCCTATGATGAAACAAGGCAAGGTTAGTCGCTCAAGAGTATACTCAAGTCGAGGGTTTAGACCACAATGAAACGTTTGCACCCGTGTCTAGACTTGATCGTCTATACGTATATTACTTCCCTTTGCTTCAAGTTTTGATATTAAATTATTTCAAGTGGATGTCAAAAGTGCTTTCTTAAATGGTAAAATAACTGAACTTGTATATGTTGAACAACCTTCGGGTTTTGAAGATACTAAAAATCCTAATCATGTGTATAAACTCTCCAAGGCGCTATATGGCTTAAAGTAAGCTCCCATAGCATGGTATGAGTGCCTTCAAGATTTTTTACTATCAAAATGATTCAAAATTGGAAAAGTTGATACAACACTTTTTACCAAAACAATTGATGATGATTTCTTTGTATGTCAAATTTATGTTGATGATATCATATTAGGGTCTACTAACCAATACTTTTGGAAGGAGTTTGGTGATATGATGTCTAAGGAGTTTGAGATGTCTATGATTGGAGAGCTAAACTATTTTCTTGAACTACAAATCAAGCAACTCAAAGATGGGACATTTATAAGTCAAATGAAGTATGTAAAGGAGTTATTCAAGAAGTTTGGCATAGAAGATGCAAAACCTATCAAGACTCCAATGGCAACTAACGGTCATCTTGACCTTAATGAGGGAGGTAAACCGGTAGATTTAAAGCTTTATAGATCAATGATTGTTAGTTTCCTTTATCTTACCGTATCTAGACCCGATATCATGTTTAGTATTTGCATGTGTGCACGTTTTTAAGCAACACCTAAAGAATGTCACTTGATGTCCGTAAAAAGAATTCTAGGATATTTGAAGCATTCCTCTAGTATTGGCCTATGGTATCCTAAAGGTGCTAAATTTGAATTAATTGGATATTCGGATTCTGATTATGCGGGTTGTAAAGTGGATAGAAAGAGCACCTCCAAGAGTTGCCAACTCTTAGGAAGGTCTTTAGTTTCATGGTCTTCCAAGAAATAAAACTCCATAACCCTTTCCACTGCCGAAACCAAATATGTATCCTCTGGAAGTTATCGTGCACAATTATTATGGATGAGGCAAACTTTGGTGGAATATGGAATAAAATTTGATAAAATGCCTCTTTTGTGTGATAATGATAGTGCTGTGAAAATATCCAACAATCCAGTCCAACACTCAAGAACCAAGCATATAGATATTGAATACATTTTTCTCTGCAAATTGCAAATCTAGTGTCTTGTGATGTTGGTGCATCCATTCTATGGATTCAATCCATTAGAAGACACCAAAAATCCAAGCAATGTCGTACACTAAAATGTGTTCCTGGAAAACGGTACTACCGCTCGTCGTGCGCGGAGCTACTGGGGTACAATAGTACCGACCTGTGAACGGCTGTTCTTCCGTAGCCCGGTACTACCGTCACTTGAACGCCAGTACTACTGATTTTCCTGGCAAAACAAAAAGCTCATTCCATTCAAAATTAAACCTATTTTGTTTGATCTCTTATTCTCATTGTAATCCATCCTCTTTGTTTGAAGATGCCAAGGACAAGGATCGCCACTCGCAAGTCCTATGGCCGTCCAAGATGTCAAACCTCATCTTCCTCTCAACCACCTGTAGCTCCTGCTCATGATCCTTCTGAAAAAATTTCAGAAGAACGACGAAAGAGAAGAGAAGATAGAGGCAAAGGTCCTGCATCAAACGATTCAGAAATTGAGGAGAGCTCATCTGAAGCAGAAACTGCAGAAGCAACAACATCTGATGATGAAATGGGAGAACCTGTTGAGCCGCAAATCAATTTAAGAACTATCACTGCAGATGAATATGCCATAATGTGTCACAGAAATCAATTTGTGCTTCTAAGGTCATCTCAAAACACTACATTTCACACCAGTTTCTAGGAATTGGTCTATGAGCAGATGTATATACCAAATAGATAGTTTGTTGACCATTAGTGGGTAAATTGGCTGCATCTTAATTCCCTGTACAAATATGAAGGGACATATTGGCTTTTCAAAGAGCCGGTATTCATGACCTATTCACACTCAAGTGCGACTATGATGAGGAGATAATCAGGAAATTTTATGCTACTCTGTATGTATCTCCAGAGTTCAGTCAACTGGCATGGATGACAGGAACTACTTATCTTGATTACCAAATGGATGAGTTTGAGCTCGCCTTAAGGACAGAGTAAAGAAATTTTGAGAAGATTTATGATAAACTTGCTCTTTTGGTTCCAACTTGGACGAAGTATTATGATGAGAATGCTATGTATACTCCAGGAAAGATAGGCGGCCTCCTACCTATTCCCAGCTTGGTCAACATGATTATTAATCATACAATTCTTCCTAAGAGCGGGAACTTTGATGCCATCAGAGGTCATGCTTGGAATGTAATAGATAATATTATGCATGGGAGAAAATTTGATCTGGTAGATGTCATCCTTAGTGAGATTTTCTCTTCTAAGAATGATCGAGTCAAAATGATAAACTATGCTCCATATACTATGGCATTGGTCATCCTAAGACCGGATATTGGGGGGTTTGAGATCAGTTCACAAACCATACAAGCCACGAGTGGGTCCCCTTATTCCTGCAGATATTTGTCCTCGGGCTCCTCAAAGGCAAGATGTTCCAAGACAGGATGCTCAGAGGCAAGACGCTCAAGAAGAAAGCCAGGTTTCTCTCTCTCAAATCTATGTAGCTATTATGAAAATTAAGAATACTCGGTAAGAAATGAGAAACTCTCAAAGAAGAATTTCAATCCAAACCAACAATAGGTTGGTGCTTTGACGGAGAGTGTGACACTCTTGAGCAAGCTATATTGACTCCAAATCGCTATGGAGGACGTCGCCTCAACACACCTCCAAGGGGTCCTCGAGATCTCGTTGAGTGATATTTTGGTATTTTGATGCCAAAGGGGAGTAGTTAGGAGGGTAGGAGGAGGTAACTTTGAAATATTAAAAGGGAGCCAAGAAGATTAGACTACTATTATGATATATTTTATATCAGAAACTTGTGTGCTTGTAATAGTCTTGTAATGGTCTAGTTTAAACCTTGTCGTTATGATTGTTAAACTTGGTACTCTATGAATGGACTTGGTGCTCTCTGTGATTTGAAATATTGATCTTACAATTTCTCTAAATTCAATAAGCAAAAGAAACTCTACAATTTTTGCTTTACTAAAAAATCTTTGTATGTGCTTGCAAATTATCTTCAATTTATATTTACATGTTAGGGGGAGCTTTCTTTGAAATGATCTTTACATGCAAATAATTCTCATACTCATTTGAGATTATTGAAAAAATTATTTTGTTTAAGTCACAACAAGAATATACAAATTTTTCATAACAAGTGGTATATTCGAAACTATATCTTTCTCACATATTGATTGGGTTGTCATCAATTACCAAAAAGGGGGAGATTGAAAGCATCCAGGCCCTAAAAATTATTTTGGTAATTAATGACAATATATGAATATGAGACTCACATGTTTATTGAGTATTTACAAGGTTTGGTCTCAGTGATGAATACAACAATCTGGACATGCATGCTAAAGGTCAACATTAAGATTAATATAGTTCAAAGACAAGGTACAAATAGTCTAGAATCCTTTTTGCTTTTATCGGTCTAAGGAAAAAAGGGTGGAAGATCGTGATGTAGGTGGGGTGCCCGATCTTTCAATGAGATTGATAACTATCAATTTTGGTGGAGGTGACTCACGATCCGACTACAACCGTACGACGACACTTGCGCCTTAGCAATCGTTGAACCAACTCCACGATGTTATTGACCTTGCTGGAAGCGCGATCAACCTGAACACGAAGTTTAATTCCTGCGAGCAACTGAAGAACTAGCAAGAATAAGATGTATGCAATCTTATATTGTGAATAAGATTGTAGTGTATATAGTATTGAAAACAAAGGTGGGATCCCGAAGGCTATCTTGAAAGGTGGTCGTCCGACACAACTGAAGAACAGAAGTTTGCACAATGGCTAAACCTAAACTCAACGAAATCCGAGTTCTAGAAAAGGGAGACGACGGCTCCTATATAGCGAGACGACCAAGGGTGGCGGCCAGTGACGTGGACGCACACCCCTAGGCTTACAAGGCCCATGGGCCCAAGTCGAGGTGGCGCAGCACCCTTTTGACTCGGGCTCAGAAATAGATGTAGATTATTTTGATGATTGTGGCTGGATCAGATGGAATTTGATGATGAGCTTCGATCCACTTGAAATTAGACTTGATAAGATTTCCATGAAGTCCATAAATGCCCCAAATGGAGTCTGTATGAAGAAGTTACGGCGGTTAAACTTTGTACTGTCGCAGCAGTTCGAATCCGAATCCAGAATGAGCCCAACTCGAACTCTTACTTTACTTGGACCCAGAGTGACGTGGTGACCTCTATTATGCCTTCCATGCATGTCCATGACTCCACATGCCTCTCCTTGGTCCTTTCCTATGTTCATAAGCACAATTAAATCACTTGCATTAGGTAGCTGTCTATTCTCAGTAATATATAAACATAGAAATGAATTCACCTGGTAATTAAGTTGACGAGCACGAGCTCGGGTAAGAGGTCTTTGTACTGGTTGTGGATGAGTTGTGTGTGTAGGCGCGATTGTATCCATGGTAGGGATGTCTCATCCGATCGGATTTTAGGTTAAATGTCGTACTATTAAGAGGGGTCGTGACTAGTAGATTTATAACATATTCTTGTGCAATCTGAACCAATCTAGGATCATGCATGTATTGAGAGTTTGTTTTAAAAGTCAACCATGTTTTTATCAAAAAATTGGTAGTACCGACGTTTTATTGGCGGTACTACCGCACTGCGTTATGATCGGGATAGTGGTGCGGTACTACCGCAACCCAGCTGTACCTAAATCTTGTTGACGGTACATTTTTTACAAAATAACACCTTTTTATCTCGGTTGCTCATCTGGTGAGCGGTAGTTCCGGAGTTTTCTTGGCGGAACTACCGCAGCGCGGTGTGACCGCATCTTTAGCGGAACTACCACAACCTGGATATTCTGAAGTTTAGACAACGGTACATTTTTTTTCAAGAAAGCTCCCCTTTTGGATCGTAGAGTGAAGCGGTAGTACCGCCATGTACTTCGGTATGACCGATAAGCGGAACTACCGCTTGATCAACGGCGATAGTACCACACTGAATTTTCAACAGCTCTTTTAGAAGTAATTAATGCGTATGCACTAGCCGTTACTGTGCATTCCAAGAAGTGCGGTAGTACCGGTCATATAACGGCGGTTCTACCGCATATGCTGAAAAAATTTGTATTTTGCCTCCAACGATCATATTTGGTTATGAGGGGTATTTTGCCTCCAACAGTCATATTTTATTAGTTCAAACTTCCTCAACGTGGACTAGTGAAGACTGATAAGTCTTCGATACTACGGGAAAACTTCCTTATCTTCGTTGTGGTTAATTCTTGTCTTTGCTATCTTGCATTTACATTTCTAGCTTTTCTAGTGTGCTTGTTTAGCTTAGCTAGGTGTGTATCTAGTGTTGTCATTAGCTCTTTGTGTCTCTAGTAGCACAATTGTTTTACCATCTTTTTGTGCGAGAAAGCCTTGTTAGAATTATCTTGCTTAAAACTTAAAATTGTCAATTAGTTTTAAAAATCTCCTATTCACCACCCTCTAGTCGGTTATCCTTGATCCTACAAGCCTGTTGTAACACCCTGGTTATTCGGAAGCCAAGATGCTACCTAAAGGATCTAACATGTAATTATCAAGCGGAAAAATTCAAAACATAACTCATAGGAGGTCATAAAGAAGTCAAACTTTCGTAAAGTAATAGCAGTAATAAAGGTTGAATCCAAATGATTAAAACAAGGGAGTGATCAAGGACCACAAACAGTACTAAGCAACCATAGCATCGGGGGAATCATCAACTACATCAACATTATTTATTACAGTTCAACAATATACGAATGAAAGATATAATCAAATCTTATTATTAAAACTGAAGGAAGGTGAAAAGAGTGAATAGTATGGGTGTGACTACTCCTGCCCAGCGTCATCATCAATGATCACCTAAAATAAACAACAAAGCAAGAATGAGTCGAAACTCAGCAAGTACCATATATGATAAATCAAGCATAGAGTGGACAAGCCAACTACAACCGAAATATGAACAATTCTCGGAACACATACATGAATGGATAGAATGAAAGAATGCATTGAAGGAATGGACTGCTCATCAGCTTATACCAGTATAGCAAGTGATACACCCGTCGGTGTTCACTTAAGCCTGTACTTAACAAAGTCCGGGGATCCCAAATACCGTATGAAGAACGTTTCATACTGTTGTCCAACATTACCCACATTAGAGTGGTGGGTCTTACGTGCCCATACTGGAATTGATGGGACTTACAATTTCCACTCCCGTGGTCAAAATGAAACGAATGCGTGAACGGAATGAACCTCATGCCATGAACTCTTATCACATAATAATGAAGAAATATACATGGCATAAGAACATGATTAGCAAGTTTAGCAATACATCCACACACAATCATCTTCATTCATTACGATAAGACAAAGTACTTGCCTCCCGCGCTGTGACGTGTTAGGAGGCAACGAAGGTGCTCCTCCACTCACCACCTCACTGCCTACACAAATATATAATCGGGATAAGGATAACCAGGTATGACAAAGCTACAAGTGTCCTACCATAACCCTCTATCTATCCAACACAACCCACGGTTCCAACTGACAATTACACTAATCAGCCAGCTTACAACTCTCCTGGACAGCAGTACGAGAAAAACTATAATTAATTATCTGGAACTCGAAAAGACATGAAACCAATGTCCAATGAAACTTAACGCACATAACTACGAAACTCTAGTTGACGGGGTTTATCGATTCGACCAAGATAATTGGCTAACCAGCATTTGAAAATGTCTGACAGAAATCTGTCGAGACCACATAACAGCAGTAAAGAAAATGGCATAACTTTCATTCTACAGATCCAATGGAGGTGATCTTTATCAATCTGGAAATATTATTAAAAACTCTACAATAAATTAGTTGGATGGAGGTTCTGAATCCTAAAATAACAAGGCTAAAATTGAGGAACAAACAGACAATTCCTTCTCGTCGGACAGACATAACAGTACGGAAAGAAAAAATTCATATCTCCTAAACCGTAAGGCAGAATCTCATGATCTCGGTGGATATGGAAAGATAAAAACCAGGGCTACAAAACTCTAGGAGATGAAAATACCAGATTCTGCTTCTAACATGCCAAAACTGGGCGCACAACCTACTGTACAGATTGGATCTAACAATAGAGGCAAAACGATCCAACTAATCGAATCGAATTCTCATCTCTTATAAATCAAATAGTGGGGGGAGGCCATTGTTACCCTTGTAGAACCTCAAGAATGACATGGATCGATCTCCCGAAGAACTCCCCTCCTCTCCTTCCTTTCTTCTTCTTCTTCCTTCTTCTCCTTCCTTTCTCCTATTCTTCCTTTCTCCTCTTCTCCTCATCTTGGTAGAGAAATACGGAGGGGGTTCTTCAGTGGTGGCATGCACTGTAGCTGTAATACTCTGAAAATAATATTAATATTAATATAAAAGCGTCTTAAGGGTCGTAGTGTAATTAAATTAATTTAGTTAAAGAATTAAGGGCTCGTGCGTAATTAAAGGGTTTAGTATCCATGGAAAATAGTATTTTGGAATTTTAGAGCTATATAAATAGTTTTGGGTTTTCTAGAAACCCTAATAGCCATTTAGTTTTTCCACCGCCTTGACTTCTTTTTCTTTGCCTCTGGAAGCTAGCGCCACCAAAAAACTTTTCTACTTGTTGGCGAGCGTTAAGTGGGCTGCGTTCTTGCGGCGCGTGATCCTGTGCGTTGCTATCCTGTGGCGTGGGTGCGGTATTTTTTCTCTGTGCGTGCTTTTGCACCTGCGCATTTGCCGAGCCGAGTCCACATGCTTGCGTGGGCGTCATTGCGTTGCATGCGCTTATTCTTCTTCTGCCGTTTCTTAGCCGCTCTGTGTCTGTTGCTCCTGCTTTGGTTTCTTCTTCTTGCATTTGTTGAGTGGAAGCCATTGATCTGCCGTGGCGCCCCATCTGCCGAAAGCCGATCTTGCCGTTGCTTTGTGTTGTCTCTTCTTGCTCTCGGTCTGTCGGTTCTTTGCCGCTTTGCCGTGGTTATCCGCTTTTCTGTCTTGCTGAAGCGAGATTGGTGCATGCATCTTCTTTGAGTTTTCTTTTTCTTTGCCTTCTGCGGCCGAAACAACTGCGATGTTGATTCCTTGCTTGCGGTGTCTTTTCTTGAGCCAAGACACGGCATTTGATTTGTCCTGGCCACTTGATAGCACCGGCCGAATGTTTAGG
This sequence comes from Hsuehochloa calcarea, assembly GCA_036346395.1. Classification (NCBI taxonomy): domain Eukaryota; kingdom Viridiplantae; phylum Streptophyta; class Magnoliopsida; order Poales; family Poaceae; genus Hsuehochloa; species Hsuehochloa calcarea. The sequence continues at coordinate 16,251,928 of CM070611.1, read as the reverse complement.
TAAGTGATTTGGATGTTAAGTTTTGCTTACTGCCATGACTAATAAAGTGTATTAGTAGTAGTTTTGACTTCAAGCCGAATCAGCACTTGATTAATTTGTTTTAGTGTCTTGGTGTACTGCTAGACTAGCTAATTATTGGGAGGTACCGATTAATAGATCTATTTAGAATGCTGTTCTGTGGAATGATTTATTAGGGTATCTTAATGGCAATTTTGAAAATCTCATCTACTAGTTAATTGTAGATAATTTCGATATCTTTCTATAGCATATTTTATTATGTCAATCGGACAAGTAGATTTAGAGTTATGATTTTCGGAAGACCGCTGTTTCTGCGGTCGTCGTTATTCGGCGCTGTTTTGGTGGGTTGGTTATTAAAAATAGTAAACATATTAATTAGTGTTTTTGATCTACATGAAAGTTGTAGATAATTGTCCAATGGTTCTGTAGAATCTGAGAACGCGCATTTTGGTTGAGTAAAACAAAAGTTATGAAATTTGGAAGACCTGCTGTTCCGAAGCGGACAGACCGACTTTCTGGGCTTAATACGGAGGGTTAGATGATTTAATTGGAAGTCTTCGTAATCTAGGAAAATGTGGAGAATTTTATAAAGAATCCAGAATGGGGTGGTTTGTGGTGATCGGACTTTCGAGTCAAAAGTTACGTTCGTTGGAGTGCCTAGACAGTAATGGGTAACTTTTTGGTACCGGAATAGCGTGGTATATTTGGGGACGTGTAGGAGCGATGTATATTGATTGCTATTCTTGTTGCTGTAATTTGTATTGAAGTTGGTGTATTTAATATAGGAGAGGCGTCGTGCTTGTTGCCGTCTTCTAATCAAATCGTGCGTCGCAACTAGTAAAGGCAAGTGCATGGTAGACAGCGATCAATGATCGATCACTGTTTTCTTTATCTTCTATTACCATTATTGTTGTGCTTTTATTTTGTTTAATTGCAAACAAGTAATTGGTATGATTATATCGTTGTTGATAAACATGATGAAAAGTTGGATATGATGTTTATGATGGAGTTTGCATGTTTGCATTCATAAGCATCTTTGCATAAGAGAAGGTGATCTTGATTGATCACAACTCCACGGGAGTGGAGGAGGTCCCCGATCCTTGAGGAGGAACGGGCTTGAGAGTGAATGTTGTCGCGAGCATTCACTCACGCTATCCGTATATCTGAAAAGAAGTGCATGTGGACATGTAGAATAGAGTTGCATCCATAAATGAGATTAATGGTGAGAATATTAATGAAAGTGCACTGATGATAATGAAGTTATTGATTGTTGTTGATTTATTATTATCGTTGTATATCGATGTATTTCTTTGAGTCGTGGACTCACCCTTGCTCTATTGTTGTTTTTAGGTGATCTTGAGGATCTTAGTAGTTGAGAGCGATTAGAGCACATGGACATCACATGATCATTCGCCATGATAATCTTTCCTTTCAATATTGGTTTACACATGGACATGTTAGTTATTGAATAATGTTTAGTATATCATTTGGACTAGACTATTTGCTTTATTAATTTGGATTCGTTGGTTGATGCTGCTTTGGATTATTTACTTGGTTATAATTTCCATTGCTTATTTATTGTCGCTTGATCCATATTTACATGTTCGTTTGTGATCCATTGATATGATTATTGATGATTTCTTGATGAAATTTTATAGTGTGTCATTAATTATTAGTTTAAAGTGTAGTGTGGTGGCATTCTAGGCTCTGTGTTGAAATTTAGGGTGTTACTGATTGGTATCGAGGCGGGCTTTAGGTCCGTGGTGAATAGATTAACAACTTAGGCAAACTAAAATTGTTAAAATTTGTTTTAGTTTAGTAAATCAACTAAAATTTGCTAATGGTTAACTAACCTAAAATTTGACACACTAGTGCACAGTAGGTTAGAGAGAGGTGCGATTATAGTTTTACGCTTCCGTTATGTTGTTCATTGATGGATGAGTTTATTTTGAGCTTTGAGCTCATTGTGTATTGTTGATTGTGGTTGATAGCTATGCTTGGGGGTAGAGGGCGTGGTCGTGGTGGCGCGGTCGTGGAGGTCGGTGTCGCGGAAGAGGTTCAGTGGAGCCACCTCCTGTGTGATTAGTCGATGGTGAGGTGGTTCTTTGTTGACCCACCTCCGGTTGGGGCCCAAGATGAGACCCCCGCTTTGCTGAGAGAGTTGGTGGGAGAGATCCGTGCTCTTCGTCAACAGGCGGATATTTGGTGGGAGGTCGTGTTGTCTTCGAGGACCGCCACTCAAGGTCCAGTCACTTGGGAGGATTTTGTAGATCAGTTCAAGGAGAAGTTCTACCCTATTCTTTTGTTGAGAAGATGGAGGTTGCCTTGGCGACCTTTGCTCAAGGGAAGAGGTCTATTCTTGAGTATGAGGTGAGTTCAACAACTTGGTTAAGCCGTCCCTTGGTGTGAGCGATGATCTTCGAAGGCCAAGAGGTTCCGTCGGGTCTCAGTGCAGTCTGACATGTGTTGGGAGCTACTCCACTCGGGACTCTGACTCTGTTGTGGAGCAAGCTAGGGGCATGGAGTTGGAGATCACGACTCACAAAGGGCGACAAGCCTCGGTGGGTGGTAGCTTCGGTGGTGACGGAAGAGGAGCTCTAGTGAGGAAGTGGAGTGCATTCGACACACTTTTCAAGAAATTCAAGGAGGACCGCGATCTTCGGTCTAGCGATCGAGGCCGTTCCTTCTTGGCGCCTCGTCCTTTGCGGTACTCGGCTCTTCGTCTGTTCGAGGCGGGGCATGCTTTGCTTTAAGTGCGGTGATGGACCTGCATGGCTGAGAGTGCGCAGGGCGGGAGGTTGCCGTCGGTGTGGCCGGCCGGGTCACAAGGAGCGGGTGTGTCGCGGAACCCGCTAAGCGTGATCAAGTGGGAGCTGTGCCATCGTCTTCTTCTTGATGGGTCTGCTCGAGGATCTTTCGGATGATGGCTGCTCCTCCAATGATGCAGTTCCTTGGCTTGGCGCCTCGGTGAGGTACTCTGGCGGCCGCCACCTTCGGCACCGCTTGGTGCCGCGGCCGGCTTTACACCGCCACCGCCATGATTGTTGGGGCTCGCGCCCCCGCCGTCGTCTTCTTCGCCATGGCGCCACAGAGTGTCGCCATGCCCACAGTGAGTCCGAGTCGTCTGACGTGGTGGCAGTACTTTGCTTGTGGATTCGTTTGATGCTTTAGTCCTTTTGATTCGGGGCTACCTTTTCGTTTGTTTAAATCGGCGTTTGCTAGAAGAGCGAACTTGAGCATCTGATGGATTTCTCGATTAGTGTTGGTTAGTTCTCACAGGGGTATTATTGCTAGTTCTCTTTTTTGTCTGGGTGTTCTATTATTATTGATGGAGAGGAGTTCACGGCGAATTTGATAGTTATTCAAATGGAGCCGTTCGACGTTATCTTGGGTATGGATTGGTTGCACTCTTATCGAGCCGTGATATCCTGTTTACGTAGAAACGATCTGCATGCGAACCTCGTGCAGGGAGACTTTGACCTTTGAGTGCGCCTCGCGCTCTCTTCGATGTTGGTGGGTGTTTCCGGTCAGCGTGCGATGGCCCAGGCTTCTTTTAGCTCTTCTTTGAGAAACCAAGTGGGGCTTCGATTGAGGAGATTCGGTGGTTAGTGATTACCGGATGTGTTTCGGTGAGCTTAGGGATTGCCACTGCGCGAGGCGTGGAGTTTCGCATTGATCTTGTTCCGGGTACTCGTCCCATCTCGATGTCTCCATATCGATTAGCACGTCCATTTCAGGACGAGTTGAAGAAGCAATTGGATGATTTGTTGGCTAAAGGTTTGATCAGGCGTAGTGTATCGCCGTGGGGAGCTCTGATTACATTCACGAGAGAAGAAGGATGGGAGTTGGCGTATGTGTATTGATTACGTGCGCTTAATGCGTCACAATCAAGAACAAATATCCATTGCCCGCATTGAGGACTTGTTTGATCGGTTGAATGGAGCTCAAGTGTTCTCAAGATTGATCTCGATCGGGTATAATCAAATCCGGGTGCGTGGCGAGATGTTGAGAAGGCGCTTTCTCCACGGTATGGACATTATGAGTATAAAGTTATGTCTTTTGGATTGACTAATGCACTGCCATTTTATGGAAACCATGAACAACATGTTGCACAGTATCTTGATGACTTCGTGGTGGTGTTCATTGATGACATTCTTATCTATTCAAGACCAATGAGGATCATGGCGTCATTTGCGGTGGTTTTAGATACCTTGAGAGAGCACAAGTTCTATGCTAAGTTGAAGAAGTGTGAGTTACGGATTTGAAGTGGGTTTTACGGGTCATGTGATTAACCCTCGGGGTATTCTTTGTTGATCCTAGTAAGGTCTCCACAGTGGTGGATTGGAAGAGGCCGACTAGTGTGAAGGAGGTGAGGAGTTTCTTGGGTTTGGTGGTTATTATCGGCGTTTTGTGCGGGATTTCTCTATCATTGCCAAGCCGATGTCTCGGCTTACTCGAGAAAGGTGTGAGATTCGATGGGTGATGAGTGTGGCCTGATTTACGCATTTTGAAGGATAGGTTGGTGACCTCTCCTATTCTCACTCTTCCGTAGGAAGCGGTTCTGATCTTTTGAGATCGTCTCGAGTGGGTCTTGGTGTGTTCTCATGCAAGGCGGTAAGGTGATTGCTTATGCGTCGAGGCGATTAAAGAAGCACGGCGAATTATCCCACTCATGATTTGGAGTTGGTGCGGTTGTTTTGCTCTCAAGATTTGGAGGCATTATCTATCTGGTGAGCCTTGTGATATTTTCACGGATCACAAGAGTCTCAAGTATATCTTCACTCGAAGGATCGAATTTGAGGCAAAGGAGGTGGTTGGAGTTGATCAAGGATTATGACCTTACTATTGGTATCATCGAGCAAGGCCAATGTAATTCTTGATGCCATTAGTCGCAAAGCGACTCCGCTACTCTAGATTGCCTCATTGCTGATTTTGATCGCATGGGTATATCCTATTGTTATGCGGGCACATCACATGTTGAGACTCAGTTGATTCTTGAGTCGGCTATTCCGGACCGTGTCTTGGAAGCACAACTGAGTGACCGGTTATTACAGGAGGTTAGGAAGCGTCTGGATGAGGTAAAGAGGGTGATTTCAGTATGGATGATTACGGTACTTTGAGGTTTAAGGGCGTCTTTGCGTCCGCAAAAGGCGGAGGTCAAAGATGATATTTTGAGGGAGGCACATCGTACTCCGTACACTATTCATCCTGGTGAGACTAAGATGTATCGAGATCTGAAACAAAATTTTTGGTGGAAAAGAATGAAGGTGGATATTGCTAACTATGTCGCGTCTTGTGGTGTGTGTCAGCAAGTGAAAGCTGAGCACAAGCGTCTGCGAGGTTATTCTGACCTTTGGAGGTATCGGTGGCCTTGGGATGATATCTCTATGGACTTTGTGGTGGCATTGCCTCGTTCACCGCGAGGAAGGATGCGATTTGGGTAGTGGTGGATCGATTGACAAGTCTGCGCACTTCATTCCGATTCGCACGACAAATTCATCGAGTGATCTAGCTCTTATTTATGTGCGTGAAATAGTGAGGCGCATGGTGTGCCAAAGACCATTATTTACGCGAGGGCGAAGTTTGTCTCCAAGTTACGGGAGAGTCTGTAGAGTGCATTGGGCACACACTCACTTTGAGTCTGACGTTTCATCCTCGAGCAGATGGGCGATCAGGCGGACCATTCGGACTTTGGAGGACATGTTGCGATCGTGTGTTTTGTCTGGAAGGGTAGTTGGGAGGACCGATTACCACTTGCGAGTTTGCTTATAATAATAGTTACCATTCGGCATTAGAGCGCGCCATTTGAGGTTCTCTATGGGCGGAAGTGCGGATCGCCGCTTTGTTGGGATGCGATTGGAGAGAAGGCCATTTGGGTCGGATTGGATTGAAGACCGTTGAGCGTGTGGCCATGGTGAGCGCGAATCATTAGCGGCTCGAGTAAACGAGAAAAGTTATCTTGATTTGAGGCGTGACTTGGAGTTTGCGGTGGGTGACGAGTGCTCTGAGTGTCTCCCACTAAAGGCATTGTTCGGTTGGTACGGAGGAAGCTTAGCGAGAGTACGTTGGACCGTTCGATTATTGCAAGAATTGGAAAGTTAGCCTACCGTCTGGACCTTCACGAGTCTATGCGTGGAGTTCATAATGTGTTTCACGTCTCGATCTTTGAGAAAGTTTTGAGAGATCGAGCATAAGATTTCATTAGAGCCGTTGACTATTGAGCAAGACCTCACGGTTGAGTCGCGTCCGTGGCATATCTTGGAGAGGTCGGGAGCGGTCTTGAGCACAAGGCGTTGGTATCGTCAAGGTCTTTGTGGGCGCTTCGATCCAGAGAAAGCGACTTGGGAGTTGGAGTCTCGCATGCGAGCATTATCGGAGTTGTTCACGTCGGTGCGTGATATTTTGTTGTTTAATTTCAGCTGTGCAGTTTTTCTTTGAGTAGAACGGCGATTAGAATTCGGGGTCGAATTCCGTTAAGGGGGGTAGAATGTAATACTCTGAAAATAATATTAATATTAATATAAAAGCGTCTTAAGGGTCGTAGTGTAATTAAATTAATTTAGTTAAAGAATTAAGGGCTCGTGCGTAATTAAAGGGTTTAGTATCCATGGAAAATAGTATTTTTGGAATTTTTAGAGCTATATAAATAGTTTTGGGTTTTCTAGAAACCCTAATAGCCATTTAGTTTTTCCACCGCCGCCAGCTTCTTTTTTCTTTGCCTCTGGAAGCTAGCGCCGCCAGCCAAAAAACTTTTCCTGCGCTGGCCGAGCGTTGCCGAGTGGCTGCGTTGCCGGCCGCGTGATCCTGTGCGTTGCTATCCTGCGCGTGGGTGCGGCGGCTGTTTTCTCTGTGCGTGCTTTTGCACCTGCGCATTTCTTGAGCGAGTCCACGTGCAGCGTGGGCGTCATTGCGTTGCATCGCTTATTCTTCTTGCTTAGTTTCTTAGCCGCTCTGACCGTCTTGCTGCTCCTGCTTGGTTTCTTCTTCTGCCATTTGTTGAGTGGAAGCCGCTGATCTGCCGTGCGCCCCCATCTGCCGAAGCGATCTTGCCGTTTGCTTTGTGTTGTCTCTTCTTTGCGCTCTCGGTCTGTCATTTCTTTGCCTTTGCCATTGGTTGTCTGCTTTACTGTCTTGCTGAAGCGAGATTGGCTTGCCTTCTTCTTTGAGTTTTCTTTTTTCTTTGCCTTCTTTGCGATCGAACAGCTGCGATGTTGATTCCTTGACTGCGGTGTCTTATTCTTGAGCGAAGACACGGCATTTGATTTGTCTGGCCACTTGATAGCCGTAGAATGTTTAGGTAAGTGATTTGGATGTTAAGTTTTGCTTACTGCCATGACTAATAAAGTGTATTAGTAGTAGTTTTGACTTCAAGCCGAATCAGCACTTGATTAATTTGTTTTAGTGTCTTGGTGTACTGCTAGACTAGCTAATTATTGGGAGGTACCGATTAATAGATCTATTTAGAATCTTTGTTACGTGGAATGATTTATCTTAATGGCAATTTTGAAAATCTCATCTACTAGTTAATTGTAGATAATTTCGATATCTTTCTATAGCATATTTTATTATGTCAATCGGACAAGTAGATTTAGAGTTATGATTTTCGGAAGACCGCTGTTTCTGCGGTCGTCGTTATTCGGCGCTGTTTTGGTGGGTTGGTTATTAAAAATAGTAAACAGATTAATTAGTGTTTTTGATCTACATGAAAGTTGTAGATAATTGTCCAATGGTTCTGTAGAATCTGAGAACGCGCATTTTGGTTGAGTAAAACAAAAGTTATGAAATTTGGAAGACCTGCTGTTCCGAAGCGGACAGACCGACTTTCTGGGCTTAATACGGAGGGTTAGATGATTTAATTGGAAGTCTTCGTAATCTAGGAAAATGTGGAGAATTTTATAAAGAATCCAGAATGGGGTGGTTTGTGGTGATCGGACTTTCGAGTCAAAAGTTACGTTCGTTGGAGTGCCTAGACAGTAATGGGTAACTTTTTGGTACCGGAATAGCGTGGTATATTTGGGGACGTGTAGGAGCGATGTATATTGATTGCTATTCTTGTTGCTGTAATTTGTATTGAAGTTGGTGTATTTAATATAGGAGAGGCGTCGTGCTTGTTGCCGTCTTCTAATCAAATCGTGCGTCGCAACTAGTAAAGGCAAGTGCATGGTAGACAGCGATCAATGATCGATCACTGTTTTCTTTATCTTCTATTACCATTATTGTTGTACTTTTATTTTGTTTAATTGCAAACAAGTAATTGGTATGATTATATCGTTGTTGATAAACATGATGAAAAGTTGGATATGATGTTTATGATGGAGTTTGCATGTTTGCATTCATAAGCATCTTTGCATAAGAGAAGGTGATCTTGATTGATCACAACTCCACGGAGTGGAGGAGGTCCCGATCCTTGAGGAGGAGCGGGCTTGAGAGTGAATGTTGTCGCGAGCATTCACTCACGCTATCTCGATATCTGTGAAAGAAGTGCATGTGGACATGTAGAATAGAGTTGCATCCATAAATGAGATTAATGGTGAGAATATTAATGAAAGTGCACTGATGATAATGAAGTTATTGATTGTTGTTGATTTATTATTATCGTTGTATATCGATGTATTTCTTTGAGTCGTGGACTCACCCTTGCTCTATTGTTGTTTTTAGGTGATCTTGAGGATCTGTAGTTGAGGCGATTAGAGCACATGGACATCACATGATCATTCGCCATGATAATCTTTCCTTTCAATATTGGTTTACACATGGACATGTTAGTTATTGAATAATGTTTAGTATATCATTTGGACTAGACTATTTGCTTTATTAATTTGGATTCGTTGGTTGATGCTGCTTTGGATTATTTACTTGGTTATAATTTCCATTGCTTATTTATTGTCGCTTGATCCATATTTACATGTTCGTTTGTGATCCATTGATATGATTATTGATGATTTCTTGATGAAATTTTATAGTGTGTCATTAATTATTAGTTTAAAGTGTAGTGTGGTGGCATTCTAGGCTCTGTGTTGGGCTGGGGTGTTACAGTAGCTATAGTTATATTAGAGTTTTCCCCCTCCTTTTATACGTGGTCGGCCCCTCATGGGCCTCCTGGGCCAAGGGCCGAGGCCTAGGTTGCCGAAAAACTGCAGAAACCCCCTTTTTCTTATGTCTATTCTCTCTTTTGTGAGCTTTTTTTCTTATAATAAATCGGAGTATTACACCTGTGTGACACAAGTTCACCCTAGCCGCACTCACTGATATGTGGGTTCCACTCGGTTACTGTTCATCATCCCTAACATGAACTGTCTCTCTCTCCTTCGCCACGTCACCACTGTAGCCGAGACGGACTCTCCTCCCGGGGCTATTTAAAGCCCTAAGGATCTTCGTTTTTCGCACCCCGAGCCATGCCTCTACTTTTTCCCTGGCTGGCTTCGCCTGAGTCACTGCCTAGCGCCGTTGTCACCAACCGAACAACTTCGTCTTCATCATCGTCGTTCCGGTGAGCCCCGTCGTCAATGGTCACCACCATCGGGACCGCCTTGAGGACCGCATCTCACCTTCGCCGAAGAGCCACCCTAGCACCTTTGTCGTTGAGTTTTTAAATTCAAGTCCTACCTTCCTTATATTTTTATTTATTTTTTGGAGTTTATTTGTTGCTCTGTTTTATGAGTAGACGTTATAATTCATGAGCTTTTGTGGAAGGAGAAGTTGATCAAGCTCAAGACCAGTACCAAGACTTATTTCAAGGCAAGTTGTACCATTGACCATGTTGAATCTAGTTTTACAAAAAATACTTTAATTCAAACTATTGCATTTTATTTTATGTATTTAATTCTTTAAATGCTTTGGGATTAGCTATACACCTACTTGATTGTATCCATCTTGCTCATTGTGTCACATTGATCTTTTGTCATCCTAGTCTGGTTATTTATTAGTTGATATCATTCTGGCCTGCGCGGGTTGGTTAATTCTGAATAGTGCCTTAGCAGCATAGCGGTTATTGATATCATTTTGGGTTACAAAACTAAACTTGACTAAGTGCATATGGAATACTTTGTGGAGAGCTGTGTGCAGTATGTTATTCCTCGTCGATGGCATATGTTGTACTTAACCAACAGGATGGGAAAAAATTTAGACCGAGGCAAGTGCATGGAATTGTGATATGGTGGGGCTGTGTGCGCTTGGAAAAATATGAACGTGATAGTTGGTAGTAAATGGCAGTCTCGCCTTGGTCAATTAAGGACTTAACTTTGTGCACCATTGACCTGAGCCATAACTGTACGACCACTTGTCTGGTATGGAACATGCCTAACTTAGTAAGCTACAGAATCTTGGTATTGACTTTGTACCAAGGTGGAGGTGTGTACTACAGCGTTGAGTTACACTTATGAGCGGTTCGCCGTCTCCAGGTCCAACGATGTGCATCGGACCAAAGCACTTTGTTAGGGTTGGTACAACGGAAAAACACATCGCGAGGGTCAATTGTCGAGATGAAGTTTTGGAAAGGTTTGTTGTGATCAGCTCCGATTAAGTTGATTGCATCTTGTGGGTAAAGTATACAAACCTCTGCAGAGTGTTAATAAATCTATTCGAATAGAAGCGCCCGTGGTCATGAACATGCTCGGGGATTTCACACGAGGGGTAGATTTTTATAAAAACATTTGGAAAGAGATAGTTATGTTCATAAACTCATATGGCTATGTGAAAGAAATTAATTAGGTTTTATGTTCTATGTGAAGATAATTGTTAAACTAGTATTGTTTATTTCTTTTAAATTATACTTTTAATCTATTATTTGTATTCAATTGCAAGTGCCGCTTTTTTGCAAAATAACCATAGAAGTCGTTTTCTTTTGAATAAGTCGTCATCTATAATTGCATTCTATGGTACAATTGTTGAGTACTCGGAGCAATCATTCTTGCAGCAATCATTCAGCTGAAGTGTAGGAGTCTTTCCCTGCTTTCGAGGAGGAGTTTTATGAGGATGGTGATTGCTAGGTCTTGATCCCAGTCGGTTGCCTTTGGCAAGTCAATGGGTTCCCACGGGAGTTATTTCTGTTTCACTATCATCTCGTTATTTAGTGTCAGTACTGCGTGGTTTAATAAGTGTAAACTCGACTATAAGGTCGCAACTATTATTTATTAATCAAATTAGTATTTCTTCTTATTTTTACCTTGCGTGGAATAATATTCATCTATGTTGACATTGTGTGTACTAGTGTGATCCTAGACAAGTGCATTATATGCAAATGGTCTAAATTTACATATTTGTGTTCTGGCAGGGGAGGAGGGGGAGAGACACTAGCGGATGCATAGGTGGTCGACAAAGCACCATGTGGGAGTAGGGTTGGAGGGGATTAGAAATTGTATAGGATTTGGTGGAAGAGATCCGGATTGTTGGATCAAAAATTTTGATTGTTTTTGGGTGAAAAGCAATCGGTTGATTTTTTAAAGACTTTTCCATACCTGATTTTGAATACTTAGACAGTTGGAAATGATATATATCCCTCTTGTATGTACGATCCTCTTCAACTGTAATTAATTGTTAACTTGGTATAGTTCTGTTAGGCCCCGGGTAGCATTAATCACAATATAACTTCGTTTACATAATCGTTACAAACTTTCAGCGACAAGCCCGAGGAGGTCCACGAGGAGTTTCTAGCTCATTTAGCCTTGTTTTAAACGAAATATCAAAACTAGCCTTGTGTGAACGAAATGGAAAAAATGACACCTCTTGCTTGTTCTTTGATTGCTTTCAGGAATTGATCTTCGTGATCAGGTCAATCGGGTCTTTGGCACGGTTGAAATGACTTGGTGGTTAGTTCAACGATTACATGGTTCATACGTGCTGTCGAACCCGGGAACGAAGGATCTCGAATTCTCTGTGTTTTCCACACTAGTCCAGGATTTCTAGTGCACACTGTCCAACAAAAGTGTCATCACAATTATATCACATATTTATTTAATATGAAACAGAGTTTATTACAAAATAGGGCCTGAGGCCAATTAAAATAACACAGTGGAAAATAAATAAGTGGTAGACCACACGATGCGCCACAGGCAATCGTCTGGAAGCGTAGTCCTAAACGTTTGGATCCTCACCCTCTGGATGGAAGTCTTCTCCTGAATATATATTATTCAGCAAGAGTGAGCACAACTACCGTGCTCGCAAGTTACACCCAATAAAGAAATATGATGTATGCATAAGTAAACAAGTGAGGCTGATAGGGTTTATTTGCGTAAAAAGCATTTTTAGTTTTAAATAACCATACTAAGTTTCAAGGCACATTTTTAATTCATAACTAAAATCAGATGTTCAATTGATAGTTTTATAGTGGATAACCTCCATATGAAACAGGGTGATGGATATCCTCCTATCACATGGCTAACCACCCAATTTTTCCACAGGGATGTGCCATACAAAAATCACTTTTCCAAAATCATTATATAAACCAAAAATAAAGTCTAACTTAGAGTGACTTTGCTCAGCATGTCCATGACCGTGGACACGGCTATTCGAATAGTTTTACACTCTGCAGAGGTTGTACAGCTTTACCCACAAGAGATAATCAAATTTTAATGTTTGTTTGACACACTTACGTAGGTGTGCGACTAAGTGATTATCATGAAGCCTTTACAATGCGTCATTCCAAAGTAGTCATGCCCGCTAAGGTTTCACTTCTTTTGGATTAACCATCCACTAGAAACCCCCTCTTGCGCCGCTAAAGTTTCACTTCTATTGGGTTAACCACCCACCGGAAACCCCCTCTTGCGCCAAGTGGGAATACTGTCTAACCGACACCCACACACCAAAAATGGCACAACTAACAATGGAGTGTTGCAAATTATTCAGCCTAGCCTGTCCCATTCGAGGCTTGTGGTAGTATGGTGGAGCTTTGCAAGATGCGGCTCAAAGACCGGTCCTTAACTGACTTGGGCGACTTCCAAAAATAACCCCTAAGCCTCAACCCTACCCGGATTGATCCCGTGCATAAACCTGCACCCACCAAGCAACCATTCCTCCCAAGTCCAAACCCATTTATCACTTTTATTTTTCAAAGATATTTACAAAAATCCACCATGACAAAACAATGTCATAGGCTTTTAATCAATACTTGCTATTTTAGCTAAAATTCCCCAAAATCAAATATTTGTGATCTAAGAAATGTCTAAGAACATTTGTGTTTCAAATTTTATTGGACTAAGGTGACAAGGGAATGATGATTCAACATTCAAGTTTGGCCATACAAAGGAAATTGGAATAACTATAAATTTAAAACAAGGACTTAAATTAACTATATAAAATTATACATAAAATAGTAATTTAAAAATAAAATTAAATAAAATTAAAATACTAGGATCAATATGATCAATGGTATAACTTGCCTTGCTCGAAGTCCTGATAATCTAACTCTTCAGATGGATCGAGCTCTCCGGAGTCGTTAAAATCTATACGCGAAAATAAACTAAATTCAAATAAATATTCAAATTAACTCCAAAGAAAATAATTTTAGTTTAGTTAGCTAGATCTTGAATTTATATAAATTTAGAAATTTGATTCACCTAAATAGGAGTTCGTATAAAGAAATACGAGCTCCTGGAAGTTTAAAACTAAAGAATATACTAAAATCAGATTTTGTTAATTTCCTGGATTATTTTTCTAAAGGAAATTCAAGTTATTGCACAAGCACCATGGCGGCGTCCACCGAGCGACCACGTCGGCCTGAGCCGAGGTGATGCTTACGCGTCTTCGCGGTAGCGGCCACGTCGACACTGGTCGGGGGAGGCGCTCAGATCCCAACGGTACCGGCGAACGACTACCCGACGAACGGTGGTGAGACATGCGCTGAAAAGAGGGAGTGACGGGGAGTCTAATGTGCTCACCCGAGTGGTCGGAGGAGGAAGGAGGTGGTGGCTGAGGAGGAGGCGGCGGGCGGTCGGTTGTCGACGGCGAAGGCGTTCCGGTGGTCTCTTGGCGAAGCGAAGGTGCGCACAAGGATAGCAGTGAAGCTGCGATGCTGATGATGTGGTCGAAGTGGGATCGTTGGCGACGGAATCGGCGAAGAACCGAGCCGAGGATCATTGGAGAAACTTCAGTGCGAGCACTAGAGACACTAGGCGAGGAGAGTTGGGGCGCTAGGTGGAGGAGACATATGCACACCCGGGGCTACCTTTCATAGGCTGAGGGGAGGTCGGGAGGCGGAGATCGTGCGCGGAGGTCACGGCGGCGACGGCGAATGCCCGGCGTAAATATGCATGAACGAGGGGGAAATGGCTGGGAATGATTGCAGCGAAAACCGGCGGTTTCAATGCGCACTAAAGCAAGAAGAATTCGGTAGAGAAACAGAAAATTGATGAAGCTTCATTCGGCAGTAATGGTGGACGAAGGCGCGGCCGCGCGGGTAAGAAGGGGCGAGGTGGAAAACGACACACAGACGGGCCCACCTGTCGGCGAAAGGCCGAAGCGGTCGGTGTGGTCGGAGCTGTCAGAGTGATCGGAGAGGTCGGAGAACAGTGATGGACCGCGGGAGTTTCGGCCCGAACACTGTGCGGCAATTTTTAAATTCATTTATTAATTAAAATAATTCTAGTAATTCAAAAAGGGTTTAGAACATAGCAAATGAATTCCAAAAATATGAGAAAATTTCTAGAAATTCTCTAAGACATTTTGTATTAAAATAAAATATTTCCAATATATTCTTGATAATAGATTTTGCAAACAAATTATTTTGGGCTTTAAAATAATTAGGGAAAAGTTTTATTTTAAAATTCCAGAAAATTCCAAAAAATAAATTAAATGTAATACCTCATAAATCCAGCTAGGTCGTATAGTTTGGAATTTATTCGAATACGAGATTTAAAATTTTCCGGAATCGCATTCGGTAAAAAGAAAGAAGTCAGAGGGAGAAAAAGAAATATATTTCGTCGGAAATTCCAATCGGCGGGGGTTATCGTTATTTTCCGGCAACTTTGGGCATGATCATGACCAGTGGCCCAAGAGGCGGCCGGCCCATGAAGTGGCCGACCATAAAGGGCGCCACTCCCAAACCCTAGCCGCCTCCATCCCCTCCCACTAGCCGCCACCCCTCCCTCTCCACCCTCCATTGCGGTGCCTCCTCCTGGTTGGCGCCGTCTCCTCCCTGGTCGCGGCCATTGGTGCTCCCGAGGTTGCTCTCAAGATCCCGGCGCTCCTCCTCCGATCTGTCCTCCGTGAGCCGTTTCCTCGCGGTTGCTCGCTGTGGTGTGGCGGCCAAGGAAGAAGGAGGGAGACCAGCGGGGAGTGGTTCTTCGTCGTTCTACGGGTCTTCAAGGGTAACGAGCACCTCGGTTAATTGTTTGATCGGTTTTTGTTGCGGTAGAGATCATTTGAGTCGCGTCAGATTAGAGTTCCAGAAATTACAGATTGGATCAGAATGTTGCGCGGCTAGTTACGGTACTTTAGAGGCCGAATCTGGGGTTTTTCCCTTCTATAGTTTTATTCCTGAGAACGTTAGCTTTCTTTTGGAACCAAGATCAGGAAAATCCGATCTGTAGTTTGGGAGATATGAATTTTTGAATGCGATCTGTTCAGTCTGCCTGAAAACTGGGGTCAGTAGGTTTGTCCCTCAGTTTTGTGCAAATTAGGGGCCGAATCAGAACCTTCACCCAACTAAGTTATTGTAGCTCGCGAAATTATCTTTCCAAGTTGATAAGGATCATTCTCATTGGATCAGTAGGCTAAAAGTTACACCATTTTCTTTATTACTGATCTGTATTCTGGACAGACGTAGATGGGTTGTGTTTATCTGTTAATTAGCCCTCTGTTTTGGCCGAATCAGGGGATTTCATCAACTAATGTTTTGTAGCCTGATCAGTTAAGAATCAGTGAGCACTAGTTTTAGGTCTTTTAGAGTTACAGATAATTAATGGCGAATTTTCTCGTACAACTGCCCGTAGATCGATAATCTGGACTTTTTGTGTAGAGGTCAAATTGAACCCTTGGGGTGTGCGGGTTGATTAGAGAGCATCGTAGAACACTTGTAGCTGTGCCATATTCTATTATCCGTAATCCGTGGCAATGCTTGTGTAGGCGGTGAGACGGTGGGTGGAAGGACACCTTCGTTGTTTCCCAATACGTCACAACACGGAAGGCAAGTGCAATGTTTAATTTGTGTGAATTCGATGAATGTATGATAACTTGGTAAATTATGAATATTCCTGTGATTTGAGCTTGATGTGGTAGAGTTCAATACCTTATTCGATGATACATTGAGTTGAAGTTCAAGTTATGCTTTTCATTCCATGCATACATAATTGATTCTTTGTCCACGGGGTGAAACTTGATTAAGTCCCATTAATTCCAATATGGGCATGTAAGACCTACCATTCCAATGTAGGCGATTTGGACATTCCGTATGAAGCGTTCTTCATACGGACTTGGATCCCGCTCTTGGTTAAGAGCGGGCTTAAGTGAACAAGCGGGTGTGTCACTAGTTATACCGGTATAAACATGTGGAAAGTCCATTCTCCTTCAATGCATTCATTCATACCATGCTTTCGTAAATTCATGGAAGTAAATGATTTACTTGGTAGATTGTTCCGATTCAGTATTCTTTGTGAATGTATATGTTGTGCTTCTGAGTTTGACTCACTCTTGCTTTTATTTGTTTTAGGTGAATTCGGTGAAGCGGTTGCTAGCGGGAGGGTGTAGTCGGCCGTTCCACGCACATGAATAAATCATTCATTCGTTAAAATTCTATTTACGTTTATTCGGTTTAATTATAATGTAATGGTGTAATAAGCATCACTTGGAGGTTCATTATTCTCGCTTTGGTTAATTCTTGTTTTAATTTATTGATGAACTATTATTAAGCTATAGGTTGTTACCTTGATTAATCGTTTCTTTAGCATTGAATGCGATGTTAATCTTAGGAATTGAATAGTTGGTTGGCTGTTAGGTGACATCTTGTCTTCGAATAGACGGTGTTACATTAAACCTTTATGTTCAACTGAAACTTGAAATTTTGGGCTGTTACATGTGCCACATTCGTAACCTGAATCATGAGAGTTGATTATCATCTAATCAGAATTTGCCCTTCTCCTCGAACGATCGGGCGAGCATAGTTCATCAAGTGGTATCAGAGCTTCCATTGTTCGGTGAGAAATCAGTACCCAAAGTTGTAGTTTTGTTCTTGCATACTAGAGTCCAGAAAAAATGCCAAAAAGACCCACGAACCAACTTTGTGCCTTGGAGTATTCTTTTTAGTTTTTGCATCTTTGAATCGTAGATTGCATTGTCGTGTCTAGGTTGTTGGTCATCGTCTAGATTGGTTCTAGTGTGAGTAGTCCTGCTTCCACCTTGCTACCAACACTTCTTTCCACCTTGAGAACCTTGCGCGACAAGCCGATCACCCTATCGCCATTTGCCACTCCTTCTGCCGTAGCAACCCAAAACTTTGTCACCACTTCCATTTTCACCTTACGGCATATTTCTGCGCCTCCATATTGGTTTCGACCACAAACCCTAGAGCCTATTTTGTTTGTTTCATCCAAGAGTAAAAAAAGGAAGTGTTGGTTTCGGGTTCAAAAGAAAAAAATAAATAGAGAGAAAAAAGAAAGGAATGTGCCCACCTTCCCGAAATTTGAGAAGTGCATCAAACTTTTGCCAAAACCAATGAAAATTGGTGGAGTCATTCTGCGTATATACACAAGCTTCCACAAAAAAATTCAGTCAGTTTGACCCAAGGATTTGAAAGATATAGCAGTTTCAAGTTTGAACCCGAGTCGGTTTTGAGTCCTAGTAGGATTATGTTTCCTAGACACTTTCAGTAAAACAGGCATAACTTTTGCATATTGTGTCCATTTTGGGCGTTCTTATGCTCTTTGGAAAGCTAACGATGAGATGCATCCAATAATATTGACTAGCTTATTCCAGTCACCCTCCAAGGGCCCCAAAATCGGCCATCTTCGCCCCCAAATTCATATTGCAAGTTTTTCAATTTCTATTTTTGCAATTTCTTTATGTCTTTGGTTCGGAATTTGGGGTTCGGCTCAGCTGCAAAGTTGTATATCTCATCAAAACCTTTCAAAAAAGCATATAGCAGGCATATAAAACTTTGTCTTTTCATCTCTTGAGACTAGTTGTTGTTTACTGCTTAAACTAGAGGATGTTTATTTATGCGTTATCTTTGTTTTTGTGCTCTGCATCGTGTGAACAATCTTATGTGTCCTAGATGAAATTTTGAGTACTTGGCTAGCATCTCTCCTCGCACCTGGTATAAGATTTTTATGTGCTTAAATCAGGTCACATTAATCTTTGCAGGTGCACTCATTCCTTGTTTTCCCTTTGGCTTGATTTAGCTAGTGCTAAGTTCTAGTCTAGGACCAATAGCTGTGACTAATACTTTGAACTACTTTTCAACTTTGCAATTTCTAAATTTGAATTTTACTTTTCCTTTGCTACATATATTTTCCTATCAAGCCCCACTAACTTAGAAAAGTCTTGTACTCTTGCAATCATTGTGCTCATCACTTATGTCACGCTTGTCACGAACCAGCCACCGGTTGCACCACCTATTTACTTTCGTAAGAATTTGCAAGTGCTTGGTAAGAGCTTGAGTGTGTGTGATTTGTAACCTCTAGGGCCTAGTAGTTGATAGGGATTTTTCTTATTGATACTAACAATGGCGAGTTCGGGGTCAAAGGGAGATTAACGAGTCCAACGTTGAGGAGGATCGCGCTCACACCTTGCACAAAGGAATCATGCAACACTTAAAGCGCTTGATGAATCAACAATCAGGCGTCTTGAGGGACTCTAGATCATCTTGAGGGACTCTAGATCACACAAATGTTGATATTGTTGCGATTGCTACAGCGTGGAAGCGACTAGAAACTCCACCCCAGTGCCGCCCGGCTGCTCTCAGTGTTACACGGTGCATCATAACCCATCCGTTGCTCGCTCATGGGCTGATGAGGTAGAGACGAAGAAAGCCCATCGTCGCGATCTGAAGTCGAGGGTGATTTTAATCCCAACAATGATCGTGATTATCGGCAGCGACACTTCAATCAACAAGGTATAAGAAGAGACCCACCACATGAGGTACGTGATTGTAATGATGCACTTTGTAAAATTAAATTCACTATACCTCCTTTTGCTGACAAATATGATCCTGATGCTTATATCATATGTGAGTTAGCCGTAAACCAAAAAATTGCATGACATGGCTTTTCCTGATAATAAAAGGGTAAGTGCTGCTACTAGTGAGTTCACTAATTTTGCATCTATTTGGTGGAATGAATTGTTCCGTAATGAACAAAATATACCTAAAACTTAGGATGCTATGAAGAGAGCTATGAGAGTTAGATTTGTGTCTTCATATTATTCTTGTGATTTGTTGAATAAATTATAATATTTAAGATAAGGTAGTAACACTGTAGAATATTACTATCAAGAATTGCAAATTAGTTTGTTACGTTGTGGTTTAGAAGAAACTGAAGATGCTAAAATGGCTAGATTTTTAGAAGAGCTTAACATGGACATTCAGGACATTTTAGATTATAAGGAATATAATTCTATCACCTATTTGTTCCATCTTGCAGGGAAGAAAGTCTCGCTCTCGAGGCTATTTTGGAGTTTCTTTTGCAGGTAGGCAGAATCAGGTGCAGTCCTAGGGCAGGGTGTCACCCCCTGCTATCCTTGCCACTCCTAGCTGCCCCCACCCCCCTCTGGCCGTGGGCGACCAGCAAGCATGACTCCGACTCCCCGCGCCTCTGACGAAAGAAAATAAACTTCAATTCAACAAGCTAAGAGTTCTACTTCAGTTGCTTCCACCAGTAGAACGTGTGACATACAATGCCATCGCTGCAAAGGCTTCGGGCACATGGTGAGAGATTTTTCAAATCAGCGGGCACTTCTTGTTAGAGAAGATGGTGAGTATACTTCAGCTAATGATATTGACGAAGAGCATGCATTGCTTGTAACTGACCCTGCAGGTGAGCAATGCAAATATGAACATGATGAAGAACATTTTGGAGCTGAAGCAAGTGATAAGTTTTTTAGCATAATTCTGAAGTGTGTCCTTAGTGCTCAAATGGAGCGTGCTGAACAAAATCAATGGCACAACCTGTTCCAAACATAGTTCATCGTCAAAGAGTGCTTATGTCATGTGATCATTGATAGAGGGCATTGCAATAATTTAGCAAGTATGGACATGGTTGAGAAGCTTGGATTGACAACAAATCAGCACCCTCGTCCATACTACATACATTGGTTCAACAATTGTGGTAAGCTGCACCACCTCCACTTGGGCCCATGGGCCTTGTAACCCTAGGGGCGTGCATCCACACCCCTGGTCGTCTCCTCATATAGGAGCCGCCACCCTCTACCAAAACTTGGATTTCGTTTGCTTAGTTTCTCCAATGGAAAACTCTTCTTCTTCGCTTGTGTCGACTAGACCAACCATAAAAAACCTCTGTGGAATCCCAACTTTTGAACTCAATCATATATTTATAATTCAGATTGCTTGTTACCTCATTCTTGCTTGTTCTTCGATTGCTTGCAGGAACTGATCCTCATGATCCGGTCAATCAGGTCTTTGGTACAATTGATAACGACTTGGTGGTTAGTTAGCAATTGTTTGGTTCATGCGTGTCGCGTTCATAACCTGGATTGTGAGAATAGATCATTCAAGAACAGTAAGAAGATAATTTACCATAATGTGCTCTCCTCCTCCTCTTGCTCGAACAGCGGTCATATACATATGGAGAATTCGATGGGATTTTGTGACTCATCAAACTTTTCCATGTTCATTGGTCGAAATAGTGGCGGCCAGCGAACTACTCGGAGATCAGGTGAAAACATCCGACATCCAATAATTACATCAAGACGCCTTCTTTGCGGGCAAGAAGGGTTGTTATTGCTAGGTGATCGTACACGATGATACCCGGTTATAGACAGACCCAACCTATGGTAGGTCTTAGTCCTTTGAGGGTAATACTCCTCGTATTCCATCTATTATCGTGGATTTCTAGTTTGGAGTGGTGATCGATCACCTCCCCTAAGAGCTTGTCAATCATCAGACATTCGGATGACTCTTCTCCAACTGGAGTTATAGTTAGGGGAGCAATGTGACCTATTGTGTCGGACCCAAGAGTAACACCCCCAAATCCTCTGTGCATTTCTAAACTAGTCACATGATCAGTAGCTAGTTCACATAGTAAACAAATATGGTAACATGCATAAATCGCACAACTTTATTAATAAATATCAGAGTTTATTGCAAAAGAGGCTTACAAGCCAAAAATAAAGAACACAGTGAAAGATGAAGAAGTAGTATAGCCTAGCTATTCTGCCACAGGCAATCAACTGGGGTAGCGGCTTAGTTGTTGAGATCCACACCGGTAGCGAAGTCCTTCTCCTCTGAAATTTATTTGAATTAAACAAGGGTGGGCACAAACAACCGTGCTCTGTAAGTTACACCCATAACAGAGTTAATGCATGCATGGATATTATCAAAGGAAGGCTTATAGGGTTATTTTTGCAAAAGCAATATTTAACATTTTAAATACAATACTAAGTTCAAAGGTAGTTTAATATATATGTAAAATCAAATTTTATTTTTATTCATCAATTCTCAAGTGTAGGATAAACCACCATACACAAATGGTGAAGGACTAACCCCCTTACACCACCTTTACCTTAACTTTCCCACATGGAATAAACATCCATGAAATTATTTTGTCAAAACATTTTTAAAATAAAATCATAGTCTAATCCGCGAAAGGCTTTTCTCGGTATGTCCATGACCGTGGACACTACTATTTGAATAGACTGACACTCTGCAGAGGTTGTACAACTTTACCCACAAGAGATAATCAACTTGTAATGTCTGCTTACACACTTTTGTAGGTGTGCGACTAAGTGATTATCACAAGACCTTTACAATGCACCACCCTGTATTAGTCGTGTCCACTTAGGTTTCACTTCCTTGGATTAAACCATCAACGGATTTAAGCCCCTCTTGAGCCATGTGGGAATAATAAAAGTTGGTTATTGGACACCCACACATCAACATGGCACAACTAACCATAGAATATTGCAAATTAATTAGCGATCTATCCACCGGACTTATGGCGATGCGGAGGTGGCTTTGCAATCGTAGTTAAATAGGCTGTCCCTAATTGGTAGGCGACTTCCAAAATACCCCTAGGCCTCAACCATTTCGAATTGAGCACGTGCATAAACCTGCACCCACGAACTATCCATTTCGCCCAAGTCCAAGCCAGTTTCAAAATTTTATTTCAGTTTTCAAAGCATTTTTAAACTTCCATGACACACGAATGACCTGTATACAATTTTAGCAACATTTGATTTTTGGTTAAAAAATTCCCAAATCAAATATTTGAGGTTTAAGCATGGCTAAGCATAATTTTTTCAAAAATGTTATAGTCCATACTATTACATAAACTAGATTTTCATCTAAGGTGTCAAGGTATGTTTGATTCAATGTCAAAATTGGATGTACAAAGGATTTAGGCATAACTATAATTTTAAAATAGGAGTTTAAATTAAACTAAATATAAATAAGCATGTAGTAATAATTTAAAACATACTTTAAATAATTTGAAATACTAGGATTCAAATATTGTCAAAGATGTAACTTGCGTTGTTTGATTAATTATTGTTCTCAAACGGCGTCGAAATCCGGTTCTCCGAAGTCGTCGAAATCTATACGAGTAAATGAGCCAAATTCAAAGAACATTCAAATAAAATCCAAATAAAATCAACAAATTGTAAAATAAATCTTTGGGAGGAAGATATCAATTTATATGAATTTAGGAACAAGAATTGTGGATTTAGAGTTAAATGCGAAGGATAACGAATATCTAGAAGTTTCATTATCACAAGAAAAGATTAAATTCTGGGTACTGCTCATCTTCGTGTACTGGTCACCTTCGAGTACTGGTCATCTTCGAGTATTGTTGACCTCCGAGTACTGGTCACTGCTCGACTTCACATGGTCGGAAGAAGATTTCGACTACACTGGTTGGAGGAAGATTTCGACTACACAGGTCGAAAGAAGGTTTCGACAATACTGGTCGAAGAAAGGTTTCGATAACACTGGTCGAAAGAATATTTCAACAATACTGGTCGAAGAAAGGTTTCGATAACACTGGTCGAAAGAATATTTCAACAATACTGGTCACTGCTCGACTTCACATGGTCGGAAGAAGATTTCGACTACACTGGTTGGAGGAAGATTTCGACTACACAAGTCGAAAGAAGGTTTCGACAATACTGGTCGAAGAAAGGTTTCGATAACACTGGTCGAAAGAATATTTCAACAATACTGGTCGAAGAAATGTTTTGACAACACTAGGCAATAGTGGTTGTGCTCGACTATAAGCTCGTCGGCGCTACGCGCTAAGGCGTGCTATGCAAAGGTGTGCAAAAAAAGAGGAGATGACGCTGAGCTTTAAGCGATACCTTACGGTGGCGAAGTACAACGGAGTGGCCAGCGGTGAAAAAAAAGGCGGCGGCGAGGTACGGGTGAAAGCGACGACGGTGTTCTGATGATCCTCCGGTGAAGAAGAAGTGTGCCTAAGGTAGAACATAGCGCGCGAAGCTCTGGTGTAGCAGCGACACGAGAGATCAGCGGACGGTGGCGCAATCGGCGGTGCTAGTGTTGGCGGTGGAGGAGCTTGGCCGATTCTAGTGGATAAAATGGGAAAGGAGAGAGGGCCGAGAGGAAAGGATGAGGAGGAAGAGGGCACCTCGTGCTCCCTTTATCTGAGGAGGAGAGGTGGGAAGGGAGATCAATGGGAGGCGTTTCTCGCCGGTGCAGGTGGTGGCATAAATGTGTCGTTAAAGTGTGAAATGGTCAAGAGTTAGCTCACGGTGAATGCGGGAGGAAGAGCGTGGCCTTTAATGGCGTCTGATCGTGCAGTAGCAGCCGGCTCAAGACTTCTAGGAGTGCAGACCATGGCGAACGAGCAAGCAACTAGAGGTTGGGGTAATCCCAGCAGCGAGCTCCACACAAGAGAGGGAGGAGCGAGGCTAGCATGCGGGTCACTTGTCGCACTCAGTCAAAGGGAGGCGGTGTCTTTGGTGGTAGGAAAAGTGGGCTAGAGGCACGGGAAGATAAGATGGGCCGAAGGGATTCGGCCCGAGATTGTTTTGGATTTTTAATTGATTTAACATTTTAAATAATTCAGTTAATTCATTTAGGCTTTAGAAAAATAGCAAATAAAGTCCAAAAATTATGAAAAAAATTCACAGAAATTCCTTGAGTTATTTTGGACTTAAATAAAATATTTCTAACTCATAATTGGTAATTAATTTTGTAAATAATTTATTTTTACTTTAAAATAATTAGGGAAAAGCTTTAAAAAACAGAAAATCCAATAAAGTAATAACTTTATAAATTTTATTTTTGGTAACATAATCTTGGGATGTTACATGTTGTCGTGCTGATCTCCACGAGGTGAGTTATTCGAACGACTCGCGTTCGATGGAGTCGTTGGAGTATGACTTCCATAATGGTGTTGACGAGGTCGCTCGAGTCTGGCCACCGTGCTTTGAAACCTTTGTGAGATCTCCTCAGCAAAGAGGTCGTAACCTTGCGCTCAGTCAAGCTCTTGAGTTGGGTTCTCGAGTAGGTCACATATACGCTGAAGTTCTCAAGCCTCCTCAGATTGATATTGGACGCGCCCAGGCACAGTTCTCTGGGCTGCCATCCTTCTTCTCCGATAGTCTCGGGATCTTCTACATCTGAGGTTGCTTGAGTTCGCCTTAATGGAGAGCGATCATTTCTAGGACTTCTCCCACGCTCATCAGAGTGTTGATCCTGTTCATCGCCGGAGGCCTCCTCGCCATTCCTACGAGAGCTGGCAGTGTGTGTGATGAGGACATCAACCCTAAGGATGCAACCACTGCCTCGACCCGCTGCACTGCATCCTCTACTTCAACCATACCTTCTCCAATAGGACTTTCGGCTACTGAAATACCATATTCCCCAATTGGACCAAGCTACTTCTACTCCTACGAGCCGAGTGCCCTGGTGTTGCGTCACC
This sequence comes from Hsuehochloa calcarea, assembly GCA_036346395.1. NCBI lineage: Eukaryota > Viridiplantae > Streptophyta > Magnoliopsida > Poales > Poaceae > Hsuehochloa > Hsuehochloa calcarea. The sequence continues at coordinate 16,226,870 of CM070611.1, read as the reverse complement.
TCTTGTTGGCCCATGGGCTATGTAACGAATGGGCTGACTTATGTCATGAATGGACTGACTTGATTGAAGTTTAGCTTTGCTACTTTATTTTTTGTCCTCTTGTTCGGTGAGATCAACAACGATGTTGTCTTCAGAATTCCACTTATCAATACAATTTTAATTTATATTTGCAATACATCAGATTGTATTTTTACCTTGTTCTTGCATGCTTGTTCGGTGTATGCAGGAATTGATCTTCGTGATCAGGTCAACTAGATATTTGTGCATGGCTGATAATGACTTATTGAGCAGTTTAGCAATTGCGTGGTTTCGAGCCTTGCGAGTTCGTAGCCAGCATCGTGAGAGTTGTGCGACTTCTACTGAATTTACCTTCTCATCGAAATATCGTGCCAGATCAGAACCTCCGTGGTTCATCAGTGTGATCAGCGAGGAGGATCCTTAGTCCTTCCTCTAGGAGACTGACTAGGATCTAAGGGGAGGGAGAAGACCTCCTGGAGATGATCTCCATTTGCGCCAGAGGCCTCCTGGCTTAAGGAATAGTCAAATAACACTCTCTGGCGACTTGCAGTAAGCCCCTCCAAGAAGGAGAATTTCGGGTTATAACCATCTCCATCCGTAGATGAGCCATGCGAGGGTACAGTCGAATCTGCAGAAAAAGCGTGCTTAACCATATTTTTCGTGGGGTAGCAGAAGAGGCGACCACGGATCTTTGGTGGAGTCTGGAATGATGGCTTCGAGGACTTGCCACGCTAGGTCGGATGGCCTTATACAGACTCGAACATTTGGAGGGAGAACCCTCGCCATGTTTTGTGTCTGCCTTGCTGCAGCCATGATTGTGGTCAGATGGACCCTTACCCTCTAAGAAATTTGATCCCTTATTTGTACGCAACGTGGTGGGGGGGAGGATTCCTCCTCTACTCCATCTATGGTATGGTCTCTTTGATCTGGTGAAAGATCTTTGGAGGCGGCATTGCCATCGGGTGAAATAATACTCTGCTCGTAGTCGTAGCAGGCATCTATGTTGAGTTCTCCATAGTCGGTCAGGTCGACCCAATTCTCCTCGTTCCACTCTTCTGCCATGGAAGCATCAGAAAGAAGAGAATTTGTCGACGAGAATTCTGAGAGATCCCCACGGTCGGTGCAGGTATCGGTGATCTAATACCGATCTTACATATGATTGTTTGTTTCAGGGGAACTCTTGGAAAATAAAACCATGCAGAGAATGATAAGGAGATTTTATATAGATTCAGGCCTTCTCTAGGGAGAATATTAACCCTACTCCTGTGTGGCTATATTGAGTGCGTTGATTACAACCAAGAGGAAAGCTAAAGCCTAATGTCTTGTGCCTCTGATAGCCTTATCCTCCGATCGATGTCCTTGTCGTCTAGTGCCTTCAACTTTTATATAGTGCATAAAGGGTAGCGGTTTTCGGGCCAAGAGGCACCTCACCGTTTTGGATGATAAAACGGTTAATAGATGTTACTGTCATAGCGACAACATTCCCACGTCGCTAGGTAGTTGCCGTCAGAGAGAGAGAAAGGGATGTGCAGTTATTCTAGAGAATAACCGCATATGCTAACTGCTGTGAGTGTTTAACACATCGTATAAGACTCCCTGATCGACTAGGCTCGCAAGTCTGCAGGCTCCATCAATCAGAATGTTATCGTAACCAAGCTAGTCGTAGTAGGTTCGATGACTACAAGACAGTCGTATGAGGACTTACGACTTCATCATGGTCGTAGAAAGTCTTACGACCATAGAGTGGTTGTAGAAAGATTTACGATCACAAAGCTAAGTTTCTCCTTTATGAACATTTAAGGGATATACTTGTAGACAACATAAAGATATTGTTATCTATAATAAAAATTACAGATAAATAATAAAATAAGAATTGCTATATCCCCGTCAGTCCGTCTCATCGGAAAATCGGACCAACAAAGTTCATCAATATCTCAAGCTGGATGAAGCTGTTGACTTTAGATTAGCTAGAGATGCGGCAAACCTCCACCTCAGTTATCCAGTCATCATCTTGGCCTATGAAGCCGATCTGGGCCAGGATTTTTATCAGCCGTAAAGCACCCTTTCTTTTTCTCGGCCCTAATTGACCATCCAACCACCATTCGGCCCCGCCGCCCGCCAGCCGGCTACTTGCGACGCGACCGTCGCAACGTCCTCCTCAGCGCCGGCCATGCTATGCCGCTCCCATCGACGTCGCATGCCGGCAGCGGCAACGACGGCATATAAATGTATTCGCTTTGAAAAAAGAAGGGGGAAAAAACAACCGGGGGTAGTGTCTCCTGTCTCCAGTCTCCCTGACATGTGCCACCCGATACATTGGAGTGGCCTTCAATTCTGCCAACTTCCACGTTCACGCGCATTTCATGTTTCTGGTATTGGCAGTCAAATTTGTGTGGTTTTATTGTTGATGGCATTTTTGGGCTAGGATCTATTTTTTAAAAAAAATCAAATCGAATTCCACTTAACGCATCATTAATTTGGCTTTGCGTCGTCTTTTCAATTAACCATCCCACGGCGCAGTCGGAAGTCGGCTGAAAGCACATTTTCTTAGTCATAACAGCAAAATTTGCTAGATATTCAGTAAAAAAAATCTTATAACTAAACAGATCGCTCGCCGCAACACAGCACATGAAACCACAACCTAGCCCTTGATCACCTTCATCCAAACAGGCTTGCGCAGTCTGGTGACGTAAATAGAGGCCAGGAGCAACATTAGCATGATTTACATCACAAATGTACGACATATGAAAGGCTGCTCATGTGCATGCATGCTCCAAAATTCATTCACCTCTCCAAATTGTATACCAAAACAGACAAAGAGTTTTCAAATTAATCACCAACATTTGAACTAACCTATGCTTGTCACTTCTCACTAATAGCCTTATTAGCTAGCTCTATAGCTAGTGACATGATGCCATGATGCAAATGAAGTTACATCATCCAGCCAAATGTACCAAGGATGGTGCCTGTCTCAATCTCAAAGCATAAAAAGTTATCAGAGAACACATATTAACTTAAGAGTCAGCCACTAATCAGAGGGATATCAGATTCTGCAGAGGATTAATATTATCAAGTTATCATATCATATATTCAGCTTGCTAGCTCCACGATCAGTGGCCGCCACCCATGCTGACGGACCGGAAGTTGCTCCTGGAGTACATCTTGGGCAGCATCATCACGCCCGCGACGGCCGCGGTGAACACGAACACCGAGGCGGCGGCGAACGCTGGGATGTTCCCCTTCCCCAACAGCTCGTCCCACGGCCCAGCGCCGATGGGGATGATCATCTGGGGCACCACGATGGCACGATCGCGATATTCAGGACCCCCGTGCACAGCCCTGCCACACAAATCGCTCCCGCCGTCAGGTCTGATACAAATGATCATCTCAACTTATATTAGATGGATATCAAAGTTATATATACTACGGTACAAACCCGGGAATTCTGGACAATTCTAACCTTGTAGATCACGAAAATTTCAAATCTAGCCTCCTTAACACGAAAATTCCAAAATTAGTTCCCTGGGGCGACCTGCTGCGATCAGGGACGCGGCGAGCCACTGCTGCCGTCCCAACGACAGCGACAAATCTTGCCGTCGGGGACAGACGAGTAACTCTTGCCAGTCCCACAATGACATTTTTAAAAAAATTATTTAATAATATTTTTGGATGAATTTTTAAATATAGCAAATGAGCTCAAAAAATTATTAAAAAAATGTTCATTATGAAAAAAAATCATAATGTTACGCACCGCTTGATCTGACCGTCGCACCAAACTTCTCATTCGGTTATTTTCTCTATTTTGCACCATGATTGAGTCCACTGACTGCTCCCGGCCTCCTCGATCGTTCTGAACCTCAACTCTCTAAGCCTAGTCCCGATCAGCCACGTCGTTGACATCCAAGCTTCCTGCATAGCAATAGACCAAGAAATCGATTTTGGGAATAAGTTTTTCGCAACTTGACCCATATTAGTTAAAACATATATCATGCAACACATATGCAATGGAACCCATGAAATAGACCTAACAAAAAAATAGCCGCTAAGCTGGCCGACGAACGGAACAAAACCGATAATACCGCTAATGAACTCCGGTCCTACCGCACTCGGTAGTCCGCTCCTAAATGTGGTCATCTTGTAGGACCCCGAATTTCTCCATCCGGATTCCTCTGTGAACCCACTGTGCTATTCCCTGGATCAGTAGATAGCACTTCACAGGCAAATTGCTGAATCAAACCATACATGACGTAAAATCGTTCCATTCATTAATTTACACATCAGAGTTTACATAGACCGCTTCGGGCTAATTTTACAATAAGGGCCAAACAGGCCAAATGAATACATTACAAAAGATAGAGGAAGCAACAACGGAAGCAAAGGGGTGAGGGCACATCTTACCACAGGCAAGTGACTGGGGAACCCGTGTACGCCCGATATTATCCAAAAACCTCGGACAATATAGGAGGCACACAAGAACCGACGGAGTGAGCTAGACTGGGGTGAGACTAGAACCGCTAAGGACTAAACTATACTTCAATGATTCACAGGTCTTGGACTTACGGATCCTCATTGCGATCGAAAACTCGAGGTTCTGTTTACGAGGTTGGGGAAAAGAGCGAGGATGAACACAACTACCGTGCTCGTGAGCCAACACAACAGATGCAATAATATACATACAAGGTGTAACAAGGATGGCTTGGGTTCTTTTATTTGCGTAAAGCAATATTTATAAATCTGAGATATTAGAAAATCCTATCACTTAGCATTTTAACCAAATTGATTTTTAAAGAGAATAATTGTGCAATAAATTAATAAAACCGAGGCTACCTACACCTTCATGCTTATATTTGATGGTGGTCATACCCACCTATTACCAACATTGGGTAAGAATACATATGGAACATTCAAATCAAGGGCTAGGTGAGCCCAGCATATTTTCAACCCATCCACAAAAGTTTTGAAATAGAACTATATCTTGTAAGTTCCTCGCTTTGCCCAGTGACCAGTAGGCACATTGTTCTAACGATTTTATTCTCTGCGAGATTGTACATCTTTACCCACAAGAGATAATCATCTTGATATGTACACATATTTCCTTAGATATGTGAATCAAGGAAAATTATCACAAGGCCTTTACAAGGCATCCCTCGATATTTGCTACACCTGCTAAGGTTTCACCTAAGTAGGGTTTCGTTCCCATGGGCCCACCCCTACCCGTAGCCTCGTGGGCTCCCAGTGAAGGAGTCCCCAATGGTGCGTAGCGTGCGGTGGATACCAATTAGTTAGCAGTCGACACCATTATAGACTTGTGGCTGTACTGTTTTGCAATAGGAGGTCGTCACAGGATTAAGTCCTTAGATCATCTGGGCGGTTCTTACCACATACCAACCATTCTCGTGCTCGACGGCACCCACCACCCTTCCATCCGCCCAGACGGGGTATTAGCAAGTTTTAGGGTTTTGGAGAAGTATAAGACAAATTATCCAACCAGTCCAGTCATTCTCCCCAATGACTGCCCAAAACAATTGTCATGATTAAAGAATGATGATTTGGGGTAGAATACCCTGGTACTTAAACAAGTCTAGCATGGCGTTTAAGTACGACCTATAACTAGTAGGTTACCATATAATTATTAGGGTGACAAGGGTTTTGGGAGTTCAATTATCAAGGAGATGGTGTAATAATTATTTAATCATCAATTAGGCATTTAACTACCTTAGAGTGTTTGACATACATTTTATAGGATATTAAAGTATGCAATTTGACATTTTAAAAGAACATAATTTGCATAAAATGTAGGATCAACATGATCAAAGTATTGACTCACAGAGCTATTTTACAGTGGCCTTGATCTTACTCAAAGCCTTCTTAGACAGAGGTTTGAAGTCTTGGTCGCGTCTCTACTTGAATCTTGGTTACGCTCAGTCGTTGATTCTTCTAGTCTTCGATTTCTAATTACGCAACAACGATCAAAAAACCAAATAAATTCCAAGAACTCCAAAAGACCAAATGAAACACAAAAGCCTCAATAAGATTCGCGGAGGACGAGCTTGAGAGAAGGGGTTGAGTAACACTGGGATATTTGATAGAGTCAAAAAGCCCGTTGAGCGAAAGGAGGAATGGCAGAGAAATTTTGCCCGGAGGAAGATACAAAGGCGTATGGTCGAAGGAGCTTTTGAAAGGATATTGTGGATATCATGGGGATATGCTCCAGATATTAGGATGATGTGACAATTGGCAATGACGTTAACGGTTTGTCGTTTCACGTATTTTTGGCAAAGTTGGCATCTTTGTCGGGCGAATCGGTCGGCCGGCGAGTGGCGGTCGGCCGATCCATGGCGATCGGCCGACCTTAGTGGCGGTCGGATGGCGATTCTGAAAAAGTAGGAATTGGTGGGCCAAAATAGATGGTGTAGGCAAGAGAGGGATACTATTGCTCTTGGTCCCATAATTTTGGAGTCTCGATCAAAAGTTCTATTGGTTTTAAATTTTGATGAGGTTTGGTTTTGGAGGTTGAAAATCGGCTAAGTCATTCTTTGGCGATCAGCCGGCCCATAGGTGGCGGTCAGACCGGCCAGGGTGGGTGAGAGACCATGTGAGAGGTCCTCCACTCTGAGTGATGAGTATTTGACATCGTGGTTGAATAGGTTGAGAGTTGAGTTTTTCGGTATGGGTATTTACATCTTTGAATCGAAATCGGAACTACCGTGTATGGAGCGGAAGTTCGATAATCAGAACTACTGGCGTTGGAAATAGGAACTTTCGATTTACAGGTTTTGAGTTGGTTTGAAGAAATCGGAACTTCCGCACAAGGGGTAGCGGATTGTCAGATATCTGACATTGAGTGTTCCTACGAGATGGTAATCGGTTTGAAAATCTAGAAAGGCGGATGTTACGAAGATCGGAAGTTCCGCGATGTTAAGCGCGAACTTAGATAATCGACAAGTGCGGACGTTAGAAATCGGAACTTCATTGTGGTAAATCTTGAACTTCCGATTGTGACGAGCTGTGCGAGAAGGATAAATTGTGATTTTGATTTTGTATGAGTTTGAGTCTTATACAAATGTTGATGCTATGATATTGTGCAATGCTATGTGATGTGTTTTGCTTGTGATGACTGCGGGGCATCGAGATGGAGTCGTGGCGAGACACGTGGACGGACTAAGCGCGGGGCGTTGAGGTCGAATGGTCGGGATGTGTCGAAGGCGGCGTGAATCTTGAAGCGGTTGCGAGTCGTGCACAAGAAGGAAGACGGAGGCTTACGGAGGGTGCGCAAAAGCGAAACGGTCTTTTATAAGCGGCACAAGTGGAGGCGGTTCCGTTGGTGTAGCGGGCTTAATGGGTTGGAGGCCCATTAGCCAAGGGCTATAAATAGACATGAACCCACGGTGCTAGGGTTAGACCTTAAGAGAGAAATTAGGGTTAGCTCCACAAAAGGCTTTGTTTTGCTTTTGAGAGTTTGTTGAGTTGGAGAGTATGGTGAAATCTCTTGTAATCATTCCTCTGTGTTTCCATCGTAAGCGTTTGATTTCTATCAATGAAACTACGAGTTTTGATTACTTGTTTATGTCCTCTTCCTTCTCTCTGCTCTTCTCTTGAATAGCTAGGGTTTTGATGTATCTTTTGATTCGTCTTATGAAATAGCGTGAAACTTGATATCTAGAGTCGTTTTGATATTGCTAATCTATCATCAAAGTTTCATAAGCTAAGAATCTGAGAATCGTGTCTATTGTGGGTTTTGGTCTTTCTTACCCCTTCCTCAAGAAATCCGTTTTTGGCTCGATTATTGAATCTTTGGTTGCGATTCTTCTCCATAAGGTCAAGATTGTGTTTAAGATGATGTCCTGTGAAACTTGACCTGAGAAGAGCATTCAAGATTAAGTAGTTTGGATTTTTGGGAAAAACCGAGCGTTACATTCTTGATCGGGGATAATCAGACTTAGATTTTACAGTGGAAATACATAGCGGACTACATAGCGGAACTTCCGCACTTTACTAGCGGGAGCTTCCGATATCCAGAAGAACAGCCTGAGGCTTGTTTTTGTTATTTGATCTTGCTTCATTTACTTTCTTTAGATCTCCAGAGATCTTTGTAGGCTTGTTTAAATACAGTGAAGGGGAGTATTAATTTTTAGGCACCATTCACCCCCTCCCCCCCCCTCTGTTGCCATTTCGGTCCTTCAGTGGGCGGTGGTCTGACCGGTTGTCACTTGATCGTCGCCCGTTGTGGCGGCGATGTTCGGTTGTTAGGTCAAAGTCATGAGTTTCAGTGCATATGTGTTGCATGATGCATGTTTTGACTAACGTGGGCCAAGTTGTGAAGAACTTATTCCCGGATTCGATTTCCTTGTCTATTGTTGTGTAGGTTGCTTGGTGGTCAACGGCAAGGATGATCGGGACTAGGCTTGGAGAGCTGAGGTCTAGAACGATCGACAATGCCGCGTGAGGTCAATGAACTCAAGTATGGTGCAGAATGGACAAAGAGGACCGAACGGACAGTTCGGTGCGACTGGTTTGATCAAGCGGCGTGGGAGTCGGTGCAAGTGCCATGGTGGTTTCGGTGGGAGCCGGATGGGAGAGACTTGCCGACATGGAGAGAGCCGTTGATCGACCTACACGTGGCGGAGAAGGCGAAGTGCTTCGCGCAGATGGACTCTGTATTCGGAGAAGAACTGAGAAGGGGTATTTTGGTAATCTTACCATATACCACCTTGGTGACCTTTTGCCAACCCGCGGCGCAAGACGACGCAAAGAGAAGCGGTTTAGGTCAAGAGGTGTTGAAGACGGCGCTTTAAAATGCGTGCGTGTGTGACCTGTTTGTGTTGGGCCTTAACGGGAGCCCATTTAAGTTAATCTTCTAGAAGGTCTAAGCCTCCACTATAAATAGAGGAGGAGGTGGCACCCCTCAACCCTTTCATTATTGTTGAAACCCTAGTTTTGCTTAGGGAGATGATTAGTGGAGATTAGGGTTCTAGAGAGTTTTGATTTGATTTCGTGCTCTTGGATTGAGCTTTGTCCTCCACTGATGGAGTGGATGTAAACCCAAACCCTATCAAATCAATCTAAGGAAAGTTTGCTCAAAGATGTGTCTCTTTGCCTTCCTTCTCTCTATTTGGTGATTTTGAGTCTTTCTTTGATTCGTGAGTCTTTGATTGATTTCTTCACGTGATCTAGCTTGCTGTGACATGTGGGAACACATCTAGGATCATCTTGATTATCAATCACCCACGAGCAAGTTTTTGGATCTAGTTTTCGTTTTGACTAGGTTTTGAACCATCCTCCTCTCAAACAGAAAAAGGTAGTAACTTTTCCAAGGATCTTCACGATCTTCGATTGGAATAGGTTCCTGACATCCTAGAGAAGGTGTGTTCCAAGTTTCATCAAGTTTGGAGTTGTAGATCAAAAGTTACATCTATTTGCAACTTCATTTTTCGGGTTGTTTTTACTGTTCATCAGACTGGAGGTCAGACCGCCCAAGGTGACCGGCCCGACCGCCCAAGGTGACCGGTCCGACCGCCATTAACACAGAGATCAGACCGCCCAACACTTAGAATTTTAGCCCGTGTTGATTTTGGTTGTTTTGCTTCGGGGTTTAGATTGGATTCAATACTAGTCTTCCGCTGTAATGGTATATTGATCTTCATAGCTTCCATAGCTATTAGAGTGAAATTTGTATTGAATCTGATCTTGGTTGAAAAAGTGAGTGTGCTCCTATTCCCCCCCCCTCTAGTCGCCTTTTCGGTCCAACAGATATTCTACTGCGGATTTTGGAAGACTGCAAAATTATACCTCGACAGGTGAAAAACAACTTAACTACAAGCTCTACACAAATTCTAGATACAAGATCAACACAAAATCCAATGGCAATTCACTACCGATCTCAGCTGCCAAATAATACACAACGATTCAATTGCCAGCTACTCAACCTACTACTACAACCTACTGCCACATCAAGACACAGATTCTATCGCCAACTAGTCGATGCTAGAGCACAAATCATTGCCAAACAATACGGATTGATGAAACAATCAATACAAACAAATCAATACTTGCAGCCTACACAAAATACAATTACTTCCAACAATCACTGACCTACTGATGAAGCACTAACCAACAACTATCAATTGATTTAGTAACACAATAAGATATTACTGCTACTGCTAAACTGGAGATCATTGCTAATTAATTTACTGATCTAGAGAACAATAAGCTATAACACAAACAACGATCAGTATCCTGCCAATAATATCCACTGCCAGATTACTCCACAGAATTCAATGGTCAGGTTACTAACGAGGTTTTCAAATGCCAAAACAACACGAGATAAACAAAAGCCGACTACAAGCGAGGATTTGATAGCAATAGCGAGTGGCAAAAGGAGGCAAGTAACAAACATTCGTCACGGACTTGCCGATCTATTGCACAAATTCTCGATTGCCAAATATATCTGATTCAAATGCAATTTCAAGCACATATTTTCAATTGTCGGATCAAGCAACTATTGTCCTAAAGCACCAATTCACAATAGCCGATTATACAGAGATTCGAATGTCGGCCTCAATCTGAAATTCACTACCAGCGAGGATTATTGCTAATCAAATTCTTGCCTTTGGAGAGAAACAAAAGTCATAGACAACATCTCAACAATCAATACAATTTGCTAGATCACTTATCTTGATGAGCAAATAAGCCATAGTCAACACAATGGCTGGCCTGAAGAGCAAGATTTGGTAACCACACGAGCAATCCTTTGTCATTCTTATTCTTTGTCGAGGCGATATCATTGGTGAGAGAGAGGGGCTCGGCGACACACACAGAGCGGCGGGGCATCGGCCTGAGCGAGGGAAGAAAGGGGGCTCTCGGGCTGGTGGCGGGTGGAGGCGGAGGGTGCGAAGGTGGTCAAATTGGAATCTTTGGAGGGGATGCTAAGGGAGGTGGTCTTTGGCGGGGCGCGACGAGGAACTAGCAGCGGTGGGAGTGGTTGGGTGCAGAGGCCATTGGTGGCGACAGCAACTGGGGGGAAGAGGAGCACCAGGAAAAAGGGGATCAGGAGCAATAGGGAGAGGAGGGAGCATTACCGAGGATTGGTGGGGGCGGTGGAGCTCTGGTGGTGGCCAGTGACAGGCCGGGCGGCGGGGAGGAATCTGTGGCGGCGGTCTTGGAGATGGGTCTTTGCGGCGGTGGTTGGGGAGGCCTGAGTCTGTGAGGAGGAGCTCCAGGGCCCGTGGTGGTGTGGCGGCGCGAGGCGGTGGTGGCAAAAGGAAGGTCTTGGTCGGAGGAGAAGGAAGGATCGAGGCTCTTGGGAGCACTTACAGGAGAGGGAGGAGTGGGCGGGGAGGCGTAGAGGGAGCACCGGGCCTTTATAGGCGAGGAGAAGGGAGGAGGCGGGGATGATCTTGTGATGGCGGGGTGGCGGTATGGCGGCAGCGTGGAGCACGGGATGGCGCGGAGGTCGATGGGACGGCGCCGCCGCAGCGGCGAGCGATGGACCGGCGACGAGCAATGACACAGCGACGCCGCGGCTCATACCGGGTGCTTCACCGCTTGGGCCAGGTCGGGCGTGCGCGAGGCCGGAGAGGCAGCGGCGGCGTCATGGGTGTGGCGGCGGCGAGGCGGTGGTGGAGGTGACTCGATGTAGAGCGGCGCGGCATGGGAGGTGAGGCGGCGGAGGGGATGGCGCAGCGAGAGGTGTGGGGGCGGTCTTTGCGGGAGGAGGGCCACAGGAGGAGTTGGGCGGCGGAGGCGACCAAGGGGGACAGGCGGCCGGGCGGGCGACGGGAGAAGAAGGCTGGGTGGGCGGCGCGACACAGGAGAGAGGGTAGCGAGGAGAAGATCTGGTCGGGGAGGAATGAATTGAGGAGATCTGGCCAGAAGGATATGGGGAAAGGTGAGGCGGCGCCTGCGAGAGGAGCGATGCGAGGCGAGGGTGAGGGAGAAGGAGAGGCGAGCGAGTCGGGCGGGTCGTCTGAAGGAGAAAAGAAAGGGTAGGGCGAATCTGGCCCAGGGAAGAAAAGGAAGTTGGGCGGTCGGGAAAAGGGAGGGCCCAGCGTAGGCGGTAGGAGAAGGAAAGGCGGGCGGGCGGAAGAAGTCTGTGCCGGAAATCGCCAGGAAGAAGGGGGAAAGAATAAAAATGAGAGAAAACTTAAGTGGGCCGGGAGAATTTGGGTTAGCCCAAAAGATTAGGGCTGGCAAGATTTTGGAAGCGGTCCAAAATCTTAAAAGCTCAAATTAGGATTGAATTTTGAATTTGGGATTTGAAAGTAGGTTTGAAACACAAACCCAAGCGTAAGGGAAATTTGGAGTTCTTGGAATTCAGGCGACAAATCCAAATTTGAACGAAAATTGAAAACCAAATGGAGGCACTATTTGCTGTCCGAAAATGGGATGTCACACTTACCGATTCTCAAGGAGGAAGAAACTCCCAAAAACATCATCTCTACAAGAAAAAAAAATACCGCTAAGTAAAATTCGGTTATACTGTGCTATGGTAGTACCTCTTCTCAAATGCGGTCATACCGATTTTACCTGGTCGAAATTATTACGACCACCTGGTCGAAAGAGTTCTGAGCACTGATTACGACCACTGGTCAAAGGTTACGATCACTGATCGAAGGTTCGACCACCTTGTTAGGACCACAGTCAGTGTGTTGTAGTAATACCGATCCTCTATTGTGGTCATACCGCGCTGCGGTAATACCGCTCCTCTGTTGCGGTCATACCGAAAATACTGAACTTTGCTGAAAATGAATGTTTGACAAACCCTCAATACTATTACCAATTGTATCATTATTCTAAGATCGTGAGTACATCCCTATGATATCCACACACTGTTTGCAAGAGGAAATTAATTAATTAATTAGTTCTCACGGAGAAAAAATGATGATCTGACTGAAGCGATAAGCGGCCTCCGCCTTAGAGGCTTGGAAGTGCACTTGTCACTGTAGAGGCCGACGCAGGGTTGCACCTGCATGCATGATGAGAGCACAAAAGTTAAAAGTATTCAACTCAATTGATTAAGATCTCACAAGTAAATCACTTGAAGATATGAGGACCTATGTTATGAATGTACTGTTTAAATATCACATATCTATGAACAAGTAAAAAAACTATACAAATCACTCTTGGATTAGGCTCTTTGCAGAGTGCCTCGAACCTTTGGGCAAAGCTCTTTACACTCGGCAAAAGCTTTGCCGAGTCGACACTCGGCAAAAGCACTCGGAAAAAAATTTATCGGTGAAGCAACCTTTGCAGAGTGCCTTTGTCGGGCACTCGGTAAAGGCTTTGCCGAGTGCCAAATCGGCTTCGGCAAAGAAAAGGCCGATCCGGCGCCGGCCCGTTGGCGGCCGCTGCCGAGTGCCAACCGCGTACACTTTCGGCAAAGATTTTTAAAAAATTTGAAAATTTCTTTCCGAGAAGTCGGATGGTGGCACTCGGCAAAGGCTGGAAAAGCTGGGTTTCAGCGCCCATATTCCCGCTTTGCGAGTGCCATGACCATGGCACTTTCGGCAAAGGGTCCTTTGCAGTGTTGCACTCGACAAAGTGACCCAAAGCGTGTTTTTATTTATTTTTACATTCCATCACGACAAACAAATCCATCCAAACATATATCACATCCATCACATATATATCTCATCCATCACATATTTATCACATCCATCACATATATAACAATAAGTGCTCAAGTCCATCCAAACAAATCCACAAGTTCATCACAGTCGACAAGTGCATCACAAGTATATCACAAGTCCATCACCAAGTGAACAACAAATGAAAATACAACTACCGTTCATCTCGAAGGTGGCCACTTTGTGGTGAAGGAAAAGCTCCATCATTCGGAGGCGCATGAGGTGGATTATTCGAACCCACCGATTGAGGCTGCACAAAGGAGAAGAGATTACATGTGAGACAAGATTACATTAGATACCTAATCTAGGAAGGTAGAGGTCATACAAGCAAAGCACAAGCAAAAGCAAAAAACTTTCATACTCACGGGAGTAGGCTGCAGTGCGGGGCCAGAGGCGGAGGTGGAGCCAACGGCCAGTAGCAAAGAAAGCTCGTATGTTGCCCAAGACCTTGTAGGAACTCCGTAATGTCCGCTTGACCTCTGCGTGCGGGCTGCCGCTCGGCTGCTCGGCCTCGGTGGGCCGACATCCTCTCTTGCTCGGCCTCCGACTCCCCGGCGTTGCCTCATTTCTTGTTCGGTAGGACTGCAATATTTCACTCCAATGTTTGATAATGCAAAGCTAATAAAGGTGTGTAAAGATCAATGTCGACGAGTAAAGCAGGAATAACCTCGAGTCGTCGACCGGTCTTGTCTTGTGCAAATGCCGTGGGCGTATGGCGAGCTCGCTCGTGCTCGTGCTCGGATCTGGGAGAGAGATGGAGTAGAGGCCGTGTCGATGAGGCCGTCGCCAAGCGAAACCGCCCATGCTTCTTGCCTTGTCCCACCCTCATGGCGATCTCTCCATCAAAGTCACGGGTGCTCGGATCATGGTGCGGCCCATGGACCGACCTTGCCGCCGACGTGTACTCAGCGATCGGGTGTGGGCCTTCGGGTTCGTGTGCGCTGGGCGGGTCCTCGAGTTGAAGGAGGCGTCGAGCGTCGCCTTGCCCTTGTGGGCCATACACCATGCACGGAAGTCAGAGCAAGGTGGCCACTATGTGGCGCCATTGCGAGAAAGGCGACAAGATAATTAGAAATCGAGCGAATTAGAGCGTCACAATAGATAAATGAATTCGTGTACCCATGCTTGTTTGTATGCGGAGAGGCTGCGGTGCCTTCTTTGGTGTCTTTGGACCTTGCATCATCAAGCAGCGGGCGGGCATCACTTGTGCATCTGGAGATACTCCTCCGTGAACCACTTGTCCACGATCATCGCCCGGCCTCGGGATACTATTGGCACCACCGGGAATCATCTACCGTCATCAAGTATTTGACATATAAGAAGATCAAATTAAGCGTACTTAATCTCAAAGCGAATCAATATTAATGTTCTTCATCTACGAAAGGTCTTGGTCCCGGTTGACGTCATGTTTCTTGCGTCTTTCTTGGTGACCTTCTCTCCAAGCTTCGACCCGTGGTAGATTACGATGGCTGGATCGCACCTTGTGATGCATGTCGGTGATGAGTTTTTACGGGCTTTGGTAGCCACGGTCATACGGCCTCAAATCCCTCATCGCATCGAAATAAGTGCGCATACAAGCGCGATGTATCCATTCATTATTTCAAGAAAAGTCCAATGAATGCGATGTATTGAGCAATGTTGTGCGAGGAGACTTACCCAAAACTCCGCCTTCACCAAGCCGCCTTGTTGGGGTACTCCGCATCGGGGCGGCGGCGTAGTGGTCAAGCGAGTAGGCGACTCCGTCTTCCGGCGTGACGTGACAATGCGGGGTAGTGTTGCTGCCTGATGAAGACCCGGGATGCCATTGGCGGGCGTGCGCTACCACGACACAACCACCCATTTCTGCACAAGTGATTAAGAAAAATTATTAGTTTCTCTTTTTTCAACATATCATATGAAGTAGTGGTGACAACATCTAAAGTTACTTACTTTTGCCCTTGAGGCGAATCATCAGGCGTCGGTGAGGATCACGAGAACTGAGGAGGCTCGCGGGACCTCGCAAGTAGACACTCGAAGAGGAAGAGGAGGAAGCGGAACCGTGCCTACCGCCTCGTCGTCGTCCTCGTCCAACTCGTCCACGGGCGCCACCTCCTCCTCGGCCACCTCCTCCTCGCGGCGTGGGAGGAGGCGGCCCCCTCTGCGCCGGCGGTCCTCTTCCTCCTCCTCTGTCAGACCCCTCTGCCTCCTCCGCGGTGTGGTCTCTGGTAAGCGAGGACACGTCCCTCGACGGTCGCCCGCCATCTTTGTTCACTCACTGCAATTAAAAGAATAAGCAAGGCGTAATTAAAAATAGATGCAAAATGAACAAAACATAATTACAAAAATATAGTAATACATGTATTAGAAATAGATGCAAAATGAACAAAACATAATTACAAAAACATAGTATTACATGTATTAGAAATAATCTTCATGATTGGGATTAAATTTGGATCATAGGTCTCGTCATCACTATCAACATTGTCCAAATCATCAACACTATCAGAAGGAGGAATGTTGTCTTCATTGTCATTGCCTAAGCGTAATCGCTCAAGCATTTGTAAGTCCTTCACATTTCGCACCTCGTCTCCAGCGTCCTCGTCATCAACCCTTTCATTGTCTACTTCCATTCCTATCGCCGGTTAAGTCATCTCAAACCTCCTTGTAGCCCCTCTTCTTGAAAGAACTCTCCATCATATGTGTTTGGGTTGAAGTTGTAATCTTCATCGTTTGGGACGAGTAGTTTACCGTGTGGCGATACCTTGTGCACAATAGCTCAACCCTTAAGATGCTCTTTGTCTTGGCACGCGTATGGCGTATAATAAACTGGGCGGCTGTTGAGCCACAATGTAGACATCTTTTCCTAGATAGGCGGAATCTGTCGAATCTCGACTAGCCCAAGCTTAGGGGTTCGTCTCGTTACTCGAGATGAAACCAGTGGCATTTGAATATGGCGGATTAAGAGGTTTGGAACCATAAAATGGAAGTTCGTAGATTTCATCAATTCTTCCATAATAGTCGAGGCCATCGATTATCGGCGTAAAAACTCATTGTTTGTGGTTTTTCGATTGGGCGACTACGCTCGTAACTTCTTTGTGTGAAAGCGATATCCATTCACGTCATAACCGGTAAATGACTTGACCCTAACGACCTGACCGTTTGCAACCTGTCTCAACTTCGTCACTTATAGGCGCGCGGTTTGGGCACGCAAGCTCAAGCGGGATAGATCGTTATATTATTCAAGCGTCACGATCAACTTGGAATGTCGAACTAAGTCGAGCTAAATTGGACGAGTACCTTACATTTGAACCAAGAAATGAAATCGGGCCTCCACGGTCCCGCACCACAATGAAAGAAGGGTATCGGTTTCTGCGGGGTAGGATCCCTTGATTCATGCGGGATTGTGAAGAAATTCCTGTACCAGCGAGAAACAAGGGGTTGGGCGAAGAAACAAGGAGTAGCGGCGTGTTGAAACAAGTTCGTTGAAAACTTACCCAATGAGCAGTTGCACCTCGACAAGGTTGGTCAACACATATAGCATGATCTTTGCGCCACTCTTCATTTTCAATTGCTTAGTGGTCGATGCACTTGTGCTTCCGAGTTGCCCTTGGAAAAGGTGAGGTTCGATTCATTTTCGCGACATTATAACGAGGGGATGGATTATAAGCGCTAGGAAGGTTCTCAATGTAGTATTTCTCGTGAAGTTTGACACCTCCTCGAAATGTATGCCTCTGCAATGGAAGCCTCAATTTTGGCTTTATTTCTACATTTTTGCGAAGAGTCTTGGACATCTCTCGATTGGATAGCACCAACCTTTGCACGGGCCCCCATCGTGCCTCATACGGAGGTGCACAATCAAATCTTTGCATCGCCAAGAAAAAGCCGGGTGGAAAGATCTTCTCCAACTTACAGAGCAACACGGGTGCCACTTTTTCCAAGTCATCAATGACGGTCGAGATAGCTCCTTGGTACAAAGTGGCGGAAGAAATAGCTCAACTCTGCCGGCACTTGCGGACATGCTCGGGGACATAGCCTCGAACCATCGTCGGAAGAAGCCGCTCAATCCATATGTGGTAGTCATGACTCTTCATCCGTTGATTCGCGAGTGCCTAAGTTCACTCCCCTCTTGATTATTTGCATACCCATCGGGAACATTAGCGTCTGGATCCATTCAAGTACTTCCCTCCTTTGGTCCTTTTTCAAGGCGAAATCGGCCTTAGGCCTTCTCCATGTCTTGCTGCGACTAGGAGGTCGCATCTCTTGATTTGGTCTATCGCATAACGTTGCGAGTCCACTCTAGCCTTAGGGTTGTCCTTAGACTTTTCGGTGTCCATGAGTGTTGCCCAAAGTGCCTCGGCGACATTCTTTTGGTGTGCATTACATCAATGTTATGTGGCGGAAGAAGGTCATTGAAATAGGGAGCCTCGTCAAGCCCGACTTATGAGTCCACATATGTTGCTCACCATATCCCACAAAACCACCTTCTTGATTGGGCACGAGCATCTATGTGAGCATGAACCTCGGCACCGATCATCATCCAGCGGTGCGAGTGCATCACTCGACACCTTCGTAAAGTTCTTGATGTCTTATGCGAATGGATGGTCAAGAGGAGGAATTGGCGATGTCATGTCGAGCAGCAGTACTTGCCACCCTTGTGCAACCAAATGAACCTCACACCTTCCTTGCATATTGGGCATGGGAACTTCCGTGAACACACGGTAGCGAGAATAACCCATCGCCCGAAGTCATGCGAGGAGTAGTGGTACCAAGCGTGCATTTTGAAGCTTGTCTTTGTAGCTCGGTCGTATGTCCATACCCCTTCGTCCCAAGCACGGACCAATTCATCAAACACGGGCTCCATGAACACACCCATATTACTCCCGGGTGTCCATAAATTATCAGCGACAAGAATCGTTATGTCGTTGAAAGGAGAGCGGGGAGATTGAGGGATAACTAACACGGGCCAACATGTGTATGGCTCGACCATCGATCCATAAGTTGAACCCATCATTGCCCGGTAGCGACACGTACATTCACGAGCCTCATCCGCTTTCTCACGATGTTTGTCATCAAAGCGGGTCCATGCTTCACCATCGGATGGATGTACCATCTTGTCGATTGTACCGTTTGCCATTTTTGTGCCATGTCATCCATTTCGCGGATTCCTCGGTCATGTATAGCCGTTGGATCCTCGGTAGGAACGGAAGGTACCGTAGGATTTTCACGGGGATCGTAAGTCGCCTCTTGGCCATCACGAGTCTACCTCCGGTACACGGAGGATTTACACTAGACGATACTTTGCATCCTTGTGTTCTTTCCTAAATAGGGCGCACCCCTTCCGAACAAGCATGTATCTGCTCATACGGCATCTTAAGTGCGAAGGAGTTTACGTGACTTCGTACATGCTCTTTGGCGAAATGTGGCCCTCGGAGCGGGGTGCCAATCACGGCCAACATCTTATCGAAGCCTTCTCGACTCGGGTTTAACTCGGACTTCAACCCCATTAAGCGTCCAATGGCATCCGGTTGAGACACCGCTGACCGTCGTGAAGGGTTTTACATGCTTGAGTCCATCATGTCGTAGAAACGCTGTGCGGCCGCCTCCATCTCCTCCTTCTCACGTCCCTCATCGAGCTGTCCTTGGTGAAAGTCATCTAACATATCCGCTACCGGCATCGGCATCATAAGCCTCGGCGCGTGGTCTCACCACCTCCTCTCTCATCGATGGGCTTCACCATGGTGGACCCACGGGTGTAGTCCGTAAATCCATTCTTCAAAAGATGTTTACCCATATCCACCTTGTTTACCCTTCTCTGTTTCCACATTTCTTTGCGAGGACACAAAACTAGACAATGTCCTTTAGCGACCTTGCCAAATGCAGTTCAAGAAAGCATCGGTCTTGTTCATCCATTCCGTGGTGTAATCACTCTGACTTCTCCGGCCCGTGTACATCCAATGACGGTCATCCATCCTCTAACATATGTATCAGCGAGTAATGTAACCATCAATTGCATCTACGGAGACGCCTAAGCGGGTTCGTGATCTCGACCATGATACGAAAAGAGGGTTTCAAACACGCAAAAAACAGCGGCGATGGCCGACAACCACATATACAACCACAACCACAACCACAACTACACCGCCACAACCACCACGCCACCTCCACCACCACCACCACCACTCCACCACAGTCAACCGCCACCACCACCACCACCGCCACCACCACCACCACCTCCACCACCACCACCACCACCACCACCACCGTCAACCACCACCACCACTGCACAAGAACCTAGGGAGGAAGGAAGGCCATACCTCGTCGCCGGTCTTTGGCGGGACGGTCGCCGTGATCTGAGCAGCCGGGCGGGGCGCGGAGCCGGCGGCGGGAGGGCAGCGGCGCGTCGGGTCGGCCGCGTGGCGTGGTGGAGGCGAAGCGCGGCGAAGCGAGGCGGCGGCGAAGCGAGCCTGTGTGGCAGTGCGCGCGAGGCGAGGTGGCCTTGTGTGTGTGGCGAGGCGAGATGAGATGGCGGGCGGAGCCTGTGGCCAGGCGGGTGTGTGCGTGTGTGTGCGTGTGTGCGTGTGCGCTCTAGGTCATAATGAGAAAGTTTGCAGAGTGCAGAGATCCAAGCACTCGGCAAACAATTTTAATTTTTTAATTTTTTAATTTCTTTGCAGTGTCGGATCGGGAGGGCACTCGGCAAAGAGCCAAGTTTGCATATGATGGAGAGTTCTTTTTAAAAAATAAAAAACCCCTTTCTTAGCGCGCTCGGCAAGCGTTTATTTTATTTTTATTTTGGCCTCAAATTTTTTGTGCGACCCTCCTACGATGCAGTACTCTATGTTAGGATTTGGTACATTTTGTAAGCTTTTGTTATATTTAGTTAATTTATTTTATTTACTATAATTATTTGAGAAAATGCAAATTTAGAGCTGCGTGCATCGAATAATGGAATTTAATGATTCAAAAATGATAGTCATGTTATTGAGTGTAGTGTGAGGCAGTATCCGAGAGCAGACCGAAATTTTGAACATCTTGTTGTGAAACATGGCCAGTGAACTTGCGGGTGAAGTGTTTTAAATTCTATAAAAGCAAACAAAGTCTGAAAATTATGAAACTTGTGGAGATGTCATGATATCATATGTGGAGGCTGTGATAAAAATTTGAGAAGGTTTAGTGCGTTGTCAAATCGATACTTTCAAACGGGACATCTCCATCTAGGATATAGGTATCACATGTGGAGGTGTCTGGTTTGTAAGCATCGTGCGTGACAGCGTGCCGAAACCTTCTCAAATTTTTTCACACCTCCACATATGATATCATGACATCTCCACAAGTTTTATAATTTTCTAACTTTGTTTGCTTTTATAAATTTAAAACACTTCGCCTAATTTGTCACTGGCCATGTTTCAATCAACAAGATGTTCGAATTTCGGTCCGTCCTCGGATACGACCTCACACTACACTCAATAACATGACTATCATTTTTTGAATCATTAAATTCCATTATTCGATGCGCGCAGATTCAAATTTGCATTTTGAAATAATTATAGTAAATGAAATAAATTAACTAAATATAACAAAAAGCACAAAATGTACCAAATTCTAACATAGAGTACTGCATCGTAGGAGGGCTGCACAAAAATTTGAGGCAAAATAAAATAAGCGTTCTTAGAGTGCGGGGCACACACTCGGCAAGGGTGTCTTTGCGGCGCGGGATGCACGCACTCGGCAAGATTTATTTTGCCGAGTGCCAAACGGCCGGCGCTCGGCAAAACTTGACATCGGGCGGGAGCTGTTACCTCAGGCCGCCTTTGCCGAGTGCCCTCCTTTGCCGAGTGGCACTCGGCAAAGCGTGCGTTTACCGAGTGTTATCCTTTGCCGAGTGCAGTTCTTTGCCGAGTGCGGCACTCGGCAAAATAGCTATTTGCCGAGTGCCCGATATTTGGCACTCGGCAAAAAAGCTGAGTCCGGTAGTGAATCGCTTCTATAGTTTGATGTACTTTTGTTAGGTTCGTCCTTGACCATGATATTTCTGCTCTTGGCTCTTTGCAGTTTTATTTTGAAGATCATGAAAGTGCTTCTTTAGAGTCATAGACATAGCTAGGTGCTTACAATTAAGCCAGCAATAGGGCCGCAGAGCCACATAACTGAAGTAAGAGCATGAGGAATTCCCAATATCTGTTCCAAACAAAGGTAAAAAGCAAACTAAGTGAAACCATGCATATAGGCTAATGTAGTTGGTATATATGAAGCTATGGCATATAAAAAAATTCAAAGCAAACCAATTATGCTTCCTTTGGTTGGATAAGATTCAATTGTGAAATTATTGTACATCATAAAGGCTACAGTTTTAGTTCAGGGAGCTTAGACCATCATTTACTTGTGATCTTTATTTGGATTTGATCATCTATTTGGATTCGACCAAAATTGTCATTTGGCTCAATGTTACCCTGTTATATAGTGCCACATGCTGCAGTCAGTAGAAAAAGAAACAACTTATGCCACTCGATTACTCACTTACAATCCAATGCCATGCAGCCAATATACATACTCATAGATTAAAATTGATCTGTATCATTAGTTCATCCATGTTAAATGGAAAAGGAGCATGTACAAAACAAACAACAACAGATCACTCCGCGGTATGCGTGGATATAGACGTGGTGGGAACAGGAATCTACATATAGCACAAGAAAACTAGGATCTCATGCCGCAACACGAATTCAGCATGCAGTCTGAACTTTGTGCACTGCGCACGCCACAAGCAACCCTAGGCTTCTTGCTGATGGGCCGTCCTAGGCGGCACGGTGACCCAGTTACTTTTGGCTTCTTCAAACTGGATCTACGCGGCAGTCTCCAGATTTGTTTGAAAAAGGATCTTGTACAGCCTAATCGCGCAACCACCCAAACGCCTCGTCTCCTCCCCCTCCGGCCTGCCTCCCGCTACCGTCGGGGGAGAAGAAGCACGCCGTGCGGAGGTGAGCACGTCTCGGTACTTTTTTTTACACTGATCGATCGTCGAGCTACGTTCTGTCAGTGATTGAGTAACCGGCTGATCCCTCTTGAAGTAGAGTGCAACTTGGATCGACCTAAGTTTACGTCGGCAAGGAAAAAATGGCGAATTAGAGACTGAAAAGTTTTACTCGTAGTCACATCCGGTGGCGGAGCTTACTTAAGGCCAACAAGGCCTTCTACGCCGGACTGAAAAATTCTTAAGAATACCGATATCTACCATTTAAACACCAATCAACTGCTAATTTAGTTCTCTCGGTTTTATATATTATTATTACACTTGGATATATAAGACCCTCAACATAGTTTCACCACCGGTGTCGGATTCAAAACGAAAATGACCGGTAGTCACTACATACCACCTCATGTGTTTAAAGTCATTAGACTTTGTTGCGGTGTGCACACCTATGAATATATGAGCTATAGCAAAGTAAAATAAATTGTACCGGATCTCCAATGCACCCCTCTTGAGCCTGGATCTGCCCATGTCAGCACCCAAGCCTCATTTAGCATGATTGAGTTGGGTTAGGACTTGATCCACTCTTGTGATCGAGCTTAAAAACGATATTGCGTTTCATGCGCTAAGAAAATTGAACAGCTAGTCTCGTAGTTCCAACAATAGCGAAAGATTCTATCTACAAGCTGCTAGAACGACGTGTTGGTAATTTGTAGTGTCGGGAAAAGCCAAACTATATGTGTTATTGTTATAAATAGCGTTTGTATTTAATATGAGACCAATAGACCAATATATATGCAAGTATATGTGTAACATATACACAAAGAACCCTTTGTACAATACACATCTAACCCCCCCCCCTTTTAAAACTTATGGTAGATCAACAACATTAAGTTTAGAGAGATAGAAACTGTACTGAGTTCCGGTATGCGCCTTTGTGAAGAAGTCTGTCAACTGAAGTTCTGAAGGCACATACTAAAGAGTAACAATCTAACCTTGCACATGGATCCGCATGTAGGAAGTATCAACACCAATATGCTTTGTAAGCTCATGTTTCACCGGATTTGTAGCAATGCTAATAGCCCATGTACTGTTAGACGAAAGAGGAGTAGGTGATGAAACAAAAACATCAAAATCCTCAAGTAACCACCGTAGCCAAGTAACTTCTGCAGTCAACAAAGCCATAGCTCGCAACTCTGCCTTAGCACTCGAACGAGAAACTGCTGTCTGTTTCTTAGCCTTCTAAGCAGTAAGAGAACCACCAAGAAAAACACAATAGGCAGAAAGAGACCGGCGATCAGAGTGATCACTAGCCCAGGTAGCATAAGAGCATCAGAATATGCATGGAGCTGTAAAGAGCTAGAACAATAGAAAAACAGACGACGAGTGATAGAAGTAACACGCACAGGAAGAGGGATAAGATCACACGTGCCAGTACGCTCAAGGGCAGCAATCTTCTCTGCCATCATATACTATCACTCCTGATGAACAGCAACATCACGATAAGAAGTCGGTTAGACAAGAGCCGCTAAACAAAAGCGGGCAGAGGCCGAATAGACTAATGATCACGAAGAGCATATCAAGGAGGAGAGGCCGAAGAAGATGACCCATTAGAAGAAAATAGTGTATCAGGGGAATCCCCAACTCGTGAACGATGAGTGTAGTAGAGAGGATAAGAAGAAACAAGGTCAGGAGGAGCCTCTGAAAAGGATAGCAGTGGTGAAAGAGATGGTAGAGGAGGCGCCAGAGCGGTCAAAGGCTATGATGGAGGTGTGGTGACTATGGGAGTGGCAGGAAAAGTCAGGAAAGAAAGAGGCACGACAAGAGATGCTAGAGTGGTGGAAGGAGAAGGACGAGGGTAGAAATGACGAGACTCATCAAAAGTAACGTCCCGAGAAACCTGCATCTGTTGGCCAATAGGATCCCAACAATGATATCCCTTATGCTCAGCTCTATAGCCCAGAAAAACGCATTCCACAGACTGAGCGATCAGCTTGGTGCGCTCACGAGGGGTAAGAAGAGCATATATAGCGCACACATCCAAAGAGGCGAAGACTAGAATAGTTAGGAGTCTTGCCACAGAGATGCTCAACTGGGATCCCACCTAAAGAATAGAAGAAGGTTGAATATTAATCAGGAAAGTGGCAGTAGAAACAGCATCAGCTCAGAAATGTGGTAGGATAGCAGAAACAAGCATAAGAGCACGGGCTGTCTCAAGAAGATGACGATATTTCCGTTCAGTCACACCATTTTAGACATGAGCACCACGACAAGAAAACTGAGAGAGAGTGCCCTGCTCAGCAAGAAAACTGCGAAGGACTCATGACAAGTATTCCCCAGCAGAGTCAGCACGAAAGACACGAATAGGAGAATCAAACTGAGTACAGATCATAGTGGCAAAAGTCTTGTTGATGGATAAAACCCCACTACACGATGATATAAAGTATATCCATGTATGGCAAGAAAAGGCATCAATAAAAATTATATAATATTGATGACCCCCTTTCGAAATGAAAGGAGCTGGACCCATACATCATAATGAACAAGATCAAAAGGACGCTGTGAGACTGACTCAATGGAAGGATATGGAAGTTAAAGTTGTTTACCAAGCGTACAACCTTAACAATTTAGAGAAGCATCACCAGACATAGACCTTAAAAGACCACGATGAAGTAAAGAAGATAGACACGATCCGCAAAGATGTCCCAACGATGATGCCATTGAGCAAAAGACGCAGTGGAGGATACATCAGAAGTAGTGGCGATGGTGGAGGCGACAAGACTGGCAGGGGCAACGAAAGGAAGATAAAGACAGTCAAGCTCCCAAAGAGGCTGTGAGTCACGGCGGCGAGGGCCGGTACCAACCAGAGTCCATGTGTGTCGATCCTGAACACAACAAGAATCAGAATCGAGAATAACATGACAACCATGATCAGTGAGCTAACCGGCATATATGAGCTACATGGTTAGTTTGGAAACATGAGAAACAATAGAAAACATAAAAAAGGAAATTAGAAAGAGTGATTCGTCCTGCGACGGAAAGAGATGTACCATCTGCTGTTTGAACAGTGATAGGAGCAGCTAAAGAACAATGGAAGTGAGAGTGGTGGAATCAGATGTCATATGAAAGGAAGCACCAGAGTCAAAAATCCAAGGTGATATACCTGAGGAAGAAGTAGAAGATTGTCTCTCACTAGAAGACTATGCAGCAGAACCAACATAACCAGACGGTGCAGAAGTAGCCATACGACGCAGCAGTGTGAGAAACTCCTGAGAATCGAAAAACCAGAGCTCCGCTGACAGGAGGAACCACTAGTGCCCTTCGGAGGATGGCCACCATGATGTAAATCATTCTTCTTCTTGTAGCAGAATTGCCTCACATGTCCATGCTTATTGCAATAGGTGCAGTGGAGTCCCCTACCAACAGCAGCTGTCACTAGTGAAGACACAATGGTGATGGAGTAGTTGTAGCAGGTGTAGAAGCTGAAGGAGCTATTAGAACCGAAAGAAACTACTCGAACGACAGCAGACCCGCAACACGAAGGCGAATATCCTCAGCACGAACAGCTATAAGGGCCTCCAACAAAGTCACACGAGGGTGTTGTGCTAGCAACTGAGCACGGGTCTATTCATACTCATCCCGAAGACGTGTCAAGAAGTCATAAATGCGATAAAGCTCCAGGTGAGACTGCTAACGCTGACAGCACTGACAAGTATGATAAACATCTAGTCCCAAAGAGTCAATCTGACGCCATACCATAGACAACTAGGCATAGAACTCGTCCACTGTGGCATCTCCCTGTTGCAGCGACTACTCCTAACGCATAACAGAAAGAAGAAAGATACAAGGAATCACCAGGCGGCTCATAGCAGTTGAGCAGATGCTCCTACATCAACTGTGCTGAGACCAAGCCAACCACATCCCCAGTGAGATGCACTTCCATGCTAGCAACCAGAATAGCAGAGGTACAGGCATCCTTATCAATCCATATCTTGTAGGCAGCATACTGAGTTTGAAAAGTCGCCATGACATCCTCAAAAATATCAAATATCCCTTTACAAGTGTCTTGAAGCATCCTTTGAGAGCACGAGCTCAATAGGTGGAATAGGGCGAGGCGGACAAGGCAACTCGTTGGTGAAAAAATCCCAAAGACGCTGACCACGCATATGAAGACGCATGTGCTGAAACCAATCCCGATAATTGAGACCATCCAAGATCACTGGACAACGAGGAACAGAGATAGTGCCCATTGGTAGGTGGCGCTGGACGGTCGCGGCAACCAAGATAACGAAGTCTAACAAGCGGCGCTGGACGACACAACGGTTAGAACGACGTACTGCTTTTTTCTTCTTCTCCTGGCCGCTCACTTAACAGTTGAAACAATCGCTCGGCCCGTGACCAAACGACCGTGACCAAACACGCATGGGGAACTAGGGCTCCCCGGCGACCTAGTTCCTGGCGCAAGCGGCGGCGACAATGGCGTGAGTGACGGCAGCGGATCGGCGGCGGCAGCTACACACAAGAAGACGGCGGACGCGGTCGAAGAAGACCTGGTTCCAGATCGAGGTGGCGCGGCCTGAAGCGATGTCGGATCGAGCTTCCAATCGAGAGCTCGTGTGGAGGAGATGACGGCCGGGGAGAAGCGGCCAACTAATCACATGCGCGCAAGAACTCCAGGCGATGACGACGCAAGAAGTCGGGCTTGAGTTCGACCCGCGCTCGACGAAGACGATGGAGGCACCGCTCCTCCCCAAGATAGCAGCGAGCTCGGGCGGCACGATGAAGCCGTGAAGAGAAACCAGCGGCGGCTGGCGCCGGGCAGTGGCGAACCCGAGGAGGAACCAGCGGCAGCCAGCGTCGGGCAGTGACGAACCCGAGGCGGTGACAACGGCAGGCGTGGAGAGGGCAAAGCCAGGCGGCGACTAGAGGATGAACCAGCAGCGACATGACAAAAGAAAACCCTAGGTACGCTATGATAGCATATTATGTATAGCGTTTGTATTCAATGAGACTAATAGACCAATATATATACAAGTACATATATGCAAATAATCCATTGTACAATACACATCTAACCGTTATATAACAATAAAAAACACTATTAAGAACACCTTGTCTGGCGAAAAAATACAGTTAGTCACCCCCGGCACAGTCGCGGATGAGGCAACAAAGGTTTTTTTCCCAAAAGGCCATTTTTCCGACTGATTAATTTGATGGAGGTACACAAAAATCAGGAGGAGGTAGTAACTAATTGACATGAAGAAAAAGGATTTATTACCGTAGTCTTCAGCAAAAACACATAGTCTGCATGCCTTAGGAATCAGGATCACTCGCGCTCTCCCTAAGCTACAAATTAACTTTCAATGGCCGTCTAATTTGATTTCTCTCATGCGTCACTCTCACAGAAACAGGCAGCCGCGCGCGCGGCTACATGAGCAAGCTGCGGATGACGGCGGCCTGCGCGGTGCTAACGTCGGACGTGGCGAGCAGCTCCGAGAGGCGCTCGCTGAGGTCGTCCACCTCCCGATGCAAGCTCCGGATGTAGCTGCAAGTCTCCTGCAGCACCCTCGCCGATGGCACCTGCACATGCTTGCACACCATCATAATCATTAGCGCAACCAATTAATTGTTTCTCGTCTTGATCAAAATCTTGTCTCTTAATTTTCAGGCTTGGCTCGCGGACCCAATTGTGAAACGAGAAGTTATTTCATTGCAAACAGTGTGTGATTGCTGGTTAGTTGTAGATTGTATGTAAGTTTGTGACTGTAACTGAAGGCACACGTAGTCACGCACCCTGTCGTTGCTCCGGAGGCGAGCCTCGGGGATGAGGGCCTGAAGCTTGGAGACGAGGTCGCTGATCTGCTCGTCACTGATCCTCGACGACCCCGACGACGGCCTCGATCGCGACCTCCGGCTCGACATCTCCGGCACCGGCAATGTGGTTGTAATCTGCTACAACTTTTAACGTTGGACGATGGCTCTATGTGTCTGCAAGACAGTCGCCGCGTTTTTATATGGTTCAGAGGCAAGCTGGCTAGACTGAGAGGAGCTACCAAGATTGGAGAGGCGATGACAGAGAAGAGAGAGAGAGAGAGAGAGCTCACAGAGTGGCTACTGCATGGGGGAGACGAATGGGCAGGTGCTGGGGAGTTAAATAGTGCGATGGTGTGGTTGCAGAGAAACCTCGAGACCAAGACAGTTAATTAGGATATGGAGTGTGGTGTGGGCACATGAAACTGGAATTCAAGACATGGATGGCCATTGCCATACGCCCATACCGAGGAGGTTGTGGCCCCCAGGGTGCTGTGTTGCACTTCTATCAGGGTTAAGATAACCGGTATAAAAATTTTACCGGTCCGGTAAATCTGGTTTGGTCGAAAATCAAAAAAATTCGGCGAATTTCATCCAAAATTTTCAATTAAAATATTGAGTTTTTAAAAATATACCGAATAAATCGGTCGAAATTTTTGAAAATAAATTATAGCACAAATTTCTTCTATATTTGAGAAAATTCATGGAGAAATTTTAGCTTTTTGGCTGGTATTAGCCTAATTAAAGAAAAAACTATTAAAACGATTCATAAGAACTCAATTGATGTGCCATCAAATTGTTGTTTCCCACATCAACAACATCGTGTCAAACATAATCTAAATATTTTATCTTTATTTTTTATATACCTAATTCTTTATCATTTTTAAGTTTGCCCATCATTTTTTTCAACTATTTGTAACCACATTTTAGACTTTTGTGTGGACCATGTGAAGAAGGGCAGAAACTCTACACTCTACTTACTCTACATGCACCTCATATACAAAGGCTGAGCAAACTCAACTCACAGTGGGCAATCAGGATTGCGCAGTGCCAACGACGGCGACCGGTCTCTCGTCTCCTCTCCGATCGATCATGCACTTGGCACCCACGGCCCATGTCTCGCGGCGCCTGACAGATCAATGTGGGCATGTCTTTTGCGTCGACGGCCGCCATTAATTTGCTCCAATCCTTTCCTGCTACCGGGAGGCTACCATTAAAGGCCAATGCAGGTGGTTGAATAGGGCCGGCTATCGAGGTCAATGAGCTATTATTGAGTTTCATTAGAAATTGATATAGTTTGACTTAAAATCATTTTATTTATTGTTCAAGTGCTTATTTTAAAAGCGAGCTAATGAGCCACTATCAAGCCGAACCTCGTTAACATTTTTTTCATTCCAAGTTAACCCATTTCAATTTTAATCAATTAACTATTGTGATCCAATCAATTTTGATTCGAGCCCATAACAAGCTTTTTGGCTAGCCCATCACTTGATCCATATGTATGTATCAATGTATGTAAGATGAAAATCCCTGCATTAGTAGATTGTCCCACATCCAGTTGTGATAATTGCAGCTAATTAGGCACTTGAGTTTTTACAGTGGCATTTCTCACTTGCAGACTGCAAAAGAAATGCCACTTACTGCAAGTCTGCAAGTGAGAAATGCCATCTTTCTTTTTAACCAATTTTGCAGTCAGACTGTCAGAGTTCAGAGGAAACAGGATGCAGCTAGCAGTGAGCATTTGTTTTCCGTTCAGTATGAAAATGGCTATTTGGATGCAAGTTGATTAATGGAAAATGTGGGAGAAGTATCCTATGTTTGTCATGTAGTAATATACTATTTGTCATATACTAGCAGCACCGGAGTTTGACCGGTCAATGCATTCTGTACAGTGGCAGACTCATATTTCAACTACTGGTTGTATTGCACACCATTTTTTTAATGGCTCTTTAACTGATGCTAGTTTCGGCATTGATTTTTCCCTTTACAGCCTTTAGAACTAAGCTAAAGAAACAATGGAAGCACTGTCCATACTGTAAATGATAGCATACAGAGGTGAGTAATTAATTACAGGTGCAATGTAGTAGTAGTAGGAAACAGTAACTCCAAATGCATACTTCTAATGAAATCAATCGTCTTGATGCCATCCACATGTACATATATATACCGGATTGTTTGGTTAATTACTTCTATGAAAAAAGTTGATCCTACAAAATTATGCAGGATGATTGGGCCAGCAAAAAGGAGATCTAGGATGCAAGGGGACCAAACTTGGGTACTACTACTGAATACTGATAACAGAGAGATTATCATTTTATATTGCTATTGAGTTCTCAGCGATGACGGTTTAATGATGCAGCTGGGAGCTGCACAAAGGTTTAATTAATCCCGATCTGATTAACTAGCCAGCCAATCACAACGTATACATGAGCTGAAAGGTCCCTCTATCCCCTGAATGCTAAACTGACAAGATCCACTGATAGTAGCTAGAATAATGGATCAGCAGACGGTGTAATTCAGTAAAAAGTGTTTCAGTGTGGTGAACTCTATACACTATACAGATTTAAACCACTCTGGCATATATGTAAACAAATGGCATAGTCTTACACTAACAACAGTTTCTGCAAAGTTAGGAACTGGATGCTTATTAAATGACTCGGTCATCTTAACTAATTGTACCATGAGAGTTTATTATCCTAGCAATGTACTATCATAACTAACTTAACATGCCCCTGACGTCGTGTAACACCACTTGCAGTGTAAACTTCTTGACAAAATGACTACAAAACTCCTATAAGTACTATGTTGAAGTGAACATGGCAAAGACCTGATCGATCCATCCATCTCTTGCTCGAGCAATTAAGCGAGGGAATCATGGCTAGTACCATCTTTCTTACTAAACAATCAAGCCGAGCAGGCATCACTTGCTAAGAAGATGCCTGGGGTCACATGCATGCATTACCTTAACATATGACACTAGGTTAGCAAGTCCTCACATGCATCTCCTACTCTGATGAATCTGACACTGTGTGAAAACTTGAGAGGAGTTACAGCAATCATGTGAGCCAGGAGCCAAGTACATTAGCAATGCAGATCAAGCAGTGGCAATTATCGGGAGGACCTATGGATGACTAGTTGAGACTGTAAGGATCCTCTCTTTTGCAAGAGATCCAGATCCAGTTCAGGGATGATTAGGACTTCAGAGGTGAGGTGCCACTCTGACAAAGGAGGAATCATCTGATCTGGAGATACTGGGGTCAGCTGATCACCACAATGCTGTAGGCTGTGGTTACAATGTACAATTATACACCCAAATCTTGGAATTCCGTGGCTTTACAGTTGTAGATGATTAAAGAAACAAGAGCATCCTAACAACCTTATTGGTGCGCAAGGGCCAAGAGAATAGAGAGAGAGAGAGAGCACAGTAGATCTATCTGAACTAACATGAAAAGAATCCAGATCTTGCCTCAGGGCAGAAGCAACATGCTAATGGTAAGTCATGAGCATCACAGGCTGTTCTATGCATCATTCGTTAAATTTTTACACCGCAGATCGGTTGCAAGAAGCAGGGATCTAATCATCACAAAGGTATCAGAAACATGAACTGCTGCAACTTTGTATGCCATCTTTTCAGGTAGCTTGTAGTTATGGAAAGGAGTAAGTAAAACTCACTCAGAGAAATATGTAAAAAGGATATATTCAGTAAAAAATCAAGGGGGGGATGCAGTTACCTTAACTCAGGTGTGGTTATCATGGAGGCCTAAATGGTAGAAAGAGTGTTTCTGTAAGACTGCCTTTGCTGTCCTGTCCTCACAGAAAGATTGAACTATGTATGACCAACCTGCAAACATGTTGTAATTAGAAACATTGCACATCACTGGTCACTACTATAATCTATCATCTCTCAGATTACTACACACGATGAATGCAACCTTTGCAGGATTAGAAATACCGGACATGTTTAAGAGTTCTACTGAAGACCTCTTAGGTCAGGTGTTGTTACAGTCTGTACGTCGCACTTGCGGTATCCGCAAGAAATCCAGTCCTACAGCTTCACAGATCACCATCCCTAGAGAAAAACGTTTGGTTCCAGGAACGTGGAAAAAAAGAAAAGCTAAATTGTAGAGGCAAGATACAAACCAGCAGATACGCCCACTGTAGTTCAGACTTCAGACTTGGCCACTGCGGATGTAACACTGTTCCAAGCTGTTCTATCTTGGAGGCACACTGCACCGCAGAATAAACTGACGGATTTGGGAACGGGATAAACGTTGCAGCCGACAGATAGAAGGATGGATTATCGGATGCTGACCTGACCTGACAGCGCAAAGCACGTACAGTGCACTTACCTGCCACATGTGTAGCAGCTGAAGTTGTGGAAGCTTCTTGGGTGGCCAAATGATTGGACGATCGTGTGAAAGCGCTTTACGAAAGCTGCGTGACGCGGTGAGAATGGCGCCGACGTGAGCCCAAATTCACCGGAGTCTCGCCGGGAGAGCAGAGCGCGACCCCCCGAGCCGGAGCCGCGGGGAGCGACGCGAGGTTGGGCCGAAGTGGCCGCACAGAAAGTAGACCTGGGCCTAGGGTACATATGGGCTTGGGGTTTCGGCCCTAGCGTGGGCTCGCCGGAGAGCGGGCCGTAGAGGGGGCGACTCGGCTTTCGGTTTTTTTTTTTTTGGGTCTGTAAGGAAACAGCGTGAGGTGCGAGGGGGTCGTTGGCGTGGCGTGCGCTTGCGACCTGGCCGCCGTCAGCGCGTCTCACCTAACTGGAACAAGACAAGAGCAAAGGAAAAAAGCCCACAAAAAAGAAAGTTTCAGAAAAGATACGTGGAAACGGTCAACCACCACGGAGTGCACAAATTGAGCTGTTCGATCGGAAATCAAACCTGCGATGTCAGGTTCTAATAGGTCCTCTCACACTGTCAAGGATGGGTTTGAGTGGACCACCGGCCTAGGTCCCGTTTACAACGCCAGAATTTTTCTCCTCGATTTTCTCGTGAAAATCCTGCGAAAAATTCATGTGAAATACTCACGTTCCAAACGGCCCTAAAAGGTTTCAGCATTTTGTGTTCAGGGCTGCGCGTACGAAAGGCCACGAGTTCCATTTCTCACGGCTAACCAATCGATCTCCCCACGGGCAAAGCGCACGCACACGGTCGCAACCCGCGTACGTACGACGACGACGACGACGGCGTCCTTTCGACTAGGAAGTACACGTGGGTCAGTGGGTGTAATAAGTCCCTAACCAGTAGTAATCATGGAGCTTTATGGCCAGTGAGAAGGAGGCGACGGCATAGCGGCCGCCCAAAATCGGCCGGAGTGCTCTACTCATTCCGGTGGGCCGGCAGATGGCTACGTGCTTGGTTGGGTGCGACGTCGCCGTCGGGGAGGCCAGCAGAGCCGACGTACGTATACGTAAACGCGACGCGCCGGTTCAAACGAACGTACGCGCTACAACGAAAATAGGAGGAACTCGTGATCATCGTACACGCAAGTCATAGGACTAACTATTTTTCAGCCATGATACGCATTTTATCGCCAAAACAAAAATGATTCACCAGAATTGGTAACTACTTCTACGGATAACTTGATTCCAGGCACAGCGTTGCTGCTGCAACTGCAAACCAGCCCTAATAATGATTGAGGATGTATGTTTATTGGATCCGGATCCATTAAAGACCATTACGTGAACAACGATTTATAAGTAAGTAAACAGTGAAATATTTACAGTAGCGAAAATCACGGTAGCGCAGACATTGTAGCGGTTGATATGAACTTTTGATTTTCGATCGAACGGTTGAGGTCGGTTTCTAATATGTGGTACTGTAGATTATCTGCATTGAACCCGCCAATTCAAAGGATCTATTTCCATGTTTATTTGGTTTTTCATAAGTTTTGCGGGCATACTCTCGCGCATCTGAAGAATTTCAAAAAAATTAAATAAATTGAATAGCGAAACCAATGTTTTCCCCCACTTATCCAGAATCGGGTGCCCCAGCAACCGGATTTTGTTAACCAGCATCAGCAGGGTAGTCAGGAAACAATGAATCACTGAATCTAATACCCTTCAACATGTGAAGGAGATGCTACCTTCTCTTCTTTAATATAATACCCTAACATGGCAGTGATGAAAAAGATGCTCTCTCTCACACACACACATTGATTTGTGGGCCTTAAGCATGCTTGAGTAGAAAGAAACCTCACATCACACGCAAGAACGCAGCACAAGAGGGAGGAGACCGGCATTAATTGGTTAACCCCATGTGAGCCAAAATCGCTTTAGCAGCCATCAATGCGACTCCTCGCTCTCCGCCATAGGTTGCCACTATATTATAAAAATATTTTTTGCGCCTAATCTAATAATGCTATTTTCGTACGACCAATACAAATATATATATTTTATAAATTAGTGACTAAAGTTAACAAAATTTGACCACAGGCTTTCTAAAACATCGAATGTTTATGAACGAATGGAATACTACTCGTCCCGTTCCTTTCCTCCTAATTAATTGGTGAGGAAGTTTTACATGGTGACTAATAATCAAGCTGCTCGGTCACAAGAACAGCACTCCATCTGTTCTTCTCCAAGCGGCCACACGAAGTAAACGAGTGGATTGAGGGACCTCAACGTGATTTCAAATATTACAAGGGTTTTTCTCAAAAATAGAGTGAGACCTCGACGTTATTTCGATAAACATAGGGCTTTTGCACACAAAAACCTGAGACAGGAGGACCTCGTGGTGAGTTTGGACACAACAGGGGACTTTTAGCCAAAACAACCCTAAGGCAGGAGGACCTTAACGTTATTTCGGAACGTACAGGGGGTTTTTCCAAACAAAAAGGCTGACGTGGAGTTTCCGTCGCCAGGCGAATCGTTCGGCTATTAGAAATTATATATATATATATATATATATATATATATATATATATATATATATATATGTATGTATGTATGCGTGAAAATCACTACCAGGCGCATGTGATGAAGCTCCAAGCTGGGAGGCGTGAATATCGATCGACCTGTGTGCCATGGAGCCTAATACGACAAGACTATATTCAGATAAGACAGCGACGCCATGCGTACGTCCAACCAACTAACACTTGGATTAGTTAATTGCGTGCATTAAGCCGCATATATGTCCATTCTCTTTAGAAGAAAACTCAACCTCATATGAGACTCATATAAGACTTATCTTGATCCTTTGTTCATCAACAAAATCCCCCGACTTCATCGTATTTTCTTCCATTTTCCTCGCCTTAATTTAGGTCATGTCAAAGGGGCTAGGCTAGCTGGGCTATCGTACTGGCTTACGTCAAACTTGTACAGCTTCTCGAGAACCATATTCTCCTCGGTTGAATGGTGTGTGCTCCTAACTTGATCCCCTTTGTCTTCTCTTTTTTTTCTTTTCTTTCTTCCAACCTTCCTTCCTTTTTATGTTTGCTCTCGCTTTGATCTTCCATCAAAGCACCAAAAGTTTTGGGCCTAGAATATTATTATTCTCGTTCCCCACAAACTCCGAGTGGTGGGTTAGCTTGTTGTCATCGTGCGTGCGTACCTCCTCCGTTGCCATTTGTTGAGGCGCGGTTGGAGATTTCTTGCAAAAGGCCGGCGATCCAGGCCTGAGAAACGCGCACAGAAGAGCGATTGACGTGGAAAGAGGGGGCGGAGCTAGCAAAAGCAGGTAAGGTGTGCTGCACTTGCCGCACGTCTTTTGAGGACAAAATCACTTACTTCCACGCATTAACTGGGCCAATCGGACGCAAAGGAGGGCACGGGTAATGATCATTACCCTTGTTCCGTGCGTTATTTGTCTTGTTTAATTATTCGCATTGTCGTCGAGATTACAACATTTGGCACTTGGAATCAAGAGATGGAACAAGTGGGGGAGATATAATAATAGTGAAGTGGTACTAGTCTACTACCCTCTCTCTCTCCCTCTCCCCCCGGTAAAAAAAAAGTGTTTTTTTTTTGCATATCAACACGTCTTCAAAACGTATATTTGATCACCCGTTTTTTTTTATTATTATCGATTTATAAATATTTTAAAAAATATCGATAACTAAAGTTTAAAAATTGACTGTGCACGCCCAAAACGCTAATTTTTTGTGAGTGGATGGCGTACTGCTAACCTCTTCTTCAGCAGATTATATTTCTTCTCTGTTGTGCAAAATAAATGCCCATCACCAACCGAGTCTCAAAAAACTTAAAACACAAGACAGGTTGCAACGTCTGTCACCTAGTCGATTAAAGGTGCATGTAAAACGAAAACAACTCATAAACAAAGTGCTCCTGCTACTCAAAGTAATCATGCCCGGTTGCTAATCATCAGTTGCTGATAGGAAAAACATTTCCTCACAGGGGAAAAAAAATCCGCGCTATGCGACAAATAACAAGACTGAAACCCAAAAATGCCCTTCGTACTTACGAACGAGTACCCTGTTGGCCGGAAGAACGTAGAGGGTATTGGGGACCGGATCATCTGCCGTTGCAAAATATCAACGCTTCTCAGTTGTTATATCGAATGTGGATGGACTAGACTGATCACTACAGTACATTTAAACAGTGTTTGACACAATATTTTATTTACAGTTTGTGAGGTAATTTGCTGCACTAATCTACAGTAAAAATGTTGCGGCGCTACACCAGAAAATGTTACTCACAGGAGTGGAAACGGCTAAGCCCAAGAATTTGATGGTGTTCCTTGTGAATTCAAGTATGGCTATTCTCTCTCAATCTGAAAAGCACGAGTTGGTCGCTGCATTTTCCATCCTGGGTAGGAATAGCAATTGGGTGCAAAGAGGCCGGGTGGAGTTCCCCGGTACCGTGCCCATAAGGAAATCTCTGCCCAGACTCCATCCGCCACCCATGACGGGCAGACAACCTTGCCCATGCCGGTATGGCCGCCAACACTTATTTCAAAGGAGATCATACCAATAATACAGAGATCAAATAAACAAACAATTTAAACATAGACACATCCTCTTAAAACTCGAACTAAACAACCACTTTAAATTACTATATTTAAAGGCTGGTGGAAAGGGTCTCCTCCTTAGCAGTACACAACGCCATGAAAAAATTGGGTCGTCGGATCGTCATCGAGCGACCGAGATCGCGTGGAGTGGGGAGGCCCACTGGAGGCGTGGATCGTCATCGGACGGTCCACAAGCCCCTAAGTGCACGCCCTAATGCCGCCCGTCTCTCTCCTCACGTTTCCTCGCTCGCTCCATCCCGTGCCACCGCTCCTCCCCTCGCTGCTTTCCCATCCGCCTCCTGACCCCTTCCTCTCCCTCCTCCGCCGCCTGCTCGATCTCCCTCCCCAGCCGCCGCCACTCTCTCCGTCTTCCTCCCATTCCTCCCTCGCCGCCCCCTCGATCTCCCTCCCTAGTTGCCTCGGTGCCTCCCTCTTCCTCTCCCTCCTCCGCCGCCCGCTCGATCTCCCTCCCCAGCCGCCGCCGCTCTCTCCGTCTTCCTCCCATTCCTCCCTCGCCGCCCCCTCGATCTCCCTCCCTAGTTGCCTCGGTGCCTCCCTCTTCCTCTCCCGTCGGCCGCTTAAACCCCCCCAGTCATTGTCGTTCCCTCCTTCTTCCTCCCCGCCACCATGTCAGTCTCATGCCTTCCCTCCCTTCCATGCTCTTGCCTCTCCGCCAGCATCGTCGGTCCCTCCCTCTCCGCCCCCTCGACCTCCCTCTCCGCCAATGCCGCCTGTCCCTTCTTCTTCCTCCCCCGCTACATCCTCCCCACATACCGTCACTGCCTACCCGCGCCAACGTTGCAGGCAGTGCGCACCTCCACCTCCTCCCTCTCCTCTCCTTCCACTCTTCCTCCTCCGCCTGTTCCTCCTCGTGTTGCCCCAACCTCCTCCCTGCACTACCGCCGCCATGCCCTTCGCATGCCACCCCCTTGCGGCGGCTGCAACATGTCCGCTAGGCCCTCCCTCTTCCTCGTCCGCCGCCCCCCGACCTCCCTCTTCGTTAGTGCTGCCCATCCCTCCCTCTTCCTCCCCCGTTGCGTCCTCCTCCTTCGTTGTGTCCTCCTCCCCACGAGCCGTCGTCACCTCCCCGCGCCGACGCTACAGGCAGCGTGCAACTCCTCCTCCCTCTCCTCTCTCTTGTCTCTTCCTCCTCCGCGCATTCTTCCTCGCGCTGCTCCCACATCTTCCCCGCACTACCGCCGCCATGCCCTTCACAAGCCATCCCCTGCCCGTATGTTTCTATTTTTTTATGAGAATTTCTTGAATTTTATCTTTTAAATTGTAGCTTTTGAGCACATATGATGAACATTTAGTATATATAATAAGAGTAGATGGCCTGTGTTGGAATAGATTGGATATTTCCCTTTGGCCCTAGCAAGCTATCGTTCATAACCATATATATCAATCCTTTTCTTTTCACTGCCTTTCCCTCAGTCATGTTGGATGGAACGAAAAGATTGTACCTCTAGCAAACCTTTCAGAGGTTGGTTGATTCTGGATGGTTATTTTTAGGGTTGTTTGATTAACAGGGGGAATGGATTTTCAGCTCCTCAATTTTTTTTTCTTGAAAGACTAGTTCCTCGGATTTGTAATGACACTATATGTTCTTTAGATTTGCTCTAATTAGTTAGATTAAGCTACAAGTGTACCAACAGAGCATATCCAAGAGACTATGGACATGACACAAAAACACCAAGTGATTGAAAACAAGGTTCCACACATAGTGACTTCAAAGAAGATGCGCTCCTCTCCAATGGAGGTAACAAACATATAAACATGTTGATGGACTATTTGATAGAGCTTAATCATGTTTTTATTGTATATTAATAATAATGTATGCTAGTTCAGAAGAGATACAGATAGGCTACACTAGCTGATAATTCAAAAATTCTACCACATAAACGTCATCAACGGTCCAATGAATAAACTAATTGGGTGTAGTGTTGACGAGGATCTAATAATCCTCATTTTATCTTTTATCTATAATTCTTATTATGGGTAAATATGATGTCACATAGTCTCCAGAAGTACCCCTTATTTTTATAAGGGAGAGGCCTACCAAGTGATTGTAAGATCTTCTACAATCACCCCCATAGTCGTAAGTCTTACTACGACCATGTCATGGTCGTAAGTCTTTCTACGACTACTACATGGTCGTAAGTCCTTCTACGACCACTACATAGTCGTAAGACCTTCTACGACTACTACCTGGTCGTAAGTCCTCCTACGACCAGGTAAACCACGACCACCTTATAATCAAACCTACAGGCAAGTGGGTCCAATTGATTAAGGAATCCGAACGGTCTACACGCACTATTATTCCGCGTAGTAATAGTGCTTAAATACCCCATTACCTCTGAATGATAACTGCCAGACGGCGTGGAGAAGCCAATGCGCCGGTAATTACTGCCATCATGCGCCCATTACTGGCTCAATTAAGGCGCCTCTTCCGCAGGACAAAACGGCTACTCCTTCACGACTATATAAGGGCATCAATCAGAGAGACAAAGGGGGGAGACGAAAAAGATAGAGCGAGTCAAGGAGAAATACAAGTACTATTCTCTGTAATAGTCTTAGCTTCTTACTTGATCATCAAGAATACCACACACACAGGATTAGGGTTATTATTCTCTCCGGAGAAGGCTCAAACTCGCCTAAAACATCCCGTGTCAACCACTCTGCGTGATTTCACCTCTAGGAGACCCCCCGAATCAAATAATCTTTACGTAAGATCGGTTCTAATACACCGACAAGTGTAGATTCCAAGTGCGCTAGCCCTTCCCGAGTCAAACGTCATCAACAGTCGCCTAAAAACAACAATAGAGCAAGAATGAGTCCAAGACTCAGCAAATACATAATAAAGCCATAAATAATAGTTTATCAACTATAATCAAAGTTATCATCATCATCCATCAATTTAATGTCATTCTCATATTCAAACAAATAAGCCATATTCCATATAGATAAAGTTGCATAATTTAACAATTTACTCATATTTGCGAATGCACCAATATGCTCATACTCATATGCATCTCATCAGCTGATACCGGTATAGCGGAGTGTTCATCCGTCAATGACACTCTATCTTTCACTCCCGTGAAGTCCCAACCGAAGTATGATTTTATCTAGAGCACCCCGGACTAGTCATGTATATTTCTCACCGATATCACCGGAATAGTTATATGACTTTCTCACTGACCTAGCTCGTGTAACTCCTATCATGATGAATGTAAATGATACAATATCTTTAATTATTCATCAACATAATTCATCTCATTGACTCAATATCTCATTCTCGTTAACTAAATATCATAATCTCATTCACTCAAGGTCATCAATATCATGTATAAGAATAAGCTTAACGATAGCATAATAAATAGCATGATAAGTAATATCAATGATCATGGTGAACAACCCATTGTTCACCACTCTACCATGTATTTTCCTTAACCGAGAGACGGATGACGACGGAAAGGCTCTAACCCCGGTGCTCACCACCACCTGGCAACTGTAAAGTATACTAAATATATCATTTAAAACTACATAGTATAGAAATAGAACAAAATTAAATCAATCGCTCTTATTCGCAACCCGAGACTTAGCCGATACACTTCTAAATCTCAATCTGTCCAAACAGACAGCTATCAAAGGAAATCCATAACTTTTGAGTAAAACTCCAAAAGTC
Organism: Hsuehochloa calcarea; assembly: GCA_036346395.1. Lineage (NCBI taxonomy): Eukaryota > Viridiplantae > Streptophyta > Magnoliopsida > Poales > Poaceae > Hsuehochloa > Hsuehochloa calcarea. The sequence goes on along the minus strand of CM070611.1, from coordinate 16,185,812 downwards.
ATGAATCTAATTTTTCTGGAATCTACACTAGCATATCTACAACTTCTTAGGTGACCAAAAAGATCAAATAATCTCATCTAAGCCTTTGTTTTTAATTCCAAAGACCGTTTTGTCATCTTCAACACTACTGACTTGGGAATTTTGTAGCTTTTATTTGGTACATCCAAATTCAATGGTATAAGACTCTCTGAAAATATAACAAAATTATCTACAATAACTTAGTTGGCGAGATTATCTAATTATGCCATTAACATGATCTAATCTACAGTTGAAAACTTGAAATTAGAATCTGACAGTCTAAAGGAACAATAGTACAAGAAAAATCCGCATCTTTCAAATGACTGAACCAAAATTCATGATCTTTACCAATCTGGACAGCTAATAAAATTTCCTACGAAAGTTATGTTGGGATACCCCCTGAATCGGCCATTATCTAAACCTTATCTATTAAACAAGACGACTGCTGTAATCTCGTTAGAGTTTCTGGACAACAGTAAGGAAACTAAAGTATCTCCCAAAATACAACTCTGATTTGGGTGATCTCAGACTCTATAGAAATCTGAGAACAAACCCCACAAATCTCTAGGAGACCATAATCTAGAATTCAGACTTTAACTATGCGAAAACTGATGAGCAAGAAGAGTACAGATTACTGATTCTAATCACAGCAGTTCAACATTTCTCTAATCGATAGCAAGTAAAGGTCAAACCAGCTCCAAACAGTGGGAATTTGATCATTACCCCTTGAAAACGCTATTAAACTCGTTGAAGATCTCTTACGAAGAACTCCGTCTTCCCGGTTCTCCTTCCTCTTACCTTTGGTTGGCGCAGCCCCGACTTCTCTCTTCTTCTTGGCCTAGGATAGCAGCGAGGAGGAGGCACCAATGGAGAGGAGTGGCGCCAGGAGGCTGCTAGTCATGGGAGGAGGCGGCCTTTAAGGAGGTGGAGGTGCAAGGGGTGGAGGGTGGAGGGAGGTGACAGCCACAAGAGGGAGGGGGGGGGAATAGGGGCGGCTAGGGTTTTTTGGGTAGGGAGGCGCCCCCCTTATGGCCGTTCCCGCTTGGGTCTCTTGGGCTGTGGTCCGAGGCCCAGGTTAGCGGATTTTTACGAAAATACCTATATAAAATTTTTATTCACTCTTTTGCTTGCTTTCCTTCCTTAGAAATATTCGGAGTAGTTTAGCCTCGCCTCGCCACCACGAAGGACATGACAACGGCAACGAGTGGGCATCAACACACCAATGGCTTCGACCGCGAAGATGGTACAAACAGAGATCTAAGAATGATGAATAGTAAATATATGAACATTGAACGGTACAATCGTAGGTGGAATGATGAATAGTAAATATATGAACATTGAACGGTACAATCGTAGGTGATTTGCCGAATAATCTGATCTAATCTCGGTAATCAACAGTAATTAATCATAAATAACCGATTAATCTGATCTGATCTTCGATAGTTAGCAAAAAAAATTAATTGACGGGATTGATGTAGTAGCAAAAAGGATGAGGAGTAATCATACTGATTTGGTCGTTGAAGAGCAAATGTGTTGATAACGTGTTAAATAATAGAGTTCATTGGTAGAGATCTCAAACCAATCACACAATATACAGACAAAATGCAGGGGAAAATCCAATGTCTTTATTGCATTTGTTCTTTCCTTATATTTATAGTTAAAAAGATTAACTCCTACGAAGGACAATTCAGTCTTTTGCCTACCAATTAGATTTTTTAACGGATTTGATCATTCAGTTGTGGTGGGTTTGTTACGAGTATACGTACGTGCCTGTAGTTTTTGACTCGAATCATAGGCACGGAGCGGGTTTGTAGCACGGATGGTAGCACTTGTTGCAAAAGTGGCGGCCTGCGTAACTGCTATAATGCTCTACATTTGGAAAAGTGTGAAATATTGTGTAGTGGTACTTCTGTGTTCATTTTTCTAAATGGATAGATTAGCCATTCCAGAAATAAATTTCATTTTTATATTGTCTCGTCAGAGCATATATTATAGGTCAGTATTTGTTCAATTAATAGGGAAGTATGAACAACTTTGAATAGAGGATATTGAGTACGACCCATCGGTCAATAATAAATTGTCTACGTAAAATAAGTATATTCATTACGCCATTACTCTTGTCATATACTTCATCCGTTTCCCTATATTTATAGGCGAGGCGATGGGAGGAACAAGAAAAAGGGCAAGAACATTTTTTTACCTACGATTTAGGAGCGAAAAAAAATAAAAAAAAATACTGGAATACACAAAGAGTGGCAAATCTCAGCTACTTTCATGTTTGTAGTGGCATATCATCCAGAAAAATATTTTCAGTGTCAAATCCTCAAACTCACATATTTGGAAAAAAGTGACAAATCATCAATATATATGTGTGTGTGTGTGCGCGCGCGTGTGTGAACGATCTAGTGCTAATGTGTAATTCAGTGTTGTTAAGGTGCTAATACCAATCTTGACCGTTGGGTCTGAATTAAACAACCAAAATTAATACGGCCCCCACCTCTAAATCATTTAATTATTTTGCATGCTCTCACCTTCAATGCATTTTCATTAAACACCATGCATACTCTCACCTCCAACGGTTAAGATTGGTATTAGCACCTTAGCACTGAATTACTCATTAGCACTAGATACACTCCACACACACACACACACACACACATATATATATATATATATATATATATACACACACACACGCAATTAAGTAGGAGTATAAACAGAAATATGAGCAAATAAATTAATAAAAGCACTTAATTGGATGATATATATCAAGTGTTGTACGTGGTTTGACCAAGTGCAAGATGCAAATTAATACTATTAAAAATAAACTGTCAAATTGTCGTGGAATCTTTTCTCAGTTGCTCTTGTTAAATCGAATTTAAGTCCGGTTGCTGCTGCATTCGTACTTATTTAATTAATCGAGAATAAACGACAAGTAACAAGAGCACAATTTCTTAGTCGCAACCTGAATTTATATGCTTCCAGGATGCGAATAGAACAATTAAAAGCACAACAAAACGGTCAATATCTTCATTAAATGGTAATTGTGCACTTCTCTGTAGTCTATGCATGCACAAAAAAACAGGAAAAAATTACATGCCGGTCCTCACCGACAATAAATTTAGATGCATACAGCAGTATCTAGTATGCCCCCAAATATATAGAGCAATAATTATACTAACACATGATAGAACAAAATATATATGTACTACTAATTCAAATCAAACCACAATCTAATTAGAGGTCCAAATATATTGAGGCCCCTTTGTAGAGTTGGATTTGCACGGCTTCCTGCGAAATTCCTTTAAAATCAATGTAAAATTAATATGTTCTAAATATACCCTAATTACAAGTGCACTAGATATTGTGACTGTTCATCCCCTATGCCAGTCAGTGTCACACCTGGAAATGATACGGATAACAATCGACATGCTGCGCCTCATTATTTTATATAGACAAAATACATACACTAATGTATGTTCAGTAGAAAGCACGTACCGGCACTCTGTGGCCGTAGAGTGCCTCCCATGTACAATGATTTGCAAGTGTGCAATGCCCTCTTGATGGGTCTTTGGGTTACCTCTCGATGAACTGTTGGGAGAAGAGGGTGGCGGCTGGTCTGTCTTGCATGTGTTCTTTGTTTTGCTCCCGACTCCTGTGTTCCTCTCTTTGGTGCTCCTGGCTTCTTCCTCCTCTTGCTCCCTTGCTGCTGATGCGGCCAGCTGTGAGGGGGGGGGGATGAATCTGGGGCTGGCCTTTGCTGGCTTTGTGCAGGGGGAAAGCACTGAATGGGGTGCTTTGGTGGGGGGATGCAATCGACCGGGATGAATTCGTGGATTCTTTGAATGGGGATGGTGTGTTGCTCTGCGGGGAGGAGGGATTATGGAAAATGCAGTGCTGGGAAGAAGCATCCAGTTACCTTATATCCTGGCTGTGCATTCCCCTTTTTACCATGCTCCTATTCATTTTCATTTTTACCATGATCCATATTCTTGCATCATGTGAAGTGTGGAGCTTAAATGGGGGAGGTGCATGGTCCCATTCTCTAATTGGGTTCCCCTCTTGCACGCAGCTTGGGCAACAATTCGGTAGTTGTTTCGGCATGGTGTTCGGGATGAACTAATTTATAGGTAGTCATAATGTATTGCAAGTTTGGGCAACAATTCAGGTAGTTGTTTCTGCCATGGTGTTCAGATGAACTAATTTATAGGTAGTCATAATGTATTGTTTATAAGTAGTGCAACATTTTATCCCTATCACTATAGTTTGTTTTGTCTATTTAGTTCATACCATGTCGTATTATTTTTGAAGTATGGGAGGTTTATAAGGAGGATAGCTGTAGAAGATTTCAAGAAAATATAGAAGCATCTTAAACTGATTTTGTAGAGACGTTTAAAGAATTGAAAACCAAAACTGATAGTAAGTTCTCTAATTTGTTTTTCTTCTTGTGTTGCTATTCTTATTTCAAGGGATAAAATAGAACTACAGAAATTCGCTTGGTTCTTGTCCACCTTACCTTGGGAGATCAGGGCTCGTCCATCGTAAGCTCATAGCCAAATATAGCTCCTGTTTATACATTTGCCAAATGACATGTTCCTTTCTTATGCTTAACTGTAGAACATATTTATGTAGGATTACTTTGTTGAGGAAACCTCAAGTGAAATGGATTTAATAGGACTCTTTCCTTCATCGGATATTAATCAAGGAATGCAATCTTGAATGATGTCCACATGCACTCTTTGTTTATTCGACCGCCCAAATGGTGGCGGTAAATCCAGTATGTTGCGATCGATCTGGGAATAAGTGGCACGATGGTGCTAGCATCCCACATTTTGATTCCATTATGTCGCATATGAAATCCTATGATAGCCAGATTGATGGGAAAAGTTCGTTTTAAGTGCCGCTTTGTAGCTTTACATATTTCTTTTCATATAATTTGTAGTTCTATATTATCGATAACACGGTGCTTATACCATTATATCCTGTTAGTTTTTTTCACGATGGAATTTGACACGCTAAAAGTTCATTGATTGATGTTATTGCTATTGTAAAATAATCATCCTAGTTATTTTGATGTTTAACTTCCCCTAAGTAGCACATGACAAAATTGACATGAAACTATGCATGATTTTACTTAATTTGTAAATGTATGAGATCTCGCAGAACACGACCCTCATTAATGTCTTTGCAAGTTCAAATCTGCGTAATTATATAATGGTTTGGACAATCAAATCCTTCCAACCAACTTGCTTTTTCCACCAAATTTGGTGTATTATAGTTCACCAAGCATGTTAATTAGATCATGTTACATATGTGATGTTTCACTAGGTATTTTTTTTCATGTTCGACTGAGTATGAATTTAGTTGAGGTACTAGCCCCATTTGGTTCCCCTCTGTGCTCATATAATAGACTTTTTATTTCTTAATTCGAAAAATGTGTTTTCTTATTTACTTCTACAATAAACTTTATAATGTACATGGCAAATATTTTGTTTTGACTATCTCGTTCTTTTCGATTGAAATGTTAGAGATACGATCTTTAGTCACCAGAGCTAACGCTGCCAGAGTCTAGTTCGATTGATGAAATATGTAGGGCACACGAACCGCAAAGGAACTCAGATAGTGGTAGCATTATTGAAAGACTTGATTATATTGGCTGCCTAGGCATCATATCAACTCACCTGCTGGTTGCTATATACGTTCACTCCTATATATAGTTTGTCTTGTGTGCTTGCCTCTCTCTGAAGGCATAGTTCATGATCTTTGATGACTTGCTAGCTCTTCTGAATAGTTGAACATGGTATTGCTGTACTTTTAGATGGACTTATATTACTTGTATGTGACATTAGTCCTTTAGGTGTATTGTGGTAGTACTGGACTTTTAGATGTCTTTTGTGTGGATTACGATGTTTCTTTCTGCAAGTGAACCTTATGGATGATATTTGGCTTGAAATGATTAGTTTGAACTTCTTATTTGTGTATGGAGGCATGGATGTGTATTGTGATGATGTATGGATGTGTATTGTGGATTATATATGATGCATGGATGTGTATTGTGGATATTCAAAACAAAATACGTATTAGCAAGTAACGGATGGCTTAATTTGCCACCATTTTACTGATTTTTTTTTCTAAAACAGAATGACCAAACTCAAGATGCAAAAGCTGTGTCAGCTCATTGCATGCAAGTCAGTTATTTGTTCCCTTTTTTGCTTTATTTCTTTTTTTTTTTCCACATAATATAGAAGAGAATATATAGATCTACAGGAGCAGGCCCGTACCGTTAGGGTGTGCAGGATGATCAACTACATGTGACCGTCACTAATTAAGGGGCATAGTTTGAACCTAACCTTTGATTATCAATTGGTTAATCCTCCTACTAGTAAAAGCTGCCCTCTCAGGTTTCTCTTTCTCTCTTAATTTTTTTTGTTGTTGCACAAACGCGGCTACTACTATCTCCTAGTTATCGTAGTCAAAATTAATTCTTCCACACTAAATTCTCATTGTGACGTTGGTGTCACTTATTATGAGTTCAAGGCTTCAAACACATAATTTTCTTATCAAGCTTGTGACACTTGATCTTTGTGTATCACCGTCATTGGGTTCTAGTGTTGCGTCATGTAACATCCTAAATGTGGATTTGTGTTTCAAATGTAAGAAAATGAGAAGAAATTAAAACTTTTCTTGCATCTTGAAGTCTTTGGCCATTTCTGTAATTCTTGTGAAGGAATTATGGAAATCAAAAATCGAAACCCTCAATTGATTCCAATCAAAAACCTCCTTGGCAAAGATCTTGTGCCAAACCTATGTAAATATTTTTCCTGAGTTTTAGAGAGCCTTGGTAACACCTCTGAATTATCTCATAATTTTCAAAATTATTTGATAATTTTGGGAGGTAAGTCAAACCTTGGTCAAACCCTAATTCACACATTCTGAAATTTCTAGAGAAAAATGCAGTGCATGAAAACATCTAAAAATTTTATGAGAGGTTCCTCCTGCAGTCATCCATCTCCAGTTAAAATTTCATGATTTTTGGAGCTTGTTTGCTACCTTAAATAAATTCTCCAAAAGTGCTCTCATGGCGTATTGTGTGAGAAGAAATATCGCCATGTTGCTCTCTGCCATTCCCTATTTAAGCTCCATTGCTTCACTCTTGGTTTCCTTTAGCACTTCCGCAACTCTAGCTAGCACCTTTGAGCTTGTTTGGCTGCAGATCCTCGAAAATCCATTCGGCCGCCATTGTTGAGCTTCGAGCTTCGGTGAAGGCGGTACAACAGGGGTTCTCTCCTTTCATTTCTTGCTCCCTCTGCTCCATCTTTACTCTCTTGAGCTTAACCCTCACTCAATTTTGTTCATTTCGCTCAGGGCTTGATTGAATTTGGATTTCTCCATTTTCGGCCGAAATCCTCATTTTTCTTCACTTTATGCAGACTGACTGTCTCTGTGCGTTCTCGTACTCGGTAACTCCTTATTAGTCCCTAGTTGCTTGGCACCCGCTTACTTAGACCGCAGCAGAGCTCTTTCCCATTTTTCGTTTTCGGCCATTTTGGGTCATCTTTGTCCTCTCCTGCTTGCCGGCGTTCTAGACCGCCGGCTTAAACTGCTAGTACCATGGTGCGCCAAATTGTTAGAACCCATGTTGGGCATTTGCTCGCCATTGCATGACCAGTCGCGGCCGGACGAGCCTCTTTCACCGTCATTTTGTCGGATGAAAATAGGGGCGAGTTTTTGAGCGTGATTCGATGTGGATCATCGATCTTTAGATCTACGTCGAGGGATCGCATACAGCGCTTGGATCGATCGCATGCCTTGATTTGTGGACCGTTGGATCCAAGAATCAACGGTCGATCGAGTGAGCGTTCGGACCGTCCGAAAGGTTCGATCTGCGTGGGTCGTTGGATCCAAGATCAACGGCTCGTATGCGTGTGAGCGTTCGAACCGCCGAGCGTCACGATCCACGTGGAGCCGTTGGATCAGTGATCAACGGTGGCGTTTAGGGTTTGTGAGTCGCGTGCAGGCGTCATCCGTGGACTTGGACCGTTGGATCCAAGATCAACGATCCACGTTAAATCCACGTCGTTTAATTTACGATTTTCCGAAAGAATTATTTGTTAGCGAAAAATGTAGTTAACTTGTAAAATGCATAACTATTTCATTTTAATTCATTTTCGGTTTATTCAAATTTTGTTAGTTATATTTTTAACTAAACTTTAATCTAAAAATGATTCTAACCTCGGTTTATCTCCGGAAAATTTTGCTAAAATGTAGTGCAATGAATAGTAGCATTTATGATTTTTAAGGTCGAGCAAAATTGTTTTGCTCATATCTTTTGCATTAAGAATCCAAATCAATTGGTTCTTATTGCTAAATTTCTTATAAATCATGCTCTTGTTCTATGGGGTATTTTCGTAACATTTGGAGAAAGTTTGCTGTTGAGTCTTTGAGTTTTTCTTAGATTCTTATCTGGTTCTTTTTAAACTTTGTCATTAGGTTAGAAGAGCACATTGATAACATAAGTGATCCTCCACAACATCTTGACTCCACAACAAACAAAAGCGCTTGATCATGTTCATCCCAAGATTTTCAAGTCTAATATATTGATTTCAACTTGTATGTATGCTTTGCTATTTTGTTGTTAAATTATGGTTAGTATCATGTAGTTGCATAATCTATAGGAATTGATTATCTTTTACTACCATGAGCCTAGGTTATTTGCTGTGATTGGAGTTCGATGGATGAGCTCTTGTCACTTAGTAGATTGCAAATTGAAATTGCTTAGAAATGCTTAGTTTCGGTAGTAATGGGCGATCATCGATTTTAGTCGATGATCTTGATCACACATCTGTTTATTATTCCATTATGTTCAGTACTTGTGCTTTGTTACTTTGTAAAGTCATAAACTGAAAATAAAATTGTTTTAGACTTGGGCACAATGGTATGTTGGTGTGATCTGTTGGTGTGAATGGAATGGTGCCTAGGTCATCAAGGACCGAGTTACTTGTGTCACTAAGCCAAGCGCTTTTGCGTGCTAACCACGCGAGAGGGATATGAGACCTCTCTTGGTGAGTACTTTAGCGTGTGTTATCTCCAGTCGCGGGGAGGGGTTGTGTGTGTTGTGTGAAAAAGGATATGTGGTTCTTGTGTTGTGTGTGCGGTGGTGGAGATTTCGGGTAGGTTCTTCACCTCGAGGGGCGTCGTAGTTGTCCAATGCTTTACCCGTGAGGGGTAGTTGACCGAGGCTTTACGATGACTCCGACATAATGTATGGGTTTCTATCCATACGGGCGGCTCGCAGTTAATGCACAATATTGAAAATGTCTCGTAGGACTTAGCTGTGCCGACATACCTAAGGAAGTGTGCTTAATAGCTTGGCAAAAAGGCGGTCTGGCGTGTGGGTACATTGGTATACCCCTGCAGGGTATGAAACTATTCGAATAGCCTCGTCTTAGGTTATGGACATGCTTGGTAAGATCGTGCAAGAACTAGACTTCAACCTTTTAAATTAAAATTTAACATGGTTGGTATGAATGGGTAATTCATGTTATTGTTGTGGTGACTAATGGTTTAGTCACTTCCAGGATTGTTGTTGTCATCTATCTACTGTTATATTGTTGTCATTTACGGTTATTTGAACATTAAAAACAGATTTGTCAACTTGCTTTTAAATGTACTACATTATTGCAAATAAAGATTGCTTTGTCTTTGAAAATGAAACATATGACCTCCACTTAAATAAGCTTGCATGTAGCATATGTATAGGTCTTTACTCTACACGTAAGTCTTGCGAGTACAATTTTTGTACTCATTTGCTTTGCTTAACTATTTGTCGAGAGGAGGAAGGTGAGGCCCAATGAAATATGCTTGTGGTTTCGACGACTAACTTGGCGGTCCGGCTTTGGTTGCCTTGTGGGTTAAAGGCACACCGATTGGCTCTTTGTTTATGGCCATCTTATGGCGCTTTTGCTCATTGTTCAATTCTTGTATTTATATCTATTTGGTAGGTTGGCCTCTCTTTGTAATAACTATCCTTTATGTATTTTAACTTACGGTTTGTTGTTGTGCTTGGTTCTATGTGAATGAATGGAATTGAAAATTTTATGACAGGTTCCTCCTGCAGTCAGTCATCTCCAGTTAAAATTTCATGATTTTTGGAGCTTGTTTGCTACCTTAAATAAATTCCCAAAAATCAGCTGTTAATTCAAAACCCTAACTGGTTTTCACTGTTCATTGGGTTCGAATCAGACTCGGGCTCGAGTCACTTGACTGGGTTCGATCAACTAAACGCACTGCGTCTCGGTCGTTTAGGCGCAAGCGTTGAGAGTCGTTGGATCGGCATCAAACGGCCCTCGATCGCGTGAACGTTTGGACCATCCGAGCGCGCCGATCCATTTGAACCGTTGGATTCTAAATCGAGGGCTCAGATTCACGTGAACGTTCGGACCGTCCGAACACCTCGCGCAACGAGAACCGTAGGATCCAGATCAACGGTCCAGGTTAAAGTGGACGCTCAAACCGTTCTAATCACCCCGTTGCTTTAGAACCGTTCGATTTCAATACGACGGTGAAAACGTCGTCTCCTTCCTCGAGTCAGAGCGCGCGTCTGAGTCCAGCAATGGCGTGAGCAGAGGAGAAATGCGCAGTGTGGAGTCACCTCCGTGGTCGCCTTTAAACGGCTATCTCTGCGCGCATTAAATGCCCGTCGTGCTCCTCCCTCAGAAGTCTATGATTCAACTGCTCCCATCACTCTCAAGTGCTCTCATGGCAGTATTGACAGAGAAGAAATATCGCCGTTGCTCTCTGCCATTCCCCTATTTAAGCTCCATTGCTTCACTCTTGGTTTCCTTTAGCACTTCCGCAACTCTAGCTAGCACCCACGAGCTTGTTTGAGCTGCAGTCACTCGAAATCCATTCGGCCGCCATTGTTGAGCTTCGAGCTTCGGTGAAGGCGGTACAACAGGGGTTCTCTCCTTTCATTTCTTGCTCCCTTTGCTCCATCTTTACTCTCTTGAGCTTAACCCTCACTCAATTTTGTTCATTTCGCTCAGGGCTTGATTGAATTTGGATTTCCCCATTTTCGGCCGAAATCCTCATTTTTCTTCACCAGCGCAGACTCGACCCATCTCTGTGCGTTCTCTGTGCTCAGGTAACTCCTTATTAGTCCCTAGTTGCTTGGCACCCGCTTACTTAGACCGCAGCAGAGCTCTTTCCCATTTTTCGTTTTCGGCCATTTTGGGTCATCTTTGTCCTCTCCGCTTGCCGGCGTTCTAGACCGCCGCAGCCGAAACTGTTGGTACCATGGGGTGCGCCAGCTTGTTAAGAACCCATGTTGGGCATTTGCTCGCACCGCCGCAGCCAAAGTCGCCGGCGACGAGCCTCTTTTCACCGTCATTTTGTCAGATGAAAATAGGGACGAGTTTTTGAACGTGATTCGATGTGGATCATCGATCTTTAGATCTACGTCCCAGGATCGCACGAGTGCTTGGATCGATCGCATGCCTTGATTTGTGGACCGTTGGATCCAAGAATCAACGGTCCCGATTCGAGTGAACGTTCGGACCGTCCGAAAGGTTCGATCCGCGTGGGTCGTTGGATCCAAGATCAACGGCTCATGTGCGTGTGAACGTTCGAACCGCCCGAACGTCCTGATCCACGTGAACCGTTGGATCCAGATCCAACGGTGAGCGTTTAGGGTTTGTGAGTCGCGCGTGCGCGTGTCATCCCGTGGACTTGGACCGTTGGATCTAAGATCAACGATCCACGTTCGTCCACGTCGTTTTAATTTCTGATTTTCCCGAAAGAATTATTTGTTAACTGAAAAATGTAGTTAACTTGTAAAATGCATAACTATTTCATTTTAATTCATTTTCGGTTTATTCAAATTTTGTTAGTTATATTTTTAACTAAACTTTAATCTAAAAATGATTCTAACCTCAGTTTATCTCCAGAAAATTTTGCTAAAATGTAGTGCAATGAATAGTAGCATTTATGATTTTTAAGGCTGAGCAAAATTGTTTTGCTCATATCTTTTGCATTAAGAATCCAAATCAATTGGTTCTTATTGCTAAATTTCTTATAAATCATGCTCTTGTTACTGTAAAATTTTCAGAACATTTGGAGAAAGTTTGCTGTTGAGTCTTTGAGTTTTCTTCGTTCTTATCGGTTCTTTTTCGCTTTGTCATTAGGTTCCGAAGAGCACATTGATAACATAAGTGATCCTCCACAACATCTTGAACCACAACAAACAGGCAAGCAGTTTGATCATGTTCATCCCAGTATTTTTCAAGTCTAATATATTGATTTCAACTTGTATGTATGCATTGCTATTTTGTTGTTAAATTATAGTTAGTATCATGTAGTTGCATAATCTATAGGAATTGATTATCTTTTACTACCATGAGCCTAGGTTATTTGCTGTGATTGGAGTTCGATGGATGAGCTCTTGTCACTTAGTAGATTGCAAATTGAAATTGCTTAGAAATGCTTAGTTTCGGTAGTAATAGGCGATCATCAATTTTAGTCGATGATCTTGATCACACATCTGTTTATTATTCCATTATGTTCAGTACTTGTCCTTTGTTACTTTGTAAAGTCATAAACTGAAAATAAAATTATTTTAGACTTGGGCACAATGGTATGTTGGTGTGATCTGTTGGTGTGAATGGAATGGTGCCTAGGTCATCAAGGACCGAGTTACTTGTGTCACTAAGCCAAGCGCTTTTGCGTGCTAACCACGCGAGAGGGATATGAGACCTCTCTTGACTGAGTACTTTGGCGTGTGTTATCTCCGAGTCGCAGGAGGGGGTTGTGTGTGTTGTGTGAAAAAGGATATGTGTTCTTGTGTTGTGTGTGCGGTGGTGGAGATTTCGGGTAGGTTCTCCACCTCGAGGGGTGTCGTAGTTGTCCAAGGCTTTACCCGTGAGGGGTAGTTGACCGAGGCTTTACGATGACTCCGACACAATGTATGGGTTTCTATCCATACGGGCGGCTCGCAGTTAATGCACAATATTGGAAATGTCTCGTAGGACTTAGTCGTCTTGACATACCTAAGGAAGTGTGCTTAATAGCTTGGCAAAAAGGCTGTCTGGCGTGTGGGTACATTGGTATACCCCTGCAGGGTATGAAACTATTCGAATAGCCTCGTCTTAGGTTATGGACATGCTTGGTAAGGTCGTGCAAGAACTAGACTTCAACCTTTTAAATTAAAATTTGACATGGTTGGTATGAATGGGTAATTCATGTTATTGTTGTGGTGACTAATGGTTTAGTCACTTCCAGGATTGTTGTTGTCATCTATCTACTGTTATATTATTGTCATTTACGGTTATTTGAACATTAAAAACAGATTTGTCAACTTGCTTTTAAATGTACTACATTATTGCAAATAAAGATTGCTTTGTCTTTGAAAATGAAACATCTGACCTCCACTTAAATAAGCTTGCATGTAGCATATGTATAGGTCTGTTACTCTACACGTAAGTCTTGCGGAGTATAATTTTTGTACTCATTTGCTTTGCTTAACTATTTGTCGTAGAGGAGGAAGGTGAGGCCCAGTGAAATATGCTGTGGTTTCGACGACTAACTTGGCGGTCCGGTCGGTTGCCTTGTGGGTTAAAGGCACACTGATTGGCTCTTTTGTTTATGACCATCTTATGGCGCTTTTGCTTCCGCTGTTCAATTCTTGTATTTATATCTATTTGGCCGGTTGGCCTCTCTTTTGTAATAACTATCCTTTATGTATTTTAACTTCTGGTTTGTTGTTGTGCTTCGATTCTATGTGAATGAATGGAATTGATGCATGAATTTTGTAAAGGGGTGTGTATACTGCATTTCTGAGAAGTATACATGTCTCGAGTCTCGAGTTATCTGATTTGTGATGCTAGGACCAAGTGGATGGTTAAGCATTACAAGCCCGATAAGCCGGGTCTCACACGTCACTTATTCACCACAATAGACTGTTTGTGCTGCATCGAGGCCTTTGGTAACAATACGTTCACGGTTGCGGTTGCGCCAGGCGACCGTTGTTCTTAAAATTTTAATACCGCTCCACTTATTATTGCAATTCTTTTATGTATTTGTGCATATAGGTGGTGTTTTATTTCTCGACCATGTTTTCTAATAATTAACTTTGATAATAATATTGTTGTGGTCACGTCGACAATCTTAAATGTTGAACGTGTTATCTTAATGATAACATCGACAATAATCAATTTTCCTATATACAATGTCTAACAATAATTTTTAGCATAGCTCTAAAATGTAAGCATGGATCTTACAGGGGTAGCATATGAGAGATCCCATGGAGGTAGAGACACACTTGGCGCGTGCAGCCGCATGCTCCCCCCGCACGTGTGGGCGTACGTACGTCCAAGTTAGATCCTCGTCCCGCGGAGCAACAACCTCGAGATCTAATATTCCTTCGCTTCAGTTCACCCCATGGCCCCCATCCAACACCCTAAGGAAGGAAAATGTAGAAAGTGGCAACAATTAGGTTTTATAGAGCATGTGAACATTTGGGTTTGTATGGCTTTGTATATATGTGCCGACTTGGATTTACATTTGGATCAATCTCATGAACCCCTAGTGAACCCCGAAGAGCCATTGCTGCCGTTATGTCTCCGTTTGAGATGAGTGCATGCGGCCACTTCCTAAGGATTTATTTGAATACATTATGATCCGACTGAATTCTTTTGAATTAACTCAAAATTTGAACTAAAATCCATTCTAATCCAAAAGAGTTGATTTTAATCCCTATATCCAAACAAAACCTAAGTATTATCAACTCCGTGAAAATATCATTTGCCAAATATTGGTGCACGTAGCAACTTCTCGTAAAACGAGAGGCCAAAAACCGAATGCAGTCTACTGGATTCAAGTGCCAAATTAGTTAATTAGTGGAGTTTTGTTAGATGAATTAGTGGACGGCTCGAATCCAGTGGTGCTGTGCGCAATTTACAGCCGCCGATCGCATCTGGGAAGGGCAAAGCCTTTATTTTTTTTTTCCCTTTCTTAGAAATTCAAGCACAAAAAATATGCCACAAGGAACGGAAATATTCGATAAAGTTAAGGTAAGCAATTCTCGTATCACTTCACATTACATGTGTTGTAATTAAATTCCAACCTTGAGTTCTTGGATACTGTTGATTCTGATCTAGAAGGTCGCATGTTAAAGCTTCTATACATAGCAACTTCATTGCCATATTTCATCAATGTTTAGATAGTTTGTAAATATACATACCCCAGATACACAAACTATACTCCGCACCATCTTATTAAGGCTACGTACGTACTCCTTGTTCGCCGGAACAAATAGATCGCACATCTGAGCTCCATGTAAGAAAAAAAAAATACTCCAGAAGTTTTAAGGATCCTCCTCCGAGCCGGCCTGGCCTGTTTCCAAACTCAGACAACCCTGGGAGAAAAAAAAAACAGAAAAAGAAAGAGGAATACAAAAGGTAAATAGACAAATAGATAAACGAAAAATGCCATGAAAAGAATAAATAAAGTGAGCAGAATCCCAAGTACACATTAGCACACCACACCACACCACACCACACCACAAGCACAAAAGCGAGAAGAGAAAAGCAGGTGGGCAGAAGAAGAAGCTGGAGGGGCAGAAGTATTAGAAGCAGGCGTACTACTGGGTTAGTAGAAGAGGGCTATCATCTATATATACACGCGGATATAATTACATGGCCATTTATATAGATAGACTGATAAAGAAGGGGGTGGTAGAGAGGGAGAGGCGAGGGAGATAAATTTTTGTATAGATGGAGAGGGTTTGATTTGACTGCGTTTTTGTTCCCGGATCCAGCTGCCGCCGCCGCCTCCTCTCGGTGATTCGAACTCTTGGGTGGATACTTTCTAGGTGCGTTTCTTGCCGTCGGAGGGATTTGTTTCTTGGGTTCTTGGATGGGTCGGTTTGGGATTGGGGTTTCTGGATTGGTTGGCTGGCGGGGTGAGGGATTTGGTTCTTGGGTGGTGGATTCGTGGGGGATGGGTTTGGTTGGTTTCGATTTTCGACGCGTTTCTTTTGGGGTGGTTTCTTCACATCTCCGTCTCTTGATCCGTCGTTTCTCGACGATTTATTGCTCAATTCGTTTTCCTTCTCTCCCCGCTCCGCAGATCGGAACAAAGCTAGCTGTATAAATCTCGAGAGGAGGAGGAGGAAACAAGGCGACCCCCTCGGTTCTTGATTCTTGGCGCATCCGATAATTCTCACAAGCATGGATCTCTGTAACAAGGAGGTAGAAGCCATGGTCTTGGAAGGGGGCTCCTGCGAGACGGAGTCGCAGTGGGCGTACCAAGAGCTGGAGCTCCTCGGCGATGCCCGCAAGCGCCCTGCACCGGAGGACGCCGACGGCGTCCAGGACCTGGACGAGGTCGACGTTGGTGGCGGCGGCAAGCGCAGCAGGCCGCCGTCGCCCCAGCCGCACACGCCTGACATCCGTGAGGCCCATGCCACCGGCCGCCGTGCGGCCGGTGGCGGAGAGCACACGGTGGCCGGTGGCGGAGAGCAGAACAACGGTGGGGGCAACCTCATCGGTGAAATTGGGCGTGACCTGTCCATTAATTGCATCCTCCGGCTGTCCCGGTCGGAGTACGGCTCGGTGGCGTCACTGAACCGAGATTTTCGGTCGCTGGTCCGTGGAGGGGAAATCTACCGTCTGCGGTGGCAGAATAAGATCTCTGAGCATTGGGTGTACTTCTCTTGCAATGTTTTAGAGTGGGATGCTTATGACCCATACCGTCAGCGCTGGATCTCAGTGCCCAAGATGCCTCCAGACGAGTGCTTCATGTGCTCGGACAAGGAGTCGCTGGCTGTGGGCACCGAGCTGCTTGTGTTTGGAATGACACACATTGTCTTCAGATATAGCATATTGACAAACTCTTGGACACGAGGCGAGGTGATGAATGCGCCACGGTGTCTGTTTGGGTCAGCAAGTGTGGGGGAGAAGGCGTATGTTGCCGGGGGCACTGATTCTTATGGCAGAATACTGAATTCAGCAGAGCTGTATAACTCAGAAACACATACATGGACACCCCTCCCTGGCATGAATAGGGCCCGGAAGAATTGTTCTGGGATGTTCATGGATGGCAAGTTCTATGTCATAGGCGGTGTGACCAATAACAACCAGGTCTTGACCTGTGGAGAGGAGTATGACATACAGAGCCAGTCTTGGAGGGTGATTGAGAAGATGTCTGAGGGTCTCAATGGAGTGAGCGGCGCACCCCCACTTATTGCGGTTGTGAAGAATGAGTTGTATGCTGCTGATTACAGCGAGAAGGATGTGAAGAAGTACGACAAACAGAATAACAAGTGGATCACTCTTGGAAAATTACCAGAGCGTTCCGTGTCGATGAATGGATGGGGCCTTGCATTTAGGGCATGTGGCGAGAGGCTGATCGTCATTGGTGGCCCAAGAACTTCCATTGGGGGTATGATTGAGCTCAACTCGTGGATCCCAGATGACAAGCCACCCGTGTGGAATTTGATTGCCAGACGACCATCTGGGAACTTTGTGTATAATTGTGCTGTGATGGGCTGCTGAGTTCACTGGATCAAGGATGAGTGGTGATGTTTACAAAGAGAGGTATGCACAAAGGCATGCCTGTTTAGCTGCAGCACTCATTCTTCATCAAGGATTTCCACCTTCGACCTGGTATCTGATTTAGTTGGCATCAGCACAGCAGTAGCAGTATCTTGTAACCCTTGACTTCTAATACATCTGTTTTCACCACAGCTAATCCATTTCTTCATTTACATTTGGATCAATCTCTTGATTTCAAATATGAGACCATGCAAAAAGTGTCATATTAATAATCTAGAAACAACTGATTTTAGAGGCTTTCCATCATTGATGATGATGAAGCGAGGTATTTTGATAGTATTTGATTGTCTGTGTCTGGAACAAAGAAGGATAATCAATTATGCATGTTATGTTTTACGATTCACTATTTCACTGGCCTAATTTTTTATCCATCATTTCTCTTACATAGTGTTGGTCTTTCCTCTCTGCCTTTGCCTGGGGTTCACTTGGCTCCAATCACATTGAGAAAGATAGCCTAGCCGCTGGAATCGAGCTAAACTTTATGCACTTGTTTGTGTATAGCATGATTAGAAATTGAAACCCTCTGTTTGGACCAAAACTAAGATTAATGGAAAAAAACATGGGTTCCCCATTTCAATCAATTCAGATAAATCACCGCCAAGATACTCTATTAGATTTGGTTCTTTCAAAATTCCTTGCAGGAATTTAATGCATTTTGGTTGGTAATGCTCGCTTGTTTTGCTGATTGTGGGGTTTTTTGCTTAACTGCTCTGAGATGCTTGTGCTGATCATATTTTGTAATACTCTTTTTAAACAATTGATAGTTGCTTATGGATTGATGTGCTAATTAGTCCACTTAAAAGCTTGTGTCACTCCATTTCTGATAGAGTGAATAACTTTGTAGTATCGCTTTATCCACTTAAAAGCTTCTGTGTCACTCCATTTCTGGTAGAGTGAATAACTTCATAGTACCGCTTAAAAATAATTTTTTTTAATGAAGTAGATGCCAAAAATGTGAAGCTGTGAACTAGGTTAGTTTCTATATTTGAAAGTATATCCTTGTGAGTGCACTCTTGATGTTGACCATTCCAAATGCTGATACTTTTAGTATGCACTCTTAATCTGGTTGTTCACTTTGATTTTGCCTTGCCCTTTCCCGTCATTATATGCATTACATCAATTTTATATGTTCCAGTCATGATTTTTTCTTTCCAACCTCTTTTATAAATATACTTAAGGTGAAATATAATAGTAAATTAATAAATGTTCTTTTATACCTTGCAGAAGCTGATGTCCATGACCTGTGAATAACAAACAAACATGCCCATGACATCAAGTTAAACTTGTGATTCCTGAGAGTAGACAAGCTTCTTTTGGATAAGTAACTCCTTCAATTCTTCATTGCATAACGCCTGGGAATCAAAATCAGACTGGTGCACTGTAAACAATGCATGTGTTACTTATGGATGTGTCAGGTTTGCAGAAGTATGGATGAGTGCATATGATACATCTTCCCTTTTAGGTGATGTGATATTGAAATTTGGAGTGAGAACAGGAGAAATGGAACTGTTACATTATTAGCCAATTGGATTGGCGATAATCCATAATTTGCTGTGAATGAGCCAGTCATAACGGTTTGGTTACTTCAAATAGCAAGAACAGCCAAATTTATTCAAATATTTTGTTGTAACGCCACTCTTGTAAAGTTCACCCGTAAAGCTACATTGGTAACATAACCATCAACTGCTTCAGTTTTCAAACTTCAGGGGGTATTGTGAATTCTAGGATCTAGTAATGCTGTAAGTTAAACTAACATATAACATTTTCCTTGATTGGGATAGCTATAATCCTACATTCCTACTCCTCATCCATTATTTACCTTGAGTTGTAACATCAATAACTTCCATGGTTATAGTTGAGGATCTTTTGCAGTGTTAAATGTGTTGAATAGTGTGATTCTTTCTAGTCTTCATTGCCATGAGTAATAAAGATTATTCCTACCATATAACATATCTCATTTGGAGCATAAATCTAAGAAATTTTGAACTAGTCAAAGCTTCTTTCATAGAGAGGAATACGGTGCTAAATTGCTTGTTTTGTAATTGATTCAATTATTGACACCTTTGCTTCTGTGGTGTTAGTACTGTACAAGCAACTCTAGCTAGCAAACATCATGTGGCAGTAGAAAAGCAGCTTTTTTTTCTTAAAAGGGGAGAAATACTAGTTTTCACATTCTAATACCAAAATTTGAAATTTTTTGGATCCCTGTTCTTGATGTAAATCTGACTGTTTTGTGATGCGCATTTGTGTGTAAGGAAAATAATTTCCATACTTCATACTTTGTTGGCTAATTCTGAATTGAGTATTGTGATTATATTTCCATGGGTTGCTTGGCAGCAAAAAGTTGTTCAATTTGGTAGAATCGGATGTCTTTCCATTTTCAGTGGTTCAACTTTGTAGAACTCTTCCCATTTTCTAGAACAAAATACCGATAAAGCTTTTCTGCCAGTTTGTTGCATGGAATCACTCTGAACAATGAGATATAGAAATTGCGCATGTATGCATTGTTCTTGTGTTGCGTGAAGTTTCCTCCATTTGACTTTGAGTTCTGAAGTTATCCATTCTTTGTTACATGATTAGTGTCTGCTTTAGCTATTACTTTTGCTGCTTGCAATATTTGATGAATTATATTGCAATCAGAACCAGATCTCAATAATTTGCATAAGTCTCTGTTGTACTATTCTGGTATGGAGTTCCATCTTTCAGTTTGTGCATGCTTGACTTGTTGCAAAGCAAAATTTTCATTTCAGGTCAATTGTTAGTTGGGGCATACATATCCTTCTGTTTCTTTTCGCAGATAGTTTTGTCTTTGTTTAGCTGCTTTGTATCTTCAAGTTCTCGTTTCCAACTTTACATTCCATTTTACATTCTCGAGCTAAACTGTGCAGCTACACTGAATTGTCCATTTTATCCTCAGTGGAGTTTGTCTATGTTTCTTACATCTTTGCAATTATCATATCATTCTCTGAACGATGTAAATTCTCAACAGTACATAGGCCTCATTTTTTTTACCACCCTCTGGACTCTTACTGCGAATTCCAAGCATCGAAATGTCATATTTATACAGCATAGTCTGTTTCACCTGCATAAGAATATCTCAGTGGAGACTTAATTAAAGTTAGAAATGCATGGTCTGGTGGAATATCAGGATTGATCTGTGTGAAAGGCATAAACACTGGGTATGGTATGGTTGCAAAAGTTGTTTCCCCACTCTTGCAGGGACGTCGACAAGCGAGGGAAATCATGTCTTATGGCGAGCTGTTTTTCTGCAACTTGCAAGAACCTTACTCTCTTTTTGTTTCTCATCTTAGTCGTTTCCTTCCCTGCATATTTTTCGCACCCACCGTCGGTGCAGCCCAATTGGCAGCAAAAATGTAATGTTCCCATTGTGATTGTGGTGTGATTTCGCTTTCATGGAAGTTTCTGAGTCTTGTGGTTTGATGGTGCAAGCGGCTGAATGTTCGTGCATCTTTCTGTTCTTTTCCCATGCTCAACTGTGCGTATGGTGCACAACGTCTGCCTATCTGTGAGCAAACATCTGTACTCTATATATGCTGCTGTCCGTTTCACGGTCCTATGATCTTTGATGTTCTCTTTGTTTGAAATTACCTCAGAGTAGTGCTCATGGTCAGGGGTTATCCAAGCTGCGCTGTTCATGTTTTGAGCCTGTATCTGACATATACGACGTGTTCACCTCTGACCGAGCAAGTTTTGATTCAGTCTGTTGTATAGGGTCCGAATCTCGATTCTAGATATGAGATCTTACTTTTAATGGTAGAGTTTTAATTTAGTAGAATATTAATATTAGTACAATTCTAATTAAAAAATTGTAGAATCGTGATCAAAATTTTAATAGGATTGTATTTGATTCTAGTGATTTATTGTAAACAATTATTTGCATATGTCCCTTTCATGATAAATTTTTACTTTTTTTTCGTGTCCATTATAATATGCATAAATAGTATATTTTAGTAAACAAAAAATATCTAAAAATATAAAAGTATAGTTTTAACAATGTAGAAGTGTTAAAATAGAAGGTAAATAAAAAAATGATTATTTGGTAAAATAAAATAGGATCTAACATCGATCCTACGATTACAATCCTATTGAATAACTTCCCACCCGATTTAGGATAGCTACTCCGACAACCTGCAGTTGTTGTCAAACTCGTCACGGCATCAGAGAAACATGTTGAGGAACTGTCGCTGGAGAGTTCCAGTCCTAGCGATTACCTCGTAGACAAACTCAGAATCGTAAGAACAATACAAGAACACAAAAACAGAATAATAGATTGAACACAGAAATACGAGGGGATTTCAGACTTCTTTTATCGCTCTTCGCAAAACTGTATACAATGTTAGGGGTCTCCCCTCCTTTATATAGGCAATTGGATGGATGAGTAGCCCACCTGGGTCAGGACTCCTAGCCTGGGTCCGGTTTCTTAACACCCCCCTTAGGCACGCATCCATTATGTTCATGTCTCATCAAAACTCTATAAAGACCAAGTGGAAAAATTTTAGAGAAAGAGTACATGATACACGTTCTACTGTGCTGCACGAATTGCCTCATTAAAAACCTTAGCTGAGAAACTTTTAGAAAAACTCGTTAAGGGAAAAAGAGTACAATCCGCCCAATTTTATTTAATCTCTAGGATTTATTCTTTGGGCACTCGATTTTCGTGATTAAGCTTTAATAATGAGTTCGTGAAGATTCTCCTCCTGAATTATGCATTTCTCTAAGTCTCATCATTCCAATTCCACGTATGCATCTTTCAAAGCTAGATACTAGAAGTGACTTAGTAAATAAATCTACAAGATTTTCACATGACTTCGTATGCAGTACTTTAATTTTGTCCATCTTTTGCAATTCATTAGCATAGAAGAAATTGAGGTTGATATGCTTAGTGAGAGGACTCTTCACATAACCCATCTGCATTTGTGCGACACAAGCTGTATTATCTTCATAGATAATACTAGGGGTTTGCGCAGTATTCAATCCATATGACTGCTGGATGTGGTGAATCATTCGTCGAAGCCAAGAACATTCCCGTGAGGCCTTGTACAGTGTTATGATTTCCGAGTGGTTCGTCGAAGTAGATACAAGACTTTTTTAGACGATTTCCATGAAATTGCAGTCTCACCACATGGGAATACATAGCATGTTTGTGACTTACCTGTATACGGGTCTGACAGGTACCTAGCATTTGCATAACCAGTCATAGTTAAGTTTTGGTTCTTTTTGTAGAACATGCCAAGATCTTTCTTCCTTGGAGGTATCAGAAGATGTCCTTTATTCTCTGCCAATGCCTTTTGGTAGGTTCTACACTATACCTTGCTAGTAGGTTCACGGTAAATGTAATGTCTGGTCTAATACAGTTTGCTAAATACATGAGTGCTCCTATTGCACTCAAGTACGAGAATTCCGGTCACAGGACTTCCTCCTCTTCTTTAGGTATATACGGGTCCTTGTCCTGCTGCAAGGATCTCCCGACCATCGGTACTTTTGAAGGATATGTCTTTTGAAAGCCGAACCGTTCTAACACTTTCTGAGTGTAGGTTGTCTGATGTACTAAAATCCCTTCAGGGGTATGCTCGCCTAAACAAGATTTGGTTTTACCTAAATCTTTTTTTTCGAACTCCGACTCCAGGTAAGAGCTCGCTTTCTTAATATCTTCTAGGGTCCCGATGATATTCAGATCATCTACATATACTGAGATTATACAGAATCCATCTTAAGATCGCCGTATAAAAACACAAGGACAATCCCCATTGTTCGTGTAGCCTTTCTTGCAGAGAAAGTCGCTCAAACGATTATACCACATTTTGCCTGTCCATACGGTAACTTTCTGAGTTGCACACTGTATAGATTTCTATTTGCTCTGCCTTGGTTCGGGACAGGGACACCTTCCGGTACCTTCATATAAATGTTTTAATCTAAGTTCCCATAAAGGTATGCAGTTACCACATCCATCAATTTTATTTCTAAATTTAAGTTTACTGCTATTAAGATTAAATATGTAAAGGTAGTTCCGCCAATGACCGGGGAATAAGTTTCTTCATAATCAATTCCTGGTCGTTGAGTGAAATCTTGTGCAACAAGCCTTGCTTTATGTCTTACAACTTCATTATTTTCATTTCTCTTTCGAACAAATACCCACTTATACCCTACGGGGTGCACATGGGGAGGCGTGTGACTTATAGACCCAAATACCTCTCTTTTATTGAGAGATAATAATTCTACTTCTATTGCCTTCTTTCAATCTTCCCAATCTGATCTTTTCTTATATTCAGCGAGCGATGCAGGCTCTCGATCAAGATCGATGATTACGGCAATTTTCTTTGCAAAATAAATGTCGACATTGGCTGTTGTTCTATTCATAGATTCTCCCGTGGTCACATAATTTATAGCTATTTCTTCATAGGGCGATACTTCTAATACTTCTACTTGCTCATCGTTGCTTTCAATTGCGGGGCTAAGTCCCTTTAGTTTTTCATCTCTGATGTGTGCGCACACATCCATGCTGATGTCTCCATCCGTGGGAATATTCAAATCCGGTATGCCTTTACTGAAGGTTCCATACTGGTGCTAGGTCTCATCAGGCTCACCTTCTGATTATGGGGAACTTCAATGATTGGCCGAGTCAAGTCCTTCTTCTCCTTTTTCGCCAAGCGTCCCCGGTTACTTGGGATTCGAGGGGCCGGAGTTCTCGTCCTTTTGTTCTGAGGCCTCTAGATGGGATTAGGGATACCTTCTATTTTCTTTGGTATTTCAACCCTCTCCGGCGCATTGCGTGCATGCACATGCGACTTGGTCATGCTCTTCAAATCACTAAAGTGGTCAGACAGTTGATTCACTAATGCTTGCAAATTAATTATCTTCTGGATTTCTCTATTTGCTTCACTAGTGCGCGGGTCATGTGCATGGATTTCCGTGTCTTGCCACGTCATTTCTAGACATTTTTCATCAAGTGGTTGATTCCTCCCCCAATGACGGGAAATAATCCTCATCAAATATGCTGTCAGCGAAGTGGGCTGTATGCAAATCTCCAGTCATGGGGTCCAGATTATGGATGCTGTCTCATAACCAACGTATATTCCAGACTTTTCGAGGGGGCCCATTGCAGTTCATTATGGTGGTGGTATAGGTACATAAACCTTGCCACCAAACCTTCGTAGATGAGAAATTTTCGGTGCTAACCCTTGCGCTAGTTGAATAGGTGAATGGATGTTATATGCTGAAGGTCAAAAATTGATGAGAGTTGCTCCGTGTAGGATTGCTTGTCCCCAACATGTAGTTGGTAAATTACAATTCTGCAAGAGTGGTCAGGTAATAAATTGAATTCTTTTAATTAATGCCTGCTAGTCCATTCTGGGTGTGGACATGTGGTACAGAATGCTCAATGGTAATTTTCATTGCCATACAATAATCATCAAATATCTTTGAAGTAAATTCTCCGGCGTTGTCCATTCTGATGGACTTCACATGATGATCAGAAAAAATATTCTTAATTTTGATTATCTGTGAGATCAACTTTGTAAAAGCATGGTTTCTCGTGGATAATAAGCACACATGTGACCATTTCGAGGAAGCATCGGTGAGCACCATAAAGTACCTAAATGGCCCTGACAGGGGCTATATAGGATCATAAATGTCTCTCTGGATACGGTCCAGGAATGCATGGATTTCATCCTTTACTTTCAGAGTAGAGAGTCTAGTAATCAGTTTCCTGGTGGCACATGCGGGGCACACAAAATCTTCCTGATTCAGGAAATTCTTTACATTGACATTGTGTCCCTGAGAATTAGTAATTATATTTCTCATCATTCTAAGACCGGGGTGGCCTAATCTATCATGCTAGAGATAGAAAAGTTCAAAGCTTCTAAAAGTGGTTTTCATGATAGTATAGGCTACATGTGCCTTAATGTGAGTGTAGTATAGCCCAAATTCATATGAAGGAAGTCGTTCTAATAACATTTTTCCATGTTCTTCGCGCTTTGTAATTAGCATGTATTCTTTACTATACTCTTCTTCACTCTCTATGTAGAGACCGTTAGCGCGAATATCTTTAAAGTTTAAGATAGTCCTAGTCGATTCTGGGTACAACAGGGTTTCTTCAATGACCAATGTTGTGCCCATCGGGAGTGTAATTGTGGCTCTTTCTGAGCCTATTATACAAGTTTCGCTGCCTGCGATTGTCGTAAGACTACCAGTATTCTTTACTGATTGACTGGAAATTTTTTGTCTATCTCAATATGGTATTCGTTGTGCCGCTATCTGCTAAGCACACTTCCTCCATAGGGTACCACACACGTTCTAATATATAAAGTATTTATTAATATGGGGTAGGAAGCAATCCACACATATAAGTAAAATACTTCAAAACAGAACACAACTTGCTATTATTAATACAGGGAAAAAATCTTGCAGGACTCATCATATGAATTTATTACTTTGCTCTCTAGAGCTTGCAACCATTATTCAATATTCAATGTTCTATCACAACCATAAATTGCAAATGACTATAAAATCTAAGTGCAATGCGTGCACTAGATTGAATTAGCGAAGTATGAAGAAACTTATGCCTGAATCTGCTCCATATCCAACTTCTCTTCTTCGGCAACAACAACTGATGCCGCTGTGATGTTCAACGAAGGTGTGATGGGGGCTGCTACTGAGATGTCCACATCCATGGGTACAACCCATGATTTTGGGTCCTCTGTGCCTGCAATGGCGAGGTGTGCCTCATGTTGTCCTTTGCTCTTCTTCTTAGCTTTGAAAGCATCAATCATGTGCTGTGGCTCGTAGCAAACACGTGATCAATGTCCCCAAGTGCCATATTGGTAGAAACTTTGGTCATACTGACCATAGGGCTTCTCATCACACATCTTTGGTTCACCCTTTTTGTCTTGAGCATTCTGCTTGGTTTTGTGACCCATGACCTACCCTTCTTGCCTCTTTATTTTGAGTGAGGCTTCCTCACCTTGTAGCTGGTTGCATTGACTTCATGGCCAACTTTGCTACTAGGCGACTGTGAGATGTAGTTCTTTATGAGAACATCATCTTGAGCTTCTACAACTTGCATGATGTCAATCAGTTCGACATACTCCTTGTAGCCATCCTGACGATAGTTGCTTGCGGATTGCACTGCGTTTGGGTGAAAGGTAGAGAGAGTTTTCTCGATCTTTTGCTCATCTGTGGTTACCTTACCACAGAGTTGAAGACTTGTACAAATTTTGTGTAATGCAGAATTGTACTCCCCCACGGCCTTGTAGTCAGCAAAACATAATCGGTTCAATTCTTGCTCTGCCCGAGGAAGAATAGTGTACTTCAGCTTCTCGAATCGCTTATTTAGTGCGGTCCATAAAAGCTAGTGCGTTCTTTTCTGCCATATACTCATTCTTGAGCGTTAGGTAGAGATGGTGTTTGAGGAAATGAACTGCTTGATCATTCTCCTCAGTAGTTGGAGTGACGTCCTTCGAGGTGCCAAGTCCAATAGCAGCACAGAGTTTCTTGGCACCAAGTACGATTTCAACATCTGATGCCCAAGTCAGGTAATTGTGGCCATGTTGAGGCAGCTCTTCGAACTCCCGGTTTGTAATGCCAGTCATCTGCATATTCATACAAAAAGTGCATAAGATTACTGCTGGTAACTTACATAAAATGGTTGTAAAAATTCTCATAATGTTCCCATATTTTTCTATGCATTTTTCAAGATTTACTACTATTTTCAGTGATTAAAAGCAATATAAACAATCACAAATAATCAAAAAAAGTAAATACAGTACATAAATTGCATAGAAATAATAATAACAAAGTTAAACATACTTTAAGTGCAAAACTGATTCAAAATTTGAATCCCCGAGACCCTTTTCTGCTGGAAAAATGATTTTTTTGGCGTATTTTTCAAAATCCGGGGTTAAAACGTGAAATTTCAGTTCTAAGAAAAAATTTGCGTAGTTTTCAAAAACTCCGAGGGCCTTTTGCAAAATTTATTCACCCGCGCCATTATCCTCGTAATTTTCAGAATTCTGAGGGTTTTTTTGCAAATTTCAGGATTCTTTTCTTTTTCCCATTTTTTTTCTAGTTATTAGGCCACGCCACCTGGCCTGTTCGGTTTCCGGGCCCAAAAAGGGCCAGCCCACTTGGCCATTTCAAAGGGACCGATGGAGTAGTGTTTCCCCTACCCCTGTGCATGGCTTGGCGACGGCTTCCATGGGATGGTGCGGAGGCGGCCGGGGCCGGCGGGTGCGGGACTGGCTCGGGTAGAGGCGCCATGTGGCGGAACGCGGGGTCGACGTGGGCAGCCCCATGCGGGAGGCTCAAGGCGCGCGCATCTTTGGCGGCTTCAACGGTGGGAGTCCGTGTGGTGGTTCGGCGACGCAGTGGCGCTCAGCGGTGCGAGCGGTGCTCAAGCGACGCCGCGCAGGCTCGAGCTCGGTCCGTTGCGGCGCGCGCGAAGCTCGCCGGGCGGCCGGCCGGCAGACCGAGCGGCGCTCAAAGGCGGCGCGGTGGTGCGAGTTCCACGCGCGGGTAGCGGCTCCAGCGCACGTGCTTCAAGCAAGGGCCGGGCGACGCTCCAAGTGCGGGCCGGTCGGCTCCGACGGAGCCATGCGGGGAGGCGGCCGGTCGGAGGCTTCAAGCCTTCCCCTCCTTTTTTTCTATTTTCTTCGTTGCCGTGGCCGTGCAGCGACTCTAGGTGGTGGAGGTTTCGGTGCAGGCCGGCGGCAGTGGGGGGACCCGTGCGGGGCCAGTGGCCATACGGGGTTTCATCCGCGCGTTGGTAGTGGCGGTCGGTACGGGTAGCCATGCGGCGGCTGTGCTTCAAGGGCACAGGCGAGGTGGCCAGAGGAGCGTCGTGCGGCGGCGCGGGCATGGGAGCTGTGTCGCGGGGCGCCACTACGTGGCCAACAATGACACGACATCCGGCAAGACCGAGGGAGCCGCTCAAGGGCAAATTTTTGTTTCAAGCTACTGTTCATGTAATGCAATGCAATGTAGTGCAATCAACATCTGTTCTTTTCATGCAACCACCGATTGGCTTGGCCGACGACTTCAAGTGTGCTCGCGGTAGGTTAAAACGGATTTATAACTTTCAATCCACGGTACAATCGACATCCACTTTTTCATGCAATCTATCGATCGGCATTGCATCGGCGACTTCAAGTCGGCTCGCGGTAGATTAGAGCGGATTTGCACAGTAGAAACCAATCTAGAAAGCAAATTTGCAGAATTGAAAGCGATCTAGAAAATACGATTCAATCTACGAGTGTCGTTCTTCGACGGTTAGCGATTACCTCGTAGACAAACTCAGAATCGTAAGAACAATGCAAGAACATAAGAACAAAATAATAGATTGAACATAGAGATATGAGTGGACTTCAGGCTTCTCTTTATTGCTCTTCGCAAAACTGTATACAATATTGAAGATTTGTACATGCTATTGGATGGATGAGCCACTTGGATCAGAACTGATGGCCTGTGCCCGGTTTCTTAACAAAACCTAGAGCTTGATTTCTCCATTTTGCACCTGTATAACGCCTGCGCAGCGCAGGCAGAACCATGTCCAATCGTACCACCACTCTGTTCAATCATTATTTGTTCTGAAGCCATTTATGTAGTACTTGCCTGAATGCATGATCAACACTAGGCGAATGATGCAACCCTGCTCAATCATTTTGTAGCCTTGGAATTGAAGATGATGTACGGTTAAGATTCTGAGTAACCCCCAAAAAAAGGAACTCCTGACTTGACATATTGACAAACATGAACAAATTTTGTCATCACGAGAACCCAGAAAAGAAAAACATTTCATGTGGCCTGGACGCTTCTGTTTTGCTCGGCTCGTTGTGGGCCGTGTCGTCAGCGCACTTGTGAAAACGGCCCAATTTTGTGTAGTGCCTACTACCTGCGTTTCATGCGATCTAAATCGGGTGGTTCTTAACTGCTTATAGGTTGGATCAGACGGCCTTTAGAATAGTGGCCAAACTGAATTCGTACATCCTTAGTTTTTAAGTCCAATTCAAATATTATCGGATACACGATCAAATTTATTTTTTAGTTCTATTGAATGTGGATATCCGCAAAGCTTGTATAATGGCCTTTTGTCCTCATGAAGCACAATTAACCATCGTAGTTTACTGAAATAACCCAAAGAAACATTAATTCACACTAAATTTAAAATGTTAATTGACCTACTAATTTGATATACTGCTGCAAAATATGTATATTGCTTTTCGAAAAAAACAAAATATGTATATTTCTTTATCAAATTAAGATATGAGTAACTTGAATAAAATAACATTCCAGATGTAAAACGGCTCTAATTGGTCCGAGTTAAGATGCTTCTCGATTCGTAGAGGTGAAAACAAGTCAAATATGAATTGAATAATGTCCAACCGATTTCGCACATCCATATTTTCAAGTCCAATTAAAATATTCTTGGATACGAATATATATCAGATATTTTCTATTCAATTGAATATGGATATCCACAAAGCTTGTCTAATTTTCTTGAGACCACACAAAGCTTGTTTAATTGATGATTTTTGTCGTACAACACAATTAACCATCATAATTCACTGAATTAATCTAAATAAACATTAATCTATACAAAATTAAAAAAGACATGCTGTCACAAAATATGTATACTTCTTTATCGAGTTCAAATATGAATAGTTGAAATAAAATAACAATTCCAGATGTAAAATATAAACAATATTTAGATTCATTTTTTCTATAGATTTTACTTTTGGAGAAACTATTAGTTGGATGAAGAAACCTAAACCATACTTGTATCCTATCGAATTAATATGTAGTATGTACATTTGCCTTTTTAGCATATATAGTTTGAATCCGGGGCAGAAACATATATGTGCCGGGTATGAATGACACCACCAATTTTTTTTGAAACTTATGTATATACCCTTGGTAGCTATAGGTTCCAATTGAATTACGACTCTGTTGCAATTTGATAATACTTGAGGAAATTAGATGTAAATTGTTCAGATTTTGCAGATAGTCCAATATCTTTTCTTCTCTACCTATGTGGCAGCGTTGGAATAGTACATAAGTACTTTATTTTATTTAGCTCTGAAGAGCTTTTTATAGTTTCTAACTCAAAAATAAGTGTTTGATTCTTTATCTGTTTACGTTGCGATCATCACGTATAGATCGATGTACTAAAAATTGTGCGTGTTTCTAGGATGGCAGGGCATACGAATTATCATGTGGGTCATATGGTGTACTAATAAAAATTGGAATGGCTATACATTCGTAATATTATGTGCATATATATTTAAAATTTATTTATCGGTTTTAGTATTTATTCTCGTTATCACTCCACAATATAAGTTGTTTTCACAACTACATGTGTAAAGTAGTCAATAAATTGGAACGAAAGCCCAACTAATTATATAGGAACGTTAAATATTATATAAATACAATATTCATAATGCATGTGTTATCCAGCGCTAACATTTGATCAGCCAATAATCGCTTAACAACCATACTTTCACCCTATCTTTAAAAACATCAATGATGCACCCAACACAAATTTTCTACCTCTCCCACTGGTTTGAATAGTTCGAATAAATAGCATTTTGCATGTAAAAACCTGAAATTTATTCGAATATTGGAGAAATCTTTAACCGGATATGAAAATCTAGACCGTTTATATACGTATCCTACCGAATTCTACGCCACTGCACTGTTTCCAAGGGTGTGCAACGACGTCCAACGAGAACCAGTGCCAGTAGCTTGTTATAACTACTACACGTGAGACGTACGTACGCTGAGGTGAGTGAGGCGTGTAATTAACCTAGCTAACCTAGGAGAGAGCCTACATATACATAGGACAACTGCAAGAGACCCGATTGGGTACGTACGTACGTATTGTAGGCTAGCCATGCATGCAGGCCTCTGATCACTGAAGTTACAGTTACAGCTACAGCTTTCATCAATTTCTCACCAACGTGCAGAGGGGAGAGAGAAAGATGCTGTGTCTATCGTTGATCAAAGGTTTTGGAAGAAGCCTCAACCGACATCATTTATTGATTCTCTTATAAATAGATCACAAACAAATCACTGGTTTCTACCTAAACACTTGTATATTCAAATCATTAGTTTCTATCTAAACAAGATATTCAAAGCACTAGCACTACCAGAAACGGCTTGTTTCCCGAGTGTCTATATTTTTCCTGAGTGTCTAGATGGAAACACTCGGGACGGTCCCGAGTGATTCACAAGACACTCGGGAAGAGCTATAAGCACTCGGTAGAAATAACTCTCCCGAGTGTTGAATGTAACACTCGGGAAATAATTTTCTTGGGCTATGTTGTGTCTGCGCAAGGAGTTGAAGTAGACGAGTCTAAAATTGAAGTGATTAAAAATTGGCCAACTCCTGTAAACGTAAGTCAGATTAGGAGCTCTCATGGTCTCGCCGATTTTTAGCGGCGCTTTGTTAAAGATTTTGGCACCGTCGCTGCCCCATTGAATAACCTTACTAAAAAGGGTGTTGAATTTGTATGGGGGGTAGCGCAAGAAAATGCTTTTGCTGAACTTAAGAAACGCTTGACTGAAGCACCGTTGCTTGTTTTACCCGATTTCACTAAAAAATTCGAAATTGAGTGTGACGCCAGTGGATTGGGTATTGGCGGTGTTTTAATGCAAGACGGTCGACCGGTAGCTTATTTTAGTGAGAAACTGAATGGTGCTCAATTGAATTATCCGGTCTATGACAAAGAGCTTTATGCGTTAGTGCGTGGGTTAGAAACTTGGTAACACTATTTATAGCCCAAAGACTTTATTATTCATTCTGATCATGAGGTATTGAAGTATTTAAAGGGCCAAGCAAACTGAACCGTGGACATGCCAAATGGGTCAAATTCATTGAGTCATTTCCTTACATTGTGAAATATAAGAAGGGAAAGGAAAATGTGGTAGCTGATGCTCTTTCGAGGAAAAGTGTGCTCTTAACTCAATTAGGAGTGCAAGTTCCTGGTTTAGAGAGTTTACGTGATTTATATGCTCATGACCATGATTTTTTTGTTCCTTATGAACATTGCAAACCGGGAAAAGGCTGGGATAAATTTCATATCCATGATGGGTTTTTGTTTCGCACTAACAAATTATGCGTTCCAGAATCCTCTGTGCGTTTGCTATTATTGCAGGAAGCACATGCAGGTGTATTGATAGGACATTTTGGACGTGAGAAGACATTGTCTATGCTGAGTGATCATTTTTATTGGCCTAAGATGATGCGCGATGTGGAATGGTACGTGCAGCGATGCATTACTTGCCACAAAGCGAAATGGAAATTGAATCCACACGGTTTGTATACCCCTCTACCTGTTCCCAATGCACCATGGGAGGATATTAGTATGGATTTTGTTTGAGGACTGCCTAGAACTAAGAGGGGGAGAGATTCTGTTTTTTCGTTGTGGATCGTTTCTCGAAGATGGCACACTTTATTCCGTGCTATAGGAGCGACGATGCGTCGCATATTGCTGACTTGTTTTTCAGGGAGATCGTAAGACTACATGGCGTGCCGCGGACTATTGTGTCGGATCGTAACGTGAAGTTCATGAGCTACTTCTGGAAGACACTTTGGGGTAAACAGGGGACGAAGTTGTTATTCAACACAACTTGTCATCCCCAAACTGATGGTCAAACGGAGGTGGTGAACCGCACACTTTCGATGTTACTTCGGACCATGATCAAGAAGAATCTACGCGAGTGGAAGGATTGTTTGCCGCACGTAGAATTCGCCTATAATCGGGCTGTGCATTCCACTACGCAGATGTGTCCTTTTGAGGTAGTGTATGGTTTCAAGCCCTTTACACCGCTTGATTTGCTACCGCTTCCCAGTCAACACCGTACTCACATGGAGGTATCAAGCGAGCTGAATTTGTGAAGAAATTGCATCTCAAGACAAAAGAAGAGATAGAGCGCAAGCTTAAGTACTATGCTGAGAAGGCGAACAAGAAGAGAAAGAAGATGATTTTTCAACCAGGTGATTTGGTGTGGGTACACTATCGCAAGGATCGTTTTCCAGAACACCGCAAGTCCAAATTACTACCGCGAGGTGACGGGCCTTTCAAGGTGCTTGCGAAGATCAACGACAATGCCTACAAGATAGAGCTTCCTGGCGATGACTATGGTGTGAGCCCTACGTTCAATGTCGCTGATTTATCACCTTTCTTTAGTGGTGACGATCCAGCTTGAGGTTGACGCCTTTTCAAGAGGGGGAGGATGATGAGGGCATCTCTAACACTTATACATTTCCTCCAATTGGTGACGATACACATATTGATCTCCAAGCCATAAGTGAGGCTACAAGTAATACAAGTGCAGAAGTGCTTGTTGGTCCACTAACAAGAGCTAAAGCTAAACTTCTAAATCAACAGGTGCTTTTGTTTCTTAATGAATCTTCTGTTGTCATTGATCATAATTGGGTGCTACCTCATGCAAATATTTTGTGCATTCTAAGGTTTGAACATTTTGAAGCCTTCGGAACCAAGAGGAACGCCGGAGCCAAAGCAATGGAGGAGAAGCTCGTGGGAGACAAGCAAGGGGGAGAAGCCCAAGAATCCAAGTGAAATTCGAAACTTCCACAAGCCCAACCAAATTCAAACTCGGAATCAACTCAGAATTCAATTCGGATTCGGAATCAGCCTCAAATTCGGATTCGGAATCAGCAGAATAGTCCAGAGTAAAAAGGTCATAACATTCCCATACGAAGTCCGATTGGGGTGTTTTTGGGCTTGTTGGAAAGCTAACTTCAAGCCCGATCCAACGGATCCTTGCTCACTCCAAAATTCCTCTGAGTCAAAAGATATGACTGAAACAATATGATGGTTGTAAAATTAGAGTTTCCTTTTTGTTTTAGATTGAGTCGGAATTGGAGTAGGAGTTCTAATTCTGAATTAGAGTAGGAGTAGAGCCTCTTGGCCAACCATGAGGAGTAGAAGTTGCACTATATATTGAGGGTTAGACAGACCCCCATTGTAACATCAGACCAGTTTATGCATAAGAATAGAAACATAGCTATTGCTTGTTCTTTCGAAACCAGAGTTCATGCGAGGACTTTGAGAGAGGACTAGGCGATCCGTTGATTCGTTCTGCAACTCAAGGTCAAGCCGTCGTTCCATTGGGAATTGGGGACTTGGCGTTCGTCGTTTGTGGTCTCGCGACGAACAACTATCCGGTGTGTTTTGGGCGTTTTCCAAAGAGTTGAGGGTTCGTGCATAGGCGCGAGTGTTCAGCTAGCGACATCGTCTACTTCATATCATTTATCCACGGTTCCTCACTGAGAAGATCGAGCATCCCCCGTATCAACTGGTGACAGGGAGAGTGTGACCGTTGTCGATCATGATGCGGGAGGAGGAAGGAGGAAAGGGAGAGATGGTGGTGAGGTTACCGGACATTGATGACATATGGGTGGTGGCACCGGTATCCATGTACCAATCAGACGGTGGCGGTTGTAGCGTCATGGTGTTGAAGGCGTTACGAGGCCAGAGGAGTCCCACGACGGTGCGGTTAGCGTGCTGGGGCAGTTATCGTGCGATGCAGCAGGGGAGCACAGGGTGCATACAGGAAGAACCTGGGGTGACCAGTCGCATAGCCATGTAGGACAGTTGCTTGAGGCATGGCAAGAAAGCCCTGCAGCCCTTGATGCACATGTGGAGGAGGGGTGCCCGGGCTTGTGCCAAGGACACCGTCGGTGGGCCAATGTTGGATGGCGCAATCCATGGGTTGTAGAAGGTTGGCATGGACAGCCCACCCTTGGGCCCTTACCCTTTCCTTTGTCTCGTTTGCTGCTGCCATTGCCGTTGTAGGAACCACCACCAGTTTGGTGGCCACCATTGTTGTCGGCTGGTGGAGGGCACCACTAAAGGGCACTGGAGGATGAAGCACCCTCGGAGTGGGTACCACCGCCGGCACTAGAGGAAGAATGGGCGAGGAGTGCTGTGAATTGGGCAAGTTGATCACCGTGGACATCCTTTAGTTCGTCGAGAAGGAGGAGAGACCAAGCTTGTATGAATGTCAAAAACGGTTGCATCATCGGGAGAAGAGATGACAACGTTCGAAACTTTGAATTCATCCCTTTAATCATGGTAAGCACCATAGTTTGGTTGCTCACAGTCTAACCGATATCGCGAAAGCGTTGGAGAGGGTCTTCAATTTGAGGCAATAGTCCATAGCAGATATATCGCCTTGAGCGAGATTGCTAAACTCGGCTTGAGATAGATGGCATGTGTGGTTTTCTTGTCCTGGAACATATTCTTGATTGTTGTACAGATGGTGGAAGCAGTGGTGGAGGGAGCCATAATGGTGTCCAGGATCTCGGGAGAGATAGAACCATAGAGCCAAGAGAGCACGGTGGAGTTACGACGCTTCCAATCGGCATCAGGAACACGAGAGGTGTTGGATGCTTGGAGATGATCATTGAGAGCGAACTAGGTGAATGCAACCTCAAAGAGAGTGCATGCTACTTCTCATAATTGGAGGCGGAGTGCTTGAGGGTAACCGGGACAAGGGTCTTGATGTTGGCGTTGATGAACTGCGCCTAGAGTTGAGTGTGGGTGGGAACGGCGTGGTCGCCCATGGTGATAGTGTTGTGTGTGGCCGGGAGTTGGCACACACAAAGAATATGGCGCGGACGGTAGGGAGTTGCCACGCGTCGCGTTGTGAAGGTGGCAGTGCTACCGGGAGTCGGTGCGCACGATGGATGGGCAGCGCGTGCAGCCAGGAGATGGCACACAATGCTGCGGGAAGGATGAGCAGACAGCGAGGAGCACGTCGCGTGGTTGGCGTGCGGCCGGGAGTCGGCGTGCACGGGGTAGGAGAGGCACCAGGTGCAATCGGGAGGCGGCGCGCGGCGTGTCAGGGCAGCGGAAGGGAGGGACAGGTCAGGGGAATGTGACCACGTACGTCTGATACCATGAATTAAAGGTTTTGGAAGAAGCCTCAACCGGCATCATGTATTGATATTAATTGATACAAATAACAGGTCATTGGTATCTATCTATACAAGATATTCAAATCACTAGTTTCTATCTATACAAGATATGCAAAGCACCGGTCTCTATCTATACAAGATGCTGTCGCTTTGTGAATAGTAACTGGCAAGATCACCAAACGAATGTGAGATTCGGTGGACCAGCTAGCAACCAAATATGGGATTCGGTGATTTGGTATATGTGCACGTTAACAATTTAATTGTGGAATGCACTGAGAGAAAGAGAATGAGACGCCAACACTGTACATATCTCGAAGACAATGAAGAATTTATACGAGGTAAAAAATGGAATCTACCTCATTTAATTTAGTCCATATTGCTTGTCATTTTAACAAGTAATTACATATATCATATATGGCGTGCAGACGGAGTATATACTTGGCAGTTTTATAGGTACAATCAAGGTGATTTGTTCCAAAAAATGGTCTTGTTAAGTATCGGGAACCACCATGTACGTACGCACGTACCTTAGGTCGATTTGATATAGACGTCGTTTTAATTAGCTCTATACAACAAGAAAGGAGTTGATGCCTTAGTTTGTGTCGCATGTTTGCACCTATATATTAATATCATTTTTAATCAGCTCTATTTTGTTGGAATTGTTGTTTTAAGTCCATTGAGGAAACTGTAAATGTACGTAGTGTGTAAAATTTTCACGCACTATCCTAATTTTTAAAGTTTTTAAGGCAGTGAAAGAAATTGAGTGGTTGACGTATTTCATGTACTAGGGAGTAAGCACAACACAATTTCACAAATTATTTCTAAGACTTTGCACATAGTCTATATATCTTGAAACTTCAAACACTAGAAAAAGCAGGTCATCAGGTAGGTAACATGCCAACAATCCAGGTAGGGCTCTAACCCTCATTGTCTCCATTGAAAACCTCCGAAACCCACGGTAATTACACAGTCAGTACACTGAACAATACACAAGAAAACGAAAGAGAGGAAACTATGCATGCATGCCATAGCCAGGCAGCTGCCAGAAACTGAACAAGCTAGCTTGCAGAGACATTCAGACAGGTGCACATGTATAGTAGGGCTGGTGCCCTCGAGCAGGCGTACAAGAGGATTTGCTATGCCGCCTGGTGTGTATCTCTTTCGATGGAGACCCACGCAGATGAAAGGGTGGCCTCTTCGTGCATGCTGGCAAAGGGCACAGGCCCCCACTTTCCATCACCATCTGGGCCCACATGTCATGTCTAGCTATGTACGGCATGGAAATCTTGCATCGACACATCCTTCAGTTTTGAAGTCAAGAAATACTCTTTTTTAGGCCTTTTAGGGCAGAATTAAGCCAAAACAATGATGATAAATTTGATGCTCAAAGTACTTATCCCGATTCATGGAGAAGTGAATTGTACAGATGTATGGTGTGGTGTCATTTTCTGATGCACCAAACGAAACCAAATGGAGTAGAATTGACATATATGCTTTCTATATCTGACCTTGGTACAAGATCCAGCAATAGCATAGCATTCTCTTTACTATTACAGCACGTGTCTTTGCCTTGTAACTTGGTCGAGAGTAGGTGCCTGCTAATCAATGAGTGTTACATATAGTCATATTGATATACTGCTTGCAGTACAAAATGCATATTCAGAATAACGGCATCGATAACGGCATCGTTTTGATGGACACTAGTTTAAGGCAGGTTAGAGTGTTAGACAATCTACAATTTGCCAGCTAATTTGATGTTGTGTTAATCTTGTCTTGTTTCTTCCCAGAGTTGATCAGACCTGAATTAATCTTAATTATTCCTATCACTGCCTCTCTATAACTACTACTGTACAGGTAATATCATCATGGCGCAATCATTTTTCGACTGATCTTATTCCCCATCCAACCAAGCACTTGTATAAAATCATCTCAGAAGCCACAGGTTTCCTTTTTGGCAATTAATTGCTACTGCTTTGCAGTTTGCACAAAGCCCCTGCAAGCATGCACGTGAACATCTCAGGTGAAGATATGGCAAAGATTGTCTGAGACCTTTTTCAGGAGACTAGATTGAACACTCTGTCCTTATTGCATGTCTGCCTGTCTAAAATCATTTAATTTATAGCTGATTTTTTATTTGACGTTTTTTCAGTCTTTGAGACGTGATTTTGACGGTTACTTTTTATAACTTTAAAATAATATTTACTAATAAAATTATAAAATTATTTTTAATGACAAATATAATGATATAATTTTTATATAGCCAATCTAATAGTTTTAAACATATTAGTGGTCAACTTTAGAAAGTTTGACCACGCATATTCCATGATGTCAAATAAAAAGAACGGATGTAGTGCTTCCTTTGTCGGTAAATAGAGGTTGACATGAGATCTGTGTGGTCCAACTTTTGAAACTTTGACTATTAATATGTAAAGGTATATAGATTAATTACATGAAAATAATATCATTATAATTCTCTTAAAAAATACACTAATAACATATAATTTGTATTATAATTTTTACCATCATATTACCACCATGGTTGAAGTGTTGCATTGGAAACAGTGGAAAGTAAAAAATGACATGGCAAAATTGGCTACATGACAATAAACTTTTGTGGGATTTTCTCAATGACACTGATTTTTTGTGCATTTGCTGAAACACGCTAAACTTTGGTGATTCTTTACTAGTGGACATTGGATCAGTTATAATAGTATCTTTGGTTGTTTTGGAGACATAAATGACTCAAAATGACCTCAATGCCCCTATCTTATTCCCCCTTCCTTCTCCATGCCCTTCTCCACACCATTATTTCTCCGTCCCGTCCCATCCTGTCGGGACCCAGAATTTTTCAATTACAAATCCTCATGTTTTACCGTGTTAGTCCCATAATCAGTGGCTAGCGCACGCATTCAATAACATTCAAATCACATCCAAACTCATTTAAATAAATTAGAGCAACACATAATATTAAACATACATACATAGGTTTACGCGACCAAGTTTTACACAAAGGAGGCTGACCGGCCAAATAGTACACATAGCATAAAGTTTGCAGCGAAAATAACGATAAATGAGGCACCAAAAACCAGCAAGTATGCCTCAGCTCTCCCATAGGCAATTGATTGGGGTTAAGCCCTACTAATCGGCGTCATCATCGCCAAAATCGAAGGCGTGAAAATAACCAACTGAGGGATCATCTTCTTCTCACTCTGATAGTGTTCAACAAGCAATTGTGAGTACAAAGTTATACTCCACAAGACTTTTAAGCAAATAGTATGCAAGCTGAGTTAAAGGTACCTAGCCTATCTGGTTTAATTTGCACAAAGCGAATTTTTATTTGCAATAAAGAGTAATAGATTGCAATCTCAAGTTGTAAAAGCAGTTGACATTGATAGCCAAATAATAATAAAGCATAGATAGCATAAATAAGACAAGTGGCTTGCTGCCATAAAGTCAACACCGCAGCTAAATCCTTTTGCCAAACAAGCTATGCATGGATTCTCTATCCATACGTTAACCAACTATTTTGCAAAAACCATAAAACTACTAAGGTGGAGGATTCACCAAGTCACCCATGACCGGGGACATAGCTATTTGGATATATTTACACTCTACAGAGGTGATACAATTGTACCCACACGATATGATCAACTTAAATGTCGGCCAACACACTCAACAAGATAGAGTGCAATGAACATGATTATAACAAGGCCTTTACAATAATTCACTCTAACATGAACTCCCCCTATGTGCTTACTCCTCGAGATATGAACGTCAACTACCATCATCAAGAGGGCTCATAGTTGTGTTGGTAACACTTGCATGGACATGGACGTCTTGTACCATCGTCTAATGCAAGTGTCCTACATACATGGACATCCTGCATGACATTGCATTCACAATGCTAGTACTCATTAAATTATTTAGCCTGGTCCTCCCCATAAAATGCACAAGTGGTTTGCATGGGTATTTGGGACTAACTACAACATAGACTTGGTCCATCATCACCCTGGCAAGACAACTAGAAACCAAAATCCCATGCACTGGCACCGACCTCAAAATCCACTCGCCCAAGTTTAAAACATGCACTACTACAGAAAACCTTATCACAGACGGTTCGGAACCGTCATCACAGACGGTTTTTGAGCCGTCTGAATTTTTATGTCTGTGATAACAGGCGGTTATTACAGACGGTTTTTCAACCGTCTGTGATAAGTTTAACACAGACGGTTTTTTAATAGAACCGTCTGTGATACTGAAGTATCACAGACAGTTTTTTATTAGAGCCGTCTCTGATTATGAAGTATCACAGACGGTTCTATTACCAAACCGTCTGTGAATCTGAAGTATCACAGACGGTTCTATTACCAAACCGTCTGTGATACTTCATAATCAGAGACGGCCTCTAATAAAAAACCATCTGTGATACTACATAATCACAGACGGTTTGAGCTAAGAACCGTCTGTGAGGCTTGCATATCACAGACGGTTCTTGGTTTAAACCGTCTGTGATTATCTAGTATCACACACGGTTTTGAACAAAACCGTCTGTGATATGTCCTTCCACTAACTAGTTTTTATCGTATTTTCAGCTAGCCTCAGGAATTGCTAGCCATGCCCTCTGAAAACAAACAAGCGAAACAAATGACATCACAGATTATTGTTGACAACTCAAAGTGATCATTTAACTCAAAATCAATTACAAACGAATAAGTAGAAACATCTACATCACAGATTATTGTTGACAACTCAAAGTGTTCATTTAACTCAAAATCAATTAAAAAAGAATGTTTCAAGTATTGTCGCTAGAGTTACAAATTGAATTACAACTAGTCAAAGTGAGTTACAATATTGAATCAATTACAACTAGTCGACGACGTGAAACTCTCCGTCGGGGTTAACGATTTCCGACTTGATGAAGCTACAGAGCAACCCTCGAACATGTGTGACCTCGTTCTTCTGGAGTGCTTTTAACTCTAGGTTCAAGTCCTGTCGCTAGCAAGAGTAAAGTAGTAAGAATATATATTTAAATTTATAATTAGAAAATAACTATAGCGAGATTGACCTACCTGGGGATCGTGTGTCGTGGAATTAATCAATAGCCACATATGATGGCATACGTAGAATGCGCATAGGTGATCTTGTTTTTCTTTGGCGACCTTTGCAAAAATGGATATACATATATAGGTACAATCGATTCGAGACGCAATATTTACGAGTATGATATATTATTATTGTGTTGTATCGCGTCATCGAAATCGCATCTTGTGGGTTAGTGTGGCGCTCGTTCCCTTGTAACCTCCCTCGGCAACATAGCCGATGAACGCCCTACATGATTCCAAAAAGTTATCCTCGTCCATTTCAAATGAAGGAAGACTACAATACAATTATGTGCGGAGGAAATGATCGTACCTTTCGAGTATTCCTTTAAGAAGGGTGAAGTCATGGTTTTTGTTGAGTAGAGAATCAAGGTACAATACCATGTTCCTCTTTGGCACAATAATCACAAGAATCCAGTGGAACCTACTCATGTATGTCGCTATAGTCATAAACCTATATATGTTCAAACGAATTTTGTGTAGCAAGTAGTGAAGCACTTACTTCTGGTTGTACGGCACCATTATGTACTCCTTGCCGTTCTGAGCAAGCAATCCCATTTTTATGTAATTCTCGACGTAGGATGCGTCTTGGTTTATTGTTTGCTCTGAGATCACGTGCGGGTCGAGGAAACCCACCGGTTCGTTGATTCGACGGGCACATTTCATAATGTATCTGTACGTAAGGAATGAGTTGTGATATTTATCGCTATCACGTGAGTGTAGAAATTGATTGTACACACTTACAGTGTCCAACATCGTAGAAGTGAGGCGTCGAGGGCAGTTAGGTTGTATAGGTCGAATAAGTCCTCGAAGCCCACGACAAAGTGGCCCGCCTCGTGATGAAAATGCTCGCTCCCGTATCTGACGCTGATTCCAGTATGGCTCCCCTCCTCTTGGGTCTTGCGCATGTACCACTCATGCAAAGATTGACAAGCTAGTCCCGAGCCGGTTAGTTCTTTGTCAGAGACCAACGGATATCCAAGGGAGTATTGCCCGGGCTTGGCAGGCGCTTGAATCTTCTTTGATATCGATTTGCCCGTAACGAGACGCCTGCGGTACGTCTTCTTTGGAGATGACTCAGGGACTGATATGGTGACACGCTTGTCTTGTCCCTTCGGCGTCTTCTCGACGGGAACCGATGAGGCGGGCTTCTGAAGCGAAGGCTGGGGCGGACTCATCGAGGGTCCTATTGGAGAGGCAGGCGGGTCGTGACGATATCGCGTCACTGCAGGGTCCAGGGTGATGTCCTTCTTGGGCCACTGGATAAAAGTGTGCACGGCATCCCCTAGTGTTGTGATTTCTTCGTTCGGGGGAATTTCCAGCGGGATGGCCATGAAATTGTCATGTACCGTGTCCACCTGCACCCTGGCGTAACCCTGCGCCAGCTGGGCACCGTGCTGCACTGCCTCTTCCTGGTATGGATACATGATACCCCGCCCAGCCTCAATAGCAATCGACCCAACCATCCTCACTTGGAGCTTGCAGGGCGTCGGCTCCTACAAAACGTTACACAATTAGCTAAGGCGTCCTATATGTCTATATTTGGAGTATTCCAGAGATGTACATTACCTCGATGTCGTCGATCGGTAATTGCACATCGTCATGTCCAGAATTATGTGTGGACGCGACGCTACTCCGATGTTGAGGAGGACTTGCTCCCAAATTAACGGTGGCTTGCGCCTCATGAGTTCATTTACTTGGTTCTCAGTAAACTTGTTATTTTTCCTTGAAATTTTCAATAATGACATGTTCCAATGAGCGTCGTCTTTGGTCCTTGGATCTCTTC
Organism: Hsuehochloa calcarea; assembly: GCA_036346395.1. NCBI lineage: Eukaryota > Viridiplantae > Streptophyta > Magnoliopsida > Poales > Poaceae > Hsuehochloa > Hsuehochloa calcarea. The sequence continues at coordinate 16,142,342 of CM070611.1, read as the reverse complement.
CTACTCCTATATGTGGCGGAGTCGTGTGGGAATCCATCCTCCAAGGTACGTAAACCCCAACGCCTCGCGTGCGACCCGGGTGTTCCTTGTTTCCCAGGGCCGTAGATAGTACATCCTTCTCCCTGTCCACTTCGAGGGAACCTTGGGAAGATGCGGAAGTCAATGCTTCCTGCAAGAGGACATCATGTTATTATAGACACCATGAAGTTATGGACTTATTAACAACTAAGTGGTTCGACATATTTACGAGCGTTGGGACACCGCCTCGTCACCTGGTTTGCGAAAGAGATTTGCCGCTCAAGACGTGGTGATGCCCTCGCTCTTAACTGTGCTCGAGCGCTTTGCGTCGAGATCCCACAAGCGGTCGGGCAATGGTCTCGTCCTCCGCCGCCCACTTCGTGGCTTTACCCGCGTACCCAGCGGTGCCGAGTTTGTGGGGGTGAGTGTTTTGGGCCTGGAGAGCTCTGTGCGCCGCACTTTGCTCCTGAAATTCGGCCGTCGTCTTCATCTGCACGAAGGCATCCCATGTATCCCGCGACAAGAAAGGATACCGTGAAGGCGTCCGACCCGTGTTCACGTACCGCGTGACAAGCAGGCTCTTGAAGGTCCTCCACGCGTGGCACATCGCGAGCAGCGCGTGCCATCGCACACGTGTCTGGTCTGCTTCAGGGAAAGTGAACGAGGCAGAAAGCTCAGTCCACAACTGGTCTCTCTGTACATCCGTCAGACACTTCCAGGTTGGGGTGGTTATGGGGACCCGTTCCCTTACAAGTACCCCGCAGACGGTCCGAATCTTGCAAATGCGTTCTTGGGACTCGATGGGATCCCGACATCACCGACCTCCGTGATCGCTCATGCGGCCCGACGGCAATTTAGAGATTCCTCGCCATCTCGCCTGCACCACCTTGATCGGAGATCCAGACGCATTTGGCGACGCCGCCGACGGCGAAGACGATGCCTCTGTCATCTCGCTAACTTGCTATCTATATAAGTTACGTCGCAATGATTACTCACAATGCACTTTCATATATCTCACGAAGGCATGAATAATCTGAAGTATGGTGTGGAGGCATGCAATTTCTAAAACAGTTTTTCCTTAAATGATATTTTTAGGCTCTCATCCCCCCTCCCGTCCCCCCTTTGATTGTTGGCCATGATCTTACAAATAATATTAGATGTCATCTAATTTCTAAAATGAGTTTTCCTTAAATGATATTTTTGTTAATAAATTAATGTTTGATACCTCACAAAAAAACACTTATGTTACTTCTTTAGGTAATTTTTATGGTATTACAACCCATCTATTCTATCAAAGATTTTTCATATATATATATGGCAATCCACGTGTCACGTACATATGAGGGTCATGGGGCACATAACGATGGCATGTGGAGTGGCAACATAGGAGGCACATAACATTGAAGGGTCCTAACATAAATAAGGTAAAATGGTATGCAAAGAAGATCTACATAGAAATATTTGTCGATACACTAGTACAAAACATGTTATCTGGATGCTTCATCACGGATGCATGAATAAAGCTGAAGTATGGTGTGGAGGCATGCAATTCATCGCAACAAAAGTAATGGAACTTCTATGTGTATAGTATATACTTGTTTACGTTCATAAGCATATACATGTGTATACTTGGAGGTGTACATAAATCTCGATTATAGTATTGCCAAATCAAGAAGAAATATGCTATCACATGTAGAGCTCAAATCTGAATATGCTATCACATCAATTTGAATATATGACAATTATTATCACAGAGCAATTCCAACAGAGCCCACAAAAGTCACTTTGCAATATATATATCTCCTAGTACTAACAAATCAATTTCGACTTGACTTAGTACAAAGATATATATACTCAAAGTGATACTCAATAATTGAATACAAAGATACCCACAAGACTATGTATATCACAAGTATATGGCATCACAAGTTACTTGATCATTCGCAAACCACGCATGCATTGCCGCAAATACCAAAAGACCATCTAGAATAGAGCACACCCATTAAAGTAAGAGCAAAGAAGGAATTGCCGTCGAGTACCATAGGGATCATCATTGTTTCGGATCAACTTAGATTAGTCAAGACCACAGTACCAAGGCTACCCATACCAACTTAGGTTAACCGCACCTTGATTCTCAAGATACCTAGACTAACCCAAATCAATCGGCACTGGATAACGCGATACCTAGACTAACCTAAGTAAATCCAAGCTATCTTATTCCGTAGGTTTCATCATTCGACCAAAGCAATAGCAAGGGCCAAGAAATATCTGCAGGGCAATAGGGAGAGGAGGCAATGGTAAGAAGGTGAGTGCACACTAGGAGAGAAGGCTACCAATACATTCCCCACCAGAGCCAGGCCAGCCCCGATTCATTTCCCAAGCCGAGGCCACCAAGGTAACCCCATTCATACACCACTATGAACTACCGAGAAAGGAATGTCGAGCTCTGGCGGTGGAAAACTCAAGTCGCTGTTTCTTGACGCGCGCTCACGGCGTCACAATAAAGGAAAAAATCAGGCGAAGAAATTGCTCCTTCTATCCAGGAGGACAAGTGTGCTGCAAGGCCAATAGAGGCACCCAAAATCGAGGAGCAAGAAGTCGAAATGTTGATGGAATTTGATGAGATGGAGAGCATAAGCACCCCTTCCATAGAAGAGCACTTGCAAGAAAGGCTCCCGACCCGTTGAGTCAAACATGTGGATGGCATTGCTTATGTTACATCTCAATATGATCCAAGCGAGCCATCCTCTAATCAACAGAAGAAAAGAATGAGGAAGTCACGGAGCTCATTTGAAGTGAAACATGAATCAAAGGACAATGAAGATTTGAATGGAGAGAATGTCGATGTCGGCATCAACAATAAGTACATGTCGTGAAGGAAGCGGCCGATGAAAATGAGTTAAAGGAAGTCATCGATGAAACCAAGGTAAATGAAGTTGTCGGTGAAACTGGTTAAAGGAAGTCACAATGAAACCGAGTTAAAGGAAGTCGTCATTGAACTGAGTTAATAGTGAAGGAAGAGGCTAAAGAGAAGGCGAGAATGTAATGCCATCAAAGAAGACCACGGAGTTAGTACAGGTGGAAGGACGATGGAAGGAGCAATGAAGTGAAAGAGGAGGGTAGGAGTAAGCCTATGGAGGAGAGGAAGAGAAAGGTCATGGCCTTGATCGGAAATTTGAGACGGCCATGTCGGTAGAGTGAGAAGAAATAAGGTCTCGCAGAGCGATGAACCAACCTTCTTTTCATCTTTTGCAAAGACATGCAATCTCGATTCCCGAATATATGTATGCAATCATGAAGAGTGGAGTGTTTATATGTTTCGCTCCATTGTTTGTTGTTGTGGAATTGGGTGAAATTATTGGTGCATATTGAGAACTCTTACAGTAAGCTCAAAGTCAATGTACATGCGCATGCAAAAGAAAAGGCGCTTCTGAACAATTCTATCCGAGCTAAACCCCACTTATTCAATAAGGACCTTTTTGACATATATATTCATTAACCTTGTTAAGAGAAAATTTTCAAAATATGAATTACATGCAGATGTTAACCATAAATTTGGATAAATAACTAAGTTATCTAATTCTCCGAGCAAGGGAACCCTAGACCACTAACCCAAGATGATTTTCATTTCCTCGCATTTTACCCATAAGCATCAAGACCCATATAGACTAAATCTACTACACTCCAATTTCACAAACTTAATATAATTCTTTGTGCTTGACCCCAAAGCAAATAGCTATGCAGACCTCTAGAAAATGACTTTGGTATGCTTATATTGAATAGAAAGCGAGCATTGCATGCTTAAGGTAAATCCACTAGATTAATATGCTATGCTTGACCTGCATCTTCAAGAGATTTCACCATTCAATATTTTGAAAGATATAGTTTCGCAATGTTACATTTTAACTTCAATCTAGGCTCAATTTCACACAACAAATACAGAAAGAATTGACGAGCAGCAAGGTCAAATACGATACCTAAGTTTCCATATCAACAAATTCTTAAATTTAAACTACAATAGCCCTAAGTCGGATATCCCTTCTCATGTACCCGTTGGCCCTTCACGCAACACTGAATTAGGTGAGGAAGCACTCATACTTAGAAAGGAGTGTTGAAAGCATTATACACTTGCATCGAAATATGCATGCGGGCTAATAGCAATCAAGATGGTTAAGCATAAAGCATTAGCAAATAAAGATGTCTTAGGATTGGAATGATTCAACCACGGGATGCTTTAGCTTCTATTCTCATATATGCGTATAGAATAGTGTCGTTAAGGGTATTTGTGGGTATTCCACTCTTAGGCTATGTTTTACTCTTGTGTATGTCCTTATACTAGATATTGCCCTTTGGGCCGTGTTCAATACAACTAACATTTGAGTCTCTCACACTTCATAATATTGTATCAGAGCCTAGATCCAAAATCTAGTCTCAATCCTCTTCATTATTCTTTGCCCGGAGAAGCAATCTCCACCCCGCATTCATTCCCCATTAGAGGTGTCGAACCCGGGAACGAAGGATCCCGAATTCTCTGTGTTCATACACTAGTCCAGGATTTCCAGTGTACACAGTCACAAAAATGTTATCACAAACATATCCAGCATATTTATTAATAAGCATATAGTTTATTACACTTTGGGCCTGAGGGCAAATAAAACATTAAGCGGAAGCAAAATATAATGGTAAGCCACAGGATACGCCACAGGCAATCGTCTGGAGGTCGCTGCCTAATCGTCCTGCTCCTCACCTTCCGGATAGCAGTCTTCTCCTGAATAATAATATTCAGCAAGAGTGAGCACTACAACTGTGCTCGCAAATTACACCCAATACAGAATTTAGAATGCATGCATAAGTTATTCAAAGGAAGGTTGTAGGGTTTATTTGCGTAAATAAGCCTTTTTGGTTTAAATATTTATACTAAGTTTCAAGGCACATTTTTATTCCATAGCTAAAATCAGATTTTATCATTTTATAGTGGATAACCTCCATATGAAACATGGTGAAGGATACCCTCCTATCACAAGGCTATCCGCCCAATTTTACCACAAGGATTAACCATCATCAAATCATGTCCAAAGTTATTTTAAAACCAAAAACAAATCTAACTTAGAGTGGCTTTGCTCAGCATGTCCATGACCGTGGACACGGCTATTCGAATATATTTATACTCTGCAGAGGGGTACAACTTTACCCACACGAGATAATTTGCCCGTTATGTCGGCCAATACACGCTTCCTTAGGCGTGTGACTGGGCAATTATCACAAGGCGTTTCCAATGCATTACCTCAATACCAATATGCCCGCTAAGGTTTCACTTCCATTAGGCTAACCACCTGCCGGAAACCCCCTCTTGCGCCAAGTGGGAATAAAGTCTAACCGACACCCACGCAACAAAAATGGCATAAACAATAATGAGGTAAGATAAATTATTAAGCCTGGTTTTGCCCATACAGAACATGTGGTAGTACGGTGGAGCTTTTGCAAGATGCGGCTCAAAGGCCGGTCCTTAACCTACTTGGGCAACTTTCAATAATAACCCTGGGCCTCAATCCTAACCAGACGAGCCCGTGCATAAACCTGCACCCACCAACGGTCCAATTTTGCCCAAGTACAAACCATTTTATTTATTTATAATTTTCAAAGATATTTGCAAAAGTCCACCATGACATAACAATGTCATAGGCTTTTTATCAAATTTTGAAGTCTTGGCTAAATTCTCCCAAAATCAAATATTTCCTAGTCTAAGCATTTGCTAAGCATATATTTATTTTTAAATTCATTTTACTAAGGTGACAAGGAATTGGTAATACAGTATTCAAATGTGGCTATACAAAGGAATTGGAATAATTAATTATTTAAAACAGGAATTTAAAATAATTAAATACAATTATGCATGCAATAATAATTGAAAACAGAAATTGAATAATTTTAACTATTGGGGGCAAAATGGTCAATGGTGTAACTTGCCTTGTTCAAATTCCTGGTATTCTACTTCTTCAATAGGGTCAAGCTCTCCGGAGTCGTCAAAATCTATACGCGAGAATATTCCAAATTCAAACAGAATTCAAATGAACACAAATAAATTCAAATGAAAATACAAATTAACTCCAAATTAAATAATTTTGGTTTAGTTAGCTAGATTTTGATTTTATATAAATTTAGAAATTTGAATCACCTAAATCGGAGCTTGTATGAAGAAATACGAGCTTCTGGAAGTTTAAAACCTAAATTAAATCCTAAAAATCAGAATTTCCGAATTCCCGAATTAAATTTCTAAAGAAAATTCCAATTATTGCGCAAGCATGCCTCAGCGGTACTGTTCACAGAGACTTACATGTGGGCCCAAACAGTATGGACTGAGTCCACAGCGAGGCGCAAGTCCACGGTGGACTCGGTGCACGCAATGCTGGGCGAGGGGAGGTCTGTCTTTGGCGCGTCTTGGTCTTTGCGCCCACGTGGCTGCCACGCACGCGGTAGGGGGTGAGGTGGTGCTGGTGTGGCGCTGAGGTGGCTGACCACGTCGGCGCCGGAGAGGGGAGGCGCTCGGGTTCCAATGGTACCGGCGAACGGCGGCGCGGCGAGCTCCGGTGTGGTGCGCAAAATGCTCAGGAGACGATACTGATGCGAGGGCGCTAGCTGGTGGCGGCGGAGAGTGGCCGGAAGATCGTCGGCGATGGAGAGAGGCGGCGGCGATGCTCGGTCACGGTGGCGAAGGGCTCGGGATCTTGAGCGACAAAGAGGGCGCACGGAAATCGCGGGAGACATCAAGTTTATGGTGGCGAGCCGGTGGAGGAGAGGCACCGAGGCGCGCTAGGGCGGCGGAGGAGCTACGGCCACCGAGGGGGAAAACTCCAATTGCCGGCGAGAGAGAGCGAGCGAGGTTACGGGAGGCGGGGGAATGAGATGCGGGAGAGAGTGCACAACCGGGGGCACCTTTTATAGGCGAGGGGGAGGCCGGGGGGCGAGGTTAGCGCGCGGCGTTAATGGCGGTGGAGCCGGGCGCGGGGGCGTTACCGGGGGTTAAGAGGGGGGTAAAGCCGGGAATGAACGCGGCGGTAACGGGCGACTTGAACGCGCGCAAATGCGGGAGTAAAGGGGGAGGGAATCGCGGAATTGAAGAACTCCCGAGGTGCGGCAATGGCGGCGTCGCGCGGGGAAGGAGGCGAGGAGGAAGACGACGCTGGTGGGGCCCACCTGTCGGCGAGACAGAGCAAGAGAGAAGGGCGCGAGTGGATTGCTATTGGCCGTCCGATTCGACGGACGCCCGCATTAATCAGCGCGGGAGGATTGGGCGGGGCGCACAGTCTTTGAGCTTCGCCCAAGATCTTGTTGCAATGGATTTTTAAATCTTTTTCAATTGATTTAATTTCAGAAATTCAAATAGGCATTAGAAAATAGTAAATAAAGTCCAAAAATTTTGAGAAAATTCACAGAAATTCTATGAGGCATTCTGGACTTAAATAAAATAATTCCAACTTTTAGTTGGTAATAGATTTTGCACATAAATTATTTTAGCTTTAAAATACTTAGGGAAAAGCTTTTAAAATTTCCAGAAAATCCACAAAAATAATTAAAGTCTTATTTTCAACTGAAATTGAAATTTTGGGCTGTTACAAGAGGCCAGCCGAAGGTAACCCCATTCATACACCACTATGAACTACCCACTGCACAAGTAGCAACCACACCACAGCCTAGTAACATTATCATTCCCCAATCACACCCTGCAGTATCAAGCATTCATCAGTTCATCTCGAGCAATGGGAGGATCAGGGATCAAGATACCTAGACTAACCCAAATGCAACCTTTGGTTTTAATCCTTACTCACCGGGTCAAGGGGCGGGGCGACGCGACGACGGGCGTGGACGGGCGGAGGCGGCGCCAGCCTGGGCGGGACGAAGGGAGGCGGCGCTTGTCGGAGGTAGGGACGAAGGGAGGCGGCGCCGGCCTGAGGCGGGACGGCGAGGCGGCGCCGGCCTGAGGCGGGACGAAGGAGGCGGCCTCGTAAACCTCACGGCAGAGAAGTGTGAAAAAGCAGAGTGTACAACCGCTCGATGATAGAACAGACTTATATACATGGATATCACGCACGGTTCTATGATAGAACCGTCGTGATATCGCATCGCGACGGTTCCATAATAGAACCGTCTGTGATGTTAACTATCATAGACGGTTCTATTATGGAACCGTCTGTGATAACTTAGAAAGGGAAACCCTAATTTTAATATCACAGATGGTTCCATAACTGAACCGTCTGTGATATGTTGATACCACGCAGCGGTTCATTAATAGAACCGCTCAGCGATATTAAGTATCACGACGGTTACATTATAGAACTACTGCGTGATATCTCCCAATGAACCGCCCATCGCTAGATCAACGATCCAAGTTCATCCATGTCGATTTAATTTTGGATTTTCCCGAGAAGGCTTATTTGTCATCTGAAAAATACAATTTAATTCAAAAATACATAACTTTTTCTCAGTAAACTATTTTTGAGTGAATCCAATTTTTTGGATTCCTCTATTAATGAGCTTCTCAGAAAATTAGTTTGGAACATGTTACTATTTCCGAAAAGTTACTTATGCATTTTACTTTTGCTCATTTCAAGGCTTTGAAAAATCGTAGAAAGTGCATCATAGCTCCAAATGAGATGAATCCAATTGGGTTGTTCATCTCATGAGGTGCTTGATTCATCGTACCATAGCTCCAAATGAGGTGTTTAGTTTTCTCATATATATCTTTTGCATTACAAGTCCGATAAACCTGTCTCACACGATCGAATCGAGGCAAATTGACCGATTTAGCATCGCCCATAACACGTGACGCGTTTCCATGTTAACATCAAATTAATTACAAGTGGAATATATACATGCTTAATTGAAATACGAGTCCTTCATGATGATCGACGCGCATATAGCTAGCTTCCTCACCGGGTTCTTCCACCACCGATGCCGCCTCCAAAGGAGGCAACTTGTGAAATTGATTGTACTCTTCCTCATCCACGACATTCTCAACTCCGACAATCCTTCTTTTCCCATGAAGAACTACGTGGCGGTTCTTATTTGCTGGGTCCGTTACATAAAAACTTGAACAACTTGCTTAGCGAGTACGAATGGTTCGCCCTTGTATCCGACACGCTTGAGGTCCACGGTGAGTGACACCGCATTTGTCGACATTCACGCCTCGGAAGTTTAACCCAGTGACATCGAACAGGGGATCTTGAAAAGTACATAGTCAAGCTCCCAAATCTCCTCTACGAACCCATAGTACGAGTTCAACCGCGTGCCCCCGCAGTATTGAACCCTCGTGAAATGCATCTATGCGGACACCACTGCTCGGGTCGTGCTCTTCATATCCCGAGTGCCGTATAAAATGTGTACCCATTTATGTCGATCCTTGCCATGTCACAATTATAAATTTTGGTCCTTTGGCCAACCATAGCAGCGTTTCATCACTTGATGTCCTCCCGCTGAATCGCATCTTTAACCATTCGTTGAACCGACGGTTGTGCTCTCGTGATCCAAACCTCCGACCGTCGGATTCATTGTCGTAACATGTCTTTGTGCTCGCCGATGTACGGGGACACTTGGGTCATGTGTTGCAAGACCGTGAAATGGGCTTGCGCGTGCGTATTTAGATCGGGGTGATTTCTTTCCTTCCGATGGTCCCGATACCCTCCGCTCCCCTCATGACGAGATAGAGGCACACCTATCGGTTCCACGAGCCATGTAGTCGACGCAGAACTCAATGACCTCTTCGGTTGCATAACCTTCGCTAATATCGCCCTCCGGCCGAGATCGATTCCGTACGTAGGACTTGAGAATTCCCATGTATCTCTCAAATGGGTACATATGACGAGGAACACAGGTCGCATATCTTTATCTCTTTCACAAGGTGAACAATGAGATGGACCATGATATCAAAAATTGACGGAGGGAAATACATCTCAAGATGACATAGAGTCGTCACCACCTCGGCCTGCAGAGCGTCGAGTCCTTCGGGATCGATGACCTTCTGAGCAATTGAATTAAAGAAATAACACAGCCTAAAGATTACCACTCGGACCTTGTTCGGCAAGATACTCCTAACTGCAACAGGAAGCATTTGTGTCATCAGCACATGACAATCATGAGACTTCATACCAATTAATTTCAAATCTGTCATGGAAACAAGTTTCTTAATATTGGCGGAGTAACCGGACGGAACTTTCACACCATGCAAGCTTTGACACGCTTCATTTCTCTACGCCTTGGACAAAGTGTAGCAAGCGGGGAAGGTACGTTAAATCCTTTATCGGTCTCTTTCGGTGCTAACTCGGTTCTTATGTTCATATCAACCAAGTCACGTCGTGCGTTAACGCCGTCTTTTGTTTTGCCACTGATGTTCAGTAAGAGACCAATCAAGCTATCACATACATTCTTCTCCACGTGCATGACGTCGATGCAGTGGCGAACTTCTAAGTGCTCCCAATAAGGCAAGTCCCAAAAAATTGACCGCTTCTTCCAGATGTTTTTCTGAGGGGTTCTTAATTTAGATCCCTTTCCAAACACAACATCAATATCCTTAACCATATCATAGACCTCTTTCCCTCTAAAAGCCCTTGGAGCTGAACCGTTCTACTTATTTCCATCGAATTGTTTCTTCATCTTGCGGTATGGGTGACTCCTGGGAAGGAACCTACGGTGACGCATATACACAGTTTTGCGCGAGTTGTTCAGCCATACACTCTCGGTACCATCTAAGCAGTGCGAACATGCTTTGGCTCCCTTTGTACTGAACCCCGACAGGTTACCAAGGGCAGGAAAATCATTAATGGTGCAGAATAACATGGCGCGTAAAGTGAAGTTCTCTCGTTTGTACGCATCCCATACTTGTACCCCTTCGGTCCAAAGTGTCACAAGATCTTCCAAAAATGGTGCTAGGTACACATCAATATCGCTCCTGTGTTGCTTCGCCCTTGGATAAGTAGTGACATCAAAATGTACTTCCGCTTCATACACGTACCAAGGAGGAAGGTTGTACATACATAGATTCACGGGCAGTGCTATGTCACCGCTCATGTTACCGAAAGGATTCATTCCATCCGTACTCAACCCTAACCTTATGTTCCTCGGTTCAGACCGAACTCTTCAAGCTCCGATCGAAGTTTCTCCACCGCGTAATCGCAGGTGTCTTAGCTTTCCATCTCTCTTACGCTCCTCCGAGTGCCAACGCAGCAATCTTGCCTCCTTTGGGTTCGCAAATAAACGCTTCAAACGTGGGATTACAGATGAGATACCACAACATCTTAGCAGAGGTCTTTGCTTCACCTTAGCGATTTTGACACTTGTATCGGGATGCTTTGCACACGGGACATACATGCATGTCTGCATACTCTTTACGGTAGAGGATACAATCGTTCGGACATGCATATATTCTTTCTACTTCCATTCCCAATGGGTAAATAACCTTCTTTGCTTGATAGGTGGTCTTTGGGCAACACGTTTCCCTCCTAAGGATGTCCGCTAGGAGACCTAACAACGCCGTGAAACTCTTATCGAACCAACTATTGCTTGCCTTCAATTTCAGCAGTTCAAGCACGGTTGACAACCTTGTGTATCCCGGCTTGCAGCCAGGGAACAAAGGTCTCACCGAGTCCTCCCTTAAGCCCTCGAATTTACAAAACTCTCTCCCACTGTAGTTCTCTTACGCATCGTAGCATCCGATCCGTTGTCATGTGCCCCTATCCTCATCAAAAGCACACCACATCCGCAAATCGTTGACTTCCTCGGCGATGTCGCCATTATTAACTCGTATAATCTGCTCTTCACCGTGGTGGTCCAACATGTATACCCTGCTTTGAAACCCCTTCAATCAAGTGCGCTCGATCTGCGCGCGTTGTTAAACATCTTCGATTACGCAATCAATGCACTGACAATACATAAAATTTATCCCCTTCTTCAACATATCCTGCTCAGCGGCTCTTCTAAAATCAACCACGCCATTAATGTACTCTTGACTCACACGGTTCACACCGTACATCCAGTTTCGATCCATCTACACTACGCATGTAACAAATTAGTGTCAAATTGATTAGCAATTAATTTATAGCAAACATAAAGGGTTATAGATCGTTACCCTCGGAGCTCACGAAGAAAATATCTAATATCTCTCGATAATCCTCACCTTCTCCTCCCTTCCTCTCTCGTCGGGGCACAATGGGCTTCCTATTTACCAAACATACCTAAATAGTTATGTACAAGGAGAAACAATAACTCCCTAATAGAACGAAAATGTGCAATATAATTAAACTCATTCTCCAACATTTGCATCTAAGGTTATTGAAAGAAAACTCTTCACTAGTTATGTACCACACGCGGTGGCATAGCGTAGCCATGCCTCGGCCACAACCATGATCCCCACCTCTCGACACCGATATCTATCTCAATTGAACAATCATGCAACCCAAATATAGGCATCATCTCATACTCTTCACTAGTTATGTACCACACGCTGTGACTCAAAGAAGTATGTAATAAATCAATAGTAACAACACCATTCTCAATATTCACAGTTAGCATCTACACTATCTTTTCTCCTTTCTTTTAGTCAATGCATTAACACACAATAAAATGCCAAGTCCACAAGCATCTCCAAGCTCATACCAAGATAGAGGAGGAGCCGCAGTTGGAGGAGCTAGGGCAGGGAAGTGGCGCCTGGAGCGGTAGAGACAGTGGAAGAGGCAGCGGCAGTGCGGCAGTGGTAGTGCGGCAGTGGACACAACTAGCGGCAGTGCGGCTGAGGGATGTGTCCGCTCAATTTATATGAAGCTCAGAAATCACGCATGCTTCTAGTTCGAACCGTGCTCGTGATAGTAATTATCGCTGAGCGGTTCTTATTAAGAACCGTTTATGATATTACGAGCAGTTCTATTTAAGAACCGCCAGCGATAATTCAGAAATCGCGCACGGTTCTTACTAATAACCGTCAGGATATTACAGCATTTCGGTTCTTATTAAAACCGCCTGCGATTTCTGATTATCGCGCACGGTTCTTAAATAGAACCGTCGTATATCACGCATTTGTTCTTAATAAGAACCGCTCAGGATATTTACTATCACGCATTTGTTCAAAATAAGAACCGCTCGTGATAGGTCGACGGCTTCCTGCAGACCCAACATAGACGGTTCCTTTGGAACCGTCTGTGATGGGCCGTCTGCTATTGCATCTTTTGTAGTAGTGATGTTTTAGTCTTCATTTGGTATCCAAAATAGCAGAGGTACCTCCTTTGATCAGGTATAAAAGTGGTTCCAATATTTGGCCGTTTTTATCAAATTTCTCATACCTATCAAAACTAGCATCGATATGCTTGGCTAGGCATCAACTATTGCACTTCATATACAAATTCCGCAATATACTAACAGTGGATAGAAATACTAGGGTGACAACAGTGAGGATATAAATGAATCAAGGTAGGGTCAATGAAACAATTGGGTATAACCACCAACCTTACTAACATAGCAATTTTTACCAAAATTATGTGCATGCATAATAGTTTTGAACACAACATATATAACGGTGAAAATATGGGATCAATATAGTCAAAGGGGGTGCTTGCCTTGCTTGTTAAACTCTGGGTCTTGCTCTGGATATAATTTGGATATTTTGGGAACGTCGGTATCTAATCAGTAAGCTCATGGTTTTAGAAAAAATATACAATTATAAATTAATTTGGAGTTCAATTGCAAAAGTTATTAGCATTTAAAGTTGGTTCATCTAGGAAAATACAGAAAAAGAACAAAGAAAACATTGTGCATGATTTTATTTTTAATTTCCACTTTTCTTTCTAAAGGAAAATTTGGATTTATTGTGTCATTACGTTGACAGGTGGGGTCGGATGCACCGTGAACAGAGTTCACGGGCTCGTCTACAGTCTAGGGGGTCCCACATGTTCATGACTCAGAATTTACAACCGACTTAAATTAAAATTAAATTAAATTAATTATTCTATCAGTCGCACACGTCAGTGACTCACTAATTTAACCATCGTTATTAACATTAACTTAATCCATAGAGGGGGTCCATCTGCCAAACGGAGGAAGACAGTGGAGGCGACGGTGGCCATGGCGAGCTCGTTGCCGAGCTCACCTGTGGTGAAGCGGCGACAACACGGGCCTGGGAAGCAGCAAAATTGCACGATGGCAACACGGCGAAGCTAAGGGTGGTGACCATGACATTTGCGACCACTGGAGCGTTAGCGATGGCGTCAACAAGTTGCAGAGCAGCTCGGGCTGCGACGACTTCTGCAAAAGGGCGGTTTCTCGCCCAGGTCTGGGCGCATGGGGTTCAATAGCCGAATGTGATACTAACCGACCTGGCATTCAAACCAATGGTCATCGAGTCACACCGGTGACATGTAGCTACGGTAGAGTCGTGAATAGGTATGGTGAAGTCTAGGCAAACTATGCTATGCTCAAAATCTAACTAGCCCGCTAGCACTAGGGGACTACCAGAGACTCACCATTGCGGTCAGCAGCAATGAAGATCGTCAGAGAAGATGTACCGATCGACGAACAGGGATGGCTGCGATGGCTTCACAATGGCAACAGGCTACGGCGAGGAAGAAGCTATGAGAAGATGCGCGTTAGCTTGCATGTATGCGAAAGATGGTCAAAACAGAAGGAATCAACCTGAGACACATCGAGACGGAAGAAATCGATGGAAATGGCAACAATGGCTAGAAACAAAGAAGACATGTGGTGTCAACAAGTCACTGTGGAAACAAGGACAATGAGTGAGGGGCTTGTATAAGTAGGAGATGGAACACGATGTGACATGGATGGATTGAAGCCAAACTCACCAGAAAGGAGAGAACACATCGGCTTGGAACAGGTGTGTACGCCAGAGAGAAAGAAGACGGTGGCTGTGAGAACCCGGGGTATTTAGCTCGTAATGCTTAGCCATCCACTTGACTCTAGCATCACAAACCAAATATCTCGCGCCTCAGTGTAATATGTACCTCCCAGAAGCGGTACACATACACCATCACAGTATCAATATCAATCCGTACACAAGTGCTTACAATATCTCGCGCCTCAGTGTAATTGAACTTACAACGTTCAGTTTCATAAAAAGGGCCGAATGGCTAAATAACAAGATAAATATCAAGTACGCAGCGAAAATCAATAAATAAACTGAAATAAAATCATGAATTAACCATTAATGAAGTTCTAATGGCTAGCCATAACCCATAGGGCAACTGACTGGGTTGAAACCAAAGCAAATCGACGTTCCTGCGCATATTTCCTTACTCGATTTGATCTCAATATCTGCTATCCAGATTAGTAAATAAAAGCAAACAGTGAGTACACGAATGTACTCCACAAGACTTACGAATAACAAACCTATACATGACTACATGCAAGCTGAATCAAAGGAGAAGGCTATAGGGTTCATTTTCAGCATAAAGACACACTTTGTTTGCAATAATGTAGTAGATTAAAGGCAGTTTGTTAAACCAGTTTGTAACAGTTCAAATATCAGTGACAACAACAATAAGCATAAATATCATCCCGAAGTGACTAACCTTAGTCACCACAACAATAGCACAAATTACCCATTCGTACCACCCATTCTCAAATTTTAACAAAAATGATAGTCTAACTCTCGAACGACATTCCCAAGCGTGTCCATAACCCAGGACAAGGCTATTTGAATAGTTTATAACCCTACAGGGGTGTACCAATGTACCCACACATCAGACCGCCTCTTTTGCCACACAATAAAGCACACTTCCTTAGGTATGCCGGCAAGGCTAAGTCCCCCGAGACGTTTTCCAATATTATGTATTAACTACGAGTCGTCCGTATGGATAGAGACCCATACGTTGTGTCGGGGTCATCGTAAAGCCTCGGTCAACTACCCCTCACAGGTAGAGCTTTGGACAACTGCGATGCCCCTCGAGGTGGAGAACCTACCCGGAACCCCACCACCGCACACCCAACGCACACAATCCACCTCCTGCGACCCGGAGCTAACACACTCCAAAGTACTAAGTCAAGAGGGGTCCCATATACCCTCATGTGGTTAGCACGCAATATTGCTTGGTTCAGTGGAACAAGATGTTCGGTCCTTGTTGACTCGGGCACGCTACCACATACCAATAACTACACCATTCAACCAATGTGTCCAAGTCTAAATCTTTTTGCTTCCATTTTTAATTTTTCCAAATATGATACATACATGAGGATCATGACTCAGTTATATGAGGTGGTGTTGTAATAACCATCGCTAATGCGATGATTCCCAGTCTACCGTGCTAAGCATACCTAAGCGACACAACTCGTATACTTAATATAATGTGACTAGAACCCATCCAGCGAGCTCTAAGTCACAGCGGATATAAACCTTGGCTCAGTGGTAAAGGATGGATATTTATCTACAGTTAAAGTAACTACTTAGGTAAACTATCGCGACTGAAAAATAACTTGCCAACATAGCATGTATACATACAGCTGAAACTTTGAAATATTAGCATGCACAAATAATAGGATCAACGTGCATCAAAGGAAGAGCTGCTTGCCTTTATTTGCTGGAACTCTGGACATTCTCACGATTGTTTTGGTTTCACTCTTGCATCGTTGTTGTCTAACGACAAGAACTGATATAGTGAAAACACCG
Source organism: Hsuehochloa calcarea (assembly GCA_036346395.1). NCBI lineage: Eukaryota > Viridiplantae > Streptophyta > Magnoliopsida > Poales > Poaceae > Hsuehochloa > Hsuehochloa calcarea. Next base: position 16,125,664 of record CM070611.1, on the reverse strand, counting down.
AATAAACACCAAGAATTTCAAGAGTCCCCAAAAATTATGAAATTAATACAGAAGATAGAGAATGATTTTAGATGCATTTAGGTGATAATTCTTTGGTTCAATTTGGAGTTCATTTAAATTAATTAGGATTTTGTGAATTTTAATTACACTTCTTGGTTATTAAAAGTGTTGTTTTCCTTAACATGGCACCTAGTACTCACAAGCACTCTCTCCTGTCATTCTATGAATACATTTACGATGATCATATAGTCAAAATCAATCCTCTTATATGTTCTCCTCTATTAGACATACACTAATGGAGTACTAGTCGACGCTTAAAAGCTTAATGCTTACTGACCACTATCCTGACTATACGACTTACAGCTAGGCTTTGTTCTTCCATCTTACTGCCAACTACTCTTTCCTCAATGCACTACTGGACATTTAATTATCTAAATTAAACACTAATTAACTTAACAACATACAGGTGCAATTTGTTATGTATGCTAACTAGGAGCTCTATAATTATATTTAACTAACCATCTATCTGTGCATAAGTTATCTGGACACTTACTAATATATGAGTCTTATTGATCTCTAATCACCTTAAACTACTGTATTAAGCTAACCTAGGTGCATTCTGTCTACTGACTGTTACTTACTAGAAAATACAACTTATCAAATGAATGTTTACAAATATAAGCTCAGTCTATCTGCTAGCAAGTTACTTAGAATAGTGGATCCCATTGCCACACATACACAGGAAGAAACAAAGCAACAAACTAGAGTTCTCTGTTGATCTCAGAATTTCACAACCATAAAAGATTTTCAGAAATGATTCCTACTGAAAGCTAAATGTCCGAAGACCAATTGAATCAATAACTTATCTAAGCACTAGTATCATCAATGCATTTGCCTATTTCCAAGACTGCTTATATTCTTATTCTGACATTTTTCAAATCACCAACTACACAACCGACAACAGAACTTCTTGAGAAAATGAGGTGTTGTCAATACTCTTTCTCATGGGAATCCTTAATCCAATCGTTAATTGGGTTTGAGTAATCTAAAGGTTAAACAAAAAGGGTATGTTAACAATTGCATTCAGTTGATCTTCCTAACAGGTACTACTACTCAAAGAGAGATGAATACAGGTATGAAGAACAGGGAGTACAGAGGGCAGAACAGGGGTGCTCGGGCAGAATTGGGGCGACGGTCATCGCCGGAGACTGGGAGGTTGGCGGCAGCGGGAAGTAGCAAAAATGGAACCGTGGCAGCAGCTTGGTCCTATTGGTGGTGGAGGCACAGCTGGAGCTGGAAGGTGGCGGCCGGAAGATGGCTCACGGCGGCCGGACCTGGAGGAGAAAGAGGCGGCGATGCACGGGTGAGGTTGGGGTCAGAATAGGGGGAACATGAGTAGCAGCAGAGCACCTGGAGCATGCCAGAGATGTCGGGGAAGGCGGAGGGTGGCCGGAACGTAGTGGCGACAGCGAGCCGGTAGTGGCACGGCCAGTCCAGCGTGGAGGCGATGCTGTTGGAGAAAAGAGTCCAAGTGAGTGATAGAGGATGTTAGGGGGATGTCTAATGATGCTCACGAAGGGAAGAATTAAGCTCGGGCTCGCTGGAGGAGACATGGTGGCGGTGGCAGCGGAAATGGCCGGACCCGGAGAAGAAAGCAGGCACAGTGCTCCTCGGTGGTGGTAGCATCTAATTGGGTGAGGGCTTTTGCTCCTTCTAATGTTGGGCGCCTCGTGATGCGGTTGGTGGTGGCCGTAGTCCATCGGAACGGCCGAAGAGCTTGGAGGCGGTGCGGTGCGGTGGCTTTGCACTGGAGTTTGGTTTGAGCGGTGAGGAAGAGTGAAGATAGGGAGGGGGTCAAGGAGATAAAGCCAGGGCATGGGGCGGCTTTGGAGAGTACGTGGCCGACATGCAAGCTTGCTTCGGTAGCGGCCGTTGACGAGTGTCCCTGGCGAAGGCGGTGAGCAACTGCGTGGCGCAAGCGCCGCTTCTGGAAGAAGAAGACGCGCCGATGTGTAGGGCCCGATGACCAGAGAGATGAGGAAAGCGGCTCGGGTTAGACCGGGGTCAGCACTGTGTGTGTCCGGTCGGAATTGAGGTTGGGTCCGACAAAGTGATTCGGTCAAGTCGAATCGAATGGCTCGGTTCGCTACAGTAATTGTTGGTTCAGTCGATCAAATAGTAAAAGGTTGGTTTGGATTTTGAACCCTTTACTTTGACTGAAATTCTAAAAATAGCAAATTAATTTATAAAAATCTAAAATTTGGTAGAGATGTTACTAGGACTACCTAGTACACATAAAATTTTTCTAACATCACTGTTCATGTTTTGATTTGTTTAAATTTTAAATTCAAATTCAATTTAAGCATGCAAATAAGATGGAACCCAAATAACCTCTAATAAATTCCAGAAAAATCCAAACAAGCATATCAAAGAATATAGAGTTCCACTAAAATATTCCCACGCTTCAAATCCTTTTAGTTTTTCTCCGACTTCAATTTGAGCTTTTGAATGGGAGACGATGTATTGAGTTACTAGGTTTTAAATTCTAGTCTTCAATTATCATAGGATTCTCAACATATGTGTTACACAAAAAGTTTTAAAAAGTCTAAAATTTCACAAATGCACCATAGATGCTTAACTAGTCCAACTCAGGAATTTTGGGTTGTTACAGTGGCGATGCTGCTCTTCTCGGTTCCAACTTCAAGAACAAGGACAAGAAAGAGATGAGCGAAGCTCTAGAAGGAAAAGGACCAGGTTGTCGAATAAGGAATCTCGCCAAAAAGGCAATAGTGCAGTGGCATGCTCGCTGGAGCTAAGGAAGACATCATCGTTCTCTGCAATCCAAGACCTCAAGCTTCGGTTCTTGGAGGGAATGCTGCAAATAGTGAGCTGGGCGAGACGATGCGCACGTCTCAGCTGAAATGGGAAGGAGAAGAATGGAAGAGAGCACAATTTCTCACGAGCATGGCACGACATAATAGATGGAGCGGCGAGAGTTCTCTCTTGTCCATGCGCGACAAGTGAAGGCAACAAAAGCGAGTGATGGGGAGGTTGCGGCGACGGGACTGGGTGAGGTGGAATGGTGGGCGTCGTGGTCGTAAACCATGGGTGCACGCGCGAGGTCGCCATGGTGTGCGCGTGGTCGGGCGACAGGTGGAAGACAACTCCTGTGGATAGGATTGGGGGTTCACTAGTCAGTGGCACAACGAATCGTGGGCGATGGACGGAGTGCGTCTCTGCATTGGCAAGCACGACCACGTGGGCAAAGGGATTATGGTGAGGTGGAAGATGGTCTCTGACAGGTGGGGCATGGGTCCACCGGTCAGGGATAGCGAAGCAAGGCAATGGAGAGAAGGTGCATTCGATGGAAAGATGCTTTTGTGCAAAGGAAATGTAAAGAGGAAACGAAAGAGGTGGCTTCGGATGGGGACGGTGCGCATGCCAATGTTGGGCCAAAAGAGACGATGGGCTGGGTTGAGGTTACTGTTATTGGCCACAAAGAAGAATCAAATTTTAATTCTTTTACTAATTGATTTTATTCAGGAAACGAGTTTCAATATTTAAAACTAGCAAATCAACTACAAAAATTATGAAATTTTTTGGAGATGCCCCTGATACAATCTAGTACTTAGAAACCAGTATTTTCCAGCTTTTAGTTTTCCCCAAAAATTCATTTGTTGTTGTTTTTATTAGAGAAATGTTTTTAATAAATAGCAAAAATGCAGGGAATATCTTAGAAATGCATAAATTAATATTTTGAACATAACCAACAGAGAATTTAGATTTTTGGTCTATTACACTTCCCATCCGTTGTCCACTAGCAAAGCGCCATCAAAGTTTAGCTAGTGTGTTTCATCGAAGGCACAAACAATCAGTGTCTTGAAGCAAGTGTCATAAAAGTTTGGTGTCATGTAGTCAATTTTGTTGGATAACCTATATACAATGACAGAGGGAGTTCTACGTTACAAAATAGGCCCCTAGAAAATATATAGGGTGTGTTATGGCCCTATGCTGCCTCTTAGGTTCGAATCCATGCATGTGATGATGTGATGAAGTCCAGGAAAGGAAATGGCATGGGGGATTTGACTTACACTTAGTCTGCTTGCCGACTTGATTCATCCATGCATACTTGCTAATTAAACTATGCATGTCTGCATATAAGCCATATTACCTATTCACACAGCTACACTACATATCAATCGCCATGTGACAGACCCCCTATCAATTTGTCAATTGTGACGGATCATCTCCCGGTTGCTCCCCTCACATGTCAGTGTTAACGCATGGCATGCATGCATTTCGAAAGGTTATTAAGAACTTTGTTCTCACTTAAGACTATATGCAAAGTGTCAAAATAATGGAACCTTGCAGACAACCCTTTTTGGCTTTTTGGCTCTTCAGTTAGCAGCTAAACAAAACATGCATCCCCTCATGCATGGTTAGCCGCACACACATGTCATGTAGCCTCACATCTCACTTAGCCACTACTTTGTTTCTATAATAGACCAGTGAGGTGGTAGGATCATATTATCCGTAGGACCGACATGTGGGGCCGGCAGCTAGCCATCTAGAACAAAGCTCCGTACGACCCACTGGGCAGGGTGAGAGCGATGGACCGTGCCCATGGGCCCCAGCTGCACAGCCATTAAACCACCTCCCAATTAGCTCATTGCCCCTGGACACCTGACTACCTACGAGTCCTCTCCCCTCCCCTCCCCTCCCCCATTTACAGTGTCGACATGGTCCAGCATTGGTCCCTTTCCTGACAATGTAGGGCCCACCTGTGCCCCCTAGCTGGTGCCATGCCTTGTCACCCAAAGGGTTCCCACCATGGGCAGCACTTGGTCAGGACATCTTAACCAAGTGAAAGTATTCGTCATGTACCCGAGTGAAAATATACCTTGTCCTAGGTAGTGTTTGGTTTGGGAACCATCCAAAGTATTCGTCATGTACCCGAGTGAAAATATACCTTGTCTTAGGTAGTGTTTGGTTGGGGAACAAGTGGGATGGCATACCGGCGTTTGGTTGGCAGGATGGAATGAGTGAGATTCTAAATTTGTAATTTACTGTGTTAATTTGTGTTATTCTTTGGATTAGTAGATATAACACACAATTACGTTGTTAGTTCAAACACATATCACGAAAATGCAGAGTTATTGCATTATTTTAAACAAAGTGTAAATACACATTAAGGCTTTTTGGCTTGCAGAATGGCCAGATTGACCAAATACTGTGGATATCATGGGGATATATTCCAGATCTTAGGATGATGTGACAATTGGTAATGGTGTTTACGGTTTGTCGTTTCACGAGTTTTCGACAAAGTTTGGCATTACGACGAGGCGGTCCGACCGTCCTAACATGGCGGTCCGATCGGTCCCAAATCGGTCGGACCGGCCATGTCTTGGCGGCGGACCTACCGTGACCTAAAAGTGTTCGAATCGGTGGGCCAAAAATAGGTGTTGTAGGCAAGTGAGGGGATCCCAATGCACTTGGTCTCATAATTTTTGGAGCCTCCAAGCAAAAGTTCTATTCAATTTAAGTTTCCAGAAGGTTTCAGAATTTCAGGGCATGAATTTCGGCTAAGTCCCTGGTGGCGGTCCGACCGGCTCATAGGGAGCGGTCCGACCGGCCAGAGGGGCGGTCCGACCGGCTCACGTGGAGCGATCGGACCGGTTTCTTGAACGTCGACCAACCGTGGCGATGTTGTTTTGTTAGGTCAAAGTCATTAGTATCGTGGCATATGGTTTGCATGATGCATGTTTTGACTAACATGGGTCAAGTTGTGAAGAACTTATTCCCAAATTCGTGTTTGCTTGTCTATGGTTGTGCAGGTTGCTTGGTGGTCAACGACGGTCAACGGCGAGGAGGATCGGGACTAGACTTGGAGAGTTGAGGTCCAGAACGATCGACGATGCCGGGTGAGGTCAATGACTCAAGCGTGACACAAGATGGACAAGGGTGACCTATTGGCAAATCCACGGCGCATGGTGAAGCGGTTTAGGTCAAAAGGTTAAAGACGGCGCTTTGCGAAGCGTGCGTGTGTGACCCGTCTGTTAGTGGGCCTTAACGGGAGCCCAATTGAGTCAAACCCTAGAGAGTTCTAGGCCTCCACTATAAATAGGAGGAGGTGGTGGCTGCACCAATCTTCCTCGCTGTTTTTCACCTCTTTGTTGTTTTCAAAACCCTAATTGGCTTAGGGGGAGTTGAGGTGGAGGCTAGGGCTTTTGATGGTTTGAGGTGAATTTTGTGATCTTGGATTGACCACTGATCCATGATGGTGTGGGTGTAATCCAGCAACGATCACGTTCTTAATCTATGCAAGGTTTGCTTGAGATAAGTCTCTTTTCGTTCTTGCTTTCAATTTCGTGATTTTAGGGATTTCTTTGATCCGCGAGTTTGTGATTGATTCTTTCACGTGAATTAGCTTGCTGTGATATGTGTGAATCTATCTAGAATCATCTTGATCATCAATCACTCACGAACAAGCATTAGGATCAAGTTTTCGTTCTTGCCCGGTTTTAGACCTTCTGTTATTCAATCGACAACTGTTCAGGATCTATCCAAGAATTATCATAATATTCGATTGGAATAGGTCCTCAATAGCTTAGAGAAGGTGTGTGAAAAGTTTCGTGAAGTTTGGAGTTGAGAATCAAAAGTTTGACCTAATTGCATCTTCGTCATCGGGCTGATTTTACTGTTTCAGATATGTTCTGGAGTCGGCCGGTTCGACCGCCCCTCAGCACCGATCCGACCGATTTAGCAGCGGTCCGACCTCCGGTATAACAGCGGTTCGACCGCCCGGCAATCGGTCCGACCGGTGGTGTCCAGAGGTCAGACCGCTCGTGCACTGTGTTGTTCTAATCTTTGATGATTTTGTTATATTGCTTAGGGGATTAATTTGAATTCAATACTAGTCTTCCGCTGTACTGGTATATTGATCTTCATAGCTTCCTAATAGCTATTGGAGTGAAATTGTGTTGACTTCATAATTTGTGAAAAAGTGAGCGTGCTCCTATTCACCCCCCCTCTAGTCGCCTTTTCGGTCTAACAAGTGGTATCAGAGACCGGTTAGTTCACTCTTGATCTTAACCGGTCACTGAACTTTAGGCGATGGATAAGTTTTCTACTACCGCATATCTTCGATGGGCACGACTATGCCTATTGGAAGAATCGTATGCGAGTCTTTCTTGAAAGCGAGGGACAAGCTATTTGGGATGTTGTTCGAGCCCCGCTTGTTATTCCTGAAATTGCAACACCGGCTTCGGCGATTCTTGTGGCAAACAACAACAAGGCCAAGAATCTTTTATATGGTGCGCTTGGTTGACAAGAATATGATCGCATTTGCAATCTTGCTACTGCGCGCGAAATTTGGAACACTCTCGAAACATATCATGAGGGTTCGTCCCAAATCAAAAAGGTGCATCAAACAGTTTACAAGCGTGAATACAACAAATTCGAGATGCGTCCTGGAGAGAGCATCGATGACATTTTCAGTCGCTTTAATAAAGTGATTAATCAAATGAAAGCTGTTGATATTGAATATTCTCAATCTGAAAATGCCACCCATCTCTTGGCTGCAATCAACACCAAGGAGTGGGAGATGAAGGCTACTACTATAGAGGAAAATGTTGATCTTTCAAGTCTTACTTTAGAATTGCTTTATAGTAAACTCAAGACTTATGAAATTAAAAGAGTTGATCATCCTAAGAAAGACAACATGGCATTGATAGCTGATCCTCTCAAAAGGTCTTCTGATGGTACTCTTGAATCATTTTCTGATTTTTCATTTACTTATTTATCTGCGATTCATGAGGAGGAGCTTGAAAGTATTCCTGAGACAGAGTTAGCTCTCCTAGCTGAAAAATTCACACGGGCCTACAATAATGTGAGAAACAAAAAGAGAGGTGGTCCGGTGACATGCTATGAATGTGGTGAGCTCAATCATATCCGGGCAAATTGCCCCAAGCTGAAAGGTAAGAGCAATCATAAGGAAGGAAAGCCAGCTTGGAAGAAGCCTCCTTTCAACAAATCAAGGTATGAGGCTAATAAGCTCGTGAAGGCCGCTCACCGGATCCTTGCCGCTTTTGAGGATCAATCCTTGAGCGATGTGGATTCTGGGAGTGAGGAGGACAAGGAGGAGGAGATCCCTCAAGGCAAAAAGAAAGGGAAGGCCAAGGACTTCACTGGCATGTGCTTCATAGTCGACAGCGACACATTGATGATGATGAGGTATCTTTTTCTTATGATGAGCTTTCTGCTAAATATGATTCTATAGTTGAGCAATTGCTTAGTCAAGATGAAGCGCTAGAATTTGTCATGACAAAAAAAAGAAATTAGAGTCAAAGATTAACAAACTGAAAGTAGAGCTTAAAAATGCTAAGACTCTTGAACCTGATGAATGTTTATCTTGTCATGCTATGCATTCAGAAATTGCCAAGTTACAATCTGCTTATAATATTTATGTACAACAACTTGAGAATGCTAGATCTGAACTAAATGAAATTAAAATTGCTTCTTGTGAAAAATGTTTAGAATCTAGTAAATTGATTGCTTTTGATGTGTTTGATTCTAGCCCTTGTACTTCATGCTTAGAAAAAGAACGTGAAATCAAAGATATCTTAGAAGCTGCTAGAGTCAAATATGCTAAGCTTAAGGATAATATTGAAAATACTATTTATGCTTCTTGTTCCGCTCTTAAGCTTGAAATTGCTTTATATAAGGAGAAATCTATGGATAAAACTTGTGATGCTTGTGTTAGTTTGAGAAAAGAAAATGCTTACCTTCATGATACATTAGAGAAATTTTCTAAAGGTAAGAAACAATTAAACATGATTCTTGACAAGTCTAAAACTCCTTATAAGAAGCAAGGTTTAGGATTCAATTCTTTTCAAGACAATTCAAAGCCAAAAGTTATTCAAGTCTTGGAAAAAGGTTTAATTGAATTCAAAACCCAACCTGCAAAAACATCTTTTAAATCTGCAGGTTTTGCCCAACCTTGTATTAATTCAAAGGGTGCTTCCTCTAGTGGTACCAAGTACCATTGCACTTATTGCAAGAAAAGTGGGCATTTGATTGAATTCTTTTGGCGTAGGTTGAAAAATGATAGGAAAAATCTTGGTAGAATTTCATTCAGGCAACCTAGAGCTTTTATGAAACATGGTAACATTGAAAAGAATAAACCTGGATTAGGATTTTTCTCACATGCTAATCATTATGTTTCTAGATATCCTAATTCTCATGTTCTTCAGGCTGGCGGTCTGATCGCTGGTGGTCACCGGTCTGACCGATTTGGTCGCCGGTCTGACCACTAGAACAACGCCGGTCAGACCGCCCCTGGACAGGTTAACTCCCATGTAAATTTAAACATTGCTCATAACAGAATTTTAGATAAAATCAAGGATAGTACTTCTGGTTTGTATACTCCTTGCAGACGTGTGTCTCAGTACTGGATTCCTAAATCTTGTTTATCTAACCCCAGTATTGAGACACATCGTTCTTCCGTTCCTTGATTTTCGTGGATTACCGCGAAAGGGAAGAACACGTGGTTCGTCGACTCCGGGTGTTCACGCCACATGACCGGAAACTCAAGATGGTTCACCTCTTTTACGCGGGCAACAGGTGATGACTTCATCACCTTTGGAGATGATACACAAGGGCGAATTGAAGGAACATGATCAATTAGGGTGAACAACAAATTCATCCTAAAGGATGTCGCTCTTGTGGATAAGCTTAGGTATAATCTCCTTTCTGTCTCTCAGCTTCTTGATGATGGTTATGAGACGGTATTTAAGAAAAATGCTTGTCGTGTGCTTGATTCTACTGGTGAGCTTGTGTTCGGAATATCTAGAGTTGGTAGAATTTTTGGAGCTGATATTTTAGAATCTCTTGCTGGATCTCTTAAATGTTTGCTTACATCTTCTTCTGATTTCTGGCTTTGGCACCGACGTTTGGGGCACATTGGTTTTGATCATCTGACGCGAGTTAGCAACCTTGATCTCATGAGAGGTTTGCCCAAACTCAAAGTCGCAAGGATGTTTGATGTGCGCCTCAGTAGGCATGGCAAACAAGTTGCCGCCTCACACCCTTCTGTGACTATGGTTATGACTGACGGACCAGGACAGTTGCTTCATATGGATACTATTGGTCCTGCTAGAGTCCGGTCAGTCGGTGAAAAATAGTATATTCTTGTCATAGTCGATGATCTTTCAAGATATTCTTGGGTGTTCTTTCTTGCTTCAAAAGATGAAGTTTTTGGTTATTTTCATGACCTTGTTCTTCGTTTGGCTTCTGAGCTTCCTGGTGCTCTGAGAGCGATCCGCAGTGATAATGGCACGGAGTTCAAAAATACTTCTTTTGCTTCTTTTTGTGCTGAGCATGGTATTGAGCATCAGTTCTCCTCTCCACACGTCCCTCAACAAAATGGCGTAGTGGATAGGAAGAATAGGACCTTGGTCGAAATGGCTAGGACGATGCTAGATGAGTATAGGACACCGAGGAGGTTTTGGGCCGAAGCTATTGCTACAGCTTGCCATATTGCAAATCGTGTCTTTTTAAGACCATCTTTAGGCAAGACTCCTTATGAGCTTCGTTTTGGTAGAAAACCCTCTGTTTCGCACTTTCGAGTCTTTGGATCAAAATATTTTATTCTTAAGACAAGCAACTTAGATAAATTTGAATCAAGGACTTTTGATGGGATATTTCTGTGTTATCCTGCTCATTCGAGGGGTTTTCGGGTTTTTAATACTGAGACTAACCTTATTCAGGAGACTTGTAATGTCACTTTTGATGAGACTAGCCCTGGAGCTAGATCAATTGTTACAGATGATTCACAGGTGACAGAGAGCATTTTTGTGGAGGAAGATGAGGACGAAGCTGATGTCATTCCTTCATCTGCTGCTGCTAAGACGCCCATTTTGGTTCAAGAACCTGCTACGTCTACTTCACCTTCTGTTGAGGCTCCTGCTGTATCATCATCATCAACAGTACCTGCCGAGGTCGAAGAAACGCTATCTCCCCCGGGCGCTCCACTTCGCATTCGAGACAAAGATCCTCCTGGATCGGATAATAGGTAATCTACATGAGCGAGTTACTCGCTCCAGGTATACTGATCAAAATCTCTACTCTCATTCGGCTTTGTTGCTTCTTTTGAACCCCGCGATATATCACATGCTTTATTTGATTCTAGCTGGGTAAATGCCATGCATGAGGAGTTAGAGAATTTTGAAAGAAACAAGGTTTGGAACCTAGTAGAACCTCCTAGTGGTCATAATGTTATAGGAACCCGTTGGGTGTTCAAGAATAAACAAGGTGAGGATGGTTACGTGGTTAGAAACAAGGCCGATTGGTAGCTCGTGGTTTGACCAAGTTGAGGGGTTAGATTTTGATGAGACATTTGCTCCTGTTGCTAGACTAGAAGCCATTCGCATTTTGCTCGTATTTGCTGCATCAAAAGGTTTTAAATTATATCAGATGGATGTTAAAAGTGCATTTTTAAATGGTTTCATAGAGGAGGAAGTGTATGTTAAGCAACCCCCTAGTTTTGAGGATCCCAAGTATCCAAATCGTGTTTTCAAGCTATCCAAAGCCTTGCATGGTCTTAAACAAGCCCCTAGAGCCTGGTATGATAGACTTAAGACCTTCTTGCTTAAAAATAATTTTGAGATGGGTAAAGTGGATAAAACTCTATTCATTCTTAGGCGTGGAAATGACTTTTTGCTTGCTCAAATTTACGTAGATGATATTATTTTTGGTGGTTCTTCTAATGCTCTTGTTTCCAGCTTTTCTGAGACTATGTCCAGGGAATTTGAGATGAGTATGATGGGAGAGCTCAATTACTTTTTGGGATTTCAAATCAAGCAATGCAAGGAAGGAACCTTTATCCATGAGATAAAGTACACTAAAATCTACTCAAACGCTTTGACATGGGTGACTGCAAGCCAATCTTCACTCCCATGGCAACTTCGACTGTTTTGGATCCAGATGAGGAAGGAGAAGTCGTGGATCAACGCGAGTACCGCAGCATGATCGGCTCTCTTCTGTATCTGACGGCCTCGAGACCGGATATTCACTTCACGGTATGCCTTTGTGCAAGATTTCAGGCGTCTCCGAGAACTTCCCATCGCCAAGCCGTTAAGCGCATATTCAGGTATTTACACTCTACCCTCTTATATGGCATTTGGTATTCCTGCTCTTCAGCTTTGTCCATTAGGGGTTTTTTAGATTATGATTTTGCGGGCTGTCGGTTAGATAGGAAGAGGACCTCAGGCACCTGTCACTTCTTAGGCTCTTCTCTTGTATCTTGGTCTTCTAGGAAGCAGTCTTCTGTTGCACAATCCACTACTGAAGCGGAGTATGTAGTCTGCTTGCTAGTTCTTTGAGCTGATTTTGTGGATGACGTCCACTCGAAAGATTATGGGTTAAATTTTGCTAGTGTTCCTCTTTTACGTGATAACACTTCGCTATTAATATTGCTAAAAACCCAGTGCAACATTCTAGGACTAAGAACATAGACATTCACTTTCACTTCCTTAAAGATCATGTCGAAAAAGGGGATATTGTGATGCACTTCGTGGAGTCCGATGCTCAATTGGCGGATATTCTCACCAAGCCTTTAGATCAAACCAGGTTTGCCACCTTGAGAAGTGAGTTAGGGGTAATTTATCCCTATGGGTTGGTTTGAGGGGGAGTTTGATCTTTTCTGATCTTTCCTTGTTCTTTTGATCTTTTATTGTTCTTTTTCTGAACTTAGTGATCCTTTTGAACTTTTTAGGTTTTTAGGCTTTTTATTGCATCTCATTGTATCATATTGCATTCATATGAAAAATACAACAAGTGGTATGAAAAATCCCAAAAAGATGCATTGTAATATAAGATTTTACCTTATCTTTTAAAATTGATGAAGCTTTGCCTATTACCCTTTGGAGCTTTAGTACTTCAATTCGTGCTCAATGTCATGTCCAGTTCTTTGAGTTGCTAGAATTATCATGCTTTTACATGTGTAGCTAAGTCTTTGCTATATGAGCTAGAACTTTAAAACAACTCGAACTAAGAAATTGCAATTTGTGGATGTTTTAGTGAGTTGCGCAATTAGTGCTCCTCTTGTGACATTGGCCCTGTCAGAATTGCTTTGTTAGCTCTTTGATCTAAAATTGACCATTACTTGAGCTTTTGTGTTCTTGAGATTCTAAAACTGCTCATGTGAAAAATAAAAATCAAGATTGTCTTATGCTTAAATTGTGCCAAACTATTCTTACGAGACTGCTTGTCAAATGACATGAACTTGGAGATAGTTTGATGAACTGACGATCTCATGGGGACCGCTTGTCGAAATGACATGAACCTCAAGATTTGTCGCCTACAGTAGAAGCTTAGAAAGAGTTTGTGGATGGCTCCTAGTCCAGATCTTCTTTACTAAGATATACCTTTAATCAACTTCAGTCAAGCTTAGGATGAGTTTGTGGATGGCTCCTAGTCCAGGATCTTGTCACTAAGTTAGATCATTAGTCAACTTCAATATTCAATGCATATGAGAAAAATGTTGACAAATGGGCTTTTACAATATATTGAGCAAAATGATTCAATACAGGACCCGATTGACTCTTAATGTGGTCTTTGTTAGATTTTTTATCTCACTTTGACATTTTGACATTGCCAATTTCACTTTAGGATCCCTGTTGATGAACTTGCTGAATTTGAAGCGTTGCTTAAATTGATCAAATCTACTGCTTTACTTTTGAGCCTTTGTGCTTAGCTTTGATATACATGTCTTACCATGATATTGCTAGCGTTGTCGGGCTTGATATGTTATTTTTGCAATATTAGAAATGCTGGCTAGCTCTTTTGGGTAATCTCCAAAGCTTCTTGTAATCAAAAATTGAACAATACAAAAATAAAGCCACTTCATTGCACTTCATGCATACTTCTTCTTTTTGCTTCTTTCTCCATTATGCACTTGTTATCTCTGGATGAGAGGAAGGCGTGATTCCTTGATGACTCCATTGTCAAAGGGGGAGAAGATATTTCAATGTTGGGGAGAAGATTTTACAAAGGGAGAAAGTTAAAAATTTGAAAGTTTTTGAATTTTGAGGATCATAGTGAGGGGGAGGTCTTGAATTGAATTCTTACTGTCTTATTGAATATTCTGAACTTGAATCGCACTCATTTATCCTCACAATGATCATAGGTCAATTGAACAATTGTTCTTTCATATGGACCTAATGTGAGAATTTTAACTCTTTTACGGAAATCAAAATTTTTATGCTTTCTTTTGCCTTATCTCACATGCCTATACTATTCTGATGCCAGCTTGGTCATCCACATTGCTTTTTCTTGCTTATGGACCAAGTTGTGCCTTTGTGCGAAAATAAAAGTATTTTACTTTTCAAACCTCTAAATTACATTTTCTGGATTATTGCCAATGTGTTCATCAAGGGGGAGATTGTGGATATCATGGGGATATGTTCCAGATCTTAGGATGATGTGACAATTGGCAATGGTGTTTACGGTTTGTCGTTTCACGAGTTTTCGACAAAGTTTCCGGCATTCTGGACAGGGGCGGTCCGACCGGTCCTAACATGGCGGTCCGACCGGTCCCAAATCGGTCGGACCGGCCATGTGCGGCCGTCGGACCGGCTGTGATCTAAAAGTGTTCAGAACTGGCTGGGCCAAAAATAGGTGTTGTAGGCAAGTGAGGGGATCACAATGCACTTAGTCTCATAATTTTTGGAGCCTCCAAGCAAAAGTTCTATTCAATTTAAGTTTCCAGAAGGTTTCGGAATTTCAGGGCATGAATTTCAGCTAAGTCCCTGGTGGCGGTCCGACCGGCTCACGGAGCGGTCCGACCGGCCAGAGGGGCGGTCCGACCGGCTCACGTGGAGCGGTCGGACCGGTTTCTACTTGAACGTCAGCCATCTTCGTGGCGATGTTGTTTTGTTAGGTCAAAGTCATTAGTATCGTGGCATATGGTTTGCATGATGCATGTTTTGACTAACATGGGTCAAGTTGTGAAGAACTTGTTCCCAAATTCGTGTTTGCTTGTCTATGGTTGTGCAGGTTGCTTGGTGGTCAACGACGGTCAACGGCGAGGAGGATCGGGACTAGACTTGGAGAGTTGAGGTCCAGAATGATCGACGATGCCGGGTGAGGTCAATGACTCAAGCGTGACACAAGATGGACAAGGGTGACCTATTGGCAAATCCAGAGCGCATGGTGAAGCGGTTTTGGTCAAAAGGTTAAAGACGGCGCTTTGCGAAGCGTGCGTGTGTGACCCGTTTGTTAGTGGGCCTTAACGGGAGCCCAATTGAGTCAAACCCTAGAGAGTTCTAGGCCTCCACTATAAATAGGAGGAGGTGGTGGCTGCACCAATCTTCCTCGCTGTTTTTCACCTCTTTGTTGTTTTCAAAACCCTAATTGGCTTAGGGGGAGTTGAGGTGGAGGCTAGGGCTTTTGATGGTTTGAGGTGAATTTTGTGATCTTGGATTGACCACTGATCCATGATGGTGTGGGTGTAATCCAGCAACGATCACGTTCTTAATCTATGCAAGGTTTGCTTGAGATAAGTCTCTTTTCGTTCTTGCTTTCAATTTCGTGATTTTAGGGATTTCTTTGATCCGCGAGTTTGTGATTGATTCTTTCACGTGAATTAGCTTGCTGTGATATGTGTGAATCTATCTAGAATCATCTTGATCATCAATCACTCACGAACAAGCATTAGGATCAAGTTTTCGTTCTTGCCCGGTTTTAGACCTTCTGTTATTCAATCGACAACTGTTCAGGATCTATCCAAGAATTATCATAATATTCGATTGGAATAGGTCCTCAATAGCTTAGAGAAGGTGTGTGAAAAGTTTCGTGAAGTTTGGAGTTGAGAATCAAAAGTTTGACCTAATTGCATCTTCATCATCGGTGATTTTCTTGTTTGGATATGTTCGAGTCGGCGGTTCGACCGCCCTCGACCGATCTGACCGATTTAGCAGCAGTCCGACCGCCGGTATAACAGCGGTCCGAACGCCCGGCAATCGGTCCGACCGGTGGTGTCCAGAGGTCAGACCGCCCGTGCACTATGTTGTTCTAATCTTTGATGATTTTGTTATATTGCTTAGGGGATTAATTTGAATTCAATACTAGTCTTCCGCTGTACTGGTATATTGATCTTCATAGCTTCCTAATAGCTATTGGAGTGAAATTGTGTTGAGTTCATAATTTGTGAAAAAGTGAGCGTGCTCCTATTCACCCCCCTCTAGTCGCCTTTTCGGTCTAACAAATACTTTCAGAGATCAGCAGCGGAAGAAGAATCAAAGTATAACATGTGTAACCCTCACGATATGCCCACCAGCAATCGACTGTGAGCTCGCGACCTAGCTCTTGGCCTTCTTGATCTTCAGTCTTGATCAAAACTTATAATTGTCCCTGTAGCCTTCATTTATGCTTACCGGCTAAAAGAATGTAAATATAAGCATGAGTACACAACCGTACTCGTGAGCTAACACACAATGCAACTATTATACATGCAAGGCTAATCAAAGGGGAGACTCATGGTTCTTTTATTTTGCACAAAGTCATTTATTGAAATAGGGTAACTAGTAGCAAAACCTGAGACTTAGCATTTTGTACAAGTTTGATGAACTGAGTTCTTTTATGTAACATCCCAAAAGTGGATTTGTGTTTCAAATGTATAAAAATGAGGAGAAATTAAAACTTTTCTCACATCTGGATGTTTTGGATCAGTTCCATAATTCTTGTACAGGGATTGTGGAAAAATCAAACTCAAAATCCCCAATTCCCTCAGGTCCTAAACCTCCTTGGTAAAAATCTTGTGTCCAACCCCCTAAAAATAATTTTCCCCGGATCTAGGACTGGTGTGTGACACCTCTGAATTATTTCATAATTTTTAGAAATTATTTGATAATTTCGGAGGCCAGTCAAACCAAATCAAACCATGTACAAACCCTAACTCAAACCTTCTAGAATTTCTGGAGAAGAATGCAGTTCATGAAAATCTCTGGAAATTTTTTATAAGGTTAATCCTTAAGTCAGCAACATTCAGTTAAAATTTCATGATTTTTGGAGCTTGTTTGCTACCTTAAGTAAATCCTCCAAAAAAATCAGCTGTTTAATTCAAACCCTAGCTGGTTTTCACTGTTCCTAGGGTTCGAGTCAGACTCGGGCTCGAGCCACTTAACTCGGTCCAATCAACTAACTGCACCGCCGTGGTCGATCGAGCGCGAGCGCTGTCAGCCGTTGGATCGTCATCGAAGCGTTGCCGTTGGGTGGTCATCGAAGTGTTGCCGATGCGATCACAGGAGAGCCGTCCGACTGGAAAAGCACGGCCTGGATTGAGTGAACGTTCGGACCGGCCGATCGCCCAATTCATTTGAACCGTCCGAACGTCTCGCGTAGTGTGCGCCGTAGGATCTAGATCAACGGCCTGGATTGAAGTGAACGTTCGGACCGGCCGATCGTCCCGTTCATTTGAACCGTTCGATTTTGATCCAACGATGGCCGCGTCATCTCCTTCCTCGCGTTTGAGCGAACGTTGAGGCTGAGCCATGGCATAAGCAGATGAGTGGGGCGCAGCGTAGGGTCACCTCAGTGACCACCTTTAAACGGCTCCTTCTGCTCGCATTAAATGCCCGTCGTGCACCGCCCTCAAATGTTCATAGCTCAACTGCTCCCATCACTCTCAGAGCTCTCATGGCAAGTTTGACCCGAGGGGGATTATTGCCGTTGCTCTCTGCCATTTCCTCTATTTAAGCCCTTTATTTCCTCTCTTGGCTTCCTTTAGCATTTCCGCAACTCTAGCTAGCACCTCAGTGCTTGCTTGAGCTTGATTCACCCGAAGACACTTCGGCCGCCATTGCCGAGTTTCAAGCTTTCGGTGAAGGCGGTACCTCAGTGGCTCTCACTCTCTAATTCTTGCCCCCTCTGCCCCCTCTTTAATCACTTGAGCTTAACCCTCGCTCAATTTCACTTATCTTTCTCAGGGCTTGGCTGAATTTGGATTTTCTTCTTCTTTGGCCGAAGTTCATCCCCTTTCTTCTTCCTCAGCGCCGGAGCAGCTCCAACCATTCTCTGTGTCTCTCCCGTGCCCAGGTAGCTCCACTTTAGTCCTTAGATGCTTGGCACTTGCTTACTTGGACCGCAGTGAAGCTTCTTTGTATTTTTCGTTTTCGACCGTTTTTGGTCACCTCTGTCAACTCCGACTTGCCGGCGTTCTAGACCACCGCAGCCGCAAATTATGGTCCCAGTGTGTGCGCAAAACTATTACGAACCCATTTTGGTCCTTAGCTCGCGCCGCCGTGACCAGAGTCGCCGGCGGTGAGCCTCCCTTCACCGTCGTTTTTGTCGGGCGAACTGTGCGCGAGCGTTTAGAACGTAGTTCTCTGGGGACCGTCGAACTTTTGATCAACGGTTCGGGTTCGAATGAACGTTCGGACCGCCCGAACGCTGCGATCCACATGGACCGTTGGATCCGAGATCAACGGTCTGGATCCACGTGAACATTCGGACCGTCCGAACGATTCGATCCGCGTGGACCGTTGGATCCAAGATCAACGGTCCGGTTCGCGTGAACGTTCGGATCGCTCGAACGCTTCGATCCGTGGACCGTTGGATCCAAGATCGACGGTTCCGTATCCGCGTGAACGTTCGGACCGCCCGAACGTTTCGATCAACGTGGATCGTTGGATCCAAGATCAACGGCTCATGTGCGCCCGATCCACGTGGACCGTTGGATCTAAATCCAACGGTGGGGTTGGTGAGCCACGTGCGCGCACCTTGTCCCGTGAACTTGGACCATTGGATCCAAGATCAACGATCCAAGTTCGTCCGCATCGTTTTAATTTCGGATTTTCCCGAAAGGATTATTTGTTAACTGAAAAATTCTATTAACTTGTAAAATGCATAACTATTTCTCTGTAAACTATTTTTGAGTGAATCCAATTTTGTTGGATTCCTCTATTAATGAGCTTACTGTGAAAATTAGTTTTGAACGTGTTACTTTTCCCAATTTAATTGCAATGAATAGTAGTATTTGTGATTTATGAGGTTGAGCAGATTTGTTTTGCTCATATCTTTTGCATTAAGAATCCAAATCAATTGATTCTTATTGCTAAATTCCTTATAAATCATGCTCTTGCTGCTGTAAAATTTTCAAAGCATTCGGAGAAAGTTTACTGTTGTGTCTTTGTATTTTCTTTGTTCTTATCAATTCTTTTTCGCTCTTTCATTAGGTTCCAACGATTGTGTTAACCACGGGAGTGATCCTCAGCAACATATTGAGCAGCAGCAACTAGGCAAGCAGTTTGATCTTGTTAATCCTACTAGTTTTCAAGTCTAATATATTGATTTCAACTTGTATGTATGCATTGCTATGTTGTGTTAAATTATGATTAGTGGATCCTATAGTTGCATAATCTGTAGGAATTGATTAACCTCTACTACCATGAGCCTAGGTTATTTTCTGTGATTAGAGTTCACTGGATGAGCTCTTGTCACTTAGTAGATTGCGATTTGAAATTGCTTAGAAATGCTTAGTTTCGGTAGTAATGGGCGATCATCGATTTATTCGATGATCTTGATCACACAAATCTAATTATTATTCCTTTGTGTCTAGCACTTGTGCTTTGTTATTTTATAAAGTCAAAATCTGAAAATAAAAAACTGATTTAGACTTGGGCAAATGGTTGGATGGTGGGTTATTGGGTTTGTAGATGTCTTGCCCAGGTCAACAAGGACCGAACATCTTGTTACACTAAACCAAGCATTTTTGCGTGCTAACCACGTGAGAGGGATATGGGACCTCTCTTGACTGAGTACTTTGGCGTGTGTTAACTTCGAGTCGCAGGAGGTGGGTTGTGTGTGTTGTGTGAAAAAGGATCTGTGTTATTGTGTTGGGTGTGCGGTGGTGGAGTTCCGGGTAGGTTCTCCACCTCGAGGGGCATCGTAGTTGTCCAAGGCTTTGCCTGTGAGGGGCAGTTGACCGAGGCTTTACGATGACTCCGACACAACGTATGGGTTTCTATCCATACGGACGACTCGCAGTTAATGCATAATATTGGAAATGTCTTGTAGGACTTAGCCGTGTCGGCATACCTAAGGAAGTGTGCTTAATAGCTTGGCAAAAAGGCGGTCTGGCGTGTGGGTACATTGGTACACCCCTGCAGGGTTCAAACTATTCGAATAGCCTCGTCCTAGGTTATGGACACGCTTGGGGAGGTCTTCCAAGAGTTAGACTACAACCTTTTAAATTAAAATTTGACATGGTTGGCATGAGTGGGTAATTCATGCTATTGTTGTGGTGACTAGTGGTTAGTCACTTCCAGGATGTTGTTGTCATCTATCTATTGTTATTATTGTTGTCAGCTGTTATTTGAACAATAAAAACAGATTGTAAACTTGCTTTCAAATGTACTATCTTATTGTAAATAAAGATTGCTTTATACTGAAAATGAAACATATAGCCTCCACTCAAATAAGCTTGCATGTAGCATATGTATAGGTCTGTTATTCTACATGTAAGTCTTGCGGAGTACAATTTTTGTACTCATTTGCTTTGCTTTTCTATTTGTTGCAGAGGAGGAAGGTGAGCCCCAAGGGCCTCACTTTTGTGAGATGTGTTGCGGGTTTGACGACTAGCTTGGCGGTCCGGTCGGTTGCCTTGTGGGTTAAAGGCACACTGATTGGCTCTTTTGTTTATGGCCATCTTATTGCACTTTTGCTTCCGCTGTTTAAATTATTTGTATGACTTTGGGCCGGTCGGCCTCTCTTTTGTAACAACTTTACTATGTATGTCTTTGGATCTGTTAAGTTCTGCTTCGGTTCTATGTGAATGAATGGAATTGATGCATGACTCTTTGTAAAGAGGTGTGTATACTGCATTCTGGGAAGTATACATGTCTCGAGTCTCGGTTTATTTGATTTGTGATGCTAGAACCGAGTGGATGGTTAAGCATTACAAGCCTGATAAACCGGGGTCTCACAAGAGTTTGAATTTTGCACAAGTTTGATGAACTGAGTTTTTATTGTAAAGTACTAGTGGAGGTCCAACCTCCTATACCATTGAGTGGCTCCGTCCACCCAATGCTCAGGCTATCCCGTATTTACCACTGGTCCCCGACCAAGCTTTCACAACTCTAAGGGCTCCCGGCCCACCCTTTTCATTCCACCCACACACACAAATGATTTTATAAAAATAAAAGCTATACCAAGAAAGTTCTCAGTCACTACTACAAAACAGGCAATAGAAGACGCCTCATTACAGACGGTTCCTTGGGAACCGTCTGTGATGTGGACGTATCACAAACAGTTCGTAAAAAGAACCGTCTGTGATTCTATGTGTTATCACAGACGGTTCGTATAAAGAACCGTCTGTGAAGTATCACAGACGGTTATTTATATGAACCGTCTGTGATATACTACCACTATAAATAGATGCTCCCGACAGGCCCCCCTGCCCATTCCATTTGAGGCACCGCCACCCTGCTGCTGCTGCTGCCTCCTCCCCATTGGCCACCCTGCTGCTGCTGCCTCCTCCCCCGTTGCGCCACCCTGCTGCTGCTGCCTCCTCCCCCGTTACGCCACCCTGCTGCTGCTGCCTCCTTCCATGCACATTGCTGCCCATTCCGTTTTGAGCTGTCACCCCTGCTTCCTCCTCCCCCATTGCGGCACCTCTGCTGCCTCCTCCCACATTGCGCCACCTTGGTGAGAAGGGTAATGATCTGTAACCCTTTATTTTTTCTCTAGACTAATCACTAATGTGTAACGATCTGTAACCCTTTATATTTGCTCTAGACTAATCACTAATGTGTTTGGTCATTATGAAGGGTACTTGCGGTTTATTAATATAATTTAACACTAATTAATTTGTTACGTGCGTATACGTGTAGATGGACCGAAACTGGATGTACATTGAGAACCGTGTGAGTGAAGAGTATATTAATGGCGTGTTTGCTTTTAGAAGAGCCGCCGAGCACAATATGTTGAAGAAGGAGATAAAATTTATGTACTGTCCATGCATTGATTGTGGTAATATGAAAATGTTTAACAACTCAGCGCAGATCGAAGCTCACTTAATATGAAGGGGTTTCAAAAAAGGATATACATGTTGGAGCAGTCACGGTGAAGAGCAGATTATACCAAAAGTCAGTAATGACGATATCGCCGAGGAAGTCAACGATATGCAGGGTATGTAATGTGCTTTTGATGAGGATAGATCGCATGATAACAATCTGGATCAGATGCTACGCGATGTAGAAGAGAACTACGGTGAGAGAGAGTTTTGCAAATTCGAGGGCTTAATGGAGGACTCGGGGAAACCTTTGTTCCCTGGCTGCAAGCTGGAATACACAAGGTTGTCAACCGTGCTTGAACTGCTGAAATGGTATGCAAGCAATGGTTGGTCCGACAAGAGTTTTACAATGTTGTTAGGTCTCTTAGCTGACATCCTTCCGGCGGGAAACGTGTTGCCCAGCACGACCTACCAAGCTAAGAAGGTTCTTTGTCCATTGGGAATGGAAGTAGAAAGAATACATGCATGTTCGAACGATTGTACCCTCTACCGTAAAGAGTATGCAGACATGCATGTATGTCCCGTGTGCAAAGCATCCCGATACAAGCGTAAGAATATTGCTAAGGCGAAGCAAGGTCCTCCTGCTAAGATGTTGTGGTATCTGCCTGTGATCCCACGTTTGAAGCGTTTATTTGAGAACCAAAAGGAGGAAAGATTGATGCGTTGGCACTCGGAGGAGCGTAAGAAAGATGGGAAGCTCAGACACCCTGCTGATTCTGCCCAGTGGAGAAACTTCGACCGGAGCTTCAAGAGTTCGGTGCGGAACCGAGGAACATAAGGTTAGGGTTGAGTACGGACGAAATGAATCCTTTCGGTAACATGAGCAGCCGACATAGCACCTAGCCCTTGAATCTATGTATGTACAACCTTCCTCCTTGGCTGTGTATGAAGCAGAAATACATTTTGATGTCACTACTTATCCAAGGGCCGAAGCAACCTTAGAACGATATTGATGTGTACCTAGCACCATTGCTGGAAGATCTTGTGACACTTTGGAACGAAGGGGTACAAGTATGGGATGCGTACAAACGAGAGAACTTCACTTTATGCGCCATGTTATTCTGCACCATCAATGATTTTCCTGCCCTTGGTAACCTGTCGGGGTTCAGTACAAAAGGAGTCAAAGCATGTCCGCACTGCTTAGATGGTACCGAGAGTGTATGGCTGAAAAACTCGTGCAAAGCTGTGTATATGCGTCACCGTAGGTTCCTTCCCAGTATTCACCCATACCGCAAGATGAAGAAACAATTCGACGGAAATAAGGAGGACGGTTCAGCTCCAAGGGCTTTTAGAGGGAAAGAGGTCTATGATATGGTTAAGGATATCGATGTTGTGCTTGGAAAGGGATGTAAATTAAGGACCCCTCAGAAAAACATCTGGAAGAAGCGGTCATTTTTTTGGGACTTACCTTATTGTGAGCACTTAGAAGTTCGCCACTGCATCGACGTCATGCACATAGAGAAGAATGTATGTGATAGCTTGATTGGTCTCTTATTGAACATTAATGGCACAATGAAAGACGGTGTTAACGCACGCCGTGACTTGGTTGATATGAACATAAGAACCAAGTTAGCACCGAAAGAGACCGATAATGGACGAACGTACCTTCCCCCAGCTTGCTACATTTTGTCCAAGGCCGAGAGAAATGAATTGTGTCAAAACTTGCATGGTGTGAAAGTTCCGTCCGGTTACTCCGCCAATATTAAGAAACTTGTTTCCATGAAAGATTTGAAATTAATTAGTAGGAAGTCTCATGATTGTTATGTGCTGATGACACAAATACTTCCTGTTGCAATTAGGAGTATCTTGCCGAACAAGGTCCGAGTGGCAATCTTTAGGCTGTGTTATTTCTTTAACTCAATTGCTCAGAAGGTCATCGACCCGAAGGACTCGACGCTCTACAGGCCGAGGTGGTGACGACTCTATGTTGTCTTGAGATGTATTTCCCTCCGTCATTTTTTGATATCATGGTCCATCTCATTGTTCACCTTGTGAAAGAGATAAAGATATGCGGCCCTGTGTTCCTACGTCATATGTACCCTTTCGAGAGATACATGAGAATTCTGAAGTCCTACGTACGGAATCGATCTCGGCCGGAGGGCAGTATCATCGAAGGTTATGCAATCGAAGAGGTCATTGAGTTTTGCGTCGACTACATGGCTCAGGTGGAACCGATAGGTGTGCCTCTATCTCGTCCCGAGGGGAGACTGGAGGGTATCGGGACCATCGGAAGAAAAGCAATCACTCCCGATCTAGATACATACGCGCAGGCCCATTTCACAGTCTTTGCAACACATGACCCAAGTGTCCCTGTACATCGACGAGCACAAAGACATGGTACGCCAACAGAATCCAGACCGGTCGGAGGTTTGGGTAACGAGAGAGCACAACCGTCGGTTCAACGAATGGTTAAAGATGCGATTCACTGGGAGGTCATCAAGTGATGAAACGCTGCTATGGTTGGCCAAAAGGTCAAAATTTACAATTGTGACATGGCAAGGATACGACATAAATGGGTACACATTTTATACGATAGCTCAGGATAGGAAGAGCACAGTGCAGAACAGCGGTGTCCGCATAGATGCATTTCACGAGGGGTTCAATACTGTGGGGGCACACGGGTTGAACTCGTACTATATGTTCGTAGAGGAGATTTGGGAGCTCGACTATGTACTTTTCAAGATCCCCCCTGTTTCGATGTCATTGGGTTAAACTTCCGCAGGGCGTGAAGGTCGACAAGTACGGCGTCACTACTGTGGACCTCAAACGTGTCGGATACAAGGACGAACCATTCGTACTCGCTAAGCAAGTTATTCAATTTTTTTATGTAACGGACCCTGCAAATAAGAACCGTCACGTAGTTCTTCATGGGAAAAGAAGGATTGTCGGAGTTGAGAATATCGTGGATGAGGAAGAGTACAATCAATTTGACGAGTTGCCTCCTTTCGGAGACGGCATCAAACTGGAGGAAGAACCCAGTGAGGAAGCTAGCTATATGCGCGTTCATCATCATGAAGGACTATATTTCAATTAAGCATGTATTCCATTGTAATTTGATGTTAACATGGAAACACGTCATGTGTTATGGACTTGTTCTTCCATTGTAATGTGATGTCAATGTGGAATTGTCATGTGTTATGGACTTTTCATCTCTAATGTTGATGTTAATGCACACAAATGGGAAAATGTGTTTCGTCATTTGAGCAAAGTTAAAAGAGCATTTCTTCTGTGGCCTGGCGGTCTGACCGGTGCTAAATTGGTCAGACTGCCATGTGTTCATGGTGAGACCGGCCACCCTTGGAGTTGTGACCGATTTGGCGGCGGTCAGACCGGAAATTAGTTGGTGGTCCATTTGTGCACATCACAGACGGTTCTGTAATGGAACCGTCTGTGATTGCTCACATCACAGATGATTCCTTTAAGTAACCGTCCGTGAGGTTAGAGTTATCACAGATGGTTATTTAATGTAACCGTCTGTGATAATTACATCACAGATGGTTCTTTAATGGAACCGTCTGTGATGTTAGAGTTATCATAGACGGTTCTGTTAGACGATATAAGCTCGAATCGTTGTGCACTTGCCCTAGTTCTTCCCAGAATCGCCCAACGCCGCCTCCCCCGTTCCGGTGCCACCCAACACCGTCTCCCTCGATCCGGTGCCACCCAACGCCGCCTCCCCCGTTCCGGCGCCACCCAATGCCGCCTCCCTCGATCCGGCGCCACCCAACGCCGCCTCCCCGATCCGGCACCACCCAACGCCGCCTCCCCAATCCGGCACCACGCTAAGGTTCTTCTCTCCACTATAGCTTTCACATCAAACCCGTATCACCGATTGCCTGCTGCAGCCAACAAGTTGCCATAGTCTGCAGCGCTGTTAAGGTTGAGCTGTTGTGTTTGTGTGGGTGTTTAGCTCATTGTGATCATGTGCTGCATGCATATTTGAGCAGTTGTAGGAGTAAGGAGTTGATAGAATTGCGAGTGAATGGTGTTTATTGTTTAGCCTAATTTGGAATTGGGAGCCACACATCATGGATTGGCCTGCAGCAACCATACATAAAAATGTCTCTTTGGGAATGGCAATGTGGCGTCAGGGTCACAGCCTCGCAGGCTCCCAATGCATGTGCCCTGGCCTCTGGATCAGCCCATGTTCAGAACTAGGTCATGCAAATAAAACACTACATTAGAGGCAAGCATCATGGGATATATGCCGACTACATTGTTATGGTGTTAAGCAAGTATGGAGAGGACTTAGAACGGGTTAATCAAGCTACTAGAATAGCAAAGGTTTGGATTTACCCTGAGATTTTGCGAAATTCTTTAGTGAATTAACATAAAAGTCTCTAGTCACTTCATAACGGTCATGCGATAAACAAACTTGTCACAAGCTATTCACAAAAGCCATTAGTCACTTTCGGACACTCTTCCGCAAATTGTTACTATCAAAAAATAGAATAGAAGACATTGCATCAATAAAAAAAGAAACAAATGTGTTAAGGTCTTAAGGATATACAACGTTTTGGTATAGGATTAGTCCTGTATTATCTTACTTTGGGCTCTTCTATACGCGTGTTCTCTCTATATATAGACCTATTGGTCTACTGTAATAATGCTAATGCTTCAGTTGTTGACTCGAAGGTTCCCTCAATTCCTAATATGGTATCATACCTAAACCATAAATATCCCAGCTATACTTTCCCAGTCAAATAGATTCATCTGTTAATAACAACAAAGACTAAAACACGGTTCAGGATGCACAACTAGCAAGCATGAAGACCCAACCGCCAGCAAACACAAAATATGTGCAACTATTAAACCATAGTCATTCCTACAAATACTAGGAAATTGAAGTAGGAACTATTAAACCGTGGTTATCCCATCTGTCTTTGTAGTTTCAGAGTAGTATCTCTTTAAGCTATTACACGGGTGTGTCTTTACCTGGGTTTTACCCTCTCGTAAAAAGGTATACAAGTTTAGACACCGGCTGCTCTTATCGTTTTATGATGTGCCGTGCCGTTACATCCATGTATGTGTGTTTGTTTGTTTCCAATATTTCCTTCTCCTTTGCAGTTTTTTTGTGCAATTTCATATATTTTATTTACTACGTATCATATATTTAGGTTCAATGGGTAACTTCTATTTGTTTATGTAATCATTGCGTACGTAACTTATATAGATAGCAAGTAAGCGAGATGGTAGAGGCACTGTCTTCGCCGCCGTCAGCGACGTCGCCAAATGCGTCTGGATCTCCGATCAAGGTGGTACGCAGGCGAAATGGTAGAGGAATCTCCAAATTGCCCTCGGGCCGCATGACGATCACGGAGGTTAATGACGTCGGGATCCCGCTGAGTCCCAAGAAAGCAGCTACGAGATTCAGGACCGTCTGCGGGGTACTTGCAAGGGAACGGGTCCCCATCACCACCCCAACTTGGAAGTCTCTGACGGATGTACAGAGAGACCAGTTGTGGACTGAAGTTTCTGCCTCGTTCACTTTCCTTGAAGCAGACCAGGCACGTGTGCGATGGCACGCGCTGCTCGCGATGTGCCACGCGTGGAGGACCTTCAAGAGCCTGCTTGTCACGCAGTACGTGAACACGGGTCAGACGCCCTTCACGAAGTATCATTTCTTGTCGCAGGATACATGGGACGCCTTCGTGCAGATGAAGATGACGGCCGAATTTCAGGAGCAAAGTGCGGTGCACAGAGCTCTCCAGGCACAAAACACTCACCCCCACAGACTCGACACTGCTGGTACACGGGTAAAGTCACGCAGTGGGCGGCGGAGGACGAGATCGCTGCCTGACCGTTTGCTGAGATCTCTGACGAGCGCGCTCGAGCCTGGTTAAGAGCGAGGGCATTAGCCACGTCTTCGGGTAGCATCTCTTTCACAAACCCGGCAGACGAGGCAGTGTCTCAACGCCTGGTAATTAACCATAACTTCATAGTGTCTACAATAACAGGATATCCTCTTGCAGGAAGCATGGACTTCCACATCTTCCCAAGGTTCCTTCGAAGTAGACAGGGATAAGGATGTACTATCTACGGCCCTGGGAAACAAGGAGCACCCAGGTCACACGCGAGGCGTTGGGGTTTACGTACCTTGGAGGGATGGATTCCCACACAACTCCGACACATATAAGAGTAGGAAGAGATCCAAGGACCAGCACGACGCTCGGTTGGAACATGTGATTATTGAAAAATTTCAAGAATAAATAACAAACTTGCAGAACCAAGTAAATCAACTCATGCAGGCACAAGCCGCCCCTGTTAATTTGGGAGCAAGTCCTCCTCGACATCGGAGTAGCGTCGTGTCCACACATAATTCTAGACATGACGACGTGCAATTACCGATCGACGACAACGAGGTAATGTACATCTCTGGAATGCTCCAAAGATAGACCTATAGGACGCCTTAGCTAATTGTGTACCATTTTGTAGGGGCCGACGCCGCAAGCTCAAGTGAGGATGGTTGGGTCAATTCCTATTGAGGTCAAGCGGGTATGGTGTATCCATACCAGAAGGGGCAAGGCAAAGACGGTGCCCACCGGCGCAGAGTTACGCTAGGGTGCAGGTGGACATGGTACATGACAATTTCATGGCCATCCCACTGGAGATTCCCCCGAACGAAGAAATCAGAACACTAGGGAATGCCACGCACACTTTTATCCAGTGGCCCAAGAAGGACATCGACCGACCCTTCAAAGGACGCGACATCGACAGACCTGCCTCTCCAATAGGACCCTTGATGAGTCCGTCTCAACCAAAGCTTCAGAAGGCCGCCACATCGCTTCCCGTTGAGAAGACGGCGAAGGGACAAGAAAAGCGTGTCACCATATCGGTCCCTGGGGCGTCTCACGGGAAGACGTCCCTCAGCCACCTCGTTAAGGAGAAATCGAAATCGAAGAACATTAAGGCACCTCCCAAACCCGTGAAATACTCCCTCGAAAGTCCGTTGGTCTCCGGCGCAGAAATAAAGAGCTCAGGACTAGCTTGTCAAGCTTTGCATGATTGGTACTTGCGCAAGACCCAAGAGGAGGGGGCCATCTTTGGAATCACAATCGACACGGGAGGGAGCATTTTCTCCACGAGCCTGGCCACTTCGTCGTGGGCTTCGAAGACCTATTTGACCTATACAACCTAACTGCCCTCGACGCCTCACTTCTACGATGCTGGACACTGTAAGTGTGTACAATCAATTTCTACACTCACATGATACCGATAAATATTATAACTCATTGCTGATGTACAGATACATTATGAAATGTGCCCGTCGAATCAAAGAACCGGTGGATTTCCTCGACCCACACGTGGTCTCTGAGCAAACAATCAACCAAGACACATCCTACGTCGAGAATTACATAAAAATGGGATTGCTTGCTCTGGACGACAAGGACTACATAATGGTGCCCTACAACCAGAAGTAAGTGCTTCAATACTTGCTATACAAATTACGTTTCAACATGGGTTTATGACTATAGCGACATACATGAGTAGGTTCCACTGGATTCTTCTAATTATTGTGCCAAAGAGGAACATGATATTGTACCTTGATTCTCTACTCAACAAAAATCACGACTTCACCCTTCTTAAAGGAATACTCGATAGGTATGTTCATTTCCTCCGCACATAACTCTATTGTAGTCTTCCTTCGTTTGAAATGGACAAGGATAACTTTTTTGAATCATGTAGGGCGTTCATCGGCTATGTTGCCGAGGGAGGTTTATAGAAGGGAACGAGCGCCACACTGACTCACAGGATGCGATTTCTGGTACGCGCTACAACACAATAATCATATATCATACTCCGTAATATTGCGCCTCTCGACAGTATTGTACATATATATGTAATTCTATTTTGCAATTGTCAATTGATGCGAGAGAGGTGCAGCCACCATCTCCTCCTATTTATAGTGGAGGCCTAAAACTCTTAGGGTTTGACTTAATTGGGCCCCGTTAAGGCCCACTAACAAACGGGTCACACACGCACGCTCGCAAGCCTTGTCTTTAACCTTGACCTAAACCGCTCACCATGCGTCATGGATTCGCCAATAGGTCACCCTTGTCCATCTTGTGTCACGCTTGAGTCGTTGACCTCACCCGCATCGCCGATCGCTCGACCTCAACTCTTCAAGTCTAGTCCCGATTCTCTCTCGCCGTTGACCGTCGTTGACCACCAAGCTACCGCACAACCACAGATAAGAAAACACGAATTGGAAACAAGTTCTTCACAACTTGACCCATGTTAGTCAAAACATGCATCATGCAAATCATATGCCATGAAACCAATGACTTTGACCTAACAAAACAACATCGCCACGGTTGGTCGACGTTCAAGTAGTTACGGCCCGACCGCTCCAGTGAGCCGTCGGATCACCCATCACGGCCGGCCGGACCGCTCCCCGTGAGCGGCTCGGACCACTTAGACTTAGCCGAAATTCAAGCTCCCAAAATCCAAACCTTCTCGGAAACTTTAAACCAATAGAACTTTTCACCGAGACTCCAAAATCATGAGACCAAGTGCATTGGGATCCCCTTACTTGTCTACAACACCTATTTTTGGCCCAAATGATTTGAACACTTTTTGTCATCGCCGGTCCGATCACTTGATGGCTCGGCCCGACCGATATGGGACCGGCCGGACCGCCATGCAAGGACCGGCCGGACATACTCGAGCAAAGAAGTCAGAACTTTGTCGAAAACGCGTGAAACGACAAACCGTAAACGCCATTGCCAATTGTCACATCATCCTAAGATCTCGAGCATATCCCCATGAAATCCACAATCTCCCTTGATGAACACATTGGCAATTATCCGAAAATGTAAGTAAGAGGTTTGAAAACGAGTTTACTGCGCTTTTCGACAAAGGCACAACTTGGTCCATAAGCAAGAAAAAGCAATGAACATGACCAAGCTGGCATCAGAATAGTATAGGCATGTGAGACAAGGCAAAAGAAAGCATAAAAACTTTGATTTCCAAAAAGGGTCAAAATTCTCACATGAGGTCCATATGAAAGAACAATTGTTCAATTGACCTATGATCATTGTGAGTATAAAAGAATGCAATTCAAGTTAGAATATTCAATAAGACAATAAGAATGCAACTCAAGAACTCCTCACTATGATCATCAAATTTCAAATTTTCGCTTTCCCTTTGTATAAACTCCTCCCCCAATCTTCTCCAAATAAGAGTAGCAAAGAAATATTACACATCTTCTCCCAAAGAAATATCTTTTCATTTAACACATCTTCTCCCCCTTTGACAATGGATTCATCAAGGAATCACGCCTTCCTCTCATCCAGAATAACAAATAGAGAATAAAGAAAGAAGGTAAACAAAAGAAGCATAAAGAGGAATATGCATGAAGTGCAATGGAGTGGCTTCAATTTTTGTATTTTTCAATTTTTGATTACAAGAAGCTTTGGAGATTACCCAAAAGAACAAGCTAGTATCTCTAATAATGCACAAACAAAGATATCAAGCCCGACAATAAGCAAGATCATGGTAAGACATATATATCAAAGCTAAGCACAAAGGCTCAAAAGTAAAGCAGTAGATTTGATCAATTTAAGCAACGCTTCAAATTCAGCAAGTTCATCAGAGGGATCCTAAAGTGAAATTGGCCATGTCAAAATGTCAAAGTGAGATCAAAAATCTAACAAAGACCACAGTAAGAGTCAATCAAGTCCCGTATTGAATCATTTTGCTCAATATTTTGTAAACGCCCATTTGTCAACATTTTTCTCATTTGCATTGAATATTGAAGTTGACTAATGATCTAACTTAGTGACAAGATCCCGGACTAGAGCCATCCACAAACTCATCCTAAGCTTCACCAAAAGTTGATTAAAGGTATATCTTAGTAAAGAAGATCCTGGACTAGGAGCCATCCACAAACTCTTTCTAAGCTTCTACCGGGGCGACAAATCTTGAGGTTCATGTCATTTCTGACAAGCAGTCCCCATGAGATCGTACGGTTCATCAAACTATCTCCAAGTTCATGTCATTTGACAAGCGCCTCGTAAGAATAGTTTGGCACAATTTAAGCATAAGACAATCTTGATTTTCATTTTCACAAGAGCGATTTTAGAATCTCAAGAACACAAAAGCTCAAGTAATGGTCAATTTTAGATCAAAGAGCTAACAAAGCAATTCTCGACAGGCCAATGTCACAAGAGGAGCACTAATTACGCAACTCGCTAAAACATCCACAAATTGCAATTTCTTAGTTTGAGTTGTTTAAAAGGTTCTAGCTCATATAGCAAAGACTTAGCTACACATGTAAAAGCATGATAATTCTAGCAAGTCAAAGAACTAGACATGACATTGAGCAAGAATTGAAATACAAAAGCTCTAAAGGGTAATAGGCAAAGCTTCATCAATTTTAAAAGATAAGCAGTAAATCTTATATTACAATGCATTTTTTTGAATTTTTCATACCACTTGTTGTATTTTTCATATGAATGCAATATGACACAATGAGATGCAATTAAAAGCCTAAAAATCTAAAAGTTCAAAAGATCACTAAGTTCAGAAAAAGAACAATAAAAGATCAAAAGAACAAGGAAAGATAAGAAAAAATCAAACTCCCCCTCAAACCAACCCATAAGGATAAATTACCCCTAACTCACTTCTTAAGGAGGAAAATCTGTTTGATCTAAAGGCTTGGTAAGAATATCTGCCAATTGAGCTTCGGACTCTACAAAGTGCATCACAATATCACCTTTTCAACATGATCTTTAAGGAAGTGAAAGCGAATGTCTACACCTATCGCTGCTCTGTCTTAAGAATAAAACATTTTGATCCAAAACTCGAAAATGCTAAACAGAGGGTTTTCTACCAAAACGAAGCTCACTTCATCCTTTGAAGTAAGAAAGAACACCCAAGTATATCTAGAAAGATCATCGACTATGACAAGAATATACCATTTTCCACCGATCGATAGGACTCTAGCAGACCAACAAGATCCATATGAAGCAACCGTCACAGTCCGTCGGTCATAACCATAGTCACTGAGAAGGGTGAGGCGGCAACTTGTTTGCCATGCCTACAAGGTGCACATACTGACATCTTTGACAACTTTGAGCTTAGGCAAACCTCTCATGAGATCAAGGTTGCTAACTCGCGTCAAATGATCAAAACCAATGTGCAAAGTCGCCAAAGAAAACGAGAAGATGTAAGCAAACATTTAAAGGTCGCCAAAGAAAACGAGATCACCTATGCATTCTACCAACTCTAGAGATTCCAAACACAAGCTCACCAAGAGAATCAAGCACACGACAAGCATTTTTCTTAAAAGCAGTCTCATAACCATCATCAAGAAGCCGCCAAAGAAAACGAGATCACCTATGCGATTCTACGTATGCCATCATATAGCCTATTGATTGCTTCTAATTGATCCTGTTCCTTCAATTCGCCCTTGTGTATCATCTCCAAAGGTGATGAAGTCATCACCGTTGCTCAAGTGAAAGAGGTGAACCATTTTGAGTTTCCGGTCATGTGGCGTGAACATCCGAGTCAACGAACCACGTGTTCTTCCCCTTCCGCGATAATCCGAAAATCAAGGAGCAAAAAGCGATGTGTCTCAATACGGGATTAGATAAACAAGATTTAGGAATCCAAGATCGAGACACACGCCCGCAAGGAGTATACAAACCGTAAGTACTATCCTTGATTTCATTTAACATTCGATTATGAGCAATGTTTAACTTAACATGAGACTTAGATCGTCCATGGGCGGTCGGCCGACTGTCTTTGGTCGGTCGACCGGTGACTAAACGGTCGATCCGGTGACCACCAAATGGCCGACCGCCACCGATACACATTAGAATTAAGATGTCTAGAAACATAATGATTTGCATGAGAGAAAAATCCTAATCGTGTTTATGCGATTCTACGATGCCATCATATGCAGCTATTGATT
This sequence comes from Hsuehochloa calcarea, assembly GCA_036346395.1. Lineage (NCBI taxonomy): Eukaryota > Viridiplantae > Streptophyta > Magnoliopsida > Poales > Poaceae > Hsuehochloa > Hsuehochloa calcarea. Next base: position 16,091,678 of record CM070611.1, on the reverse strand, counting down.
GCATGAATGAAATTCTATCAAAATTTTTCCTATCATTTTTCAACCTCACCAAATAAGATGCCATCATATGCGCCTATTGATTGCTTCTAGGACGACTAGAAGAGGCACCATTTGAATTAATACAAGGTTGGGCAAAGCTCGCAGATTTAAAAGATGTTTTTGCAGTGTTGAGTTTTGAATTCAATTAAACCTTTTCCAAGACTTGAATGACTTTTGGGTTTGAATTGTCTTGAAAGGAATTGAATCCTAAACCTTGCTTCTTATAAGGAGTTTTAGATTTGTCAAGAATCATGTTTAATTGTTTCTTACCTTTAGAAAATTTCTCTAATGTATCATGAAGGTAAGCATTTTCTTTTCTCAAGTTAACACAAGAATCACAAGTTTTATCCATAGATTTTCCTTATACAAAGCAATTTCAAGCTTAAGAGTGGAACATGAAGCACAAGTAGTATTTTCAATATTGTCCTTAAGCTTAGCATATTTGACTCTAGCGACTTCTAAGATATCTTTGATTTCACGTTCTTTTCTAAGCATGAAGTGCAAGGGCTAGAATCAAATACATCAAAAGCAATCAATTTACTAGATTCTAAACATTTTTCACAAGGAGCACTTTTAATTTCATTTAGTTCAGATTTAGCATTCTCAAGTTGTTGTACACAAATATTATGAGCAGATTGTAACTTGGTAATTTCGTAATGCATAGCATGACAAGATAAACATTCATCGTGTTCAAGAGTCTTAGCAGTTTAAAGCTCTACTTTCAGTTTGCTAATCTTTGACTCTAATTTCTTATTTTTGTCATAACAAGCGGTGCCGCTTGACAAAGCAGAGATCACCTATCGCATTCTCGTATGCCATCATAAGTAAAAGATACCTATGCGCATTCTCGTATGCCATCATATCGCTATTGATTGCTTCTAGGACAAAGCAGAGATCACTATCGCATTCTCGTATGCCATCATATCGACTATTGATTGCTTCTAGGGCCTTACGCATTCTCGTATGCCATCATATCACGACTATTGATTGCTTCTAGACCTTACGATCGAAAATGTCATCGATGCTCTCTCAGACGCATCTCGAATTTATTGTACTCACGCTTGTAAATGCTTGGCGCACCTTTTTGATTTGCGACTATTGATTGCAATCACAAACTCGCGGATCAAAGAAAGCCCTAAAACACGTAAATTGAAAGCAAGAATAAAAGAGACTTATCTCAAGCAAACCTTGCATAGATGATCCCCAAGTTTGTCAATCTCATAATAATTATTTCCTAATTATAAATGTAAATATATATGCTTACTACTTTACTCCTGCTAGCGATAGGGCTTGAACATAGAGTTAAATGCACTCGAGATGGACCAGGCCACGCACGTTCGAGGGGAGCTCTGCGGCTTCATCAAGGCAGACATAGTTAACACCACCGGAGAGTTTCACGCCGTCGAGACCGATGAACGACCTCGAAACAATTGATTCAATATTATAATTCACTTTGACTAGTTGTAATTCAATTTGTAACTCTAGCGACAATATATACTTGAAACATTCTTTTGTAATTGATTTTGAGTTAAATGATCACTTTAAGTTGTCAACAATTATCTGTGATATGTTTGTGCTTGCTAGTTTTCAGAGGGTATGGCTAGCTGAAAATACGATAAAAAGTAATTAGGTCTAAAGACTTATCACAGACGGTTCATGGTTAGAACCGTCTGTGATTCTGTAGTATCACAGACGGTTCCAACCACGAACCGTCTGTGATTCTATACTATCACACACGGTTCGTTGTTGGAATCGTCTGTGATAAGACTTATCACAGACGGTTTTTCAACCATCTGTGATAACCGCCTGTTATCACAGACATAAAATTTCAGACGGTTCAAAAACCGTCTGTGATGACTGTTACGAACCGTCTGTGATGAGCTTTTCGCAGTATTGAGTACTGCTCTCGACCTTGAGCACGGCTATCAAGATAGTTTTCTTACTCTGCAGAATTTGTACACTTTACCCACAAGAGATATGTCAACTTATATTGCCCCCAACACACTTCCGTAGGTGTGCGGCTAAGTTGATTATCACAAGGCCTTTACAATGCTCAACCTCTTTGCAACTTCGCACCGCTAGGTATCACCTCCTTTCGGACTCTCCCGCTTGCCACCAGAGGTCTCCCTTTAGCGTCGTGCAGTTCTCGTGGCTTCGTTCTCCCCCGACTATCCACCCACATCCACCAATGGCGAAGCCACGCCAAGGCGAACAAATTAGCTAGCTAGGTCGTAGGTGTTACTGATGAGGACATGACCCCTATGGATACAACCATATTTGCTATGCTTGTTGTTCCAAGTACAAGAGCTCGTACGCTTCACTTAAATTATCAGGTGAGCTTGTTTTTAGGAGTGTCTTTATATTATATGAACTATATGATGCTACCTAATGATGAAATATATATATGTGCAGCACCATGTCACTTTTTGTCCAAGACAAGCAAGCGATTCGAGCCGGACCTGCTCGAATCCATTCGGCCTCGAATCAACCTTTGTTGCACCAACTTAAAACAAACATACCTTTTCCAAACGGAGTCCGATTCGGGTGTTCTTGGGCTTGTTAGAAAGCTAACGATGAGATCTTTCCAACAGATCCAGCCTCACCTCCAAATTCCTTGTGTAGACTTCAAAAGCATCAAAAGAAGGTGCTATGTCACCAATTTGGGCCGATTTGGGCCTTGTAATCGTACCGGAATTGGCCCAAATGCCGCCGGCCCACCTGGGGGCGTGATTACTGTTCATGTGAACAGTAATTCATGCCTTTAGTACCACCCCTCGATTTCTTTTAGATTCGTGGCTCCTCATCCCCTATTTAAGGAGGACGCACCTCCTATAGTTTCCTTGGATTTTGTTTAGTTAAAAGTTAGCCTTGTTGCAACTTCGTGTATTGGCTTGTGTCGACTAGACCAACCATAATACCGCTTTTGAAATCCCAATTTCAATATTTCAATCTTTATTTGTAATTTTAGATTGCTTTATCTTGTTATTGCGTGCTTCTTCGGTGTATATAGGAATCGACCTTCGTGGTCAGGTCAACCGGGTATTCGTACACGGTTGATAACGACTTGTCAATCAGTTTAGCGATTGCATGGTTTCGAGCCTTGCGTGTTCGTAGACGAGATCGTCAGAGTTGAGCGACGCCTACCGGACTTATCGTTCTCATCGAAAGATCGGGGCAACAAATCAAACCTTAGGGTTCATCAGTTACTGACTTGTGGTTGTACTGTTTTACACGAGAGATTATTACCAGATTCGGTCCTTAATTGATTTGGGCGGTACATCCATATACCAACCTCCTCTCATGCACCCGGCACTGGCCACTCTTTCCATCCGCCTAAGTCGAAATCGGTTTTTCTAGGTTTTCATTTATTTTTAAACATAAACTTTAGAACAACAGACCAGCTAGGCACCCAGCCTCGTCTGCCCAATATCATTTTCAAAGGTTTTTAATGAGGTCGAGCAAATTACTGCCCCAATGACAATGTATCTAAGCAAAGCTAAGCATGACACTTAGATTCAAACTTATTCACTAGTATGTTAGCCATTAATCTAGAGTGACAAAGATAATATCCAAATTGAAGGATTGCAGTTTATACACAATTATCATTAAGGTAGTAGCTACAAGCTAGACCAATATAGTTGTATAAAATATAGCAATGCAATTTCATAATTTAAAGCAATATAATTGCAAAAATTAGGTGCAATATGATCAAAGTGTTCACTCGCCTTGCTCAATGTTCTGATAAGGCTCAATATTCTGATATTCGCCTTTCTTGACATTCTGATAATAATATCGCTCAACATGCTGATAATCATCTTGTTCAATATCCTGACAATCTTGTCCTTGTTGGGATTGTTGTTCCTTCATATCTTCATATTCTAACTACGCATCATACAATTAAATCCAAAAGCGACTGAAAACAACAAAATAAAATCCAATAAATCCAAATATATTCAAACAAACGAAATACTTCGAATGAAAGCAAATATATCTAATGACAACTTAACGGAACAAAGTACTTCAACGAGACTAAAACATACTCATCTCGAGTTGATGAAGGAAATACTTCAGACGAAGTATATCCAAAGAAGTTGATGCATCCAACAGAGAGAGAGACATGGTCCAAGGAATATTCTTAAAGGGTTACTTGGATTAGAGATTACCCAGGTAGGTATGACTCTTTGATTTGCTTTCGGATCACAAAGTGTTCTGTTTGAATTGGACACATATGCGTAAAGGCCTATTCATTCCTAAAATTCAAAAGCATGCAAATTCTTAGACGATAAGTATTAGACTAGTGTGGTCGAATTCATAGACTAGGGTGGTCGAAGTCTTAGACCAGTGTGGTCGAAGGCATAGACTAGTATGGTTGAAGTAATCTGGTCGAAGCAATAAACTAGTGTGGTCGAAGGCCTAGATCAGTATGGTCAAAATAATCTGGTCGAAGCCATGGGCAATTGTGGTCGAAGGCATATACTAGTATGGTTGAAATAATCTGGTTGAAGCCATAGACCAGTGTGGTCAAAGGTATAGAATAGTGTGGTTGAAACCCTAGACCAGTGTAGTCGGAGGATTAGAGTAGTGTGGTCTAAATAATATGGTCGAAACTCAGTGGTAGAAACTGAGTGGTCGAATGAGTGGTCGAAACTCAGTGGTCTAAACTGAGTGGTCGAGACGAGTGGTCAAAACTATGTGGTCAAAACACAGTGGTTGAAACTCAATGGCCGAAACTCAATGGGAGACATTAGAGGAGCAACAGATGGTGGTCTGGGCAGGCCTCACCGCCGGTGAGTGAGGCGACAATGGCGGCCGTGAGTAGGTAAAATGGAACCGAAGCGAGGAGGCGGTTCTGTGGGCGGTGGTGGCATAGCCGAGATGGTCGAACGGCGGGCGGCCAACTGCATGTGGCCGCCACGAAGGGAAGCAATCTTGGTGGCGCTGGAGTGGAAAGGAGAGGAAGTAGCACGTGTAGGAGCTCGAGGGCATTAAGGGGAACTAACTGGAGCTATTGGTGGAAGTCGAGGAGGTTAGAGGCGAGCTAGCGCCGTGGGCCATCAACGGCACAGAGGGATTGCCATGGTGGCACCGACCAGGTGGTGGAGTGTTTCAATCGGTGGTTGGGGGAGGTCGAGGGAGGCACACGATTGCTCCATGTGTGAGGAACTAAGCCGGGGGTCACCGAAGATGGAGTATCGGTCGTGGCGGCGGCTTCGGCTGGCTTTGAGGATCACGATGGAGCAACAACATCCCTAGGGAGGCAAGCCAAACTCAACATGGGGGAAAAGTTGAGAGGGCAATAGAAAAACAAAAGGAGGAGCAGTCGCTCCCGAAACCAATCATGTGTCCCTTTTGTTTGTGGTTTCGAGTACTATTCGTCATTTCGAATACCTAGTCGGAAGGGGTTTCGACTATCTGGTTAGAAAGGGTTTTGACTATTTTGTCAGAACGGGTTTGACTATCTGATCGGAACAGGTTTGAACTATCTAGTTGAAAGTAGTTTCCTCTATCTGGTCGGAAGGGGTTTCGAGTACTATTCATCATTTCGACTACCTAGTCAGAAGGGGTTTCGACTATTTGGTCAGAAGGAAGTTCGACTGTATTCCAGGCGGAAGGATGTTCGACTACATGGAGGCTAGACTACCTGGAGGTTCGACAACCTGGTCGGAAGGAGGTTCGACTACACTCCAAGCGGAAGGAGGTTCGGGTCCGACTACCTGGTCGGACGAAGGTTTGACTACATTCCAAGCGGAAGGAGGTTCGACTACCTTGGGGTTTGACTACCTGGTCGGAAGGAGGTTCAACTATGTGTAGTCAAAGGAGGTTCGATTACATGTGAAGACTACACAATCATGTGGTCAGAAGGAGGTTCGGCTACGTGTAGTCGATGGAGGTTCGACTACACGTGAAGACTACATCTCCAACGCATTCACTGCTCTGGCAATGCTTCCATTCCACTAAAGTGAGCAGGAGCATCGAGTGGCCAATAGGAACATACTGGTATGACACGGAGGGGATGCGCTAGCCGGAGCAGGTCTGACGATGGTGGACAGCGACTGCAGAGGAGCTCCAAGCGACAGTGATGGCCGACGAGGTCGATTCTACTATTCTGGTCGGAGGAGAGGAAGAACGAAATGGCGGCGATTCCTGTGAACAAAGCCTCGAATTAGTTTAGGGGTTTTACTGATGGTAGGCTGGAACGCAATGGGACAGTGGTAGAGGAGCATGGAGGTCTCTGGATTGCCAGCTACGATGGGGCGGTGGCAGGGCTGAACCACGAAGCTCGATCGTACAGTGAGCTTGGGCTCGATTGAAGAAAAGGGGAGGTGGTAGGAGGTTTGGTGTGGCGAAGGGAGCTCACGGGGGACAGTGGAAGGCTACTTATAGCTACTTGGGCAGAGATTGCCAAGGGTGTCGATGTTCTCGGTGCGAGTGCCAACGCAGGTCTCGGGTCGACATAGGCGAGGATTTGACATGATTTGGTGGCACAGTATGACAGAGCGACGGCGTGAGCGACAACGAGTGATGGTTGTGGTGACAGGAGCAGTTGGCAAGTCTGGCAGAGGCATGGGTGCGGGGCTGGTTGTCGAGCGCCGGTGAAGAGAGTAGAGGAGTAGAGGCAACAGGTAGGCTTGGGCAAAAGAAGGAATGATGTGGCTGAACCTGGGCCTTGACCTGGCCCGGTTGCAACATAGGTGACTCAAGGTGATTCAAGTTGATTGACCAGATGAATGGTAGAAGGGAGGGAAAAGATCCTAGAAAACTTGAGAAATATGGGATGAGGTAGAATTTTAGGGTCACTAAAATTCTGGTACTTACTTTAGGAAATTCTCCCGATGATAAATATAGATTGTTATTTCCTAAAGAATTATAACTGGGCTCTCTGATCATTCAGAGAATTAGGTTTCGAATAGGTATTTTGATTTAGGGTTTACATTTTAGGTTAACTTTGTTATGTCGATTTAATTGTATATGATTCTTTTACAACTTATGTATCTAAGGCTTATGTAAGAGGGAGCGATGGCACGAGCGCTGGCTCGGCTGGAAAAAGAGGGAGATCGGGGGTGTGCGGGAGCTGGTCGAGCCAGACCAGGACCAGACCAATAGTACTTAGCCAAAGGAACAATAGGAAGAAAGAAAAATCTAGGAAGATTTGGGGAAAGGCAAAATAAAAGAATTTTAGATTCGCTAAAATTCTGATATTTGCTTTAAGGAATTCTAATGCAATGATAGATAAAATTGTAATATATGTGGATAATTCTAATTGGACTTTGGAAAACTTAGAGTATTAGGTTTAGGCTTTTATGCTTTTGACCTTTTTAGGGACTTTGTTTTTACACCTTTGGCTAGAAGGAGAAAACGCAGCTAAAATAACTTCCAAAAAGGCAGCAATCACGACGGCAACAAAATAACATGCAATTTTTTTAAAAAATCCCATACTTTTGCATTTAGACATTTTTGGGATGTTACAAGTCCTACCCCCTTTAAAGAATCTCGACCTCGAGATTTTGGTAAAACAGAAATAAGATAGAGCGAGGAGGAAGAGAGACATAGTGGATGATGTTGACGCACCCTTAGTTACTCTGCTGGCTCCTGGTGTGGTGTCTCAGTGTCGTTGTATTATGTTTTCTGTTGGGATACGGGAAGACTACGTTAGCTGGCAATTCAAAAATTCTACCACGTAAACTAGGATACCATGCAAGCAAAAGGTCATAGATTGTTACCACCAGACACGCAATGCGGTGGAAAAATAGTTGGAGTAGTCTGGTCCAACGAAGAAAGCATTGATGTAGTGGTCATAGTTGATCGTCCAACGTAGTCGATCGTCCTCACAGTCGATCGTCCAGCGTAGTCGTCGTCGATCGTCTCCTCTAGCAACTGATCACTTTCCTTGCATGGTCGCAAATTATCCTCGTATCCTCTACGGCATCCACATGTCCATGGCCGGAACACCATATGCCGGTGTGCTATTACCAAGTCTCACGTGAAGGCTCTCTCAATAAGAATAGCGGCTAGGGTTTGGTAGAGCAATCACGTATCCTCGTCTCCACTTCCCTCTTCCGAAAAGCCTCAAGCATCCCCTTATATAGTGCCCGTGACAGATCCAATATGAACATGTTTGACGAATCGTATCCGTACTAGTTTGTTCCAACTCGTTAAGTGTGTGACCTTGTAGCTTCATGTGTAGTTTGATTGTGACTCGAAAACCTTTTCTGATCACGAGTCGTTAGTGGTACCTAGAAGGACATAATGATTCCCGAATACACACAAATTATATCGGATGAACCTTAATGCAATATGATCTACGTCTAGGTCCAATTTGGTCTTGACCAGTTCATAACTCCTTATGACCAGGTTTTGACCAGCCTACTACCTGCTCATATTTGGTCTCAACTAGTTCATAACTCCTTACGACCAGGTTTCGACCACTTAGTGATCATGTTCGACCAACCTACGACTAGCTCGTATCTCCATACGACTAGTCCATATCTGATCGAACTGAATGACTATCTCGTGTATTCTCCCTTTGCCTCACGATATTTTATTGAACTTTAGGTGAGATATTATGTCATCCATGGACTGTTCAATACTTTCTCGATCGAGTGTTAGATAACTTCATGTGGTTGAACTCCTTGACCACCAGTGGCATGGCCATGAAATTTCTTTATCCGACCACATCGAGGGGTCCAGAGACATCTCTCCTGTTATGTTAGGAGGGGCGAATCTCATATCCAATAAGTCACATTCGTCAGCATGTTTCATAGCATACTCAAAAGCTACCTTTATGACTACCTAGTTATGGAGTAGCCTTTGGCAACCCAAAGTGTACTCTTACACATGTAGGAAACCATGCTGATCTCAGGTCTAAGGATTATACATCATCATTGCTTGAGACCAACTGATGACACATGAAATCATAACAATCTTAGTAGTGTTTCAAGGTGGGTCAATCCAACACCATGTTCTCTAATATATGTTCACATTATTGATTCGATATCCCTATATCCATGACCGGTGAAATATGGTCATCAATCAATACATGTGTTGGTCGGTAGGTTCACTGGTATTCTGACCAGTGACATCCGACTAGGGATACATTTAGAACGACATCATATAAGTTAAAAGAGCTTCACCAACAAGTCACATATTTGTTAATCTTTATAACAGATGATTCATTCAAGGAACATAATAACACTTATTCAATAACTTATAAACATGGATGTGATACAATCATCTCTATGGTTGCCTCTAGGGCATATTACCAACATTTTCTTCATGACAGCCATGATTCTTCCTGTTGATGGATCGACAGTAACTGTCCACATCCGAAGGAATAGCTAGTCCTGGGACTTACTGATATAATAACTATATTCTTAACATCATGTCTTATTTTCCTACTAGACTCCAATAACTTTCTTTTAGCCCGCTAACTACCCTAATTTAAACTCTAGGCTTATCCTATAATCGACATTACCACCAAAAAATTTAGCTTGTGTATCCTCCTGGATTGCCTTGATTTTCTTTAATAGAAGTTGTTATACCGTCAAATTATAATTGTAGGTAATCACAACGATTCAATCGTTCTATATTTGGCTACCCCCTTAAAAATGTCCATCGATATTCGTTGTTTTCCTCAAGAATGAATAACTCGATCGTTATTATCCTCCAAGATTATATTGGTATTGTACAACATTATTCACCATTCTTTAATATTAATCATAATATTCGAGTCTGTCATTATCCATCAAGAGTACCTTGGTACCGTATAACTATGATTCGTCATTGCCCACATGTTGATCATAATATCTGGATTAATCCATGCATAGATTCCGTATAAGTCCCAGTGATCCAACTTCAAGCAATTATAGCTATTCCAATTGATCAACTACTTTTTTAATTGATCCTAATTTCCCATAATCGCATTTGATGACATCAATTATCATATGATTCATTGCTTGTCTAGTCTACTCATGCTAAATCAATACCTTTAGTGCAAATCAAATTTTCCTCCTGTATCACTTTGATTAGTTAATTCTTACGATATCCAATCTCTAGAAATTGCTAACAATCCTTTTATTGCTCGCATTTTGTACATGAATTCGATTATTCCTATTAATTCAATCCAACTCTGGTCATATGGTGGTATCTTACAAGTACTTATCTATATGATTACTTCAACAATATGTCACATTTGATTCATCACCAAAATCATAAGCTACACTTCATACATTTTCATTAACTACTTAACGTACGAGCCCTCTATGACATGTCTAGGCCTAAGGATATAATATATGTCAATACATTGTACAGGTTGCCTTACGTGCCTTCTTGGTTAGGGACTGTTTCCATGGTGTCTTTGGTGGTTGCGATGCTTACAGCTGTGTGGAACATCCGTTGTTTGCATTGTCCTTCCTCACCACCTAGTCGACAGGCCTCGACCTTCATGACGACATGGTTTTACTCTTTTAGACGACAATTCCGAGGGAAGTGTCCCACTTTACCACAGCTAAAGCAAGCATGTCGCTTTTGCGTTTGTCGCCCCTTCATGATCATCTTGTTTGACTTCCTTAGACTGCATCTCCTAGCGAAGTGTCCTATTTCACCACAACTGAAGCAAATAAATTGCTTTTGCCATTTTCACCCCTCAGGTTAGTGGGACACAAAGTGTCCCACCTTGCCACATCTGAAACATGTGGCAGTGCGTTGAATCCTATCTGGCGTGCAGTGACGTTTAAGGGTCTTGTTTGGGCAATTGAAGTTAGGGTTGGCAACTTTGGATGAGGCTTTGTCTTGATCTTGCATCCTTGTTACCTTGGTATTGAAGTCCGTTGGCGTTTTCCAGTAAAGACTGAAGGAGATTAGCATGGGACAGAGAGAAGATCTCGGGGATAAGGTCACTAAACCCTCGGGGATAAGGTCACTAAACCCATCTTTCTTTTAAAATTTTAACCTATGGAAGGCCGGGAAGGCTCAAACAATCGTACAAATTTTAAAACATGCTTTTACCATGACAGAGATAATATGATGCATGTGCGCAAAATAGGCAGTACACAGGTTCCAACTAAAATCTCACGACAGTACATCGTCTGCTCGTGGAAACACACGCATAGGAGTGTACAGTTCTGCACGGCAGGGTTATTCAAAATGAGATTACCCTTTCCTAACATGTCATCACGTTTCTGAACTTAAAGTTTTGAAGCTTAGATAAGGGAAGAGGTAACCAATCATTTTTGAAATCAAAAGATCCATATAGGTAAGAGAGAAATCTTTAGGAGGGATGAGAATGAGCAATATTACTTATATTTTTCGTAAAGCTTTTGTAGGTGAAGATAGGTTTTGAAAACTTCCACTAATGAAACTAACGGCCATGCTAACTAAGGTCACGACCTAGAGTTGATATACTCTGATACCAAGTCTGTGAGACCCCAAATTTGTAACTTGGGACCTACTATGTTAATTTGTATCATTCCCTGGATCAGTAGATAGCAAAAACAATGATGTTGTTGGTTCAAACACATATAACGAAAATACCGAGTTATTACATAATATTAAACATAACTTTTAGTCCAACATACTAGCTAGGCTCCCAGCCTCGACTGCCCAATATCATTTTCAAAGGTTTTTAATGAGGTTGGGCAAATTACTGCCCGAATAACAATGTATCTAAGCAAGGCCAGGCATGACACTTAGATTCAGACTTATTAACTAGTATGTTAACCATTAATCTAGAGTGACAAGGATAATATCCAAATTCAAGGATTGGGGGTTATACACAATTATCATTAAGGTAGTAACTACAGCTAGACCAATATAGTTGTGTAAAATATAGCAATGCAATTTCATAATTTAAAGTAATATAATTGCAAAAATTAAGTGCAATATGATCAAAGTTGATGAGTCACGGCGGCCCGATCTTCCGATAGGTTCGATTTGGTTCGTCGTGAGGACGTTGACGCTTTGAGGCTTCCGACCAACAGATCGTCACCTCGCAATTCGCTACACCCGCACGCCTGTCGTTATCGACCACGCTTGCATGCGATTGACCTTACCACGAAGGTTATTGTTCCTGCAAGCAATCGAAGCAACTCACAAGAACAAGGTAGATGCAATCTGAATTGTATTGCGGATATAGATGAAGTTTACAAGTGGGGTTCCTCAAACCGATAATCGGCGAAACTGCAGTTGGCAGAATAATCTAAGAAAAACCCGCCTCTAAACTATGGCGGCTACTGTATATATATAGGGGACGTGAGGAGGTCGACCTAGGGTTGTGCGGCCGTGGGGTGAGGCGTACACAACCTGGACTCCGACCTCGTCACGTTTACAAAGTCCTATTAGTTTCCAAAACGGTGACGCAACACCTAGTGTCGTGTATCTCTGATAGAAGACTTGGTCGTAGGACTGGCCCTATGAGGGTCTTGAGGAATACGTGCTATGTTTGGTCGTAAATTATGTCCAACGAGTCCAACTGGTCGTAGGTCTTCTTGAATCGGTCGAATTGTGTCCAACGAGTCCAACTGGTCGTAGGCCTTCTTGAAGTGGTCGAAATGGTATGCGGAGTGGTCGTGAACCTTCTTGAATTGGTCGTAATCCTAGATTCCTAAGTACAAGTAAATCATCTCCATTAGGCAGCATCATAGAGTTCTCAAATAATACACTCAGCCCTAGAAACGAATTTACCTGATAAGTAGGTTGACGAACACGTTCCCGAGTAATTGGACAGACTCTTGTAATTGGAATAGCATGCATAGCAATTGTGGTTGTATCCATAGGGGTCATGCCCTTATCATCCTCCCCTTCTTGAAAACAAAGCCGTCCTCGGCTTTTGATAAGCTGAAAATAGGATAACAAAGAAAACAAGGTGTATGCATGGTATATGTATACGTCATCTGTTTTAACGGTTCTTCGTTGTTGCACAATTAATGTTTTAAAACAGTAGTATTCATAAAAGCTCATTGTATTATTAGGCCAAGAATAATCATATATATTAATGAGCAAAATAAAATTTCTCACACAGCAATTATTGCAACTAGTTTTGCAAATGTAAGTGAAGCATTTATACAATTCAAATATCTGAAGTTGTAAACTTGTAGTGGTAGTATATATGAGCAAATCTACAACCTTCGGGTTTATACAAAGTTCATCCATATAAGCATATTTCAATTGAGCGTTAGCAAATTCATCTAGTAAGGGTGAAAAGATATGAAAGTTTTTCCATACTTCAACATCATTATGCAGATTGTCAATACTAGATGGTGCAATAAGAGACGAACACATAGCCATTGGATGATCACTAAAGTTTATTTTCTTCTCATAAAAAACAATATCTGGCACACAAGAATTGTGGTTCAAAACAGTAAGCTTCAATTCATCTATGCGATCACTAGTTATGCATATTCGATATACAAGAAATTGATTGTTTACATCATAATCTCCAATCAGATTAATCTTATATCCAGGGGTATACGCACTAGACAAGGAGATTGTACTTGCAATTTCAGAAACTTTCTCCATAGCATGTGACAATTTCATAGGTGGCTCCAACATAATGTAACATAAAGAATCAGCAGGATAAATTCTAGTCAAAACTTCTTTATGTCTAACCAATTCTACAATATCACGATATGTGATGGACTCATCACATGAATCACTCAACACAGTAGGCAATTCAATTATGTTATCACATGGTGCACTCAAGTCAACAGGTAAATCAACAAGTTTACCACATGGTGCACAAAAATCAATACAATTTGAATTCTCTACGTGGAATATGGGCATATCAGAATTGTTTTCCACTAATTTTTGCTCTAAAATATCATGAACAGCGGGCAATTGTAGTTCTTTACAAACATACCCACCTTGTGTGATGATAGTACCATGATCCTTACCTTTTTGGCTCTCCTCAAATGATATAGGTGCATCCATCTCCTCATCTTCCTTCTCAACCAATGGAGTCGATGGTTCAATCAGCTCATTCTCCTCTTCGGCATAGTTCCCAACTTCCTGCAAGTTGTTAGTCACAGAAAAAGACACAAACACAGGCTTGTTCTCATGTTTTCTATCATCAAGTATTCTTAATTTCTCCTCAATCTGACATTCAACCTTACAAGCAAGTATAAATAACTGAGAGAGAGAATTATATTCTTTATGAACAAGAATGTCCTGAATTTCATGATTAAGTCCACTTAAGAATCTATTTTCGGTAGCTTCAGCATGTTCCTCTAACCCACAACGCCATAAATGAGCTTTCAATTCATGATAGTATTCCCTTACAGTTCTACTACCTTGATTTAAACGCTGTAATTTCTTACATATATCACGTTTAAAGGCAGGAGGAACAAATCTAGCACGCATAGCTACCTTCAATCTATCCCATGTATCAGGTGTTGAACCAGAATTAACTACTTGATCCCACCAAAAGATAGCAAAATCTTTAAATTTACTTGTGGCTTGCCTAACTCTATGTACTTCAGGAACTAAGTGAGTATTAAATTTCTGTTCTACCGTCATCTCCCAATCTAGATATATTTCAGCATCGTAAGCACCCGCAAAAGATGGAATAGAGAACTTAACTTTAGCATGTGGATCATCATTAACACGTGCATTATGTTGCTGAACATTATTACCTCTCATACCTTGACAGTTGAAGTTTGGCCGGTTCCGTTGTCGTGCATCAAAGGTGTCGTGGTCGTGCATCTCATTATCATTATCAAACTCATGGTCATGGGCTGCACCATGAGGTTCCACACGACCAACGTTTGGTGGTCGATTCACCATTCTTTCGAGGTGTGTAGTGAGCGCCGCAATACTATCGTTGATTGAACGTTGCAATGTGATCGTGGTAGCTTGAAGCTTCCTGTCGATGTCCTCATTAACGGTAGTGCGTTGTTCATCCAATAGCGTCATGAGCTCTTCCCTCAAAATACACTCTTGCGCATCCAATCCTTCACCTGACATGGTTAGTAGGAGACAAAAGACAACACAAAGGTATTATCCCTATCACTATTAGGTGGTCGGAGGGTGGAATCACACACTCTCAAGCGTCTTACCAAGCTCTTATGAATTTCTTACCAAATTGCAGCAGGTGGTCTGATCGGCGAAGGTGGGATGTACGATCACGGCGGAGGCGAATGCGAGGATCCAATCTGAGGGCCGAAAGTATGTGGAGCTCGGATAGGCAATGTTTAGTAGCAAGGAATAGCAATAAAAAATCAGATTAGCAAAGCTGAATAAAAGTCCACAAGACTCGCCACGCTTGTTTGGCCCAAACGCTGCTCCTAGAACTAGCTCAAGCAAACGGAAGGATAGGGTAGATACAAACACAATCGGATCCAAAATCACAAAGCAACTCCTTCTTTTCTTC
The DNA here is from genome assembly GCA_036346395.1 of Hsuehochloa calcarea. Taxonomy (NCBI): domain Eukaryota; kingdom Viridiplantae; phylum Streptophyta; class Magnoliopsida; order Poales; family Poaceae; genus Hsuehochloa; species Hsuehochloa calcarea. The sequence continues at coordinate 16,076,278 of CM070611.1, read as the reverse complement.
TTCTTCTTTTTTTGCACTCTTTGCTTTCTTTCTTTTCTTTTTTTGGACCGCAAAACCCAACCTAGGGTTTTCCTTTTTTTTTGCGAATGTGACCTTGACTCAAAACTCTTCAAAACCCTTTTCGGGTCTATGGATATATATGGGTCACAAACTTTTTCTGAGAGCAGGGTACAAAGGTAATTAAAAGATACTCTCTCTCTCTCTCTTTACGAACTTTAGCTATGGGAAAATTCGACCAGTCGATTGTTTTCGACCAGGTGGTGGGGTGTCCGAGAGCAACAAGATAATAAATAGGGTTGTCGGACACGAGTGGTTTGCCGAATCCGACCAGCGCTCGCTTCCGATCGTGGAGAAGCCGAATCCGAGTAGGTGGTCGATGGGGTGGTGTTGTGGTCGTATGGGGGTGTCTAGATGATCGACACAAGAAAGACTCGACGCTAGAAACTAGATTACGACGACTAGACCAAAGAACAAAGACACCGACGATGGACTCGAATTCAACAACGCGAAACTAAAAACACAATTGCGAAGGCACAAAGTGGTTTGGACAGCGGAATAATTACGATCTAAAATTTTTTGTAGGGCAATTTTCTGGACTCTAGGTGATGGAACAAAACTCACAAAAAGGGATAAACGAAATTACCTAACGGGCAACCTTAGCTCTGATACCACTTGATGAGTCACGGCGCCCGATCTTCCGATAGGTTCGATTTGGTTCGTCGTGAGGACGTTGACGCTTTGAGGCTTCCACCAACGGATCGTCACCTCGCAATTCGCTACACCCGCGACGCTGTCGTTATCGACCACGCTTGCACGCGATCGACCTTACCATGAAGGTTATTGTTCACGCAAGCAATCAAGCAACTCACAAGAACAAGGTAGATGCAATCAATTGTATTGCGGATATAGATGAAGTTTACAAGTGGGGTTCCTCAAACCGATAATCGCTAAACTGCAGCTGGCGTAATAATCTAAGAAAAACCCGCCTCTAAACTATGGCGGCTCGATATATAGGGGGCGTGAGGAGGTCGACCTAGGTTGTGCGCCGTGGGTGAGGCGTACACAACCGGACTCCGACCTCGCCACGCTTACAAAGTCCTATTAGTTTCCAAACGGTGACGCAACACCTAGTGTCGTGTATCTCGATAGAAGACTTGGTCGTAGGACTGGCCCTATGAGGGTCTTGAGGAATACGTGCTATGTTTGGTCGTAAATTGTGTCCAACGAGTCCAACTGGTCGTAGGTCTTCTTGAACTGGTCGTAATTGTGTCCAACGAGTCCAACCGGTCGTAGGCCTTCTTGAAGTGGTCAAAAAACCGTGCGGAGCGGGTCGTGAGACCTTCTTGAATTGGCCGTAATCCTAGATTCCTAAGTACAAGTAAATCATCTCCATTAGGCAGCATCATAGAGTTCTCAAATAATACACTCAGCCCTAGAAACGAATTTACCTGATAAGTAGGTTGACGAACACGTTCCCGAGTAATTGGACAGACTCTTGTAATTGGAATAGCAAGCATAGCAATTGTAGTTGTATCCATAGGGGTCATGCCCTTATCAAAAGTATTGGCTAACCTTGCTCAATGTTCTGATAAGGCTCAACATTATGATATTCGTCTTTCTTGATATTCTGATACTAATATCGCTCAACGTGTTAATAATCATCTTGTCCAGTATTCTGACAATCTTCTACTTGTTGGGATTGTTGTTCCTTCATACCTTCAGATTCTAAATACGTAGAATACGATTAAATCCAAGAGGAACTGAAAACAACCAAATAAAATCCTATAAATCCAAATGCATTCAAACAAATGAAAATACTTCTATGAGGACCCCGGGGTTATTTCCGTAAGACCGAGGCCTTCCCGGTCTTATGGAAATAACTAAGAGCCTCAAGTGAATGAATTTCATCTTAACTCCATCCAAGTAAGGAGGCCTGACAGAAACTAGAGCCCCGGTAAACATACGCACTGCTCCTCTGCGAGCACTACATGATGATCGGTTCTCCAAATGGTCCAGGTCCACACTTAGACAAGTTAAAAGGGGATTCACAACAGCGAGTATGAGACCGTATAGGCTCCCAAGATTAGCGACCAACACGCTCATACTCTCATTCAACGTCAATCACAGACATACAAAAACATACATTGATAATCCAAAAGATATACAACATAATAGTTAAGTCTACAACTATTACCTGACGGCCGATTGATGAAATTCAAATAAGAGTACTAAGTAGCAGCAGAATCAAGGTAAATAAACCAAAAGGTCCAGCATGGTGTGCCCATAGCCCAAGGCAACCGACTGGTAGTCAAATAATAGCACTATTCATTAGTGTCGCCATAGTCGATGCTAACGAACTCATCGATCGGTAGTTCATCATCACCTGTAATTGTAGCAAGCGGGTTGAGTACAAAATGTACTCGCAAGTCTTATACAAAGGAAAACTTAGTTATGCATAATGGACAATCAAAGGATAACATTAGTGGTTTTACTTTTGCGAAAGATGCAACAATTTTTGACCTACGCATGCTAGTTTTTCAATTGCCATTTTAAAATCAGATTTGAAGTAGAAGTAAAGCGCATGATAAAGTAATACATTGTAAACAAATGAATAAAATAAATACCAAAGTGGCTGCCCACTTGTAACACCCCAGACCCACCTAAGCCTGGAATGCTACCACACTAACAAAATTACAAATTAAACTAAGACATTGTGCTAACTTTCGGCAGGTTCTCCTTTGAATAACTAACCATACCGGGGGTTTGCACAGCTAACAATAGGAATAAATAATTATCCAAATGCATAAAGCATAAATATAAGAAACCTTAAGCGGTTTACTCAGATTCTAAACTATCATTCAAATTGTTTATTCAATGGAGAATTGGTTCGTGCCAATGTGCATGCAAGCATAAATCTACTCCCTCCCATGCATGCTGTCCACAAACGGGGTACCTAAAAATACAGTAACAGCAAGAGTGAGTCCAACACTCAGCAAAGTACATTTAGCAAGACAATAACATAAACAACTGTAACTATCATCATCCATCCACAATTCTCAACAATAAACATTTCATATGCACATGCTATGCAAATTGCTCAAATGCACTTTTCTTTCCTCTTTTGCATATATCGGTATTGCGGAGTGTTACACCTGTCGGTGTTCACTCATGCCCGTATTATCAAATGCGGGGACCCATTGCCCATCCTTTTCAGATGGAGACCCATTGCCCATATCTTAAATATGGGGATCTCAATGCCCACTCCCGTGGGTATCTCATGCCAACATGCATGATTGATATGAAATGACATGAAAAATCCACAATATGTTCTCATAAGAATTATCAATTATCGATCATCATATAAACAATGTGAAATAAACACTTTCATCAAGCATTATCATATTAAGCACGCATCAAATCAACCATATTGCCCAACACACAATATCGTACTAAAATTGTACATGCCTTTTTCCGATACGGCTCGCGAAGAAGCAAAGATGGTGCCTCTACTCCGGGACTCCGCCTCCTACACAAGAATAGCGCTAACAATAAATACACTGAAAAGTGAACTCCGTTTACACCCCTTAACCCAATTCCTCAAGACCTAGGGTTCGAATACAGGTTTTACTCCACCTTCCCGACAGTCTAGCAGAAAGGACTACGGGACAGCAGCGCTAAAAATAACATAACTTTTACTACGTAACTCAGAACGGGGTGATCTTCGACTCTCTGGAATCATGACAAAACCAGCTACAATAATATAATTGGGCAAGTCCCCTGATTCATAACTTTTGATTCGTAATAATTTAGGTGAAGTTTTATGTCCCATCAATCTGACAGTCAGAAAACAGCGGTGGTAAAAATTCTGTAACTTTTGATTGCAAACTCTAAAAATTGTGTTGTTTATCAACTTGGAAATCTTACTGAATTTCCCACAAGTTTTGTGTTGAGTGACCTAACTGATTCAGTCTCTAAATATTTCATACTGGCCAGACAAGGAAACTGCTAGATGTCGTCAGCTCTCCTGGACAGTCGCACGAAAACAGCTATAAGTTCTAATCCGTAACTCCAAATCGAGTCATCTCGGTGCCTAACGAAAGCTAAAATCGAGGGATACAACTGTATAAGAGGTGGTTAGATCAGAGAACGTACGTATCTTACCCAAAACTGACGAGAAATGGTGCTAAACAAAACTGATCTGCTACCTCCTCTTGGCCGGCCCTCCTACGGTGGTCTCCTCGCCTTTCTTCCAATGGACTGCAGCAAGGAGCTTCGCCGGGGAAGATGAGGGCGCTACCGGGGACGTGGAGGCGCAGGGGAGGCACAAGAGGAGGTGCGGGTGGCGGCTCAAGAGGTTGGGGCGGCTCCAAGGGGAAAGGGGTGGGACTAGGGTTTTGGGGGGTGGAACCCCCCTCTTTGGCCGGCCACAAGGTGGATCCCTCCTGGGCCGCGGCCCACGGCCCAGGTTGTCGAAAATATGCAAAACATCCCTTTTTCCAGGGATTTTTCTCTTCTTTTATTGTTCTTTCTTCTCCCGACTAGCTGTCTAATTACCCAATTAAATTCTACGGTATTACACAACTTTGATATGCTAAAATACATGAACACCAATTCATACTGAATACTAAGTTGTAACCACCAATTTTAATTTAAAGTCTAATAATAATGACTCCCGAATTCAAACGATCGTCCGTAACCGTGGATACGACTATTCGAATAGATTTATCTCTGCAGAGGTGTATTACTTTACCCACACGACTCGACTAGCCCGTAAGCCTCCAGAATTAACACACTTCCTATGGTGTATCAGCCAGGGATGTCGAGATTCGGTATTTTTTGGCAAGAAAGCCTTATTGTGTTATACCACCCATGCGAGATGAACCCCAACTTAGTACATAAGCATATATCAAATACTAAGCAGGCACACACGTTGTATCGCAGGGCTAGTGTAAGGTAGTTAGTATGTTGGTTTTTTCCCCAAAATAAAAATCGTGCTCACCTGCACAATATATATTATAGTGGGTTCCTAAGGAATATAGTATTTCACAGTCGCTATGTCCTCACACCATCTGCGGTCCAACCAATAAAACCTTCACACTACTTGACCAAACGGTACCCATATCCCGCATGTGACAGCACGAGTTTTACTTGAATCAACGATGTCACCAAAGTTCGGTGCTTGTTGATCTGGACAAGAGAACCACATACCCGATCTCGTGCGCGAAGGCACCCTCACTAGCAACCACTTATCTAGACACAAAACTCTTTGAAATAAAAAAGTTTAACTTAAGGAACATATATGAAAATATGGAATAAAAAGAAGATAAGAAAGTTTGTGTCTCCCATAATTGTCGGGTTATTCTCGATAATCAATATACTGTATCTAGAATTGCATGGCTAAGCAATGCCATACAATATATTTCACACAACCTAACTTAAGCATGTAGGTACTGGAATAATTCAAGGAGAACCTCATGAATGGAATATAACTAACTACACATCACAAAAATATCGACATAGCAAAATTAGCATGCAAGCAATTATCATTTCACTTAACTAATCAAAATCTGGTATCAATGTGATGCAAAAGAAAGTTCAAACGATGCTTGCCTTGCTGGTAGTTTAATTGCTTGCTTTCAATGGTGTACAAGTCAATGTCAATAGCTTTGGAATCTATATAAAGACAACACCAAATAAACATCGAAAAAGGCAAGAAATATCAAGTGCTCAAAAATGCATGAAATTTCTACAGTAGCTAGATGATTATTTTATATGAATTTAGGTGAAATAATTATTCAAATTGGATTTGAGATGAAAGAGTTATAGCGTTTGAAAATTAGTTTTCTGAAAATTTCTGAAAAATAAAATTGGTTACTGTTCATTCACATTAAATTTTTACAAAACTTTGCAGAGTACTGGTGAGGATAAGGATAATATGGACGGATAGAGAATATTAATATAAGACCAAAATAACCTGGTTCATCTCGTTTGGAGTTTTTATGAATTTTATGAATTTTCAAAGTTATCGTCTTTTTCTATTGTAAAAATAATGGAGTTATGGATCAATTTTCAAAACTATACTCTCTGTTACATAGAAATATTTGAAACCTATTTATTAAAAAAAATTAAATTAAAATTAAAATTATCAAAATTATTTTCACTATTTTTGGAGTGAAAATGAATTAGTTATGCATTTTTGAAGTTAATAGAATTTTCAGTGTGCAAGTAATTCAATTCGGGACTTTATAAATGCATTAACACTTTTCTTACTGGGCACTTACCTTGCCGTAGTCACTGACTGGTGGGGTCCACTACACGGTGCCATTTTTTCTTTTTAGTTTCCGATTTAAATTGCGGTGACAGATGGGACCCGAATGTCATAGACATGGTCCACGAAACAGCGCGTGGACCGAATCCTGTGAGCCCAGTCCACATGATCACCAGCCAGGATCACTATGCACTTAAAGCATAGGCCCTCATGCCATAGACCGACAGTCGGTCATTAGTTCATGTAACCTGTTATTTACCGACAAAGATCATTCATTAACTACTAAGCACAATAATTAACCCTAATGACAAAGCTACAGGAATTGTCGGGCATTCAAACAACAGGAGCTCCCGGCCGCGTGCCGGCGCTACGCGTCACTACAGCACCGGCCAAGGCCCGAAATGGGACCGCAAAAGTGCTACGCACCTAAGGGTGGTGGCAGCTGGAGCTAACGTGGCATGAATTGATGGCTAGCCGAAGATGGCATCGGTAGCCCTACGGTGTATATGCACGAGGCAATGGAGCTCCGCGGTATGCAATCAAGCCTGTGCAAAAGCTAAAGTGAGGTGCATTGAAGCTTACCAAGGTGGTAGAGGGGCCGAGAAGCTCGGTAGTGGTTCAACGCTAATAATGGCTATGGCAGTGGGGAGGTTCCTCAAGGAGATGGAGTTTGTGGATGGCTCCTAGTCCAGGATCTTGTCACTAAGTTAGATCATTAGTCAACTTCAATATTCAATGCAAATGAGAAAAATGTTGACAAATGGGCGTTTACAAAATATTGAGCAAAATGATTCAATACGGGACTTGATTGACTCTTCTTGTGGTCTTTGTTAGATTTTGATCTCACTTTGTGATTTGACATGGCCAATTTCACTTTAGGATTCTGTTGATGAACTTCTGAATTTGAGCGTTGCTTAAATTGATCAAATCTCTGCTTTACTTTTGAGCCTTTGTGCTTAGCTTTGATATATATGTCTTACCATGATCTTGCTAAGCGCTGTCGGGCTTGATATCTTTGTTTGTGCAATATTAGAGATACTAGCTTGTTCTTTTGGGTAATCTCCAAAGCTTCTTGTAATCAAAAATTAAAAAATACAAAAATTGAAGCCATTCCATTGCACTTCATGCATATTCCTCTTCATGCTTCTTTTGTTTCTGCTTCTTCCTTTATTTTATATTTCTTATCTCTGGATGAGAGGAAGGTGTGATTCCTTGATGAATCCATTGTCAAAGGGGGAGAAGATGTGTTAAATGAGAAGAGAAGATGTGTTTATGAGAATATATTTCTTTGCTGGGGGAGAAGTTTGAACAAAGGGGAGAAACTGAAAATTTGAAATTTGAGGATCATAGTGAGGGGGAGTTCTTGAGTTGCATTCTTATTGTCTTATTGAATATTCTGAACGTGAATTGCATTCTTTTATACTCACAATGATCATAGGTCAATTGAACAATTGTTCTTTCATATGGACCTCATGTGAGAATTTTGATCCTTTTCTGGAAATCAAAGTTTTTATGCTTTCTTTTGCCGTGTCTCACATGCCTATACTATTCTGATGCCAGCTTGGTCATTTTCATTGCTTTTTCTTGCTTATGGACCAAGTTGTGCCTTTGTGCGAAAACTGCGAGTAAACTCATTTTCAAACCTCTTACTTACATTTTCTGGATAATTGCCAATGTGTTCATCAAGGGGGAGATTGTGGATTTCATGGGGATATGCTCCAGATCTTAGGATGATGTGACAATTGGCAATGGCGTTTACGGTTTGTAGTTTCACGTGTTTTCGACAAAGCTACAGGTATTCTGGACAGGGGCGGTCCGACCGGTCCCAAATCGGTCGGACCGGCCATGTGGGCTGATCGGACCGTGATGACCTAAAGTGTTCAAAACAAGTGGGCCAAAAATAGGTGTTGTAGGCAAGTGAGGGGATCCCAATGCACTTGATCTCATAATTTTGGAGTCTCGATAAGAAGTTCTATTGGTTTAAAGTTTCGAAGGTTTGAATTTGGGAGCTTGAATTTGGCTAAGTCCCATAGGCGGTCCGACCGCTCACGAGGAGCGGTCCGACCGCCATGGGCGGTCCGACCGCTCACCCGAGCGGTCAGACCGGTTTCTACTTGAACGTCGGCCAACTTCGTGGCGATGTTGTTTTGTTATGTCAAAGTCATTGGTTTCATGGCATATGATTTGCATGATGCATGTTTTGACTAACATGGGTCAAGTTGTGAAGAACTTGTTCCCGAATCGTGTTTTCTTATGCGTGGTTGTGCGGGTAGCTTGGTGGTCAACAACGGTCAACGGCGAGGAGAATCGGGACTAGACTTGAAGAGTTGAGGTCCAGAACGATCGACGATGCCGGGTGAGGTCAACGACTCAAGCGTGACACAAGATGGACAAGGGTGACCTATTGGCAAATCCATGACGCATGGTGAAGCGGTTTAGGTCAAAAGTTAAAGACGACGCTTTGCGAAGCGTGCGTGTGTGACCCGTTTGTTAGTGGGCCTTAACGGGAGCCCAAGAGAGTCAAACCCTAAGAGTTTTAGGCCTCCACTATAAATAGGAGGAGATGGTGGCTGCACCTCTCTCTCTCGCCTTTTTATGTTTCAAAACCCTAATTGTCTTTAGGGGAGTTGAGGTGGAGGCAAGGGCTCTTGATGGTTTGAGGAGAATTTCGTGATCCTTGATTGTCTACTGATCCATGATGGTGTGGATGTAATCCAGCATCAATCACGAAATCAATCTATGCAAGGTTTGCTTGAGATAAGTCTCTTTTCGTTCTTGCTTTCAATTTCGTGTTTTTAGGGCTTTCTTTGATCCGCGAGTTTGTGATTGATTCTTTCACGTGAATTAGCTTGCTGTGATATGTGTGAATCTATCTAGCATCATCTTGATCATCAATCACTCACGAACAAGCATTAGGATCAAGTTTTCGTTCTTGCCCGGTTTTAGACCTTCTGTTAATCAATTGGCAATTGCTCAAGATCGTTCCAAGAATTATCATAATATTCGATTGGAATAGGTCCTCAATATCATAGAGAAGGTGTGTGCAAAGTTTCGTGAAGTTTGGAGTTGAGAATCAAAAGTTAGACCTAATTGCAACCGTCATCGGGCCGATTTTCTTGTTTGGATCGATTACGTAGATCGCCGTCCGATCGCCGTCACCACCGTCCGATCCGATTTGAGCGGTCCGACCGCCAAGATATAACAATGGTCCGACCGCCCGCAATCGGTCCGACCGGTTCACTCTGAGGTCGACCGCCAAGACTTGTGTTGCTTTGATTCTTAGCGATTATTGTCGCATTGCTTAGGGTTTTATTGGATTCAATACTAGTCTTCCATTTGATTGGTATATTGATCTTCATAGCTTTCTAATAGCTATTGGAGTGAAATTTTATTGAGTTTATAATTTGTGAAAAAGTGAGCGTGCTCTATTCACCCCCTCTAGTCGCCTTTTCGGTCCAACAAGTGGTATCGAGCCCTGTTAGTTCAATCTTGATCTTAACCGGTCACCGAACTTTAGCGATGGATAAGTTTTCTACAAAACCGCATATCTTCGATGGGCACGACTATGCCTATTGGAAGAATCGTATGCGCGTCTTTCTTGAGAGCGAGGACAAGCTATTTGGGATGTTGTTAGAGCCCATTGGTTATTCCCGAAATTGCTACACCTTACGCAATTCTTTTGGCTAACAACAATAAGGCTAAGAATCTTTTATATGGTGCACTTGGTAGACAAGAATATGATCGAATTTGTAATCTTTCAATCACAAGATGAAATTTGGAACACTCTCGAAACATATCATGAGGGTTCGTCCCAAATCAAAAGGTGCGCCAAATCATTTACAAGCGTGAATACAATAAATTCGAGATCGTCTGGAGAGAGCATCGATGACATTTTCGATCGCTTTAATAAAGTAATTAATCAAATGAAAGTCGTTGATATTGAATATTCTCAATCTGAAAATGCCACCCATCTCTTGGTCGCAATCAACACCAAGGAGTGGGAGATGAAGGCTCTTGCTATAGAGGAAAATGTTGATCTTTCAAGTCTTACTTTAGAATTGCTTTATAGTAAACTTAAGACTCATGAAATTAAAAGAGTTGATCATCCCAAGAAAGATAATTTAGCTTTGGTAGCGATCCTCTCAAAAGGCTTTTGATGACTCTTTTGAATCTTCTTCGGATTTTCATTTGCTTGTTTATCTGCTATTCATGAAGAGGAACTTGAAAGTATTCTGAAACGAGTTAGCTCTTCTTGCTAAAAAATTCACACGGGCCTACAATAATGTGAGAAACAAAAGAGAGGTGGTCCGGTGACATGCTATGAATGTGGTGAGCTCAATCATATTGAGCAAATTGCCCCAAGTCGAAAGGTAAGAGCAATCATAAGGAAGGAAAGCCGACTTGGAAGAAGCCTCCTTTCAACAAATCAAGGTATGAGGCTAATAAGCTTGTGAAGGCCGCTCACCGGTCCTTGCCGCTTTTGAGGATCAATCCTTGAGCGATGTGGAACTGGGAGTGAGGAGGACAAGGAGGAGGAGATCCCTCAAGGCAAAAAGAAAGGGAAGGCCAAAGACTTCACTGGCATGTGCTTCATGGCTGACACCGACGACATTGATGATGATGAGGTATCTTTTACTTATGATGAGCTTTCTGCTAAATATGATTCTATAGTTGAGCAATTGCTTAGTCAAGATGAAGCGCTAGAATTTGTTATGACAAAAAATAAGAAATTAGAGTCAAAGATTAACAAACTGAAAGTAGAGCTTAAAAATGCTAAGACTCTTGAACCTGATGAATGTTTATCTTGTCATGCTATGTACTCAGAAATTACTAAGTTACAAACTGCTCATAATATTTCTGTACAACAACTTGAAAATGCTAGATCTGAACTAAATGAAATTAAAAGTGCTCCTTGTGAAAAATGTTTAGAATCTAGTAAATTGATTGCTTTTGATGTGTTTGATTCTAGCCCTTGCACTTCATGTTTAGAAAAGGAACGTGAAATCAAAGATATCTTAGAAGCTGCTAGAGTCAAATATGCTAAGCTTAAGGACAATATTGAAAATACTACTTGTGCTTCTTGTTCCGCTCTTAAGCTTGAAATTGCTTTGTATAAGGAGAAATCTATGGATAAAACTTGTGATGCTTGTGTTAACTTGAGAAAAGAAAATGCTTACCTTCATGATACATTAGAGAAATTTTCTAAAGGTAAGAAACAATTAAACATGATTCTTGACAAGTCTAAAACTCCTTATAAGAAGCAAGGTTTAGGATTCAATTCTTTTCAAGACAATTCAAACCCAAAAGTCATTCAAGTCTTGGAAAAAGGTTTAATTGAATTCAAAACCCAACCTGCAAAAACATCTTTTAAATCTGCAGGCTTTGCCCAACCTTGTATTAATTCAAATGGTGCTTCTTCTAGTGGTACCAAGTACCATTGCACTTATTGCAAAAAAGGTGGACATTTGATTGAATTCTGTTGGCGTAGGTTGAAAAATGATAGGAAACATTTTGATAGAATTTCATTCATGCAACCTAGAGCTTCTATGAGACATGGTAACATTGAAAAGAATAAACCTGGATTAGGATTTTTCTCTCATGCAAATCATTATGTTTCTAAATATCCTAAGTCTAATGTTTATCAGACTGGCGGTCTGACCGCTGGTGGTCACCGGTCTGACCGTTTTGGTCGCCGGTCTGACCACCAGCCCAACGCCGGTCAGACCACCCATGGACAGTTCAAGTCTCATTTTAATTTAAACATTGCTCATAACCGAATGTTAGATGAAATCAAGGATAGTACTTCTGGTTTGTATACTCCTTGCAGACATGTGTCTCAGTACTGGATTCCTAAATCATGTTTATCTAACCCCAGTATTGAGACACATCGTTCTTTGTTCCTTGATTTTCGTGATTATCGCGGAAAGGGAAGAACACGTGGTTCGTTGACTCGGATGTTCACGCCACATGACCGGAACTCAAAATGGTTCACCTCTTTCACGCGAACAACAGGTGATGACTTCATCACCTTTGGAGATGATACACAAGGGCGAATTGAAGGAACAGGATCAATTAGGGTGAACAACAAATTCATTCTAAAGGATGTCGCTCTTGTGGACAAGCTTAGGTATAATCTCCTTCGCTTTCTCGGCTTCTTGATGATGGCTATGAGACGGTTTTAAGAAAAATGCTTGTCGTGTGCTTGATTCTCTTGGTGAGCTTGTGTTTGGAATATCTAGAGTTGGTAGAATTTTTGGGCCGATTTCTCGAATCTCTTCTTTGGATCTCTTAAATGTTTGCTTACATCTTCTTGATTTACGGCTTTGGCATCGACGTTTGGGGCACATTGGTTTTGATAATCGACACGAGTTAGCAACCTTGATCTCATGAGAGGTTTGCCCAAACTCAAAGTCATCAAAGATGTCAGTATAGTGCGCTTGTAGGCATGGCAAACAAGTTGCCGCCTCACACCCTTCTCGTGACTATGGTTATGACCGACGGACCGGGACGGTTGCTTCATATGGATACTTGTTGGTCCCGCTAGAGTCCGGCGATCGGTGGAAAATGGTATATTCTTGTTATAGTTGATGATCTTTCTAGATATACTTGCGTGTTCTTTCTTACTTCAAAAGATGAAGCTTTTGGTTATTTTCATGACCTTGTTCTTCGCTTGGCTTCGAGCTTCTGGTGCTTTGAGAGCGATTCGCAGTGATAATGGCACGGAGTTCAAAATGCTTCTTTTGCTTCTTTTGTCTTGGCGTGGTATTGAGCATCGCTTCTCCTCTCCACACGTCTCTCAACAAAATGGCGTGGTGGAAAGGAAGAATAGGACCTTAGTCGAAATGGCTAGGACGATGCTAGACAGTATAACACACCGAGGAGATTTTGGGCGAAGCTATTGCTACTTTGCCATATTGCAAATCGTGTCTTTTTGAGACCTTCTTTAGGCAAGACTCCTTATGAGCTTCGCTTTTGTAGAAAACCCTCTGCTTTAGCATTTTCGAGTTTTTGGATCAAAATGTTTTATCCTTAAGACAGGCAACTTAGATAAATTTGAATCAAGAACTTTTGATGGGGTATTTCTGGGTTATCCTGCTCATTCGAGGGGTTTTCGGGTTTTTAATACTGAGACTAACATTATTCAGAGACTTGTAATATCACTTTTGATGAGACTAGCCTCGAGCTAGATCAATTACTACTGATGATTTACAGTGACAGAGAGCATTTTGTGGAGGAAGATGAGGACGAAGCTAATGTCATTCCTCATCTGCTGCTGCTTAGGCGTCCATATTGATACAAGAACACGCTCGCCTACTTCACCTTCGCTTGAGGCTCTGCGCATCATCATCATCGCAGATACTGCGGAGGTCGAAGAAACGACATCTCACCCGGCGCTCCACTTCGCATTCAGAGACAAAGATCCTCGGAATGATAATAGGTAATCTACATGAGCGAGTCACTCGCTCCGGTATAATGATCCAAATCTCTACTCTCATTCGGCTTTTGTTGCTTCTTTTGAACCCCGCGATATATCACATGCTTTATCTGATTCTAGCTGGGTAAATGCCATGCATGAGGAGTTAGAAAATTTTGAAAGAAACAAAGTTTGAAACCTTGTAGAACCTCCTAGTGGTCATAATGTTATAGGAACCCGTTGGGTGTTTAAGAATAAACAAGGTGAGGATGGTTCTGTGGTTAGAAATAAGGCCAGATTGGTAGCTCAGGGTTTCAGCCAAGTTGAGGGGTTAGATTTTGATGAGACATTTGCTCCTGTTGCTAGACTAGAAGCCATTCGCATTCTGCTTGCATTTGCTGCATCAAAAGGCTTTAAATTATATCAGATGGATGTTAAAAGTGCCTTTTTAAATGGTTTCATAGATGAGGAAGTGTATGTTAAGCAACCCCCTGGTTTTGAGGATCCTAAATATCCAAATCGTGTTTTCAAGCTATCTAAAGCATTGTATGGTCTTAAACAAGCCCCTAGAGCACAGTATGATAGACTTAAGACCTTCTTGCTTAAAAATAATTTTGAAATGGGTAAAGTGGATAAAACTCTATTTATTCTTAGACGTGACAATGACTTCCTGCTTGCTCAAATTTATGTGGATGATATTATCTTTGGTGGTTCCTCTAATGCTCTTGTTTCGACTTTTCCGACACTATGTCCAGGAATTTGAGATGAGTATGATGGGAGAGCTTAATTACTTTTGGGACTTCAAATCAAGCAATGCAAGGAAGGAACTTTCATCCATCGACGAAGTACACTAAAGATCTACTCAAACGCTTCAACATGGGTGACTGCAAGCCAATTTCCACTCCCATGGCAACCGACTATTTTGGATCCAGATGAGGAAGGAGAAGTCGTGGATCAACGCGAGTACCGCATGACATGATCGGCTCCCTTCAGATTTGACCTCGAGACCGGACATTCACTTCACGGTATGCCTTTGTGCAAGATTTCAGCGTCTCCGAGAACTTCCCATCGCCAAGCCGTTAAGCGCATATTCGGTATTTACACTCTACCCTCTTATATGGCATTTGGTATTCTGCTCTTGACTTTGTCCATTAGAGGTTTTTCGATTCGATTTTGCGGTGTCGGTTAGATAGGAAGAGTACCTCGTGCACTGTCACTTCCTAGGCACTTCTCTTGTATCTTGGTCTTCTAGGAGCGGTCTTACATTGCACAATCCATTCTTTGAGCGGAGTATGTAGTCACGCTAGTTGTTTGAGCTGATTTTGTGGATGACGTCCACTTTGAAAGATTATGGGTTAAACTTTGCTAGTGTTCCTCTTTTACGTGATAACACTACGCTATTAATATTGCTAAAAACCCAAAGCAACATTCTAGGACTAAGCACATAGACATTCGCTTTCACTTCCTTAAAGATCATGTTGAAAAGGTGATATTGTGATGCACTTCGTGAGTCAGAAGCTCAATTGGCGATATTCTTACCAAGCCTTTAGATCAAACAGATTTTCCTCCTTAAGAAGCGAGTTAGGGTAATTTATCCTTATGGGTTGGTTTGAGGGGAGTTTGATCTTTTCTTATCTTTCCTTGTTCTTTTGATCTTTTATTGTTCTTTTTCGAACTTAGTGATCTCTTGAACTTTTAGGTTTTTAGGCTTTTTAATTGCATCTCATTGTGTCATATTGCATTCATATGAAAACTTCAACAAGTGGTTACAACAAATGGTATGAAAAATCCAAAAAGATGCATTGTAATATAAGGACTTCTGCTTATCTTTAAAAAAAAAATTTGATGAAGCTTTGCCTATTACCCTTTAGAGCTTTTGTATTTCAATTCTTGCTCAATGTCATGTCTAGTTCTTTGACTTGCTAGAATTATCATGCTTTTACATGTGTAGCTAAGTCTTTGCTATATGTGCTAGAACTTTTTAAACAACTCAAACTAAGAAACTGCAATTTGTGGATGTTTTAGCGAGTTGCGTAAGTAGTGCTCCTCTTGTGACATTGGCCCTGTCAGAATTGCTTTGTTAGCTCTTTGATCTAGAATTGACCATTACTTGAGCTTTTGTGTTCTTGAGATTCTAAAACTGCTCATGTGAAAAATGAAAATCAAGATTGTCTTATGCTTAAATTGTGCCAAACTATTCTTACGAGGCGCTTGTCAAATGACATGAACTTGGAGATAGTTTGATGAACAGACGATCTCATGGGGATTGCTTGTCGAAATGACATGAACCTCAAGATTTGTCGCCTTGTAGAAGCTTAGAAAGAGTTTGTGGATGGCTCCTAGTCCAGGATCTTCTTTACTAAGATATACCTTTAATCAACTTTTGGTCAAGCTTAGGATGAGTTTGTGGATGGCTCCTAGTCCGGATCTTGTCACTAAGTTAGATCATTAGTCAACTTCAATATTCAATGCAAATGAGAAAAATGTTGACAAATGGGCGTTTACAAAATATTGAGCAAAATGATTCAATACGGGACTTGATTGACTCTTACTGTGGTCTTTGTTAGATTTTTGATCTCACTTTGACATTTTGACATGGCCAATTTCACTTTAGGATTCTGTTGATGAACTTGTTTGAATTTGAGCGTTGCTTAAATTGATCAAATCTCTCGCTTTACTTTTGAGCCTTTGTGCTTAGCTTTGATATATATGTCTTACCATGATCTTGCTAAGCTACTGTCAGGCTTGATATGCTGTTTGTGCAATATTAGAGATACTAGCTTGTTCTTTTGGGTAATCTCCAAAGCTTCTTGTAATCAAAAATTAAAAAATACAAAAATTGAAGCCATTCCATTGCACTTCATGCATATTCCTCTTCATGCTTCTTTTGTTTCTGCTTCTTCCTTTATTTTATATTTCTTATCTCTGGATGAGAGGAAGGTGTGATTCCTTGATGAATCCATTGTCAAAGGGGGAGAAGATGTGTTAAATGAGAAGAGAAGATGTGTTTATGAGAATATATTTCTTTGCTGGGGGAGAAGTTTGAACAAAGGGGCGAAAATTTGAAATTTGAGGATCATAGTGAGGGGGAGTTCTTGAGTTGCATTCTTATTGTCTTATTGAATATTCTGAACGTGAATTGCATTCTTTTATACTCACAATGATCATAGGTCAATTGAACAATTGTTCTTTCATATGGACCTCATGTGAGAATTTTGATCCTTTTCTGGAAATCAAAGTTTTATGCTTTCTTTTGCCTTGTCTCACATGCCTATACTATTACGATGCCGACTTGGTCATTTTCATTGCTTTTTCTTGCTTATGGACCAAGTTGTGCCTTTGTGCGAAAACTGCGAGTAAACTCGTTTTCAAACCTCTTACTTACATTTTCTGGATAATTGCCAATGTGTTCATCAAGGGGGAGATTGTGGATTTCATGGGGATATGCTCCAAATCTTAGGATGATGTGACAATTGGCAATGGCGTTCTGGTTTGTAGTTTCACGTGTTTTCGACAAAGCTACGGTATTACGGGCGAGGCGGTCGGACCGGTCCCAAATCGGTCGGACCGCCATGGGGGCGGTCGGACCGGCGTGACCTAAAAGTGTTCAAAACAAGTTGGGCCAAAAATAGGTGTTGTAGGCAAGTGAGGGATCCCAATGCACTTGGTCTCATAATTTTGGAGTCTCGATAAGAAGTTCTATTGGTTTAAAGTTTCGAAGGTTTGAATTTGGGAGCTTGAATTTCGGCTAAGTCCCAAGGCGGTCCGACCGCTCACGAGGAGCGGTCCGACCGCCATGGGCGGTCCGACCGCTCACCGGAGCGGTCGACCGGTTTCTACTTGAACGCCGGCCAACTTCGTGGCGATGTTGTTTTGTTATGTCAAAGTCATTGGTTTCATGGCATATGATTTGCATGATGCATGTTTTGACTAACATGGGTCAAGTTGTGAAGAACTTGTTCCCGAATCGTGTTTTCTTGTCCGTGGTTGTGCGGTAGCTTGGTGGTCAACGACGGTCAACGGCGAGGAGAATCGGGACTAGACTTGAAGAGTTGAGGTCGAACGATCGGCGATGCGGGTGAGTCAACGACTCAAGCGTGACACAAGATGGACAAGGGTGACCTATTGGCAAATCCATGACGCATGGTGAAGCGGTTTAGGTCAAAAGTTAAAGACGACGCTGCGGCGTGCGTGTGTGACCCGCTTGTTAGTGGGCCTTAACGGAGCCCAAGAGAGTCAAACCCTAAGAGTTTTAGGCCTCCACTATAAATAGGAGGACATGGTGGCTGCACCTCTCTCTCTCTCGCCTTTTTATGTTTCAAAACCCTAATTGTCTTTAGGGGAGTTGAGGTGGAGGCAAGGGCTCTTGATGGTTTGAGGAGAATTTCGTGATCCTTGATTGTCTCATCGATCCATGATGGTGTGGATGTAATCCGGCATCAATCACGAAATCAATCTATGCAAGGTTTGCTTGAGATAAGTCTCTTTTCGTTCTTGCTTTCAATTTCGTGTTTTTAGGGCTTTCTTTGATCCGCGAGTTTGTGATTGATTCTTTCACGTGAATTAGCTTGCTGTGATATGTGTGAATCTATCTAGCATCATCTTGATCATCAATCACTCACGAACAAGCATTAGGATCAAGTTTTCGTTCTTGCCCTGCTTTAGACCTTCATTAATCAATTGGCAATTGCTCAAGATCGTTCCAAGAATTATCATAATATTCGATTGGAATAGGTCCTCAATATCATAGAGAAGGTGTGTGCAAAGTTTCGTGAAGTTTGGAGTTGAGAATCAAAAGTTAGACCTAATTGCAACTTCGCCATCGGGTGATTTTATCTGTTTGGATCGGTTACGTAGATCGCCGGTCCGATCGCCGTCACCACCGGTCCGACCGATTTGGGCGGTCCGACCGCCAATATAACAGCGGTCCGATCCGCCGCAACAATCGGTCCGACCGTTCACTACTGAGGTCGGACCGCCAAGATTGTGTTGCTTTGATTCTTGCGATTATTGTCGCATTGCTTAGGGTTTTTATTGGATTCAATACTAGTCTTCCATTTGTCTTGGTATATTGATCTTCATAGCTTTCTAATAGCTACTGGAGTGAAATTGTATTGAGTTTATAATTTGTGAAAAAGTGAGCGTGCTCCTATTCACCCCCCCCCCTCTAGTCGCCTTTTCGGTCCAACAGTTTGACTACCATGTCGGAAGGAGGATCGACTACATTCTAGGTGGAAGGAGGTTTGACTACATGGAGGTTCGACTACCTAGTCGGAAGGAGGTTCAACTACGTGTAGTCGAAGGAGGTTCAATTACACATGAAGACTACATGATCATGTGGTCGGAAGGAGGTTCGGCTATGTATAGTCGACGGAGATTTGACTACACGCGAAGACTACATCTCCAACTCAGTCGTTGCTCCGGCAATGCTTCCGTGCCACTAAAGTGAACATTAGCATCAAGTGGCCACTTGGAACGTACCGGTATGACGCGGAGGGGACGAGCTAGCTGGAGATGGTCTGGTGATGGTGGACAGCGACTGTTAGAGGAGCACCAAGCGGCGGTGATGGCCGATGAGGTCGATTGTACTATTCTAGTCGGAGGAGAGGAAGAACGAAGTGACATGTATTCTTGTGAACAAAGCCTCGAATTAGTTTATGGATTTTACTGATGGTAGGCTGGAACGCAATGGGACAGTGGTAGAGGAGCATGGGGGTCTCTAGATTGCTGGCGACAATGGGGCGGTGCTAGGGCTGAAACCACGGAGCTCGATCTTACCGTGAGCTTGGGCTCGATTGAATAAAATAGGAGGTGGTAGGAGGTTTGGTGTGGTGAAGGGAGCTCACGGGGGACAGTGGAAGGCTACTTATAGCCACTTGGGCGGAGATTGCCCAAGGGTGTCGATGCGCTCGGCGCGAGCGCAACGCATGTCTCGGGTCGACATAGGCGAGGATTTGACGTGATTTGGTAGCACAGTGCGACAGACTGACGGTTTGAGCGACAGCGAGTGATGGCTTTGGTTACAGGAGCAGTTGGAGTGTTTGGCAGAGGCATTGGCGTGGGGTGAGTTGTCGAGCGCCAGTTAAGAGAGCAGAGGAGTAGAGGCTGCAGGTGGGTTTGGGCAGAAGAAGGAATGTCGTGGCTGAGCCTGGGCCTTGACCTGGTCCAGTTGCAACATAGGTGACTCAAGGTGATTCAAGTTGATTGACTAGATGAATAGTAGCACCACTACAAAAGGCTAATACTGGATGCCTAATCACAAACGGTCTTCTAAAACCCTCAGTGTTAATGGTAATCACAGACAGTTTTACCAGTGTGACCATCTCTATTACTGGATGCGCTAAGAACTGTCTGTGGTGAGCTAATATCATAGATGGTACATCTTAAGAACCGTCTGTGAAGTATCACAGACGATCCATATCACTAACCGTTTATGAAGTATTACAAACGGTTCTTAATACAAACCGTCTATGATAAGTATCTCATCACATATGGTTTTGGTATGAAACCGTCTGTGAAGTATTACGGTCATCACATACGGTTTTTGTATGAAACCGTTCGTGATTCGCAGTGCGGGAGGGCGAAAAATTTAGAACGCATGCGCGGGAGGCCGAAAAATTTGACGTTGTGCTTATATATCATGGCCACCCCAGCCTTGTCTTCCATTAGTCTCTCCCTCTCCCCTCCCCACGTCGAGCTCCTTGTCTACCACAGGAGGTAGACTGTCGGAAGGTACATGTATATCCCCAAAACATATACAATTTATTGTTTTTTTTTGTTGTAAAAAATGATCTTAATTTTGGGTTACCTAAGGTCGGAGCACTGCTGGAGGTTTTCGGTCTGATATGCTAGTGAGGTACAGAGAGGAGCCCACAGGACCAATCCAATAAGCCAATGAGTTCTTCAGGAGTTTGGAGGCACAGATGGTTTCTAGCTAGTTTAACTTTGTAACTTTATTCTTTTTCCCATTCGGAGGGGATGTTGTGAAACCTTTTGGTTTTCCTTTCCTATAATGTGTTTGCCATCGAATTTTAATGGGATTTTAGTTGTCTTGCTAGAGGTTGCATATGTAAACTACTATCCAGCAATTGATTGGTTTGGCTCAAAATCTATTTTTTTGCAATAGAAAAAACTATCACAGACGGTTCTGAACAAGAACTGTATGTGAAAACAGACTATCACAGACGGTTCTTGTTCAGAACCATCTATGATAACTTTTTTCACAAACAGTTCAAAAAGCTGCTGTGATGACCGCTTTTTATCACTGACACATAAATCCAGATAATTCAGAAATCGTTTGTGATAATGGTTTATAACTGTCTGTGATCATCTTTTCTATAGTAGTATAGAAGGGAGAGAAAAGATCCTAGAAAACTTGAGAAATATGGGATGAGTTTGAATTTTAGGGTCGCTAAAATTTTGGTACTCACTTTACGAAATTCTCACGATGATAAATATAGATTATTATTTCCTAAAGAATTCTAACTGGGCTTTCTGTTCTGTGGATATCGTGGGGATATGTGCATGATCTTAGAGTGATGAGTCAATTGGCAATGGTGTTGTTGGTTTCACGAATCTCGCGTTTTTGGAAAACTTCAGTGCTGTCAGGTCATTGGCGGTCCGACCGCCAAGCCAAGCCGGCCGATCGGCCGGGTGTGCGATCCGACCAAGCAATGCTTGCAAGTCCGACCGGCCACAGTTTATGATGGAGTTTGGGGCTATGCCAAAAATAGGTTGTGTAGGCATGAGAGGGGATTCTCCTGGATGTGGTCACATAATTTTTGGAGCTCCCAGTCAAAAGTTCTATCCAGTTAAAAATTATAGAGAGGTTGCGGATTTTCAAGTTGAAATTTGTCCTAAGTCTTTTAGGGCGGTCAGACCGCCGTTATGGAATCGATCCGACCGCTGGGAAATTGGTCCGACCGGTATGGTAGGGTGGTCAGACCGGCTTCCACTTGGACTTCGGCCATTTTGTCATTATTATGTTTTGATCATTGTTGAGCTAACGTGGGTCAAGTTGTGAAGAACTTATTCCTGGAGACGATTTCTTTGTCTATTTATGTGCAGGTGGCTTGCAGGTCAACGACGTAACGGCGAGGAGGATCGGGACTACGCTTGGAGAGCTGAGGTCCAGAATGATCATGGATGCCGGGTGAGGTCGTGTGACTCAAGCATGTTGCAGAATAGACAAGATGGATTGAACGGGCAGTTCGTTGCGGCTGGTTGGATCAAGCGGAGCGGGGGTCGGTGCAAGTGCCTTGGAGGTTCCGATGGGATTCGGACGGGAGAGACTTGCCGACATGATGAGAGCCGTTGATCAACCTACACGTGGTGAAGCAGGCGATTGCTTCAATAGATGCGTGTGTGGGTCCCATTTATGATGGCCTTAATGGGAGCCCATGAGAGAAACCCTAGCCTCTCCTATAAATAGAAGGGGGGAGATGGAAAAAACCCCAAGCACTTAAGCTCTCATTTGCAAAAACCCTTGTTAGGGTTAGGGTTTGGAGAGGAGAGGAGAGAAATTTGTGTGTGTGCTCTTGGATTGAGCTCTTGTCCTCCTTGAGGGAGTGGCTTTGTAAGCAACATCTTGAATCAATCAATCTTTTGATGTTTGCTCAAGGGTGAATTCTCATTTGTCTTCTTCTCTCTTTTGATGATTTTAGTGCTTTCTTGATCCGGGTGTTTATGCTTGGTCTCTTGACCGATTTTACCTTGTTATGATGTGTGGGAATACTCCTAGAATCATCTAGATCATCAATCCCCCACAAGCAAGTTTTGGATCAAGATGTTCATATTTCTAGGTTTTGAACACTTCTTTGATAAAACCAAAAGAGATCGTTTATTTGAAGTGGATCTGGACGATCGTCGCTAGAAATAGGTCTCATATATCCTAAGGGAGGTGTGCTCCAAATTTGGTCAAGTTTCATTGGTTGAATCAAAAGTTGGACCAATTTTCGTTTTGGATTTGGGCATTGTGCGCTGCCTCTAGACTAAATCGGTCTTACCGATTTCTTAGTGCCGGTCCGACCACCCGACAATCGACCGCCAATTGAGCGCTGGTCCAACCGCCAGGCAGTCAGACCGGTCCGACCGCCCAGTGAGATCAATTCTCCTTTTTGAGTCTTGTAGTTAAAGGGGGTAATCGAATTCAGGACTTGTAGTTAAAGGGGGTAATCGAATTCAGGACAAGGCTTCCTCTGTGCATTTACTGATCTTCTTAGCTTTCATAGCTAAATGAGAAAAGTGCGTGTTGAATTTGATTAAGACGAAAAATCAAGAAAGCACCTATTCACCCCCCCCCCTCTAGTCGCCTTTACGGTCCTACATGTTAATTCAGAGAATTAGGCTTCGAATAGGTATTTTGATTTAGGGTTTACATTTCAGGTTAACTTTGTTATGCTGATTTAACTGTATCTGATTCTTTTACAACTTATGTATCTAAGGCTTATGTAATTCGGGTTTCTATAATTTTCTACTAGTGTTGATTAAAGAAAAGCAGATCAAATAACTCTTGAAAATGCCAGAGTGCTGTGGGGGCCGCGATGGACGGGAGCGGGTGCGGCCGGCATGGGTAGTGGCATGGGCAGGCGACGATGGGAACGTGATGTCACCAGGACTCGACGGTTTTGGCAGCACATTGCTTGCTGAGTGGCGCTTGATTGGCAGGCGACTACTGCATGCGTTGACACAGAGGGAGCGATGGCATGAGCATTGTCTCGGCTAGAAAAGGAGGGAGAAAGGGGGGCGTGCGGGAGCTGGTCAAGCCGGACCCAGACCAGACCAACAATACTTAACCAAAGGAACAATATAAAGAAAGAAAAGGCTAAGAAGATTTGGGAAAATTTTGCTGAACGAACTCGTTCCATGTCGTTCACTCGTGTCACGATGAAGGCGTGAGGGAACGGGAGGGCGACGACAAGGGGAGGGTGTCACCGGCCTTTGGAGACGAGGGCAGTCGAGGAGGCGGCAGAAGGCGCTGGAACTGGTAGGGGAGGAGGCAGAAGGTACCAAAGCTGGTCATGGAGACGGCGTGGGGAGCCCGACAATGGATGGATCGGGTTTGGGAGGTGGGCCACAGCAGATTTGGTTGGGGTGGTGCCAGTTAGACAGTGGCAGGTGGCGACGTGGGGAGGGAGGGGTGCGGCAGCCATGGAGCCAAGAAAAGAAGGGAGGAGGCGGTGAAGGGAGGCTTGGAGGCGGCGGCGCTAGGGAGAGAAGAGAAGCAGCATCCTTTGGAAGAAAGAGGAAAGAAGAGACTGTCAGTGGGCAATGAGCAAGGAAGAAAATAAAAAAGAAGAAGGAAGAAAAGGGGAAAGGGAGTATAAATACGAAAGAAAAATAATAATACTATTATTATTGAGATAATCTCACTCAAACCAACCTCGTCCCCTCAACCAAACACCATCTTATACTATCCTAGATCATCCCATACAACCAACCAAACATATTCGAGTACCATACCATACAACTAACCAAATAGCATACACGTACCATCCCATTCCAGAGGGTCACATTTATCTTGTACCATCTCATTCCATTCACTCTGGTTCACCTAACCAAACACACCCTTAATTAACCAAGCTTGATATTTGGCTAAACATTGTCTACTTAGCATATGAGAGTTATCTAGTTTAGAAAGATGGAGTGCAAGGAGACCCCGTCCTCGATATGCGTTCGATCTTCAGCGGGGAATTAAGGCCTTTTGGGGGTGGTAAACACCCAAGCTAAAATAGATATAAGAGTATAAGGCATTCGTGTTCTCGAAATGACATGCGAAGCTTTAGTGTATTCTCGAAATTACACGTAAGGATTTTGCGTGTTCTCGAGAGAAGAAAAAAATATATCATAGTATAAGACATGCCTTATACCAAATGTGTAGCTAGACTACCCGATTGCAATCGGCCGAAATTGAGTGCATAACTCTTTCAAGTATAGTCTCTTTTGAACTAGTTTGCGTACTTGTGTTTAGGCCGCATTAGTACGAGCACAACCGGGTAGGCTTGGTCGAAGGGGATCCCTTCACCGAGACGTTGGGGCCAAAGCCTTCTGATACAACAGTGAATGAATCACTTGGACGGGAGGTACCCAGGATCGAAGTGGGGGATTGTCATTCGTCGGGCTAATGTAAGGTTAGGTCTAGGTGATGAAAAGGCTTCGTTACGAACTCTAAACTGCTTACCAATGGATAGTAAGCGGTGGTATCGACAGATCGATGCCAAACAAATTAGAGAACTCATAAAGTGTGGGTAAAGTTGTACTCCTCTGCAGAGTGTAAATATATTTAAATAGTCGTGCTCGCGGTGATGAGTGTGCTAAGTGTCGTATTGCTGGGTATAGTCTTTTTTTTTTCAAAAACGGTTTGTTGGAAAAAATGATGGGATGGTTGGTTTATGTGAGTACCATGTCTATGGATTAGAATAAAATATTGATCGCAGCCAAGGAGGATTGTGATTTTGCCATTATTGAGTTACATACATGTTATTTCGATATCTGACAACTACTCTTTACAATTCCGTTGCAAACTATCACATATTGTTATTGTGAATAAAACTTGCTTAATGCTAAAAATAACTTGTAGAGTAGCGCTTCATCCTTTGTTAGCCTTGCATGTATAATTATGTTGTAATACACTACAAGTCTTGCTGAGTTCAAAATATAATCGATCTTGCTTAAATTGTTGATCAGAGTACGAGGATGAGCCCATGATGGACGAGACGTTCTTTGCACTCAGTACCGGGGGGTTTGGTGATGAGTCTTGCTAGGGTTTGGCCCTTGTCGGTTGCCTAAGGGTATGCATGGGCACACCACTGGACTTTTGGGTTTTACTTATTATGCTTCTGTTGTTTATTGCCATGTAATCATTTAAGTTAAGAACCATATTTGTTTCATGTTGTATGTATATTGTGTATGGATGTGTATGCCAATGTTATGGATATGTTTACTAACCACTCATCATGGGACTAGTACAGTACACACACGAGGGCTTCAGGGATTCAAAGCTTGGGGTCCGACACAACCATTGATGGTTGTGGTGATACCAAGTCAAGAGATGTCTATTCCCACAACCGTGGTTTCTTCAAAGTTAATGTGTTTTAACACCCGAAGATCAACCCATTGGATGATGTAGTATTACGACGAGTTATTGTAAATGCCTCATTATGATCGTCCCCGCCGCACGCCTAAGATAGTGTGTAATGGCCAACACTATGAGTTGAATATGTCTTGTGGGTAAAGTTGTACAATCTCTGCAGAGTGTATAATCTATTCAAATAGATGCTGAGTGTATAATCTATTTGAATAGATGCATAGTGTATAATCTATTCGAATAGATGTGCCCCAGGTCATAGGTGTGGTCTAGAAAGCCACACTTGTAGATTTTTATTAAAAATGTGGGTTGGGAACCTGTTAACGTAAAGATGGTTGTAGTATCTCTAGCATAAGGTGGATGGAACCTTATGGCCAGGGTAAGGTGGATGTTATCTAGCATAGTGTGGACGGAACCTTATGGCTAGGGTAAGGTGGATGGAGCCTTATACCTAGAGTGAGGTGGATGGAGCCTTATACCTAGAGTGAGCTGGATGGAATCCAATAAGTAATTGTAGGTGGCTGGAACCTAATAAATAATTGTAGGTGGACGGAATGTCATGAATAGTAATCGATGGATGGAACCTTATTACATGATAAAACTTGCTTTTACAAATGAAACCTTGGTCTTCAGTTAAAAAGGCTATGTCATATGTTTGAAAAATAATTATAGTATTGGTGTTAAAGTTGCTTTGTGCTAAAATAACCATAAAACTCCTCTTTTGGCAAACAATACATCTATATATTTGCATTTGATGTGAGGGATTGCTGAGTAGTTTTGTACTTAATGTTGCTCAAATATGTGGATTCATACTACAAGGCTGAAGACTCGGTGTATGGATACTTATATGCGTCTCGCTATAGAAATGAAGTTAACGGTGATAACTAGGTCGTAGCCCTAGTCGATTGACTGTGGCAAATCGTAGATGCCCTTTTGGTCTATTTATCTTCCGTTGTTGTTTACTCTATGAACTCGTCGGCCTATTGGCCCGTTAAGTAAGAACTTGGCCTTAAGACCTATTTACAATTGTTTCAGTAATATTAAGTAACCTTTTACTTACACACATATATGAATGTGATATTCACCGATAATTGTGCTGTGGTAGCTAGCTACTGATCATAAAACTAGTTTTGAATACATAGAGGGTCTAAATGCAAATCCGGACTCAGTATCAAATAATAAGACCTGCTAGGGAGTTGCACCATTGACAATCTCACATGCATAATTGTTGGACAAGTGGGCATGGGGCCACGGGCCAGGGCAGGACAGTTCGGGCCCACTGGCAGGAGGCCGGGCCGGACAGGGGAACAAGAAGGTCCACCGCCCCATTTCCTATTAATACACATCTTCCTCCCATACCTGCTTTTCCAAACCACCGCCCAGTTACTCACCACACACTACAAACTTCTTCCTCTTCTTCTCTTTCTAGGTCTTAATCCTCTCCTTTTTGGAGTCCTTTTCACCTTTTTTTCCCCCCTCAAATCTCCTGTTATCCCTTTTGAGCTTAAGCTCACACTACTCAACCAAGAAAATAGCTTGTGATCCATAGATCAAGGTATCTATTACTAGCTAGGAGATCGCGACCTCGCGAGCAACCGATCGATCAGAACCGGAGATGTCGGGGCGCCGAGCCGGCAGGATCACCGACGATGAGATCAACGAGCTCATCTCCAAGCTCCAGTCCCTCCTACCGGAGTCGTCCCGCCGCCGTGCCGCCGGTCGGGTACGTACTATAAACCCACAATTAATGGTATGAAACGTTGTCCGTTTAGACATTCATACGGTTGGGATCACCAAAGCATGGAATATGACGAACGCTGGCTGCTTGCATTTGGTCAATGCTGGAAGAAATAAACCATGTACGAAATGGCAATTGATGAATAATGTTTTTGTTGCAGTCTTCGGCGTCGAAGCTGCTGAAGGAGACGTGCAGCTACATCAAGAGCCTGCACCGCGAAATCGACGACCTCAGCGACCGGCTGTCGGAGCTCATGTCGACCATGGACAGCAACAGCCCCCAGGCCGAGATCATCCGCAGTCTCCTCCGCTCATCCTAGATGATCAACAGCAGACAAGAGGCGTGTGTGTGTGTGTGTGTATATATATATATATATATATGCATGCATGCATGAGAGAAGAGAAGAGGGGAAAAGAAGAGAAGAGAAGAGAGGAACTGATCTAATAATGCTAGCTACCTTCTTAATTACATATTGGCAGCTAGTAGTGTGTCTCTCTTAGTTTCTTTATTTCTTCTGCCTCTCTTCTGTGTTAATTGGTTTGTGGTAATTAAAAGCCCTTGTTTAATTAGGAAAAGGGCTTAATTAGTAGTGCAGCAGCAGTAGTAGGTATATATATTTTTTGAAACCGAGTAGTAGGTATATATGCTTAACCTTCCACCAGAGAAGGTATGTAGTACTGCTTCTAGTACGTATCATCACGCATCTTCATCATGATGCATTCGTTGTCCCTGCTGAATAGTTTCTAGCTAAGGTTTTGCTTAATTTGTTTGGCGCAAACAAGAAGCATTTTGGAAATGTTCAGTGTATGCATGTATATTTGTGATGCAAATTAGCTAGGTTCATTTCTGGTATGTATTGTTATGGCTTCTTTTTTTTTTGCAGGCGTGTTTATTTGGATGCATGAGATGGATTTGGCTAGGATTCAGTTTAAATTTGGACTAGATTAACCCCAAGCAAACCCCCCTCCTCCAAATAGGCTAGAATGTTATATGTACCTTAAGATTGAAAAACATACGCACTCAAATTATGGAATATCACATATATATAGTTTCGTTGGATACAACGGAGAATTAGAAGCACAAATTAATGTAAGCGGGTAAGGTAATCCACCAAAACAAGATACTATAGTATAATTCAAATGTGGCTTCAGACCGAGTTCAAAGGGGGTACATGTTTTATAAGAAATGTAGGAATTCAATTGGGAGTGTGTTATACGAGGTGAAACAACCGTCAAAATCAACTTCTTGATCAGATGATTGGGGAAAAGTCCTCACACGAAGATCATGATCCTTGTAATGTCTTACAAACTAATACCGTACATATTCATGGCTAGCTAATAGAATCCTTGTAATGGCTCTCTCAACACACTACTACAGAGATGGTCATCACAGACGACTCTAAACCGTCATCACAGACGGTGTTTGAACCGTCTGAATCTATGTATCTGTGATTACATGCGGTTATCATAGAATGTTTGTGAGTCGTCTGTCAAAAGTCATATCACGACATATTTTTGATGAAAATCGTCTATGATAGTAGGACTTCACAAATGATTTCATCAAAAAACCGTATGTGATCACAGACGGTTTTTGGTAGAAACCGTCTATAAAGTCCTACTATCACAAACGATTTCTACCAAAAACTGTCTATGCTATTAGGGATATCACAGACGGTTTTGTGTGAAAACTGTCTGTGAAGGTCTACTATCACAGATGGTTTATATCTATCCCAAATATCATGGACGATTTTTGATAGAAACCGTTTGTGAAGTCCTACTATCATAGACAGTTTTCACCAAAAAACCATCTGTGCTATTTGGGATATCACAGACGGTTTTGTGTGAAAACCGTCTGTGAAGGTCTACTATCACAAACAGTTTATACCAACAATCGTTTGTGATAGTAGGCCATCACAGACGGTTTTTTTATAGTAGCCGTCTGTAATATTCGACATATCACAGATAGTTGGTGGTGGTAGCCGTCTGTGATCGGATGTATACCATAGACTGGTGTTAGTAGTAGCCATCTGTGATTGTATACATATCACAGATGGTTGTTAGTAGTAGCCGTCTGTGAGTATCATTCACAGACGGCTTATTTCATTAAACCGTATGTGATAGTTCGTTTTATACTTAAATATATTTTGATTTTTCGGCTAGCCTTAGGTAATGCTAGCCATGCCCTCCGAAAACAAAAAGGAAAACAGATATATCACAATTGATTTGATATAGAACAACTCCAAGTGATTTACAAACTCAATATCAATTACAAAGCCACTTTAATGATCTAATTACAAAGTGATTTGATTACATCTCAAAGTGAATTACAATAAATCAGAGTCGACGGGGTGAAACTGTCCACTCTCCTTAATGATCTCCCCCGTGATGAAGGTGGCGAGCTGTCCTCGAACTTGCACAAGCAAGTCCAGATCGAAGCTATTTTCTGGTATTTTCATGCCCTGTCGCTAGCAAGAGTAAAGTAGTAAGCATATATATTTAAATTTATAAATATGAGACAACATTAAGAGATTGACATTTGGATCCTTCGGCTTAGCATTCGTGATTTCCAGCATATGACGACAAACATAAAATGCACATATGTTGCCTGGACATTGTTGTTGGTGACACTGCAAAAATAGAAGTGTGATATAGGATATAGGTATAGTCAGTTCGAGAGTCCAGGTTATAGAGTGTGAGCAGGTACCAGAAACCGCGTTCTGTGTCGCAGTTTGGCGCCCAGTTCATTGTGTGTCCCTCCATTGGCAACACAGGCGGTAAACGACCTACGTGATTCCAAAAATTTATCATTGGACATTTCAAATGAATGAAGACTACAATGGAGTTACATATGGAGGAAATGAATATACATGTCGAGTACTTTTTACACAAGAGTGAAGTCGTGCTTGTTATTGACTAGAGAATCGAGGTATATTAGCTTATTCCACTTTGGTACAATGACTAGAATGACCCAATGACACCTACTTAGTATGTCACTTTAGTCATTAAACCTAAGTTCGTATTGCATATAAAGAACAAATGAAATTTGTATAGCAAGTAGTGAAGCACTTACCCCTTGTTGTAGGGCACCAGCATGTAGTCCTTCTCGCTATGAGTATGCAATCCCTTCATTATGTACTTCTCGGCGTAGTTTGGGTCTTTGTGGATGCATTGCTATGAGATCAAATGTGGGTCGAGGAAACCCACCGGTTGTCGCCATCACCGGCATTGTTGCATCATGTATCTATACATAAACAATAAGTTATGGTATTTATCGGTATTGCGTGAATGTAGAATTTGATTGTACACACTTACAGTGTCCAGCATCGTAGAAGTGAGGCGTCGAGGTTGAATAGATCAAATAAGTCTTCGAAGCACACGACAAAGTAGCCCGTCTTGTGGTGGAAATGGTTCTCATTGTAGCTGACAGTGAATCCGCCGTAGGCCGATCATATACCAGTTATGCAAAGTTTGGCAAGTCAAACCAATGTTGTGTGGGAGACCAACGGCATTCCGAGGGAGAACGTCCCGGGCTTGTGAGGCGTCTTAATCTTCTTCGATTTGGCCTTAGCGCTTCGCATGCTAATTGTCTTCCTGGAAGATGACTTGATAACCTTTTCTTGTTTCTTCGGTGCCATCTCGATGGGCACCATCTCCATGAGCGTTGTCTCCATGGTACGGGATACGGAGGCTATCTAAAGCGGCACTGAAGGGTCCAGGACGATGCCTCTCTTGGGGCACTAGACAAAAGTTTGCACAGCATTCCCTAGTGTTATGATATCTTCGTTTGGGCGCTTCTCCAGCGGGATGGACATCAAATTATCATGTACCATGTCCACCTATACCTTGGTGTAACCCTGTACCAGCTGGGCACCGTGCACCACTATCTCTTCATGGCATGGAAACACCACCCCCCGCCCAGCCTCAACATGAATGGACCCAACCAGCACTTGGAGCCTGCAAGGCGTGGGCACCTACAAAATGATACACAATTAGCTAAGATGTCCTACAGTTCTATCTTTGGAGCATCCCAGAGATGTACATTACCTTGATGAGGTCGATAGGTAATTGGGCATCGTCAACTTCAGGAAATGCAGGTGTGGACGCGACGCTACTCCGATGTTGAGGAGGACTGGCTACCAAAATCACAGGGGAGTCTTGCAGCTAATTGAGGATTTAATTCATTTGTTCCTGTAGTGTTGTTATCTGTGCTTGAAATTGTGCGGTAATCTCTTCTCTAAACTTTGCTTTCCAGTTTTCTTCGCATTTGGCCTTATCTCTTCCGACTCCTATACGCCTCGAGTCATGTGGAAATCCATGCTTCCAAGGTATGTAAACCCCAAGGCCCAGAGTGTGACCCAAGTGCTCCTTGTTTCCCATGACCGTGGATAGTATATCCTTCTCCCTGACTAGTTCGAAGGAGCTTTGGTATGATTCGGTACTCAATGTTTGCTACAAGAGGCTATCATGTTATATTAGACCCTACGAAGTTACTGGACTTATTAAAAACTAGGCATTTCTAGTTATCTTACCAAGCGTTGGCACACTTCCTCGTCTGCCAAGTTTGTGAAAGAGATGGCGCTCGACAACATGGCTTTGGCCCTCGCTCTTAACCAGTTTCGGGTGTGCTCGTTCGCGATCTCAACAAATGGCGGGGAGACCTCTGACTGGATTGCCAAATCATCCTAACGCATCCATTTCGTGATTTTATCCACATACCTAGCGGTGCCAAGTCTATGGGGGTTAATGTTTTGTACCTGGATAGCCTTTTGCGCAACACTTTGTTGCTAAAATTCATTCATTGTCTTCATCTGCACAAAGGCATCTCATGTATCCGATGACACGAAACTGTACTTCGCGCAGGGCGTATGATCCTTATTCATGTACTCCGTGACAAGCTTGCTCTTGAAGGTCTTCCAATCGTGTGCCACCGCGAGGAACGCATGCCGTCTCACAAGTTTAGAGAATTCTAGTGGGATCTCAAACGATGTTGTAATTTCGATCCACAGTGCGCTTTTTCTTTGTCCGTCACATCCTTCTATTTCTGTGTGGAGATGGGGACCCATTCCCTTGCAAGTATACCACGGGTGGCCTAGAATGTTGCTACTTCTTTCTGGGGAAGCAGAGGGACTGACGGCCGTGATGGTCATTTGGCCCACAGGAATTTTCGATATTCCTCTAGCATGTCTCTTTGGTACCACTTTCCTCTGAGATCCTGACGCATTCGGTGACGTCGATGATGGCGGGGAAGACGGAGTAGATGCTATCTCGTTTACTTGCTATCTCACAAGATTAACAAAGCAATATCTTCTTAGGGTCAATCAGAACAGCACAATCCAAAGCGGTGATCGTACCTTGACGGGAGGCGTGGACGAAGTGGTAGTCGAAGTCAGGGGAGTGAAGCGTCATCGAGGTTAGGGGAGGCGGCGTCGAGGTCACAGAGGGAAAACACCGGTGAGGGGAGGAGGTTGATCGGAAGTCGCAGAGTAGTTCTGAGGAGTAATGACAAAAACCCGTAGAGTAGCTCTGAGAAGTAAGGACGCAAATGGCGTATATCACAGATGGTTCGTAAGCATATTATGCTTACGACCAGGCGGTGGGTGGTCATAGTAAAGTAGCTTATCATAGACAGTTCTATTATAGAACCGTCTGTGATAAACCCTATGGGCTTCGGTGAGCTACAACCACACCCTTATCATAGACAGTTCTATTATAGAATCATTTGTGATAAGCTCTATGGCTACGGCCACAACCTGGTCGCAGGCATATCACAAACGGTTCTATTCTACGACCTTCTGCGATAAGGGAGCATATCCCAAATGGTTATGTTTTCGAACCATGTGTGATAAGTATGATAGACAGTTCTATTACGGAACCGTTTGTGATTCTCGCTGCGAATTTTTGGACGCGTGCGCGAGAGGCGAAATTTTTTGACTTCTTAATTAGGAATCACTATGCTACATATATCGCAGACGGTGTGATACACTAAACCGCCTGTCATAGTTCCTTCTATCTCTGAAAAATTACTATTCTGTTGTTTGGCTAGCATCAGGAAATGCTAGCCATGCCCTCTTAAAACAAGAAATCAAACACTCACAGATGGAATAATTTCATAATTAGTGAATCAATTACAATAGAATAATTTCTTAATTACATGCGCCAAGTTTCTTAATTACAATGGAATAATTTTTCAAATAGGTGTTCATTACACATATTTCGTTTTAAAAATAACCCTTCACGATGATCGAAGCGCATATAGCTAGCTTCCTCACTTAGTTCTTCCTCGAGTCTGATGCTGTCTCCAAAAGGAGGCAACTCGTCAAATTGATTGTACTCTTCCTCATCCATGACATTCTCAACTCCAACAATCATTCTTTTTCCATGAAAAACTACGTGGCGGTTCTTATTTGCGGATCCTTTATATAAAAAACTTGAACAACTTGCCTAGCGAATACAAATGGTTCATCCTTGTATCCAACACATTTTAGGTCCACAGTAGTGATGTTGTACTTGTCAACTTTCACACCCTATGAAAGTTTAACCCAATGGCACCAAACAGGGGATCTTGAAAAGTACATAGTCGAGCTCCCAAATCTCCTCTACAAACCCATAGTAGGAGCTCAACCTAGCGGTATTGAACTGCTAGTGAAATGCATCTATGCGGATACCGCTATTTTGGACAGTGCTCTTCCTATCCTAAGTTGTCGTATAAAATGTTACCCATTTATGTCGTATTTTTGCCATGTCATAATTGTAAATTTTGAACCTTTTGCCAACCATGACAGTATATCATCACTTGATGACGGTCTCCTAGTGAATTGCACCTTTAACTATTCGTTGAACCAGCAGTTATGCTCTCTCATGATCCAAACCTCCGACCGGCCTGGATTTTGTTGGTGTAGCATGTCTTTGTGCCCGTTAATGTATGGGGACACTTGGGTCATGTGTTGCAAGACCGTGAAATAGGCTTGAGCATACGCATCGAAATCGGGACTGATTGCTTTCCTTCTGGTGGTCCCGATACCCTTCAGCTCCCCTCGTGACGAGATAGAGGCACACCTATCGGTTCCACCTGAGTCATGTAGTCGATGCAGATAATAATGACCTCTTCAGTTGCATAACCTTCGATGATGCTGCCCTCGATCCGAGATCGATTCCGTACATAGGACTTAAGAATTCCCATGTACCTCTCAAACGGGTACATATGACGCAGGAACACAGGGCCGCATATCTTTATCTCTTTCACAAGGTGAACAACGAGATGCACCATGATATCAAAAAATGACAGAGGGAAATACATCTCAAGATGACATAGAGTCGTCACCACCTCAGCCTGCAATGCATCTAGTCCTTTAGGATCAATGATCTTCTGAGCAATTGAGTTAAAGAAATAACACAGCCTCATGATTGCCACTCGGACCTTGTTCGGTAAAATACTTCTAATTGCAACATGAAGCATTTGCGTCATCAGCACATGACAATCATGAAACTTCATACCAATTAATTTTAAATCTTCCATAGAAACAAGTTTCTTCATGTTGGCGGAGTAACCGGACGGAACATTCAGATCATGTAAGCTCTGACACAGTTCCTTTCTCTCGGTCTTGGACAGAGTGTAGCAAGCTGTGAGAAGGTACATTCGTCTCTTATCGGTCTCTTTCGATGCTAACTCGGTCCTTTTGTTCATATCGACCAAGTCACGTCGTGTGTTGACACCATCCTTTATTTTGTCATGAATGTTCAGTAAGAGACTAATCAAGCTATCATATACATTCTTCTCCACATGCATGACGTCGATGTAGTGGCGAACTTCTAAGTGCTCCCAATAAGGTAAGTCCCAAAAAATTAATCGCTTCTTCCAGATGTTCTTTTGACGTGTCCTCAATTTACGTCCCTTTCCAAACACAACATCGATATCCTTAACCATACCATAGATCTCTTTTCCTTTAAAATCCCTTAGAGGTAAACTGTCCTCCTTATTTCCGTTTAATTATTTATTCATCTTGCGGTATGGGTGATACGTGGGAAGGAACCTACGGTGACGTATGTACACAGTTTTGCGCGAGTTATTCAGCCACACACTCTCGTTATCATGTAAGCAGCGCGGGCATGCTTTGGTTCCTTTTGTATTGAATCCCGATAGGTTACCAATGGCAGAAAAATCATTGATGGTGCAGAACAACATGATGCGTAAAGTGAAATTCTCTCGTTTGTATGCATCTCATACCTACACCCTTTCATTCCATAGTGTCACAAGACCTTCGAGCAATTGTGCTAGGTACACATCAATATCGTTCTCAGGTTGCTTCGGCCCTTGGATAAATAGTGACATCAAAATGTACTTTCGCTTCATACACAGCCAAGGAGGAAGGTTGTAAGATTCACGCCCATGTGTTGTGTCGGCTGCTCATGTTACTGAAAGGATTCATTCCATCTATACTCAACCCAAACCTTATATTCCTTAGTTCTGTACCAAAGTTTTCGAAGCTCCTATCAAAGTTTCTCCATTGGGTAGAATCAGCAGGGTGTCTTATCTTTCCATCTTTCTTATGCTCCTCCGAGTGCCAACGCAGCAATCTTGCATCCTTTTGGTTCGCAAATAAATACTTCAAATGGGGAATTACATGCAGATACCACAACACCTTAGTAGGATGTCCTTGCTTCACCTCGATGCCCTCGCCGTCATCGGAGTGATTCTTACGCTTGTATCGGGATGCTTTGCACACCGGACATACACGCAAGTCTGCATACTCTTTACGGCACAAGATACAATCGTTCAGGTATGCATGTATTCTTTTTACTTCCATTCTGAATGGACAAAGAACCTTCTTGTCTTGGTAGGTGGTTCTGGGCAACATATTTCCCTCTGGAAGGATGTCCGCTAGGAGACCTACTAACGCCGTGAAACTCTTGTCGGACTAACCATTGCTTGCCTTTAATTTTAGCCGTTCAAGTACAAATGATAACCTTGTGTATTCCGACTTGCAGCCTGGGAACAAAGGTTTCACCGAGTCCTCCATTAAGCCCTCAAATTTACCAAATTCTCTCACTATAGTCCCATTCTGCATCGCGTAGCATCTGATCTAGATTGTCATCTTGCGACCTACACTCATCGAAAGCACAGTCCACATCTAGCGGTATATCGTTCTCCCTCGACGATGTTACTACCTTCCAGTATAATCTGCTCTTCACTGTGACTGGTCCAACATGTATACTCCTTTTTGAAACCCCTTCAAATCAAGTGCTCTTCGATCTGCGCTGGGTTGGTAAACATCTTCAAATTATCACAATCAATGCATGGACAATACATAAATTTTATCCCCTTCTTCAACATATCCTGCTCGGCAGCTCTTCTAAAAGCAGACACGCCATCAATGTACTCTTCACCACATGGTTCTCAACATACATCCAGCTTTGGTCCATCCGCTTCACGCACGTAACAAATTGTAGATTAATGCACGCAACTACACAATACATGGCAACTCAATGTATATATACATGCTGCTCGATCATTGTTCTATATATTGTAAATCTTAACTGCCAATTAATAACCTCTCCTTGGATGATAAATCTAGATTATATAATGCATATAATTAGAAGAAAATATTAACCTTAGATCACAAAGAATAAATAGATCTACAAGCTACACACACGTGCAAATCTATTGTATTTAATTCTTTCACCGAACGCCCCAGCATCGATCACCTCCCTCAAAGCAGCCGCACGCGTAGACGATTCTGTCTGGAGTCACTATAGACAGATTTGTCCGGAGTTGATCGGGACGACCAGATATTTAATTGTGCATATCACAGACTGTTCTTAAAAATAAATATTTGTGATACGTATGACAGACGGTTTTAAATATCATCCGTTTGTGGTAATCGTAGGCCTCATAGACGGTTCTTAAAAATAACTGTCTGTGATAAACATCACCGATGGTTCTAATTACAAACCATCTGTGATAAGTAAACATTACATACGGTTGATGTTAATAACCTTCTGTGAAACTGTATATGTATCACAAACGGTTCTTAACAAGAAACCGTCTGTGATACGCACCTTTATATATATGGTCGTCCACTCAGATCTAGATCTATATGTAGTGAGAAATGTCTGTGATATATATGCGACTGCTTTGAAGGAGGCGGCGGCCAGCTCTGGGGCGCGTTTGGTGAAAGAAATACCGTAGATTTTCAAGTGTGGTTGTAGTTCTATTTGTTCTTGGTAATCTAAGGTTAGTATTCCTTTGTCGGTGATGTGGCTGCTTTGAAGAAGACGACGAGTACGTCTAAGAAAGCAACCAAGCCCACCACGAAGCATGATCTTTTTTTGCTTGTTGTCCACCCAGTATGAGGTGATGAAACGGTAGCCACGACCTACTTCATCGATCCTGAATCACTCTCCTAGTAAGTTCACCAAGAATAGGACCAGTACACTAATGAAGTAAAAGTGTGCTAAGCTAGAATACAATCACAGTATGACCAGCCTCTGCAAGTTCAAGAAGTATGCATGGCTGCCAGTAGAGTGTGTCAGGATCGATGAAGTAGGCCATGGCTACTAGGTGGACACGTGACAACAGAAAAAAAAAGATCGTACTTCATGGTGGGCTTGGTTGCTTTCTTAGCGTACTCGCCGTCTTCTTTAAAGCAGTCGTCCTTATCAGAGACGGTTCTTGTTAATAACCATCTGTGATACACACACATCATAGATGGTTCCAACTACAAACTGTGTGTGATAAGTAAACATTACAAACGATTCTTGTTAATAATCGTCTGTGATATGTGCCAATATTATATATCTTGTCGTCCACTCAAATCTAGATCTATATGTAGTTAGAAATGTCTATGATATATATGCAACTGCTTTGAAGGAGGCGGTGGTTGGCTCTGGGGCGTGTTTGATGAAAGAAATACCATAGATTTTCAAGTGTTCTTGTAGATCTATTTGCTCTTGGTGATCTATGGTTAGTATTCCTTTGTCTTTGATGTGGCTACTTTCTTCGATGGTCGTCCACGCAGCATGAGGATGAGACAGCAGCCACACCAACTTCATCAAGCCCGCTTGGGCACATCCGAGGTCTACAGTGGGGTCTAGAGGAATACCACCGAAATAACCTCTTCATGCACTCTTCTAGCAGCCATACTTCTTGAACTTGTAGGCCTGATGAAGTTGGTGTGGCTGTTGTCTCATGCTCATGCCGCGTGGATGACAGCCGAAAAAATAGGGGCATCAGAGACGGTTCCTTTTAATCACTGTATGTGGTAAACATCACAGACGGTTCCAATTAACAACCATCTATGATAAGTAAACATCTCAAACGATTCTTGTTAATAATCATTTATGATAAATATCACAGACGGATCCAATTACAAACCGTCTGTGATAAGTAAACATCACAGACGGTTCTTGTTAATAATCGTCTACGATAATTATATATCACAGACTCTTGTAGTTTATAACCGGTTGTGATGCTTATCACAGATGGTTTATCCCACTAAATCGCATGTGATATGCTTCTTTAAATATCTGGTCGTCCACTCAGATCTGGATCTATATATAGTGAGAAATGTCTATGATATTCCAAGACCATAGGTTTAAAACTGTTACATGTACATATCACAAACAGTTTATCCCACTAAACCGTATGTGATATACGCCATTAAATATCTAGTCATCTCTCACAACTAGATCTATCTGTAGTGAGAAATGTGATATATATGCGGCTGCTTTTTGAAGGAGGCGGCTGGCTCTAGGGCGCGTTGGTAAAAGAAATACCTTAGATTTTCAAGTGTGCTAGATCTCCTATTTGTTCTTGGTGATCTAAGGTTAGTATTCCTTTGTCTTTGATGCGACTGCTTTTTTCAGCGGTCGTCCATGCAGCATGAGGAGGATGAAACAACAGCTATGCCAACTTCATCGATCAAGCCTACAAGTTCATGAAGCATGGCTGTCAGGAGAGCGTATGAAAAGGCTACATCGCTAGCATTCCTCCAGACACAATTGCAGGTCTCGGATATGCCATGCACACAGTAAGTAGAATCCTCCTCCTCGCGCTGCTTGGGTACATCCGAGGACTGCAATTGTGTCTGGAGGAATGCCAGTGAAATAGCCTTTTCATGTGATCTCCTGGTAGCCATACTTCGTGAACTTGCAGGCTTGATGATGTTGGTGTGGATGCTGTCTCATACTCTTCATGCTGCGTGGACGACAGCCGAAAAAAAATGATTATCAGAGACGGTTCTTTTTAATAACCGTCTATAATAAACATCACAGACGGTTTAATTTACAGACCGTATGTGATAAATAAATATCACAGATGGTTCTAATTACAAACTGTATGTGATAAATAAATATCACAGATGGTTCTTGTTAATAATCGTTTGTGATAAATATACATCACAGACTGTTGTAGTTTATATAGTTTATAGTCGTCTGTGATACGTATCATAGACGATTTATCCAACTAAATCACTTGTGATAGTTCCTTCCATATCTAAGAAACATTATGTTTTTCAGCTGCTAGCATCAGGAGTATCACTAAAAAAATCGATAATTTTACAAATAGTTCAACACATGTGCAAAGAACTTGGCGTACTCATGCCTAATCCTGCAGTCGTCGCTGCAAAAGACGGCGTAGTCGTCCCACCCTTCGTCACGCCGTAGCCAGTGCTCGTGCACCTATGGCCATCCTCCAACAGAGCCTACACCCGACACGGCGGCCCGACCATCTTCCACATCGCCGCCTCGACCATGTCCACAGCGAGCCTTCGGCACCGCTTGCACTCCCGGTTGGCCCTCTTGGCTGCCTTGCTGATGTATTGCTTCCAAACATCATGCGCCTCACCAGCCGTGTAGAGGAAGAGGTCGAGCACGTAGGCCACGACCTTGTGGCCGGCAATGGCCCCCCGTTCGAGGAACACGAGGCCACACTGCATGTCCTAGTACGCGAAGATGAGCGTTAGGCCGATGATGAAGCAGGCCTCGGGGTTGGCAGCGCCAGCTAGGTGGTTGACAATGGTGAGGTAGCGGTCGTTGTCCAGCCACTTCATCACCTCCTCCTGCTCCAGCGCCACGTGCCTCCCCATGGTGCGTTGTACATGGCCTTGC
Organism: Hsuehochloa calcarea; assembly: GCA_036346395.1. NCBI lineage: Eukaryota > Viridiplantae > Streptophyta > Magnoliopsida > Poales > Poaceae > Hsuehochloa > Hsuehochloa calcarea. The sequence continues at coordinate 16,035,670 of CM070611.1, read as the reverse complement.
AACTACAATATACATACACAATTCAAGACATCAGAATTACTCCCAAAGAGAAAATTAAAATTAAGGCCAAATTGAGGCGTTGTTGCTAGTCAGATTAGTGACATGTTTATCTAGTCAAATTAAAAGGCTAACATGTATGCATGCATGGATAGATTACCACAACAAACAATATAGTACGTGGTTCATAGGCTCCTGCAAAGGTCAGCCATGGGCCGAGGAGAGCTCGCGGCCACGAGGCCGACAATGTTGACGACGACATTGTGAAGAAGAGCAACATCGATCGCCTTGGTACTTGCCGTCATGCTCTGTGTACTCAACATGGCACATGACATAAGGTCTGTGAGTTTTCAATACCGTAGTGATTAAGTTTTTTTTAACTCCACTGGTTGTTGATGGAGGGTGCGAAAGTCATCACATAGATGAATCGTAACATCGGCGCATGAGACGAAGAGACACCGTTGGCACACGAGACGAAGAGACACATCGCGCGGGAACCAAAAGTCTTAAACATCACAGATGGTTCTAATTGCAAACCATCTATGATAAACATCACAGATGGTTCCAATTACAAACCGTCTGTGATAAATACACATCACAAACAGTTCTTATTAATAATCATCTGTGATAAATAGTATATCACAGACGGTGCTTATCAAGACCCGTCTGTAAAGTTTCCACTATCACAAATGGTTATTGTTGAGACCCGTCTGTGAAGTTTCCACTATCACAGAAAGTTATTTTTTAGAACCGTCGGTGATAATGTACATACGATTTTATTTAATAACCGTCTGTGACATATGTGATTTTCACAGATGGTTTTGAATAAGAATCGTCTGTGATAATAGCACAGACGGTTCTATTTAAATAACGTCTGTGATATGTAACGGTTCCTTTGGAACCATCTGTGATGAGTACAACATAGACGGTTCCATAGAAACTATCTGTGATGAAGCGTCCAGGATAGTCTATTTTGTAGTAGTGACACTTTGACATTTTCTTAAAATTTTGATTGGGCTAGCCATGTAAGTATATAAGTAAATTGAATAGATTATTTTGCTATATTGTTGAAAAATGGGCATTTATGATACTTTTCTTTATTTTAAGATGCAATTTCCTTTTTTTAACATGTTAATCTTCTCAATTGATGCAACTTCTAGTGTTTATATTTAAGGAGTGGCTTGTTGTGTATGGTTCATATATGGCAAGATGAAAGAAAGCAAACATGTAGCCGGGGTATAAATATATACCACCAACCTCTTGCAATCCTAATCGTGATAAAAACACCTCATACGGACGGAGTTGCCGTGATTCAGCTCTCGGGGACATAAGCTTTACTGAACCTTGTAAATAAATCTTCATGTCCCTATAGATAGAGCCGTCTCTGATAATTCACAGACGGTTATTAAGAATAACCATCTGTGATAATCACATACATCATAGAAGGTTATTTTTAAAAACCGTATGTAAATTATCACAGACGGTTCTCAACAATAATCATCTGTGATAGTGCAAACGTCACAACGGTTCTTAATAAGAACCGTCTGTGATAGTATATACTATGTCATATCACGTACCACGGCGTGATCAAAGTTATCACAGTAGACCTCGAAGCTGGCACACATTCGTTTTTGCGCTAAGTCCTGACACGCCAAAAGGAGCGGCATGACAACACTCGATTGCCACACTGAAAGTCCGTGGTATGACAACATTCTTTTGTCACACCACATGTTGTAGCGTGGATGAAGGGGTCAAAATTGAAAATAAAATTAGAGAGAAGTTATGTTTGAAACATTTTTTTAAATAGGTTAAATCATATAAAAAATCCTTACTAGTAAGGTGTATACGTACGGACTAGCCGGCCAGGAGGACCACGTTGCAGCAGGGGTCGTAGACCAATTCATAAAGGCAAATCTTAACCTCTGGAATGGTTGGTTGGTTGGGTAGCCATTTCTGCAACTAAGATGGTCCTCATCATGCACCTCTCTGTTGCTGCTCTATCTGCGCTCAAATATATATATACCGGACCATGCATGCATATGCACAAACTAACACGCATGTACGAAATTGTAACTGTCACTGCAGTGCTGTACGACTGCACCCATCCATTAGTGGCCCCCAAGGAGTTTGAGGCTAATTTAGTTCTATGTTGACAGTCGTGTAGAGCATGGAATGTCACACGTGTATGCAATATATATGTATGATTCCTTCCGTGCGAAACGAATTTGAAAATGCGAGCGAGTTTTTACGTGCGTACTCTTCAGTCTTAACGTATGCATATAGGCAGTGGCGGAGTCAGAAATCGCGGTCCGAGGACTGATATTACATATCAGTAAGTTATAGGTTACATAGGCAGTGGTGGAGTCAGAAATCGCGGTCTGAGGCTGATATTACATATCAGTAAGTTATAGGTTAGTATTATAATATTTAAAGGATTATCTATGTATAAGTTACCTGAAAATTTATTTTTTTCAATCGATTGTTTCCACCTTTAAATTTTCATCTAATGGCACAAAAAATACAAAAAAAATCTAAACTAAATTAAAGTAAATCTAGGTGAACCCTACAAATACAAAAATAAATAGAACTAAAAGTTATAGTAGAGTTGCGCTAAAATTACAAATCACTTGGTACTGCAATTTTAGACTGAGTACTGAGCAACTGTAGGTGACTGATAGAAAAGAAAATTTCAGGCAACTGAAAATTAGCAAATCCGAACATTTAAATCATGTTGCACACGTGGCACTTTTTTCATTGCAAAATATGCAGTCAAAATAGTACATATTGTCTAGACGGTGGCTAACTCCTAATATAAGTTATATCTCTCTTTACAAAAGGAGGCTGGAACGGGGGCTTCTCAGGGTGGCCATATCATCTTTTTTTTTGGGTGCGCGCATCGTAGGATATCGCTCTGCTTTCTTGCCCGTCATCTGATTGTCTTCCTCGTTGTTCCCGTGTGTCTCTTCCGAGAAGTTACACCATTCGATTGTATTTTGTTGATGTACATTGTCCAAGAAGCCTACAGCACGGCCGGCCTGAGCTCCGCCCTGTATGTGCGCTAGGTCAACTGTTGGTGTAGACCCACCCTTCGTATTGTGGTGTCAGCCTCTAGCGGGTCTGGCTTCTTGGAGAGAGAGGCGGAGGCAATACTAAGACTATCCAATCTCGCCTACAAGTTGTGGACTAGCGGAGGATTGGACTACTGTTTTTTACTGTTTTTTGGGCGAGTTCGAATAGTTTGTGATTTTCGAAGAGATTTTTGTAGACTTTAACACCAGTAAGATTTTCAGGTGTAGGGCTACCGATCCGCCTGTTGGTAAATTAATTACATTAGGTATGGTTGGGCTAATTATAATATCTTTAAAGACCATTTGCTCTTAGTTTGATTTAGAACACCGTCCAATCTTTTATATAGAGCTGGTTTTGGAGAAGATACGACCTCCAGGTCGCTTGTCATAATGTACACATACACTAAACTAAACAGTGTACGTGTACAGTATCAAATGAAGCTCTCCAGAATCAATGCACCGAAACATAACAAAAGTTACAGCGCGTAGTACCACTCTAGATGTTGCCAGTGTATACATGTACATTTGCATATATGGCCATACATGTGCAAATATGGGTATCTATTCGACCTGATCGCTGTCGGATCTGGTTTCCCTGGCCGGGATCGCGCGTGACCCACCGGCGCATGACACGGTCCGGCCGAGCATGGCCGCCCGAAATCATTGCCAAACGCCGGGCACCGGAGAGCCCACGCGTACAGCGCGCCGGTGTATGCCACAGGTCCCTGCTGCCGGCCTGCCATTAAAACCGGTACGTGCTATATATATATATAGGATAGGATTTTAATATGCTATGGAACTTTAGTACCACATATCTCTACCACTCATTTAGCATGGGCATTACAACCTTTAACTCTTATCATCTTTTCTCTCTCCCCACTACACATATCCACATGCAATATTAATTGTATGAATATATAGTACTAGTGTTCGCTAGCATGCATGCAAAATCATTTTACTTATAAATATATAATGACAATTAATTTGTGAATTTCTAGCATGCATATACACTAACAGTGTCTTTATGGTCATCGCAAAATATCTTAGGTACTTGGTACAGCACCGCAATCCCAAGCGGAGACAAATATGTTATTTTTTACAAAGGTTGCAGGCCCTCGCAAACCTGTAGTAACTGATCGACCGGTTACTGCCTCAGTGGCCGACCGGCCGGCTTGTATGCGTATTGGCGTATCATCAGGGACGAAGTTAACCACGGCCTAAGTCTTGGGATGGGTCAGCTTTTATTGTGCCGAACTTGAATGTTTGGTAAGTTTTTTAAGAAATTTTTATGTACTTTTAGCACGGGTAAAATTTGCAGGCCTCAGGCTTACTGCCCCTACGTGTCACTTTCAAACTGGTTCCTACCGGTCATGAATGACCTACGATTGATAGCAAAAGTTGTCTTACCGGAGGCATCGGAAGGAACATCCATCGATCGCTCGCTGATCGTCCAACGCTAACATGTTGATTTTTTTAATGAAACGTAGCATCTGGCACTGAATATTGTTACGTCGCTTTCGTAAGTATGTATGCAGACACGAGGGAACAGCTCCAACGTTGTAATTTCGCGTTGATCCCTGCAAATTCTGAAGTTGCTCTCTCTCTCTCTCTCTCTCTCTCTATCCGTTTATCACTCCAGTAAAATTTTGATAGATTTCAGTTGATTTTTTCACACCGTTCGATGCAACTCGGATGCTTCAGTTCTCGCCGGCGCTGGCGAGGCATGCATGACCTCCACCACCTTCCCCACGCCGCATTCGGTGGCCAGCGCCGGCGCTCTTGAGCCACCGGCTTCGTGGACACAGCGGCGCATGAATCATGGAACTCACCCAACGGTGAGAAAATTAAGTCAAAACAAAAAAAAAATTTACACCAGTGTAATATAGCATTTCCACTTTTTTTCCCCCTTCAAAAACGTGTCATTGTTGGAGTTTTCTTTGGTATGGATCTGGGTGTTTTGGTTTCGGATCCGAGAGAGAAGGGGGGAGAGAGAGGGCATTAGGGTTCGTTACCGTCCGATGTAGAGGAGGAGAGGTTGGCCATCGAGGTTTGTCGGTGAGGAGGTCTCCCTGGTGGCGGCGTCTCCCGGGCGGCGGCGGTCTCACTAGCGGTAGAGGCGGCGGTGGTAGATCCCGTCGCTGGAGCGCCCCCTTCTCCGATCGGTCTAGGGTTTGTGTTAGTGGGGTTTGTGGCGGCACGGTGAACCTCGTGTTGCGTGCCGCCCCGACCCCCCACCTCTTTTATGTGGCGCTGACGACAGGGCCCACCACCAATTAAATGGCGCCCCGATCGGCGCGATCAGTGGGAGGCATTTGGCCGTTGGGCCAAATGCCTGAGATGAGATCATTCTAACATTCTCCCCCCTTAATCTCAATCTATGCTTTATCTTTAATTACTTTTGACTTTACTCATTCCATTACAGATTTGTGCATAGAACATGTCTCATCGTCACGGTCAATCGCCGATAGATTCAACAGCTACAATACACCTTCTTGTTCTCAAATAGTTACTTTAATCTTTTGTGCCATCTTTTAGTCCAGAATCATAGGCTTTCCTTAAACCCATGCCGCTATATGTTCTCTCAACACGCTGGGTGGTAAGCCTTTAGTAAGTGGATCCGCTAACATCTTTGCGGTACTTATATGCTCAAGATTTATAATTTGATCCCGAACTTTATCTTTCACAACATAGTATTTTATGTCAATGTGTTTGGCAAAGACCACTTGACTTATTGTTGTGGGCATACATTCATCATGGGTTCATTATCGCAAGACAACTTAAGTGGTCTATTGATGTCGCCAACCACTTTTAAACTGGTATGAACTTCTTTAGCCAGCCTCACTCGCCTGTAGCCTCATAACATGCTACAAACTCGGCATACATTGTGGACGATGTAGTGACGGTTTGCTTTGAGCTTTTCCACGATATAGCTCCTCCAAATGAGAGTGAACACATATCCGGATGTCGACTTTCTATCATCTCCGCAAAATCGTAATCTGTACCCCACTATATGGAGTGAATCTGATTTTCTCAGATGTCATCATGAGGCCTTTTGTTCCTTGCAAATAACGCAAGACTTTCTTTATCAATTTCCAATGTTCTATTCCGTGATTGCTCGAATCGCCAAGTAACCCGTAACAAACGCTAAGTCGTATGCGTACACACTTGAGCATACCGCAAGCTTCCGATAACCAAGCATATGGAACCGATTTCATTTGATCGAGCTCAGATCGTTCCCGGGCATTGAAAATCCCCATATCTATCGCCTTTGACTATAGGTGCAGTGAAGGACTACATTTATGCATACCAAATTTCTTTAATACTTTCTCTATGTATACTTTTTGTGAAATCCCAATATTCCCTTGTTTCTATCCCTGAATTTGATCCCTAGAACGAATTCACCAAGATCTTTCATATCAAAGTTTGAGGACAAAACTTTTTGTCTCCAAGATCATCACTACTAGCCAAGGATATCATCCACATACGATTAGGAAGATAAACTTCCCATCTTTAAACTTTGTATAGACACGACATTCTCTTTAAACCCAAATTTTCTTATTGTAATCAAAACTTCAAGTACCACTGCCTTGAAGCTTGCTTTAACCCATAAATCGATTTCTTTCATCCCATTCTTTCATTTCCTTCCACGACAAAACCTTTCTGCTTTTCCATGTAAACATTTTCCTCCAAATCCCCATTAAGAAATGTCGCCTTTACATCCATCTGAAACTCTAAATCATAATGTGCTACTAATGCCATTATGATTCTCAAGGAATCTTTACAGAGACCGGAGAAAAGGTCTCATTGTAATCAATCCTTCTCTTTGCGACTTTTGCCACAAGTCGCGCTTTGTATCTTTCTACATTCCCTTGGGAGTCAAGATTTGTTTTGTAGACCCATTTACAAACCCTACCGCTTTGGCTCCTTTAGGAATAATTTTCAAGTCCACTTTATTAGCCTTCATGGACCTCATTTCTCTTCCATGGCCTTAAGCCATTTTGAGAATTTTCGCTTCTCATGGCTTCTTCAAATGATGTGGGATCATCCTCCATTTGAAATTCTCGTCCATCGTAAATAGCCGATCTTCTTACTCTTTTAGACCTCCTTCCTCATTTGGTACATCTTCTGCTTGAGGTTGTTGTTGCTCCCCTTCATCTGTGGCAATGGGTTCTATACGATCCTTTCCTCATTCTCATTCATTGTTGCCACAGAGGAACAATAATAGTCTACATTCTCTTTTGCAAACTCTTGAATCATCGGAGCGGCACATTTTCTTCAAGGTCAATCTCTCGAGCTACCATGCTCCCTTCATCATTTCATCCTCTAAGAAGACAAATGTCTCGCTTCTACAAACTTTGTATATCTGTCTCAAGTAGAAACGAAAACCTTTTGACTTTTCGGTAGCCAATAAAATGGCAACTTATCGCTTTGGGATCAAGCTTCCCAAGGTTTGGGTTAAACACTTTAGCCTCAAGCAGACTCCCCACACACGTAAGTGGTTTAGTCGATTACTAGGCACTCGCTGAGGTATGGCGGTTTTCATCCCATTCTTTCATTTCGCACCATTCCACGACAAAACCTTTCTATGCCATTTTCCGTTGTTTGTCCATGGGTATGTCGACATTTTCCTTTAAGTCGTGTTGGTTTTCAAATCCCAAGGCTTCATTATTGGATAAATATATCCATAACGAAATGTGAATGTTATGAACGAGTAATATCCATCCACACTTTTCACATCCATCTCGATCTTCTTTACATATTTTCCTTTAATGCATTCTCGTGACTGTTCTAAGTCTAAATCATAATGTGCTACTAATGCCATTATGATTCTCTCTCATTGTAATCAATCCTCATCCTTGAGAGCCAAATCCATCTCTTTGCTTGAAAGCCTTTTGCCATCCGTTTATCACTCCAGTAAAATTTTGAATATTACTCCTTTAGGATTTCAGTTGATTTTTCACACCGTCCCTTCATCATTTCATCCTCTAAGAAGACAGCGTGTCTCGTTTCTACAAACTTTGTATATCTGTCTCAACAGAGAAACGAAAACCTTTTGACTTTTCGGGTAGCCAATAAAATGGCAACTTATCGCTTTGGGATCAAGCTTCCCAAGGTTTGGGTTAAACACTTTAGCCTCAGTGAGACTCCCCACACACGTAAGTGGTTTAGTGAGGAACTCGATGCACCATATCCATCGTGGCACGTGCAGTTCGTTTCACTACTCCATTTTGCCGAGGTTCGCCTTGTGTAGAATATCACTACTATGCCATTTTCTGTAAAAACCTTGCAAAAGGTCCAGAACTTGTCCATATGGGGTATGTCGACCGTAGTACTCCCCCGATCGATCGAACTATCTTAATCTTTAAGTCGTGTTGGTTTTCAACTTCAAATTTAAATATCTTGAATTTATCCAAGGCTTCATTTCTTTCTTTGATTGGATAAATATATCCATAACGGAGTAATCATCCGTGAATGTTATGAACGAGTAATATCCATCCACACTTTTCACAGAAAAGGACCACAAATGTCTGTGTCAATAATTTGTAGAACTCTCGGATGCTTCAGTTCTCGCCGGCGCTGGCGAGGCACATGACCTCCACCACCTTCCCCTTTGAGAACCGGATATCTCTCGATGTAGCCCATCAAAGAATATCCTCCTGAAAACACAATCCATATATAGTGAGAACATTTATAATAACAATAACGCATGCCTTACGCCGCATTTTACAGAGATTTGAGTCAAATTTCATTCAATTCATTCAAAATACTTCAAAATAAATAAATTCATTTTTCTTCGATTTATCGTTCATGGCCAGCGCCGGCGAGTCCTCGCCTTGAGCCACCGGCTTCGTGGATCTCATCCGCGAACGCATCCGACGGCCAAGCGAACTCACCCAACGGTGAGAAAATTAAGCCATTTCAAAAGAAGCAAAAAAAGATTTACACCATCGTGTAATATAGCATTTCCCGAGCATTCGCAAAAGACGTCAAAACGTGTCATAACACGACGAGGTCCCGCCTTTTCGATCTAGGGTTGTATTTGAGATCACGCCTGACATACCATTGTTGGAGTTTTCATGGATCTTGGTGTTTTGGTTTCTGATCCGAGGATTTAGGGTTCGAACGGTGGATTGGCCATCGAGGTTTGTTTGCTGAATCTCCCGATTCGAACCCATCAAGGGTTTGTGTTAGTTACGGTGCCTAAATTATGTGGCGAGAAAACCTTAATCTCGTACGTATTTGGTTCCCGAGGCGGTTCTAACACATCGAAACCGATCGACTATTGTATTTGAGAACATTAGTACTTCATTTGGATGGATTCGGAACGGTGGATTCTGTCGAATCTTGTTAGCCTAAATTAAGGAGAAAACAATCTCGGTTTTCAGACGGTTCTCCGAAACCACGAGAAACTCTTGACATGCATGGGTTTGTCGGAGAAACTCTACCCGTCGTGGAACCGCCAAAGCCGACAGAAAGCCACACTAACGGCGCCTTCCCATCGATCCCAATACTCTTCACTTCTTCAGACAAGACGAGCTGATGCTGAGCTGATTGACTATTCTAGTCTTCTACAGTGCTAGCTAGCTGCAAGACATCAATCACCTTTCAGAAAATAAGGCGGCTAGATCACTGGATTACGACAAGTGTTAGGTTATCACCGCTCATCCCCAATTGGAGCTACCTCTCCTGAATCCTGAGTCGGTTTTATTTTTCTGCCGAAAATCGGTGTTACCGGTTTTGCCGGCCTAGCCCGGTAAGTTTACGAATTGGGCCTGAAATTTTCGGCCCGATTCGAATGCAGCCCAGTGCGGCAGACGGTAGTGCCCCAGGCCCCGTTCCTCATTCTTCCTCACGTGCAGCGCAGTAGCGGAGAAGCCCACTGCCCCGTTCCTCATTCCTTCCTCACACAGGCGCACGCGGAGGCGCGCAGCAACCCTAGAAGCTCCCGGCGGCGGCGGCTGCTACTCCAACTTGGCACGGCACTTAGTTTCTCGGCCGCCGCTACCACAAACTCCAGACCTGGCGCCCTCCTTTTGCTCCTCCTCCTAGGCTCCTAGCCGTCGTGGCACCGGCCGCCATCGGTAGCGTCGACAGTGGGGCCGCAGCCGCCTCCGCGCATGGTAGACCGGGAAGCAGGCCTCGGACGAGGCCGCCTCAGCAGCTGCGCTCGCCGCGGCCTACCGCCGCCTCAGCCTCGCCAGCACGCGACACACTCCGGGACCTCAGCGCCGCCTCAGCATCTGAGTCTGCTCCCCGAGCGATGGGGTGCGCCGGCTCGTCCTCCAGGCCAAGGACCTGACCTGCGCCGCTCGTGTTGCCATCGCCGACGTGAAGTCGCTCACGCCCTCGCCTCAGTGCGCAGCTGAAGAGTACCCGCGTACCTCTACCTCCTCAACGGCGCATGGAGTGCGGCGGATGCGCAGCAGCGGGTACCGGCGATGGTACGGCGCATGGAGGCTCGGCCTCACAACGGCGCACAGAGGCCGGCCGAGAAGCAGAGGCGGGCACCGATGATAGGCGCGGCCGAGAAGCATGTGCGAGTGCGACAGGTAATTGTTTCGTTCAGTATTCTTTCACTTGATTTTGTCTCCATTTACACAGCTGCACGGAGAGAACTGTCAGCTCCTTCAACACTGATCAACATGTGTAATCAAATCCGTGTAACAGAGTGTTGTTTCATCTGCTTCATTATTATGTGATCCTCATGCATCCTGCATTTTTTTGGAATTGCAGAGGGCATTGATTACGTGTGGAGCCATGGGGAGCCAATAGGGATCGGATTCAAGTGCAAATATTGCTTAGTGTCTTTTGGAGGAGGAGGTGCAACCCGGCTTATACAACATCTAGCGGGTATATCAGGTAATGTAAAATCTTGCCAGCAAGTGCCACCGGAGGTTCGTGATGCGATGAAGAAGTCTGACTGGACAGGGAAGCAAAGGAGGAGACAATCACACTAGCAGAAGCTTAGAATCGAAAGAGATATTTATGAAGAGATGAATGCACCAATTGATGTGCCAAGCGATGAAGATTTACAAGAACAGATGGCTATCAATGCGTCATTGAGGGACCTTCATTGTCGGGAGAGTGTAGAGCGTAGTGGTGGGATATATGAGCATGGATGTGGGAGTGGCAGTGGAGGACGTGTGAGTGCAAGTGGTAGCAATGCTGGTACTAGTGGTAGTAGTAGCAAGATTCATACCTTGTTTCACAATGCAAGGTCTGCTAGTATAGCCTTTGATTCTGATATAGCACGCAGCAAATCTCCTCAGCAAACTCGGGTGGACACATTGCTTAGCACGAAGAGTAAAATCGGACTTGGGCAAGCTTGGGCGAAGTGGTTTCATGCGAACGACATCCCTAGTGTGAAAGCTGACTGCCCGTACTTTAAAGCAGCAATGAAGCTAACTCAAAATCTTGGCAAAGGGGTGTAGATTCCTAGAGGTATAGATATCGATGGACCATACTTGCAGGGCAACTTTCAGGAAATGGAAGGGTATGTGGAGAAATTCAAGGAAGATTGGTCTGTATACGGTGTTACGGTCATGTGTGATTCATGGACCGGGCCTACATCGATGAGCATAATTAACTTTATGATTTATTGCAATGAGCGCATGTTCTTCCACAAGTCTGTTAATGCAACTGGCCATATGCAGAATTCTGAATACTTGTATGATTGGATCAAACAAGTGGTTGTTGATGATATTGGCCACAAGTTGGTTGTTCAAATAGTCACAAACAATGGATCTAATTTCAAGAAAGCTTACGCTCAGCTTGTCTTATAGTACCCCCACATTATTTGGCAACCATGTGCTGCTCACACTGTCAATCTAATGTTGAAGGACATCGGTAATGAGCCGGAGGTTGATAATGTCATTCGTAGTGCCAAGTGAATCTGCAGGTTCTTCTACAACCATGGCAGGCTGCATGCTGAGATGAAGAAGAACATTGATGGAGATCTCATTAGACCCAACGCGACAAGGTTTGGAACAATGTTTATCTTCTTGCAGAGTTTTTGGGATAGAAAAGATAAATTCCGACAGTGGATGGTGTCTGATGCTTGGAGGAATAATGCATGGAGCAGTGATCCTGACTATGAGTATACAGATTCCTGCTTGACAAGCAGTGCATGGTGGGTGGATGTCAAGTGGGTGCTAGATACAGTGCAACCACTCTACCGTGTACTGCGGTTTGCCGATACACAGAAAAAGGCCACAATGTCCGGATTTATGCCATTGATGATGGGTGCTTTACATGAAATGGAAGCTCATTTGAGCGGTAGGCCAAGAGAGATGAGCAAATTCATTAGCCTTGTGAAGACGAGGGTGAAGTACCTCTACAAGAACACTCTCATGGTTGCAGGTAATGTTTGGACACAAAACAATTTATTTATTAATTATTGATGTCTTGAACTTTATGGTTATTTACCTTGCTCATGCAGCCGGGGTACTCGATCCAGAAGCACACTATAAGTTCGGCTATGGGAAAAATCCAATATTTGCGAAGGCACTAAAGAAGGCTATTGAGAAAATTGCCGACTCGCCTCAGAGTGAGGTGCAAGCACTTGCACAATTTGATGCTTTCCGCTCTTGTAGAGGCGAATTTGACAGTCGAGGCGGACGATCAACTTGCATCATCACAAATGAGCCCATGTAAGTGCTTATACTTGTCTTTGTCTACTTGTCTACTGTGACAAATGAGCCCATGTATGAATGTTTTGTGGTGTTTATCGCAGCCGCCTGGTGGTACATGTATGGAGGACATGCAAAGGTCTTGCAAAAGTATGCAATGCGGATTGTATCACAGTGTGTGTCCTCAAGCGGTGTGAGCGCAATTGGAGCACCTTTGCGTTGGTTCACACAAAAGTGAGAAATAGACTAGGTTATGACAAGCTCCACAAGTTGGTTTATGTCCATTACAACTTGAAGCTACACCTCCAAATGCAAGAAGCAGACCGCCCTGAGAAGGAGATGGATCCTTGTGCCATTATGATGGATACCGCTCTACATGACCAAGACAACCCAATTATGGATTGGTTAGCAAAATCGATTAGGGAATCCGAGCCTGTTATGGATGAACCTGGTGATCCTCCTACTTCTTCAAGGGTTGTGCTTGAAGAGGTGCGGGTTGTGCTTGAGGATTCTCCAATGCCTTCCAGGGTTGTGCTTGAAGATCCTTCGATACCTTCCAGGGATGTGCTTGAAGATCCTTCGATGCCTTCTAGGGTTGTGCCTGGAAAGTCTGGTGATGCACTCCTCGACAAGCCTCTCAATGTTTGGGTATCAAAGAGGAAGCGACTTGATAGCACAAGGAAGAAAAAGGCGAAGAAAGGGAAGGACAATGATGAAGATGAAGATGATGTGGGAAGCGGTGATGACACTTCAACTCCTTCTGGAAGTCTTAGTTATGTAGACACAGATGACAACACTTCTGTGAGTGATGATGTTGGTAATGACGACGTAGTTGATCACATTGAAAGACGTGAGATCACAAAGGCACAAACAAAGAAGACGGAGCATCTTTCCAGCCTCTACTAGATAGCCGGTATATGTCCTCCTGTTTGACTATATACTTTGCATGCTTTCAAGTCTTAATCACATATATACGTGCATTTGTGTAGACTAAGCTTAAGGAGTCTTTGGTATGTGACTGTACCTGAGATTATCATTTTCATCTGAAATTCATTCTTCATTGTCAACAATATTTTTTTTTCTATCTATTTCTGCTTATGACTTTTGTGTACAGTTCTTTGGTGTATTGCTATTAAACCTACAACTTCATACCATTGAGACATCATGTGTCTATTTGGTAGGGCCACAGGGAGTTGAACCATTGCAGTTTTTTTTCTGTTTTGAAAAACTGACATTTCTACAGAATTCAGGATCTTGAAAAAAAAAAGTGTCAAACATATATGCAGGCTTAATTCCTAGTGCTGGTTGCAGGAATGGATTGCTAAAATGCAGCTAAGTACATGCGTAAGTTGGTGGCTCAGCTGAGCGACGACTGCCAAATGGGGAAACTGACGAAAAATAAACTTCCAAGGCTAGATCAGGACGCAAATATGTTAGATATACATGCCAGTGAGCAACCTGTAATCTGTCAGTTTATCCATAGAACGACTTCAGATTGTGTACTTTGCCTTGTGGTTGTCTAACTGCACTGTTGATTAAGAAACTATGTAAGCTAAAGAAGGCAGGAGTCAGCATAATGTAGGAATTTCATTTGCAGGAGGTCTGGAGGAATTATAGTATTATATACTGTTTCCTGTAAAATTCCTGCAGCACCACATGTTCTGCAAACATGTTCTGGACTCTGGAGAACTGATCTGAATGCTGATCTGAAATGCTAATCTGAAATTCTGAATCTGTGAATACCGATTTTCTGGCCGATTTTTAAAAAATTGACCGATTTTTTTTTAAATTCAAAGTTTGGTTTGACATTTTCGGCCGAAAATGTCCGAAAAAAATCTGAAAATCGGTTATATCACTGTATCGGCCTACCCTGGTAAAAAAATTTATCCCGGTAGCCGAAACCCTGATTCCTGACCAGAGAACCCCTTGGCCAACCTATAACAGCAAGAACTCAAACTTGTAACCCGGCCCCTCGCACCGAGTGATCCTAATTCTTAACTGCTAAGCTATCACACAGTCCTCCGAAAAGGCATCAGCAACTACCTGTTAGGAAAACGAACAGCATGGGCAGTCGGCACCATCGGTAAGCCGCTTTCGTTGAAGTACTCAGCTCCCTGACAGCAGTAGTTGAACCATATATCTCCCATTGTCATCCACAACATCATCATCACTGACATTTCAAGGGAGCATGGTATACCCCGGAGACATGGTGATCATGTCGCAGATGTGGTCCAACTTGGCCAGACGTGACCAAAACATCACACAGGAGATGCTTTCAAGGTGCGTGTTTTGCACATGGTTGCATACTTCAGATGAACAGGCCGGCAACATTGCAAGTTTGCAGCAGCAAGCTGAAACAGATAGCTGAACTCTGAACATCCCCTTCATTTACCCGGGTGACCTTTGACAACATAATCATCCATTGATCACTCACAGCTTCCATCTCTCCCATTTATTACACCATTTATTCGTAATAACATCTGATTTGATACACTGTAATATTATCCTGAATATGACCAGAATCCTTCAAATTATTTCAATATAAGTAGTTTTGTGTAGCATAGAAGTATGGTTTGGGCGAATATACAAAGTACACGCCATGGACTGTTAAGACATATAATTGGAATGAGAAGTTATGTTTTTAATTAGATGGCAACATCAACTGGCTCAAATCCGTTGTCAATAGAAGTTTTCACTGCATACATCACAATCTGTGTCTTTCGGGTGATGGCCGGCCACATCCCCTCAGGCTTGCCACCTGCATCCCGGATGTTCCGCACCAGCCTAGAGAACTCCTGGACCATAAGGGCCTCCTATGGCAGGTTTGTCATGAGTCATGACAACATGGTTGCTCGGCAGCGGATCCCATCCGATGTGCAGTTCGGCAAAGTCTGACTTGGAGGCCACGCTGAATGGGGCAGACGCGCGTTTCTTCATATGGGATGGCGAAGTCGGTGACATGAAGAGTGCCATTTGTGCCAACGACAGTGATATCCATGGTGAGGTTGGTAAGGAAAGAACATATGAAGGTTGCGATCTTGCCATCGGCCCAGTAGAGCGCAGAGCCGCAGGCAAGGAGCACGCCAGCTTGGTTCTTAAAAGGGTCACGCAACGCGATCACAGTCTTGGGCAGCTCATAGTCAACAGCTCACAAGATTGCAGGGATGCAGTACCACCCAATATCGCCAAGTACATGCACCCAGGGCATCAAGGTCTGGCTTTACCCTGATGTCAATGAGGAGGAAATCTTCTTTTGCTCGACAGCTGAACACGGTGTTTATCTGAAGCAACATAAGAAAAAAAAAAAAAAAGAGGCAATGATTTATGTTAACCTATAATATTTTGCAGAAGGATTCAAATTAAGTGGAAACAAACAGTTAAGCTATATCAAGAAAATGATCATTTTGTAGTAGCGTATAGCACTTGAAGTCTGCAAAGAATGGGAGTAGTGTTAGTAAGGTGTGATCCGAGACACACCCATCGAAACCCTAGCCACCACCTCTCAAAACTCTTGTCGTGCGCGCTGGTGCTAGCACACTGACACACGGTGTTCTATCTCTAGACATGTGAACTTCGATAAAGGCGCTGATGCGACAGCGACACTGATCGGGTCGATCGCAAGGAGGAGACGGTTGACCAGAGGACGATCGATTACTTTCACTACACCGATATGAACTACGTTGAACCAGCCACTGCAGCTCTATTTCTGCTGCACTGCACGTCTAGTTGTAATAATCTATAATCTCTTACTCGCATGGCTTCCTGATTTACACGGCAGAATTTTTTAATCTACGCTAGTGTAGCCTACTCTTATTCCTTCAGTGGTATCAGAGCCATCTTGTGTAATATTTGATCTGAATTGGTCGCATATAGTGGATATGTGGTAGTAGTAGATTAGATTTATTACTGGTCTAATATGATAGCTTAGATCGGTTCATTTTAATGGATCGGCTTAGGCAATGGTTGATGAGATCAATCGGTTTTGGTGATAGTAGTTGGGTTCGCAAGATGTATGAATTGATAGCATTGAGTTGTTGTTCTTTCTGGAATTGGGTTAATGTGATTAATCAGATAAAATTTTCAAGGGTAAATTCATGAATAGGATTCATGCCCCAAAAAAAATTTCCACTGCCCCTTCAAACCTTGCCTGCTATTCGGCTAGCGGGACCGCCGTGCTAGGTAACCGTACAGCGCATTATAGGTATTATGTGTTCATGATGTGCGATAGAATTGGATTTTATGCATAACTCATTTTTATAGGGTTTGTGTGAATAATATGGCCCATCGTATATGTGATGCATGTATGATTTTTCATGACCTGCGCGTCATGCTGATTTTAGGCCTTGGGCTACATATTATTGTATAACAGCCTGCGTGTTGACTTGTGATGCTTGATATTCTTATATGTAATACATTACTAGTTGTTAGGAGTAATACCTCAATAGATGCATGTGGTGACTTCAAGCGTAATGGATCGATGAATAGGAAGCATGGTGATGAAGATTGTCATACTAAGGGTCATAGTATCTCACTTTTAATTTGATTATCTATGAATGTTTTAATGTTCCTGTTATACTATTGTTAATGTTATTATTTTGGGCGTTTTTAACATTATAAAATAGTATCCCTATAGAAAAATGAAGTAAAACTTGATGCCACCCCAATTGTTGCACTTATTAATATTTTGATCGTTAATTAGTAGGTCTACTAAAGTAGGGTGTCATTAGTTATCTTAATAAAATAGGGAAGTGTTGGACACGTTCATGCATAATATTGGTTTAACTTGACTTGGCTATCAAAATGGTTTTGGGTCTAGGGGTATGGTGTTGAGGCCGGGACATGTGGATGTCACTCAACAAACAAGAGTTACATGTGATGTAATTAGCAAGGGGTTGCTTACCTACGTGGCTAGGTTTCTAGCAGTGATGCCAAAGCTCACTAGGACTTGGTTAAATATGTGTTGGACCGAAAAGGCGACTAGAGGGGGGGGGGTGAATAGGAGCACGCTCACTTTTTCAACCTCGATTAGATTCAACACAAATTTCACTCCAATAGCTATAGAAGCTATGAAGATCGATATACCAGTACAACGGAAGACTATAATTGAATCCAATCAAAACCCCGAAGCAAAACAACCAAAAACAACCGAAACTTAATTTCCTAAGTGTGGGGCGGTCTGACCTCTATTCAAGGGCGGTCCGACCGGTCCTATGGGCGGTCCGACCTCAGAGAGAGGCGGTCCGACCTCCAAATGATGAACAGTGAAATCACCAAAAACGAAGTTGCAAATAGATGTAACTTTTGATCTACAACTCCAAACTTGATGAAACTTGGTACACACCTTCTCTAGGATGTCAGGAACCTATTCCAATCGAAGATCATGAAGATCCATGGAAAAGTTATGACCTTTTTCAGTTTGAGAGATGGATGGTTCAAAACCGAGTCAAAACGAAAACTAGATCCAAAAACTTGCTCGTGGGTGATTGATGATCAAGATGATCTTAGATGTGTTCCCACATGTCACGACAAGCTAGATCATATAAAGAAATCAACCAAAAACATGCGAATCAAAGAAAGACTCAAAATCACCAAATAGAGAGAAAGAAGGCAAATGAACTCATCTTAGAGAGAACTCTTCTTTGGATTGATTTGATAATGTATCGATTACAGCCACTCATACGGATACGCATGGACACAAGATCAAAACATCTCTCTCTCTAGAACCCTAACCTCCACTAAACCTTCCCTAAGCACCTAAGCCAAAAGTAGGGTTTCAAGCATAAAAGGGTTGAAGGGTGCGACCACCTCCTCCTCTATTTATAGTGGAGACTTAAACCTTCTAGAAGAGTCACCCTAATGGGCTCCGTTAAGGCCCAAAACAAACGGGTCACATACGCACGCCTCTCGAGCGCCGTCTTCATCTCCTCTTGACCTACTCCGCTTCTCCACGCCATCTTGCGCGCGAGTCGTCAAAGTCACCAAGGCGGTATTTGGTATAATTACCAAAATACCCTTCTCGATCTTTTTGCAAAGACCGAGTCCCATCTTTGTGAAGCACCTCCCATGCTTCGCCACGTGTAGGTTGATCAACGGCTCTCAACATGCCGGCAAGTCTCTCCCATCCGGCTCCCACCAGAACCACCATGGCACTTGCACCCCCCCGCGCCGCTTGATCCAACCAACAGACCGAATCGCCTGTTCGGTCATCCTTGTCTATTCTGCACCACACTTGGAGTTCATTGACCTCACCCGGCATCGTCGATCGTTCTGGACCTCAGCTCTCCAAGCCTAGTCCCGATCATCCTCGCCGTTGACCGTCGTTGACCACCAAGCAACCTGCACAACAATAAACAAGCAAATCGAATCCGGGAACAAGTTCTTCACAACTTGACCCACGTTAGTCAAAACATGCATCATGCAACACATATGCATCAAACCCATGACTTTGACCTAACAAAACATCATCGCCACGGTTGGCCGATGAACAAGATAAACCGTCGACCGCCCAGCCCCTCGGGCTCGGTCGCCAACCGGCGGCCTCGACCGCCACCACAAGGCGGTCGGATCACCAGGGACTTAGCCAATTTTCAACCCCAAAATCCAAACCTCTGGAAACTTTAAACCAATAGAACTTGTGCTTGGGAACTCCAAAATTATGAGACCAAGTGTATTAGGATCCCCTCACTTGTCTACAACACCTATTTTTGGCCCACCCATTCGACCATTTTAGTCACACGCGCCCGACCACGCGCATGGCCGGTCCGATCGATTTGGGACGGTCGGACCGCCATGCTATGGCGGTCGGACCGCCTCGCCGAGTAATGCTGAACAGATCTGAGACTTTGTCGAAAACCCGTGAAACGACAAACCGTTAACGCCATTGCCAATTGTCACATCATCCTAAGATCTAGAGCATACCCCCATGATATCCACAATCTCCCCCTTGATGAACACATTGGCAATAATCCAGAAAATGTAATTTGAAGGTTTGAAAAGTAAAATACTTCCGTTTTCGCACAAAGGCACAACTTGGTCCATAAGCAAGAGAAAGCAATAGAAATGACCAAGCTGGCATCAGAATAGCATAGACAAGTGAGATAAGGCAAAAGAAAGCATAAAAACTTTGATTTCCAGAAAAAAATCAAAAATCTCACTTAAGGTCCATATGAAAGAACAATTGTTCAATTGACCTTTGATCATTGTGAGGTGTAATAAATGCAATTCAAGTTCAGAAGAGTCAATAAGGCAATAAGAATACAATTCAAAAACTCCCCCTCACTATGATCCTCGGATTTCAAAAAAATTCAAATTCTCCAACTTTCTCCCCTTTGTATAAACTTCCCCAACATTGAAAATATCTTCTCCCCCTTTGACAATGGAGTCATCAAGGAATCACGCCTTCCTCTCATCCAGAGATAGCAATTTGCAGAATGAAGAAAGAAGCAAAAAGAAGAAGTATGCATGAAGTGCAATGGAGTGGCTTCATTTTTGTATTTTTCAAATTTTGATTACAAGAAGCTTTGAAGATTACCCAAAAGAGCTAGCTAGCATTTCTAATATTGCACACACAACATATCAAGCCTGACAGTGCTAGCAAGATCATGATAAGACATATATATCAAAGCTAAGCATAAAGGCTCAAAAGTAAAGCAATGGATTTGATCAATTTAAGCAAAGCTTCAAATTCAGCAAGTTCATCAACAGGGATCCTAAAATGAAATTAGCCATGTCAAAATGTCAAAGTGAGATCAAAAATCTAACAAAGACCACATTAAGAGTCAATCAAGTCCCGTATTGAATCATTTTGCTCAATATTTTGTAAACGCCCATTTGTCAACATTTTTCACATTTGCATTGAATATTGAAGTTGACTAATGATCTAACTTAGTGACAAGATCCTGGACTAGGAGCCATCCACAAACTCATCCTAAGCTTCGACCAAAAGTTGATTAAAGGTATATCTTAGTAAAGAAGATCCTGGACTAGGAGCCATCCACAAACTCTTTCTAAGCTTCTACCGCGACAAATCTTGAGGTTCATGTCATTTCGACAAGCGGTCCCCATGAGATCGTCTGGTTCATCAAACTATCTCCAAGTTCATGTCATTTGACAAGCAGTCTCGTAAGAATAGTTTGGCACAATTTAAGCATAAGACAATCTTGATTTTCATTTTTCACATCAGCAGTTTTTAGAATCTCAAGAACACAAAAGCTCAAGTAATGGTCAATTTTAGATCAAAGAGCTAACAAAGCAATTCTGACAGGGCCAATGTCACAAGAGAAGCACTAATTGCGCAACTCGCTAAAACATCCACAAATTGCAATTTCTTAGTTTGAGTTGTTTAAAAGGTTCTAGCTCATATAGCAAAGACTTAGCTACACATGTAAAAGCATGATAATTCTAGCAAGTCAAAGAACTAGACATGGCATTGAGCAAGAATTGAAATACTAAAGCTCCAAAGGGTAATAGGCAAAGCTTCATCAATTTTAAAAGATAAGCAGAAAAACTTATATTACAATGCATCTTTTTGAATTTTTCATACCACTTGTTGTATTTTTCATATGAATGCAATATGATACAATGAGATGCAATAAAAAGCCTAACAACCTAAAAAGTTCAGAAAGATCAAAAAGTTCAGAAAAAGAACAATAAGAGATCAAAAGAACAAGGTAATATCAGAAAAGATCGAACTCCCCTCAAACCAACCCATAGGGATAAATTACCCTAACTCGCTTCTCAAGGTGGCAAACCTAGTTGGGTCTAAAGGTTTGGTGAGGATATCAGCCAATTGAGCCTCGGACTCCACAAAATGCAGCACAATATCACCCTTCTCGACATGGTCTCTAAGGAAGTGATAGCGAATGTCTATGTGCTTGGTCCTAGAGTGTTGCATGTGGTTCTTAGCAATGTTAATAGCGAAGTGTTATCACGTAAAAGAGGAACACTAGCAAAATTTAACCCAAAGTCCTTAAGAGTGGACACCATCCACAAAATCGACTACAAAGCTAGCAAGCGACTACATATTCAACTTCAAAGATGGATTGTGCAATGTAAGACCGCTTCCTAGAAGACCAAGAGACAAGAGACGTGCCTAAGAAATGACATGTACCGAAGTGCTCTTCCTATCTAGCCTCTGACCGCAAAATCGAATCGAAAACCCCGAATGGACAAATAAGAAGAGCAAGAATACCAAATGCCATCTTCGAGAGTAGAATGTAAATACCAAGATGCGCTTAACGGCTTGGCGATGTGAAGTCCTCGGTGATGCTCGAAACCTCGCGCAGAGGCGCATCACGAAGTGGATGTCCGTCTTGAGGCCGTCAGTGCAGGAGGGAGCCGATCATCTTTGCGGTACTCGCGTTGATCCACGGCTTCCCTTCCTCATCTGGATCCAAAGCGATCGAAGTCGCCATGGGAGTGGCGATCGCCTGCGATCACCCATATCAAAACGCTTGAGAAGATCCTTGGTGTACCGTTTGATGGATGAAGATCCCTTCCTTGCATTGCTTGATTTGCGGCCCGTAAAGTAGTTGAGCTCGCCCATCATACTCATCTCAAATTCCTGGACATGGTCTCGTAAAAGCTGGAAACAAGAGCATGAGAGGAACCACCAAAGATAATATCATCAACGTAATCAAACAAGCGGAAGTCATTGCCATGCCTAAGAATGAATAGAGTCTTATCAACTTTTCCCATTTTAAAATCATTCTTAAGCGAAAGGTCTTAAGTCTATCATACCAGTGCTCTAGGGCTTGCTTAAGACCATACAAGGCTTTGGATAGCTTAAAGACACGATCGAGGTGCTTGGGATCCTCAAAGCCGGGGGTTGCCTAACATACACTTCCTCTTCTATAAAACCATTCGAAAAGCACTCTTAACATCCATTTGATGCAACCTAAAACCTTTAGATGCAAATAATGCAAGCATGATCTGAATGGCTTCTAATCTAGCAACAGAGCGAAGGTCTCATCAAAATCTAACCCCTCAACTGACTAAAACCCCGAGCTACCAACCTAGCCTTGTTTCTAACCACGTAACCATCCTCATTTTGTTTATTTTAAACACCCAACGGGTACCAATTACATTATGACCACTAGGAGGTTCTACAAGGTTCCGACTTTATTTCTTTCAAAGTTTTCTAACTCCTCATGCATGGCATTGACCCAACTAGCATCGGATAAAGCATGTGATATATCTTTGGGTTCAAAAGACGCTACAAATGCAGAGTGAGAGAAAAGACTCGGATCATGATACAGGCGAGTGACTCGCTCATGGAGACTACCAATCATCCGATCCGGAAGGGTGCCGCTTCGGATGTGCAAAGGAGCGCTGGGGAGATAGTATCTCCTCAACCTCCGCAGTATTGCGAAGAAGATGCGCAGAGCCTCAATTGGAGGTGAAGCGATCGTAGCGTGTTCGGAGTGGAATCGAGCATTAGCGACAAGTGGAGGAGCATCATCAATTTCATCCTCATCTTCCTCAACAAATATGCTCTCTGTCACCTGTAAGTCACCTGAAACATCGGATCTAGCTGCAGGGCTAGTCTCATCAAAAGTGACATTGCATGTCTCCTGGACAATGTTAGTTTCAACATTAAAAACCCGAAAACCCTCGAATGAGCGGGATAACCTAGAAATAAACCATCACAAGTTCTTGATTCAAATTTATCTAGGTTCCTGTCTTGAGAATAAAACACTTCGATCCAAAGACTCGAAAGTGCTAAACCGAGGGTTTTCGCCAAAACGAAGCTCATAAGAAGTCTTGCCCAAAGACGGTCTCGAAAGACACGATTTGAAATATGGCAAGTCAGTAGCAATAGCTTCGGCCCAAAACCTCCTCGGTGTGCTATACTCATCTAGCATGATTAGCATTTTTCAACCTACGCCAACAGAACTCAACTAAATGTCCACTCTTCTCGCAATAGGTGCAATGGTATTTTGTACCACTGGGAGAAGCACCTTTTGACTCAAAAGAAGGTTGGACAGAACCTGCAGGTTTGAAAGCAATTTTCGCAGGTTGGGTTTTGAATTCAACTAAGCCATTTTCCAAGACCTGAATGACCTTAGTCTTGGATTTGTTCAAGCGAGTTGTATCCTAAGCCTTGCTTCTTAGAAGGAGTTCTAGACTTGTCAAGAATCATGTTTAATTGTTTTTCTCCACTAGAGAATTTTTGCAGTGTGTTCTCTAGATAAACATTATCTTTCCTAAGATCAACACATGATTGACAAATTTTAGGTTTATTAACCTTTGCAAGCCTCTCCTTATAATTAGCAATTTCAAGCTTAAGAGCAGGACATAAAGTACAAGTAGCAGAATTAATACTGTCCTTAAGCTTGGCATATTTCTCTCTAGCTGCTTTTAAAATGTCTTTAATTTCACGTTCATGTTCTAAGCAACGAGAGCAAGAACGAGACTCTATTGGTTCAGAAACATCCAACTTGCTAGACTCTAAGCATTTAAGACATGGAGCAGATTTGACCTCAACTAGCTCAGTTCTAGCATTTTCAAGTTGATGCAAAGCAGTATTAAGAGCAGATTGCAGTTTAGACAGTTCGGAGTGCAAAGCATGGCAAGATGAACATTCATCAACGTCTAGACTCTTAGCATTCACAAGTTCCAATGTCAAATTTTCAACTTGTGACTCTAGATCCTTGTTCTTAACCATGATGAACTTTAAAGCCTTATCCTGACTAAGCAATTGCTCATACATGTTCTCGCATCTAGCAGAAAGGACATCATAAGATAGGGATACCTCATCATCATCATCGACGTCGACGGAGTCAGCCATGAAGCACATGCCGGTGAAGTCCTTGGCCTTCCCTTTCTTGTCTTGAGGTGGCTCCTCCTCCTCCTTGTCCTCCTCGCTCCCAGAATCCACATCGCTCAAGGATTGATCTCCAAAAGCGGCAAGGACCCGGTGAGCAGCCTTCATCAGCTTGGCAGCATCAAACCTTGATTTGTTCCCTTGAGGCTTCTTCCAAGCTGGCTTTCCCTCCTTATGGTTACCCTTACCCTTCAGCTTGGGGCAGTTAGCCCGAATATGGTAAAGCTCTCCACACTCGTAGCAAGTCACAGGGCCACCTCTCTTTTTGTTTCTCACATTGTTGTAAGCCCGTGTGACTTTCTTGACTATGAGGGCTAGCTCGGGCTCAGGAAGACTCTCAAAATCCTCTTCACGAATTGTGGATAAACAGGCAAGAGAAAAACCCGAAGAGGACTCAGAAAAACCATCGAAGCTCTTGAAATAGGATCACTACCAAAGCCATGTCATCCTTCTTAGGAAGACTACCTCTCTTGATCTCATGAGTCTTGAGCTTACTATAAAGCGGCTCCAAGGTGAGAGTAGAGATCGGCGTTCTCCTCTATGGCGTAGCCTTCATCTCCCACTCCTTGGTGTTGATTGCGGCCAAGAGGTGAGTGGCATTCTCAGTTGAGAGTACTCAATATCAACAACTTTCATCGATTGACAACCTTGTTGAAGCGAGTAAAACGTCATCGATGCTCTCTCGGGACGCATCTCGAATTTGTTGTACTCTAAACTTATAGACCGTCTGGCGCACTTGTTTAATCTGGGACGATCCCTCATGGTAAGTTTCGAGGTGTGCCAAATTTCATGTGCGGATCGTAAGATTGCAAATCTGTCATACTCTTGTCTACCAAGCCCAAAGATATAGGAGATTCTTTGCCTTGTTGTTGTTAGCCAAAGTATTGCCAAGCTTGCGTGGCAATCTCGAACAAAGAAATGAGCTCGAACAACCTCCCATATAGCTTGTCCTTCGCTCTCAAGGAAGACTCGCATGCGATTCTTCCAATAGGCATAATCGAGCCCATTGAAGACATGCGGCTTTGTCGAGTACTTATCCATCGCCAAGTTCGGTGACCTGTTAAGATCAAGATTGAACTAACAGGGCTCGATACCACTTGTTGGACCGAAAAGGCGACTAGAGGGGGTGAATAGGAGCACGCTCACTTTTTCAACCTCGATTAGATTCAACACAAATTTCACTCCAATAGCTATAGAAGCTATGAAGATCGATATACCAAGACAATGGAAGACTAGGATTGAATCCAATCAAAACCGAAGCAAAACAACCAAAAACAACCAAACTTAATTTCCTAAGTGTGGGCGGTCGACCTCTATTCAAGGCGGTCCGACCGGTCCTATGGGCGGTCCGACCTCAGAGAGGGGCGGTCCGACCTCCAAATAATGAACAAGTGAAATCGGCCGAAAAGCGAAGTTGCAAATAGATGTAACTTTTGATCTACAACTCCAAACTTGATGAAACTTGGTACACACCTTCTCTAGGATGTCAGGAACCTATTCCAATCGAAGATCATGAAGATCCATGGAAAAGTTATGACCTTTTTCAGTTTGAGAGATGGATGGTTCAAAGCCGAGTCAAAGCGAAAACTAGATCCAAAAACTTGCTCGTGGGTGATTGATGATCAAGATGATCTTAGATGTGTTCCCACATGTCACGACAAGCTAGATCATATAAAGAAATCAACCAAAAACATGCGAATCAAAGAAAGACTCAAAATCACCAAATAGAGAGAAAGAAGGCAAATGAACTCATCTTAGAGAGAACTCTTCTTTGGATTGATTTGATACCGTATTGATTACATCACTCATACGGATACGCATGGACACAAGATCAAAACATCTCTCTCTCTAGAACCCTAACCTCCACTAAACCTTCCCTAAGCACCTAAGCCAAAACTAGGGTTTCAAGCATAAAAGGGTTGAAGGGTGCGACCACCTCCTCCTCTATTTATAGTGGAGACTTAAACCTTCTAGAAGAGTCACCCTAATGGGCTCCGTTAAGGCCCAAAACAAGCGGGTCACATACGCACGCCTCTCGGCGCCGTCTTCATCTCCTCTTGACCTACTCCGCTTCTCCACGCCATCTTGCGCCATGAGTCGTCAAAAGTCACCAAGGCGGTATTTGGTATAATTACCAAAATACCCTTCTCGATCTTTTGCAAAGACCGAGTCCCATCTTTGTGAAGCACCTCCCATGCTTCGCCACGTGTAGGTTGATCAACGGCTCTCAACATGTCGGCAAGTCTCTCCCATCCGGCTCCCACCGAACCACCATGGCACTTGCAGGCCCCGCGCGCCGCTTGATCCAACCATCGACCGAATCGCCTGCTTCGGTCATCCTTGTCTATTCGCACCACACTTGAGTTCATTGACCTCACCCGCATCGTCGATCGTTACGGACCTCGGCTCTCCAAGCCTAGTCCGATCATCCTCGCCGCTGACCGTCGTTGACCACCGAGCAACCCGCACAACAATAAACAAGCAAATCGAATCCGGAACAAGTTCTTCACAACTTGACCCACGTTAGTCAAAACATGCATCATGCAACACATATGCACTGAAACTCATGACTTTGACCTAACAAAACATCATCGCCACGAAGTTGACCGATGAACAAGATGAACAGGTCGATCGCCCCCCTCGGGCGGTTTGATCGCCTTGACCACGGCCGGACCGCCACCATAAGGCGGTCGGACCGCGTGGGACTTAGCCAATTTTCAACCCCTGAAAATCCGAAACCTACTGGAAACTTTACACCAATAGAACTTGTGCTTGGGAACTCCAAAAATTATGAGACCAAGTGTATTAGGATCCCCTCACTTGTCTACAACACCTATTTTTGGCCCAGCCCATTCTGACCATTTTGGTCACGGCCGGTCTGACCGCCGCACATGGCCGGTCCGACCGATTTGGGACCGGTCGGACCGCCATGCTATGGCCGGTCAGACCGCCCCTGTCCAGAATGCCTGAACAGATCTGAGACTTTGTCGAAAACCCGTGAAACGACAAACCGTTAACGCCATTGCCAATTGTCACATCATCCTAAGATCTGGAGCATATCCCCATGATATCCACAATATGGATCTTGACTCACTATATGTAGTTAGAGGGAACATAGTTTTCAAACATATAGTGGGAATATCTTTTATTAAAGTGTTTAATAGAAGATCTTACATAAACATAGTGCCGCAAAGTCACGTTGGAACCATACTTTCGGTACATAGAATGAAGAAAATAAAAATAATCAAATACTATTAACGCGAATAAGGAACCAACCAATAAACTAAGTAGGTAATAGATCAAACTAAAATGAACTAATAATAAATCGATCCAAGTTCTAGCTAACCGTTCCAAGATAATCAAAGCCAATCATGAATAAGTCTTGAATGAAACAATCATGTCACTAGATTACATAAAGCAAACTAATTGATGAAATCGGTGTGATAGATGCATGTGCTGATCGTGTGCTACTCCACCCTGCACATATCGCCGTCAACAGTTACCTAAAAGTAACAACAAAGCAAGAGTGAGTGTATAACTCAGCAAGTACAAAATAGAATAATTACAAACAGTTCATTAAACATTTAAATCATCATCAATAACATGAGCATGTTCAAATATCATCAATGTCGTTCTCATATTTTATGTTCACAAATCTCATCAATATCGTTCCCATGTACTCAAATCTTATCAATATAATTCTCATATACTCATATATGCAATGTCAATGATGCAACTCTTTCAGCTGATACCGGTGCAGCGGAGTGTCCACCCGTCGATTATACTCTCTTCCCTCACATTCTTTAGGGTGGGGTCCCTTCCACTGTAGGACTTTATCATGGAGCATGCCAGAATAGCCATAAACATGACATTACTCACCACCCTGGCTCTTATTCAAGCAAATGATGCAAATGTTCATTATCCATTATTAACATTACCATGTCATCCCCATAGTAATTGTATCATCATATCAAAATGTCATTAAATCATCATCATTTCATGTCATCAATATTTCATGTCATATCCTCATTGAATCATTATAATCATAACACCGTAGCATTTAAATAAGCAATAGAGAGCATAAATAAATGTCATATTAATTCAATGGTAAAAACAAGGGTTGACCAACCAATGGCCACCATTCTGCCAAGCACTTGCCTTTGAGCCTCTAGAAACCGAGTGATGCAAATGAGGCATTGTACTTGAGGCAACGCTCCCTGGATAAACAATCAATAACACAGTCAAAATATTCCATAGTACTACCAAAACATCAAACAAATCAACCACGCTCCTACGCGCAAACCCGATGCACTTAACTTAATTTCACCGGATGACCTACCCGCTGTCTCGGTGATCAAATGACAATAACTTTCATTTTTGAACTCCAAATATAGTAAACTATATATTTTCTGGAAACTACATGAAATTCCCACAATATCCTAGTTATGCAAGTCCCCTAAATTTGCCTTTTAGGTTCCTGTTTCCAACCCCGAAGGTTATACTGGAAATTACCATAATGGTAGACTTCATATTTTTGTATCTATTTTTCTACAACATGAAATATAGTAAACCATAATATTTTGGAATCTACTGAGAATTTTGTAGCTTATTCTAGTTATGACCACAATTAAATTATTTCATCTAATGCACGTAATTAATCCATCTATACGACTTCTGCTATTGACAATGGATTTCTGGACAGTAGTATCCGAGGCCATATCTTTTTATTCACTTATCCAAATTTAGTGATATAGAGCTTCCTGGAAACCTAAGGAAATAATATACAACTTTTCTAACTAGGCTAAATCATGATTCAAGATGGAGATACCCCAACATCCCCTCGTAATATTCTACAACACGGTTTAACGAACTAGAACATAACGAAACATCTAGCTCCACGACCACGGTTTAACGAACTAGAACATAACGAAACATCTAGCTCCACGACCAAACCAATCTATCACATGGATAAACATTACCCTAGGATCAATCTAGGGATTATCATGTCGTTACCCACAAAAAAATTAGCAACAATCATGAGCCCTAGCTTTCCTCTTCTCTTTCCCTCCTCTCTTCTTCTCCTCCTTCCTCTTCCTTGACTTCTCCAACTTACTGATCCCTTGCCGATCTCCTTCCTTCTCCCTTCTAGCTGGCAAAAGCCAGAGGAGGGGCGGCACAGGGAGGTGGTTGGAGGCGCAGGGGGTGGCACTGGGAGGAGAGGGGCAAGACAGGGGCTAATGGCTGTGGGGTGGTAGAGGAGGGGCTTAGGGGTGCACGACAGTGGGTGGGCCGGCTGGCTTAGGATTTTGACCAACCCTCCCCTCTTGTCCTTTAAAGGGCAGTATGCCCACACTACTACAAAACATGCTATACTAGACACCTCATCACAGACGGTTCCAAAGGAACCGTCTGTCATAAAATTATCACAGACGGTTCTTCGTTAACCGTCTGTGATACATGCCTATCACAGACCTGTTGTCATAATTTCATAATTTTTAGAAATTATTTGCTATTTCTTAAGGGTTGGTCAAACCTGTTGTCTCCCTGGTCAAACCCTCATCCGTGACTTGTGAATTTTCTAGCGGGCAATGCCTTGCATGAAAATTCGAAAAATTCATACGGTTGATCTTGAATTGGGATCACTCAGTAAAAATTTAGAATTTTTGGAGCTGTGTGCTACCTCTGGAAATTCCCAAATCATCTCAGCCTTTCAATTCAAAATCTGGAATCACTGTTCCTCGGGCTCGAACCCGAGTCAGACTCCGACCCGAATCTCGCGGTTCAGCTCAACAGCCTAACCGCGTCGTGTGTGAGCCGTCCGATGGAGATCCTCCTGTCCAGATCTCGTACCCGTTTAGACCACACGGACCTTCCCGCTCCTGGATCCGAGCCGTCCGATTTGGAGATCACGGCCTGGATTGAGTGGACGATCGGACCGGCCGATCGCCCCTTTCACTTGAACTGTCCGATTTGGAGATCAACGGCCTGGATTGAGTGGCCGATCAGACCGGCCGATCGCCCCGTTCACTTGAACCGTTCGATCTCGATTACTCACAGCACAGACGGTTCTTTAATGAAACCGTCTGTGATTACTCACATCACAGACTACTCCATTAAAGAACCGTCTGTGATGTTTAGGGTTATCACAAACGGTTCTTTAATAGAACCGTCTGTGATGTTAGTCTATATAAGTGCTCCGCTCGAATGGTTGTGCAGTTGTCTTAGTTCTTAACACTTCCCAGAATCGCCCAACACCGCCTCCCCCGATCCGGCGCCACCCAACGCCGCCTCCCCCGTTCCGGCCACCGGTGCTCCTCTGGCCGATTCGGAGCCGCCGGAACCTTCGCCCCACTGCCCATGGCCATCCCCGCAAGCCGGCCGACGCTCCCCGCCGCTGTTGGCCTCCACCGCCGTGCGCCTCCCCTCCGACAAGGAGCTCGGCGTCCTCTCCGACTGGGAGACCAAGTTCCAGGCAAAGTACCCCGTCGTTGCCCGCCTCGCCGACTCCACCTGAACTCAACCCCCAACCCCAACCCCCCCACCACCAGTCCACCATCATCGTCCTCTTTCGCGGGCTAAGTATTGTTGTATCCTCTTGTGTGCTCTACCATATCTCCGTATGTATCCTGAGACTCACTTCATAGACTGGTGTCAGGGTGTGTGCTTAATTGCTTACTGGCTGCTTAACTATAACTACTCAATAATCTGAATGGAAAGACTCTCGGGTTGTTTTAAGTATTGATCTGGGTGGTCTTTATAATTGCCACTTTGTTTCAGATGCAATAGGTTGTTCTAAGGTTTGATTTAAGTTTTTCTGTCTGGAAACAATGTGCTGAATGTCCAACCATAGGTTCAGTTGATTGTGTTTTGCTTGACATGTTAAGACATTAGTTGTCAACGTCACATAGGCACATCAAAATAGTTTCCAGGCTGGTGATTTAGGGGAAAGCAGTTTCTTTTCTTGAGGTTTTCTGTGGTAGCCAATGGATGGATGACAATAGTGGGATTGTTTATGGTGGATGGTTGGAGTGTTCTAACTTTAACAAGTTCTTGTTGTGTCAGTCTTTGGATAATTCATTATAACCATGAACATGGACATCCATTCAGTTGTTACACTTTGCAGTTTCTGAAGTTGTCTTGGGCAATTGATTCTTGGAACACAGATACACAGGTAGCCATTGATATGATATGCTATCATTGATATGTTCGATGATTATTACTTGTGTGACTTCTTTACTTTGAAAGATTGTGAGGATTCTTGTATGCGTCTTAGCTGTGTAATATCTAACTGCGATACACAGATATGAACGGCATCATATTATTATATTTACAAGGCATATTATTATATTTACAATGTCGAGAAGTAGATGAAGAAACGAGTTTAGTTGCTGAATGTTCTTTTGGATGTTCTGATTAGGGGTAAAATTTGTTAGTGTGGTTTGGGGGTTGTGTTTCCTTTTGTTTTAGTGTGTAGGGCTGATATCCCCAGGAGTTTCCTGTATCAAAGAACATTAAGACATCTCCCAAACCCGTGAAATACTCCCTCGAAAGTCTGTTGGTCTCCGGCGCAGAAATAAAGAGCTCAGGAGTAGCTTGTCAAGCTTTGCATGATTGGTACTTGCGCAAGACCCGAGAGAAGGGGGTCATACTGGAATCACCGTCAGATACGGGAGGGAGTATTTTCTCCACGAGCCTGGCCACTTCGTCGTGGGCTTCGAAGACTTATTTGACCTATATAACCTAACTGCCCTCGACGCCTCACTTCTACGATGCTGGATACTGTAAGTGTGTACAATCAATTTCTACACTCACGTGATACCGATAAATATCATAACTCATTGCTTATGTACAGATACATTATGAAATGTGCCCGACGAATCAAAGAACCGGTGGGTTTCCTCGACCCACACGTGGTCTCTGAGCAAACAATCAACCAAGATCCTACGTCGAGAATTACATAAAAATTGGATTGCTTGCTCTGGACGACAAGGACTACATAATGGTGCCCTACAACCAGAAGTAAGTGCTTCAATATTTGCTATACAAATTATGTTTCAACATAGGTTTATGACTATAGCGACATACACGAGTAGGTTCCACTGGATTCTTTTGATTCTTATGCCAAAGAGGAACATGGTATTGTACCTTGATTCTCTACTCAACAAAAATCATGACTTCACCCTTCTTAAATGAATACTCGACAGGTATGTTCATTTCCTTCGCACATAACTCTATTGTAGTCTTCCTTCGTTTGAAATGGACGAGGATAACTTTTTGAATCATGTAGGGCGTTCATCGGCTATGTTGCCGCGGGAGATTTATACAAGGGAACGAGCGCCACACTGACTCACAGGATGCGATTTTCAATACGCGTTACAACACAATAATCATATATCATACTCCGTAATATTGCGTCTCGAACTGACTGTACATATATATGTAATTCTATTTTTGCAATCGCCGACAAAGAAAAACGAGATCACCTATGCGCATTCTACGTATGCCATCATATGCAGCTATTGATTGCTTCTAGGACGCACGATCCCCAGGTTTGTCAATCTCGTAATAATTATTTCCTAATTATAAATTTAAATATATATGTTTATTACTTTACTCCTGCTAGCGACAGAGCTTGAACATAGAGTTAAATGCACTCGAGATGGACCAGGTCAAGCACATTCGAGGGGAGTTCTGTGGCTTCATCAAGGCAGACATAGTTAACACCACCGGAGGGTTTCACGCCGTCGACACCGATGAATGACCTCGAAACAATTGATTCAATATTGTCATTCACTAGGACTGGTTGTAATTCAATTTGTAACTCTAGCGACAATATATACTTGAAACATTCTTTTGTAATTGATTTTGAGTTAAATGATCACTTTGAGTTGTCAACAATTATCTGTGGTATGTTTCTGCTTGCTAGTTTTTAGAGGGCATGGCTAGCAATTCCTGAGGCTAGCTGAAAATATGATAAAAATTAATTAGGTCTAAAGATTTATCACAGACGGTTCCAACCACGAACCGTCTGTGATACTACAGAATCACAGACGGTTTGTGGTTGGACTATAGAATCACAGACGGTTCGTGGTTAGAATCGTCTGTGATTCTGTAGTATCACAGACGGTTCCAACCACGGACCGTCTGTGATTCTTTAGTATCACAGACGGTTCGTGGTTGGAACCGTCTGTGATAAGACTTATCACAGACGGTTTTTCAACCGTCTGTGATAACCGCCTGTTATCATAGACATAAAATTTCAGACGGTTCAAAAACCGTCTGTGATGACTGTTACGAACCGTCTGTGACGAGCTTTTCTGTTCCCTTTGATTTCTGAATTTTAATTAATAACTTTCTGGTTTCCTAGTTCCTAATTCCTATTTCTTGATATTTAAGCAGGATATTACACAAGGAACTGCACGTAATGATCCTTTGGACCAGCAATGACCACTTAAAACAAGTTCAAGGCTATGAGTATGCAATTCTGAAGTTTGTGAATCTACTTGGTTGTGCAAGTTTAAGGACATGTTGTAATTTATTCTTTCTTTTTTGTAAAATTTGTGTGAAATTCTCACATCCCATACAGGCCATATTGCAGCGCACGAAACCTCTTTTTTTCCTTTGGAAAATTAGCCAGGAGCTCTGACATTCACCGGAGAATGAAATGGACACCCAGACCGGTCCAAGGACCCAAACTTGGAGGTTAAACATCCCCCTGCCACCTGCCACCAGGCCACTAGCGAGTTCCCCACACATGAAACTTCAATGTTGGAACATCTCAAGCTCTCACTAATATTGTTCAAAAAACAAAAGATCTCACTTATATTCATCTCATGCGTCAAAATCCAATCAGCCTACCTCAAAGCGGTGAAAGCATGTATGAGCATAATTGGAGTATTTTCAACAGTACAGCTGAGGAGTCGACCTTAGTGTTGTCCTTTTTTTGCGAGGAAAAGGGAGCTTTATTGATTACCTAGACAAAGAATTACAATCCTGAGCAATCAACCGCTCACACGGGTAGGAAAAGAGTTTCACCACACAGCACTATGGTGAGTGCGTTTTGCCAACTGTGCCAGCTCATGGGCTTCTGAATTTTCTGCTCTCTGTTCAGCTTTCTGACCTACAAAGACGGCAATAGATCACCAAAACTTCGCGCCTCTTGGATAATGAAACTACTATTCGATAGATGTTCCTCCCGACGGCTCAGATTCTAGAATTTCCGGCTTCTTGATCCATTCAGCCGCCAGCATTAGGCCCTCCTGACATGCCAAGGCCTCAATTTCCTCCGCATCAGCGCTGTCGAAGACCACTTGCCACGCCGTAAGCAGTACCATGCCTCCCTTATTTGGGTTTGGTTAAGGGAGTCCATCAGTCCATGTGGCCGAGATAAGGATCGGCTAGTCCATGTGGCAGGCATACTACAGATGAACAGGTTAGCAACATTGCAATTTTGCAGCACCAAGCTAGCTGAAACAAATGTTTGAACTCTGAGACTCCCTCTTCGTTGACCATGGTTTCCTTTGACAGCACAACCATCTATGGATCACTCAAAGTAGGTTTTCCAAATATTACACCATTTATTCGTAAAAACATCTGACTTGATACAATGTAATATTGTCCCCAATATGACCAGAATCCTTCAAATTATTTCAATAAGTAGTTTTGTGTAGGATTTAGAAGTATGTTTGAGTAAATATGCAAAGTACAAGACATGGACTGGAGACTTATCAACGAGTGAACAGTTGTGTTGTATTTAGCTGGCAACATCAACTGCCTCAAATCCGTTGCCAATAGAAGTTTTCACTGCATCCATTACAACCTGTGTCTTCCGGGTGATGACCGGCCACTTCCCCTCAGGCTTGCCTCCTGCGTCCCGGATGTTCTGCACCAGCCTAGAGAACTCCTGGACCATAAGAGCCTCCTGTGGTAGCTCTGTCACGACGACATGATTGCTCGGCAGCGGATCCCATCCGCTCTCGAGCTTGGCGAAGCCTGACCTGGAGGCCACGCTGAACGGGGCAGACTTCTCTTCATAAGGGATGACGAGGTCGTTGACATGAAGTGTACCATTTGTGCCAACGACGGTGATGTCCAGGGTGAGGTTGGCAAGGAAAGAACAGTGGAAGGTGGCGATCTTGCCATCGGCCCAGTAGAGCGTCGCGCCGCAGGCAAGGAGCACGCCGGCTTGGTTCTTAACAGGGTTACGCAGAGCAATCACATTCTTGGGCAGCTCATAGTCAACAGCCCACAGGATTGCACGGATGCAGTACCAGCCGATATCGCCAAGTACACCCAGGGCATCAAGGTCTGGCTTTACCCTGATGTCATTGCGGAGGAAATCTTCATTTACTTGAAAGCTAATCATGGTGTTTATCTGAAGCAACAGAAGTAAAAACAATGATTTATGTTAAACTATAACATTTTGCATAAGTCCAAATTAAGTGGAAACAAACAGTTATGAAGTTATATCAAGAAAATAACCACTTTGTAGTAACCAAAACACTTGAAACCAGCAAAGAATGGGAGTATATCATTTCATAAGCATTTCATAGTTCAGATATGTGCTATGGGTTCCTGTGACTGCATCCATTTCCGAGTCTGTTTCTAATGGTTCCAAAATTTCTCCATACCCATACACTAAGAATCACATCGATGTTACTATTTACTCTGCGCAGAGTTAAGTAATGACGAGTAACAGTTTGACAAACTCTAGGAGTGGAATCAATAGTATTGTATTGTGTTCTTCAGTAGCTGGAGACAATATAGCCAGACTCTATCTATCTAGGATGAATAGATAGCTATAGATTACAGCACCAGATGGATGCACATTATGGCACAGTTTAAATTTGGTGTCACACGTTCAACCAGGAAAGATTTAACAAAATAAATTTTTTTCCACAATTATATTGTCTTTTTCCTTACTCAATCCATAGATGCATGGTGGTAGCCACTAAGAAAAAAAATTCAACCTCAATTTTACCATTTAAGGCTCAGCT
This sequence comes from Hsuehochloa calcarea, assembly GCA_036346395.1. Classification (NCBI taxonomy): domain Eukaryota; kingdom Viridiplantae; phylum Streptophyta; class Magnoliopsida; order Poales; family Poaceae; genus Hsuehochloa; species Hsuehochloa calcarea. The sequence goes on along the minus strand of CM070611.1, from coordinate 15,999,156 downwards.
TCAACTTTTCGAGCAGTGTCAATATGTGATATATGAACCCAAAACCACAGAACATTATCAAAATTAAACCCCTTCTCTTGTAGTATTAGTCACCAATTCACTATAGCTATTGCTCACTCAAAGGACCAAAACCACATAGACATAAATTTACACTTTATTTATATAATTATATCTGTGTGCTGATATATCTTTAGGTGTTTTTTTGTATTTAATTTGCTTGATGTTGACTTCATCCTTTTCTTTCAGGAAAAACAGTAGCAACATTCGTCTTGTTTGTTTGCTTTCGATTTTGCCGTGATAAGTGTCCATGTCGAACAATTACAAAGAACCAACCAGGGGAATTTTTTTTCTTTAGAGAATTGATTGACCCCTCCCAAGTGATGATTTCAAAACCAATGGAAAGAAAATCCCACCACAGTTCCAGTTCTTGGTGGTAATGGAATTTTCCCCCGGCGGTGCTGTGTCTAATTTTTTATTTATACAAATCCAGTTCCTGTCTGGTAACCACCTGGAATTTGACCAGTTCCTGGCTTTCTACTATTAACATTGAAAAATTAAAAGTCAGTTGAGAAAAGAATGTGCACAGATGGTAATAGAAAAGGAGCACTATTTTAACATCATTCAGCACTAAATATGGTGCTGCTGGAGCCTCTAGAAATGTATATTATGTATTGATAATGAGACAACAAAACCATAAAATCTCCAGATGAGCGTAATCGGACAAGACAGAATGAGTATAATATGATCCATAGGGCTTCAAGAATGTATATATCGGGAGAGTAACTTGCCTAAATACGTCTACGCTTGAATTGATAATTGACAGTGATACAAAATGGTGAGAAGCAAAGAACTAGACTTCAAATAACTTTGCAGAAACTAGTTGGAGCCCCTGTTAGTGACCATTTCACATATGTTTAGTCATAGAGATACAAATTACAACCAAGACTAAGCTGATCAACTCAGTCTTAACTGCTAAACCTTTTCATTATTCTACTGTTCTTCGAGGTGCATAATTGGTTCAATGGAAGATTAAACCATGCTAGTGCAATTTCCTTTGGCAATGTAATGAGAAGAGACGCAAACATCATTTAATAAGAGGGGATGCGATTAGTAAACCTACAAGAGTCAGTGAGGAGTTGGCTCTTCTTAAAAACTATGGATCAGAGTGAATTTCTTTAGTCTCTCAGTGGTTATTAAGAGTGAGTTGCTCCAAAATATAAGTACATAACCCCCGAGGGAGACAAACATACCAACTGTGTTAAACACTTTTGGACAAGAGGAAACAAAGCCCAAGGTGTTGGTGTAGACCAGACCTTGAAGCATCGCAAATTATATCAAAGCAACACATATCTGCGCAGGCATCAGGTGGGCTGGTTGTTTAGTGAGCAGATGTACAGCATAAGACAGTTGGCTTCATTCATAAACTGGCGTGGAGGGGGATAGTTCTGGGTTCAAGATGTTTTGGTGAGAAGGGGCAAAGGAATTGCAAACATGAAAAAAAAAACAGCTTGACTTTTGGGAAATATAGACATGAAAATAACAGCAGTATCTGCCGGAAATTGACTGGGAATAAAAACTTCACTAGATGCTAAAAACTGACTGGGAACAAAAACTTCACTAGATGCTAATTGTATAGCAGATTACGTGAACAGATAGAGCGAATTATTTGGAAACATAAAATCACTAAAAGGGCCAAGTTGTTTTATATTGGCAGAACAATGTCTTAATCACTAGTTATAGTAACGTGTAAAATTGCACGAAAGTTTAAATAAGTGCTACAAATTCCACAAAGAAGTAAAGAAAGAAAGCTAGCACACGCGGTCAAATGACTTGTTCACATACTCATCAAAATGACTTGAAAATTAGGAGTGGAGTATTTAGAAGAACATAGCATTTATAAGAATGCGAGATGTGACAGAAAAAAGAGGCCAAGTGACAAACCACAATATTTTCATTGGACAATCATATAAGGTCTCATTGGACAATCATATAAGGTCAGGGCAAGGACCTTCAAGGAGTTTAGGAGGAAGTAGCAGAACAAACAAACTTTACATCTCAAACAAGACGGTGGTCCCAGTTTCTAGCAACAAAACATCGATGTTCCTTCACGTAAACTAGGCAAGCATGCACTTCCTAAATTTCCTAGTTATGGCTTGTTCAGAAGCCAAACACATCACACACCAGTAAGGTTTTCAGTAGCAACAAGCCATTGCTAAATACAAGGACAAACCATTGCAACTGTAATTAGATGCACTCACACTTCACTAGAGAATTTTGTGACAGTGGAGCACAAGCAAAGACGCAATAGACTAAAGAAACTATGGGAAGATGACACTATATCGGCAAAGAGTGCAATGCGCGCTACCAATCTAGCACACATTGCAGTTCTCTGGGCGATCTGGAAGGCGCACATTCTGGCATGCTTCCAACGCAAATTGCCAAATGATCCGGTCTCACTCATTTTCTGTGTGTTATTGGCTGGATTATTGGTGATAATTGCAGAAAGCCAGAAAGGAGGGAGATCGGGAAGCCATGCGATTGGGATTTGGGAACGAAGCTCATGTGGCAAGTTGCGGTTGAAGTACCAGTGACGCCATTGTTGGAATTACAACTTATGTATTCAGGAGGCCAATGGGCCGATATATATATACATGAGTAAAGGTTACAGATAAGGAAACCAAAACAAATCTAGAGTCCAAATATATCTCTAGAGTCCAAATATATCTCTAACACCCCCCCCTCAAACTCATGGTGGATCAACAACACTGAGTTTGGAGAGGTAGAAGCCGTGCTGTGCTCGAGTCTGGGCCTTCGTGAAGAAATCCGCTATCCAAGCTCAAGGCACATCTTGAAGAGCAATCACCGATCATGCACACAAGACCTCATGAAGGAAGCATCAACACCAATATGCTTGGTGAGCTCATGCTTCACAGTCACGCACATCTTGATAGCACTGTCTTGTTTGACAAGAGAGGAGTCGGTGTAGTAACAGAAACACCAAAATCCTCAAGTAACCACCGTAGCCAAGTAATCTCTGCTGTCAAGAGAGCCATGGCTCGCAACTCAGCCTCTGCACTCGAACGGGACACTGCAGTCTGTTTCTTCGTCTTCCAGGCAATAAGCGAACCACCAAGAAAAACACGATGGCGAGATAGACCGCGATCGGAGGATCGCCGCCCAAGTAGCATCCGAATAAGCTGAAGTGGAGCAGTGGGCGTGGAAAGAAGAGCCGGCGAGAGATAGTCCCACGAAGGTATCGCGAACTCGAAGAAGGTGGTCAGTGGACTGAGTGGGAGCAGAAACAAACTGACTCAGAATGTGAACTGGATAAGTGATATCCGGACGAGTAACAGCAAGATAGACAAGACTCCCAACAAGATGGCGATAACGAGTCGGATCAGAAAGAGGCTCGCCATCAGAGGGTCGGAGGTGAACATTGAGCTCCATAGGAGTCTCAACGGACGATCGATGAGAGAGGCGCGATCAAGAAGATCTGAATATACTTCTCTTGGGACATAAAGAAACCATCTGGAGTGGAAGTAACCTCAATCCCAAGGAAGTAACGAAGAGGACCAAGATCCGACATAAGGAACTCGCTCACTAAGGCGAGCCTTGACAAAGGCAATGTACTCAGAGTCATCTCCGGTAATGATCATATCATCAACATACGAAGGAGAAGAGTCCGACCACGAGGCGAAGTGTGGACAAAGAGCGCAGGATCATGATCACTTGGTGAAAAGCGGCGAAGGTGACCACGAGGAGAAGCGCTCAAACCGGCACGAGGGCTTGCTTAAGGCCATAGAGAGCGGCGAAGGCGACGGACCATGCCCTCGAGAATGTAATACCCAAGTGGCGGATGCATGTAGACCTCCTCACGCAACTCGCCATTAAGAAAGGCATTCTTGACATCAAGTTGAGAAACATACCAGTGGCGAACAGACGCCACCGAAAGAAGAGTGCGGACAGTGGTCATGTGGGCCACAGGAGCAAAAGTCTCGTCGTAGTCACGACCATGCTCTCTTTGGAAGCCACAAGCAACAAGACGCGCCTTATAGCGCTCAAGAGAGCCATCGAGGCGAGTCTTAATCTTATAGACCCACTTACATGTGATGGGGCGAGTGAGATGGAAAAGGAACAAGATCCCAAGTACCCGATGCGCTCGAGGCGCAATCTCCTCGGCCATGGCATACTGCCACTCAGGATGAGTAACAGCATCCCGGTAGGAGGCATGCTCACAAGTAGCTGCGCCAAAGAAAGGCAAAAGCAGGCGGGGGCGAATCGACTGGCGATCGCGGAGGCGTGGCGAGGAGAAGACGGCCCATCAGGGGAAGATGAAGCATCGGAAGAAGATGAAACATCGGGAGAAGTGGGCTCATCTGGAAGATCCTCAATCGAGGTCGGCGAGTGTAGAGCGAGTGTAGTGGGGAGCTGAGGAGCCGCAGGGAGGCAAGCGGCGGCGATGGCGGAGAGGCCACAGGAGAAATATGTGGAGACTTAGTGGGACGGGTGGACGAGGGCAAGACAGAGATAGGTGTATCTGGAAAAATCAAAAAAGACAGAGACTCCACAGAGGAAGCCGAAGGAGAGACAGGACGTGGGTAGAAGGGACGAGACTCGTCGAATCCCACAATCTCAGAATCCAGAGCCTCTTGATAGGCAGAGGCAGCCTTCTCATCAGCAAGGCCAGCAGCCTCAATAGCAGCCTTGTCAGCTGTCGGGGGAAGCGCAACGGACGTAGGCTCTGTCGGAGGAGTAGGGCATGGCGGGCAGGTGACATCGCCAGAGAGGACGCCCCAGAGACGAAGACCACGCATGTGGATGCGCATGTGAGATACGAAGTCGGTGTAGTTAACACCGTTGAAGATCACCGGGCAGCGAGGGAGGGAAACGGTGCCCATTGGTAGGCGGCGCTGGACGACGCGGCGACCAAGGTAACGTAGTCAAATAGGCGGCGCTGGACGGCGCGACGATTAGACGACGTTTTTTTTTTGGAATCACAGGTCTTTAAAAGACCGGTCGGCCCAGCCTGCCCAAAGTGCGTGCGTACACACGAAAAAGGGGGGAACTAGGGTTCCCCCTTGTGTCGTCGGCGGCGGCGGTGTGGCGACGGGCGGCGTCGGCAGGCGGCGTCCGTGGTGGCTCGAGAGGCCAACGGTGAGGCGGCGACGGCGGCGTCGGTAGAAGCGATAGCGGCGGTGGAAGCGGCGATAGCGGCGGCGGCGGCGACCCTAAATGGCGGCGGCGACCCGGAAGCGGCGGCAACCGGCGTCGGTGGCGGTGGTGGCGACCTTGCGGCGGCCAGCAGCAACCGGAAGCGGCGGCAACGAGGGTGGATGGCGTTGAGTCGCGGCAGGAGACCGAGGCCGGGCGGCGTTAGGTGGCGGGCCGGCGATCAATCGGTGGCGGGGATCTGCGGCACTCGCGGGAGATCGGATCGGCGACGGAGCGGCAATGGGCAACCGAGGAGATCGAGTAAGCGGCGCAAGCAAGGGGAGGCCGACAGTGGCGGCTAGGGCAGAGGAGGGAGGCCGGCGGCGGCGACGAGTTGCGTGGAAGAGAAGAGGTAACTCTAACCTCGCTCTGATACCATGTTGGAATTGCAACTTGTATATTCAGGAGGCCAATGGGCCGGTATATATACACGAGTAAAGATTACAGATAAGGAAACCAAAACAAATCTAGAGTCCTACTCTAACACAAATATATCTCTAACTATATCTCTAACAATTCCATTCATTCCCGACAAATACTACCAAGTAATGGAGCAAATGAAGCACAATTACAACGACATCAACACCCAAACTTCCCCCAACAATCCAACATGATTGGAAATAGGAGTGACCAAGAAATGAGAAAATTGAAGCATACTACGTAACGCAAGCCAGACGATTCCAATCTTGACTGAGCATTTCCAATTTCGAATCGAGTTTAGCGGGAAGGTTTCCAGAACTCACCACCCTGACGTCGCCGATGGTGGCCTGGTCGGCGACGAGCTCGCGCATCTTGGCGGTGCGGGGGTTGTGCACCCACATGGTGCAGTCCATAAATTGGACGCCGCTGGCCTCGCAGGCGGCGAGGATGGCGTCGAGGTCGGCGGCGCAGAGCGCGGTGGGCTTCTCAAGGAGCACGTGCTTGCCCCTCGCCGCGGCGGCGGTGGCCCACTTCAAGTGGAGGCTGGTGGGGAGCGGGAGGTAAACGGCCTCAACGTCCGGGTCGTCGAGGAGGGCCTCGTAGGAGCTGTGGAGGCGGGTGCCCGCGGGAAGGCCGTTGTCCGCGGCGAAGCGGCGCGCCTTGCCCTCGGAGCGGCTGCCGACGGCGACGACCTCGGCTGCGGAGGGGACGAGCAGCATGGCGCGCGAGAGCTTGCGCGCAATGTTGGCGCAGCCCACGATGCCGAAGCGCACCGGGCGCGGCGTCTCCTCCGGCGCGGGGGAGGCGGGCGACATGGTCTCGGCGGCAGGTGTTCGACGCTGGCCCTGGGCGACATGCCGAAGCACAGCACAGCGACGAGCGACTCGTCGTGTTAACCTCGGGCAGCCTCTTGTCGAGGTCACCACCACCACCTTCTTCTTGCCGAAGAGGTCCACAGTGTCAGCCGCCATGGCGCCCATGGCTAAGCTGGCTTTGCCGATCACCTCCATCGCGTACACCACCTGGTACAAAGGGCGTGCTGCTACTGCTCCCTTCCCTCTGTACTCAAATCTCCTCTAATCTACCCTCCAAATTCTCTCTTAACCTTCCCTGGTCTCTGTTCTTCCTCTTTGCTCAATTATCCCGATTTTGCCCCGGAATCTCCGTTGTTTCCGATGCAAAAATCATGTCTTCGCAAGGGACGTGTAATATACTAATCATCCTGTGGACCTGCAATGATCACTTGAATAAGTTTTGAGGGTATATGAGTATGCAATTATGCAGTCTGTGGATCTACCTCAACACAGGTTTTTAACGACACAAGTTGTAATTTACTATAGGTAAAATTTAGAAATTCTCACGTGCCAAGCAGGCCAAATTGCAGCACACATTTTTTTTTCTTTTCAAAATTAGCCAGAAGCTCTGACATTCACTACCAAATGGACACCTCTTAAACTCACAAACTCAAGCTCCTACCACCGTACCACTGTCCTGCTCCCGGTACATGAAACTTCGTGGGAAGAGAAAATGGATCCTATGCATCGAAGAGGGTTTACAGTGCGTAATATTAGAAAACTATCTTTTATCGGCAGATAAATAATAATAAGTCAACATCAAAAGCTACAGTGTGTTTTGCTACAACAAAAGCATCATAATAAAATTTTCACTGCTGCTACACTACACTGCAACAGTATTATTCATCAGTCATGGCTAAATGACCCATCATGTCACGATTAGGATTGGCATGGCCAATCTGTTTAACTGTGCGGGCCATGCTGCACCGACCCATAAGTCCGGGTGTCGACTCAAGCGCGACACGTCGACACCTTGGGTCATGTCAGACCAACCCGGATACTGTTAAGCCCAACAGGCCATAAGCCTCACCACCGTCGCACACACACTAAGCACTAGTGCACCGTTGACTCTGCTGCACAATCACACACGCACACACACAGTTGAACCACCGCCTCCTCATCCTCTGTTCGTGCAGGTCGTGCCCCGTCGCCTTCACACCCATCCTCCTCCTCCCCACACCTATGCTCCTATGTGCCAACCGCGCCCCGCTGCCATCACGCCCGAGCCCCGCCTCCTCCCCGCGTCGAGCCCGTCCTCCTCCACACCGACCCTGGCCGAGCCCAGTCTCCTCCTCCCTGCTCTGAGCCCAAGCTCCTCCTCCCCCACACTGCACTGGCCTCGCCGTAGTTGCTGCCCCGGCTGTGCTGTGCTATGTCTCGGATCGTGCTTGGCCCGACACTGCTGGATTGAGGTGCGGACCCAAGCACGATACGACCGTTCAAACCGCACAGACCCAACTCAGCTATAGTGTGGATCATGCCGTGCTTCCACTGGTCTGATTGGCGTAATCTATTTAGCCATATTGCTATTCATACACTCACACAAAAACTATTCACGTATTAAACCTCCGCAGTAATATATATCATCCGGATCCATACTCGGAGACTCCGCTGCCTAGAGTTACGAGCATTATTGATGTATTTTTAAGAGTGCAGCTGAGGTGTCGAGTCGACTTTTACTGTTGTCCTTCGGATCTCGTCAAGTCGACTTTTGTTGTCATTCGGAGACCATCGTCCTACCTACCTCATGGAATTCATGAGGCCGCAGCCCAATTGGAATTTATCTGGGTTTGCTAACAATTCAGCCCAATTACATTTCGGCCTAGCATTAGGCCCACAGCATTTCCTTCCCCGTTTTTTATCTGAAATAATTAGGCCCATTACAAATTTGCATCAACTGAGAACATCCCGGGTATTAACATTTTCTTTTTTGCGATATGGATTTTATAGCAAGTTTTTAAAACAGTGGAACATCATTTTTCTAGTACTGATGTGTGGCACTGATGGGGTACATGGAATAAAGTGTAAAAATAAGTGCTTAGAAAATTTCAGATAAAACTACTCTGTTTTTTTTTGCGAGGTTGCACCAAATATTATATAAATCTGTAAGACCATTTTTTAAGGAAAGACAATAATATTTTTAATTAAGCATGATTTGTTTTAGCATTATGAACATGGCATATAGTGCATCAGCTAGCTAGGCTATGGATACACACCTTAACTGTCTCAGCTAGCTAGCTTGCTTGCAGCACTGTAATTTGCAAGGCTGGAAAAATCAAGGATTTTTGTTTCGGCCGAAAATCCCGGTTCTACCAGTCACCTCCGGTAGAATCACAAATCGGCCCAAAAATTTTAGGTTTAGGTGAATTTTGTCAAAAAAGAATTGAAAATTATTTTTTTAAATTTAAAATCCGAAAAAATCAGTTTTTGTTTTTGCCAATTTGGGCCAAAATTGGCCGAATGTTTTCAATATTTGGCCAAACCGGCCACCCCGGTAAATTTTTTTTTCCCAGTTACAAAAGCCCTGGTACAAATTAGCAGGATCAAAAGGATCGACAGAAAATGACATGTACACATACAAATCCTTGACCATAACACGGCGAGATCGACAGAAAGCGACTCGCTGCTTTGCTCATCTTTCCCAGACAAACTCATGCAATGGGTCTGCAGGCCTGTACGAATTCTAGCAAAGATTTGTGAACGGTGCAAATCTTTTGCCGGACAGCAACTCCAAACCGAAGCGACATGTACGTACTATATACACGATGCTACTGCACAAGCCTAGCTAGCTAATTAATTAGCTGCCGTAGGAGTTACTTAATCACCGTACTTAATTAATTATCTGGAATTGTGTCTTTGTAGGCAGCTATAATTACTTCGAGGCAATACTCACTTGGATTCTGATTAAAAACAGATATAGTTTCAGAATGCATACACAGTATGACTTCTAGAATATTGGTACGTAATTTCGAAAAAAAAAATTAGGAATAATGTTGGTACGTAATTTGCCATCGTCGAAAGTACTATTAAACATAAACATTTTAGAATGTGTATCAATATATTAGTGAGAAAATAATGATAAATAAAGATGTGTATATTAGAGACGGTGTTAATGTTTAATATATTTGGAAACAGATCGGGAAACGGGTACGCAGCCCCACAGCGTGTACGTATGCACGAACGTCGAAGAACGCGGTGGCGGACGGTGACCGTTGACGGGGGAGAGAGCGAGAGAGTGTCGTCAGTCGACAAGCTCGGCGTTGTTGGTGGAGAATAATTAAGCATGTCTCATGTCTGGGACATTAGCACATTAGTCTAGTCTACCAAGTAGTATCTGGTTAATTAGCTTTCTGGTTAATTAACTAATTAATCTTTCGTGTTTGGCTGCCTGTCGGAGCACTAGTACGGTGCAAAGCACACATGCTTTTGCAGCATTGCTTAATTACTAGCTTTGACCAATATCTGGGGAGGATCCTTCCTATGGAAGGGCGGTTGTTTGCTACCTTTTGGAGCTTAGTTGCTAGGATTTTGTACAAGATTCGGTCGATCTCATGCACGGGAAATGGCAGCTGCTACCTAGCCAGCTAAGCACTCGTCCGATTATTTCATTAGCTAACTGTGGATGTTAGCGTGCAGTTTGAGGCTGTAAACGCATGTTCGGAATGCGCAGTTTCCACACAAATTCTTAGGGAAGTTACACTGTTTGCTGTGAAATTTCTGTTCAAATAGGCTCTGAGCATATATATATATATATATATATATATATATATATTTCCATGGGTCTGATCTAGATGCAATTTTAGATCATGCGTATAGACCAAGGATGTTCCCGTTTTAACGTGTTTTGAGGGATGGATATCTATCGCTTCAACACTAACTCTAGAATAGGTAATTAACATATGTGTATTTGGTGGAAAACGGTGCATAAAATATGAAAACAGGTACCAAAACTAATTTGCTGAAACGACTTCAACTATTTTGGACCAGAGACACTTAGGTTGTAGCTAGCTAGCTACTCAGTCAATATGTTCACTGGCTCAGTAGTCAGTACTATATATTCTATCAAGTGTCTAATTGCTAATTAGCGGGATTGTCTCTAAAGCGCAGCATGCTGCAGGTGGTATCTAATTAAATAACCTTTGATGTTTGGTTGCCTGTCTGTCTGTCGGAGAGGCTGCGGTACTGATCGATGTTACCTGTTCTTTGCTTACTACCGGTAGCTTGAAAGCTGTACGCTAGGCCTTGCCTTAATTTGACCATTTGTGGAAGATTCTAGGAAATGCCGGCGGTTGCTGCTTGGTCCCTCTTCGGGTAGTATTAACAACTTTCAACATTGGTTACTTACGGACAAGATTACCGTTTTTTTAAAATGAGAACTTAAGGACAAGACTTTCACGGGAAATTGGTTACTTACGGTGCTAGTCAGTCAACAGTAGTGACGATGATATAATAATATTCAATTAATTAAATGATTTAATTGTAATTATTATTATATATAGCAATATCTTCCAGTTATTCGTAAAAAATACTATTTATCATTAATAAGTGAGAAACTTAGCCGAGTGACCGTAGACCATTTTACGACCACCCTATATGAGCGTAAGTTCTTCTACGACTAGCTAGTGATCGTAAGATTTCCTACGACCACCTTACGATCGACCACTTCATTGTCGCAAGCTTTACTATAACCAGATCAACTACGATCACTCTATGGTCAACAAAGTTTACAGACATGCGGGTACAATCGACTAGGGACACTTATATGCTGGATTTAATACATACAGTAGTTAATATGTGATGTTATTCTCTGGGATAACTGCATGTATTAAGTATCTATCTCTGATATAACTGCAGAGCGACATGAGAGGATTAGTCTCGACACTAACCCTTTGAGCGTGCGTATTTCATCAAACAGTGAGACGTCTCTTGATACGGGATATCTGCTACCCCGTCATGCGCTATATAAGGAGTAAAGCCGGTGGATAGAGGATAGGAACAACGACAACGAACACAAAATAAGATCAGCATACAAAAGTCATTAAGCCCTAGTTCTAGTGATTTCTTTATTGTTTTAAAGCATAGTTGATACAACAACACAAGAGTTGGGTTATTATTCTCTCAGGAGAAGGCTCGAACCTGTATAAAATCCCCGTATCGTTTTCTATGTGGTTTAACTCAAGGAGAGTCCCCAATAGTCATTCGTAAAATCAATATTAAACCATCGACAGTCAGCACTGTACGTGGGGATGTTCCGATTTCTTCTTTCCTTTTCAACAAATTGTCTTTATTTTTCAACTCTGATGCTTTCATGGCAGGAGAGTGGAATGAAGAGAATTGATACGATTTGGCAAACTAAGCAGAACTTGACATGGATGCCTACTACGAGTACGAGTAGAGCATTATTTCATCTGATGGCAATGTCGTTTCTATGGATCTTTCACTAGACCCAGGAGACCATGCCGCGAACAAGGTTGATAAGGGAGATTTCTCCCCTATGACATTATGCCCAGATGAGGAACTAGACACCTTAAAGGGCAAGGGTCCATCCGACTAGGGTCAGGATCACGCCCCGACGAGTACAGAGTATGGCGAGGGTTTTCCCTCTAAATGTTCAAGCCCGTCTGAGGCTGTCCGATTTAGCACGGCAAGTCCTAGAATCTATGATTTTGGAACTCAATCAACACCTGATAATTGTCACCCTTCTGGTACCCCCACGACATGCAATATGGAGCCCGATTCATATGCGGATTCGACCACACCCCCACAGGATTCACCTTCAGTCAGAGACAGTTATAACCAGGAATTCCCCTTCATAGAGGGGATTACTCCAAGTCGCAAGGCATTGTCTTTGGACTACTCCTCGAGTCAGGAGGACTCAGATGCGAGTGAAGATAATAGCACCCATGAAGTCTTTGTCCTCCCCTCATATTCTAATCTCTCTCTAAGAGGCAGGGTTGGGGGTGCTTCCCATTGCACAATCACTTCGGGCTCTCTTGGTGATGGCGAGAATCTTGGTGATGGCGAGAACGCCTCTGGTGATGAATGTGATCTTCACATTCATGAGCATGGTTGAAATCGTAAAAATGGTCGCTCTCCACTTAGGCATGGTCTGGCTGACTCAGACGTTGATGATCCTGAAACCATTTAGAGAATAAGAATTGCTACCGAGATGTCCTTACCTGGGCACATCCAATACCAGCCAGAGGAAGCCTAAGAACTTCAACGAATCAATTACCTGATCGAAAACCCAACTCAGGAGCTTGGACAAGTGCCATGCTACAACCTCTTTGCTCAAGAGATGGCACGAAGACTTCGGGACACGATGGTCAGGCTTGAGCGAACTCGATAACACTGTTCTAGTAGTCGTACTAGGACAACTCCATCGAACACCTGTCGTACAGATGATTCTCCTCGTGAAGAATGATAAGACAATAGGTCTGGTCAATCTCCTAATCACAACCCTAGTCGGGGAAGAGTCCCTCGAACAACTGGTGATCGACAAACTCCTAGAGGAAGTGGTCGTTCAGCACTTCTTCCGAGAAATCTGTACCAGCATATGGAGTACGAGGAGTATTACCCTTGTAGTGCTGAGATCTATGATAGGTCAGGTTCACTTACCACTGGGTATCATTGAGTACGATCGCCTGGTGATGTCAACCGTTTTCCCCTGCAAAGAAGGCATTATGATATTATTACTAGATGTCGGGCGTTTTCTCCTGACCTTTGAGTAGTTTGCTGGCCACCCCAGTTCCGACCAGTAAACATGGGGAAGTTTGATAGGTCACAAAATCCAATTGAGTTTCTTCAAATCTATACCACCGCTGTTCGAGCAGCAAGAGGAGAGCATGTCATGACCAACTACCTTTCTACTATGCTCGATGGATCTGCTCGGTCGTGACTATTAAATCAGCCATAAGAGTCGATCTATTCGTGGTAGACCCTTTAAGACCTACTACTAGACAACTTTTAGGGCACTTACAACTGCCTAGTAAAGGATATGACCTGTACAGAATGCAAAATGATTCTCACGTGACCTTGCACAAATTTATCAAGTGTTTTAGTCAGGTTCGTAATTCAATTCCTAAAGTTTATAGCTCTTTTGTCATCAGAGCATTCAGCAGGGAGTCCGCAATTGAAGGATCACAAAGGATATCACTCTAAATCTTCTTGCTACCATCGTCTAGCCCTTTGAAATGGTTGACTGTTATGCAACTACTACAGAAGCGGTCGAGTGGAATTGCACAATTGATCATGATGATAAGGACACTCGAGAAGCGGGTGAAGGAAACAAGAAGAAATATAAAAATTTGGAAATCCAAGAGCAAGAGTAAAGACCAAAAGCTTCAAGTCAAAAGCTCTAAGGTGGCCATAGTCGTGAGCGGTAAGGAACCTCAGAACTCCAAATTATATCCCGATCGGAGCAAAGATAAAAGCCCCAAACAGAAGAAAGATAAACCCAGGTGGTGTCCTTTCCACAAAAAAGAAAGGCAAGACCTTCACAATTGTCGAGTTTTTCAACGAAAACTCGAGAATTACTACTCCAGCAAGGGACCACTTCCTACACTTGAAGAGGTAGGGCAAACGAGTGGTGGAAAACAGTCGAATGATAATGAGGAGATGCCATTTTAAGATCCAGAACACACCATCGATCACATCTATGGAGGATCTTCGATATACGAGTCGAAACGACAGGTCAAAACTGTCGAATGTTAGGTAAATTCTATCGACCTTCCTCTTGTCAATAAAGTACCAAAGTGGTCAGAAATGACCATCTCCTTCGAGAAAGGTGACTATCCGATCCCCTCTACTCGACCTGGTCATTTTTCAATCATGGTCGAGCCCGCCATCAACCACTGTCGAGTCAGTCGTGTGTTAGTTGATGGTGGGAGTTCACTGAATATACTCTTTACGAGTGCTCTGGATGAGATGCAAGTTTCCAGGACAGAGGTCAAGTATGTACGATACTCATTTTCATAGGATCATACTGGGGTCTTCGGCCGAACCCATTGGTTGGGTTTATCTTCCTATAACGTTTGGGTCACCAAACAATTTCAGGATAGAGAAATTTTTTTTTGATGTGGTCGATTTTGACATAGCATACAATGCCATACTCGTTCGACCAACTCTAGCACGATTCCCAATGGCTGATCATTATGGTTATCAATGTCTTAAGATGCTAGGTCCCAAAGGAGTAATCATAGTCCACTGTGATAAAAAGATGACGCTTACATGCCACCACAAATCCCTCGAGAAGCAAGCAATGGGCAACCTTTGACTAAGCAGTCGAAGCCTAAAATTGCACCAAAGCCGAATGACCAAGTCAAAGAAGTTCCACCGAATAAAGAGGAGCCTTCGAATACTGTTCGCATCGGGGTCACTTCTGACCCTGCATAGGAAGACGCCCTCATCACCTTCCTCTAAGTAAACGCAGATGTCTTCGCGTAGCAAGAATCCGACATGCTCAGAGTCCCCAAGGAAGTGATCGAGCATAGTCTAACACTACGACCTGATAAGATACCTGTAAAATAAAAATTACAGAGATTCGCATATGATAGACGAGATGTTATCAGATCTGAATTAGACAAGCTACTTAAAGCAGGCTTCATAAGAGAAGTCGACCACCTAGAGTGGTTGACTAACACTATAGTGGTTGGCAAGTCTAATGGTAAATGGCATATGTGTGTAGACTTTACTAATCTTAATAAAGCTTATCCAAAGGATGATTTTTCCCTTCATCGTATTGATCAGTTGCTTGATTCTACTCCTGGTTGTGAAATATTAAGTTTTCTAGATGTATATACTAGTTATCATCATATAAGTATGAGCTTAGATGATGAAGAAAATACCGTATTTATTACACAATTTGGAATATTTTGCTATGTTAAAATATCATTTGGTCTAAAAAAATACGGGCGCTTCTTTTCAATGCTTGATGCAAAAGACCTTTCTTCCTCAATTTGATCAAATTTTGGAAGCTTATGCTGACGATCTGGTCATAAAAAGCATCAAGTGCCTTAATCATATTTCTGACTTGCAAGAAACATTCGACAGCCTTAGAAAACACCAGTTGAAACTTAATTCTGAGAAGTGTTTTTAGGAAAGTTGCTTGGATTCCTTGTCTCTACACAAGGAATAGACGTGAACCCTGAAAAGATAAAAGCTATTGAACAAATGCGCACTCCAACCACAAAGAAAGAATTCCAGAAACTCACAGGATGCATGGCGACTTTAAGTCGTTTCATCGCACGACTGGGAGAAAAAGGATTTCGTTTGTTTAAACTTCTAAGGAAACATGAGGGCTTCGAGTGGTCAAAGGAGGCAAACAACGCCTTCGAGGATGTCAAGAGATATCTTACAAGTGTTCTTGTTCTGGTTTTTCCGAAACCAGAAGAGACACTCCTAATATACCTAGTTGCTACGCCACAAGTTGTGAGCGCAGTGCTGGTCGCAGAATGTGAAAACTAGTTTACTACGTTAGTGAAATTTTACATGGGCCTAAGGACCGTTACCCTCAGGTCCAAAATCTTATATATATCCTCCCCATGTCTTCAAGGAAACTGAGGCATTATCTGTCGAACCCGGGAACGAAGGATCCCGAATTCTCTGTGTTCATACACTAGTCCAGGATTTCCAGTGTACACAGTCACAAAAATGTTATCACAAACATATCCAGCGTGTTTATTAATAAGCATAGAGTTTATTACAATTTGGGCCGGAGGCCAAATAAAACATTAAGCGGAAGCAAAATATAATGGTAAGCCACACGATCGCCACGAGCAATCGTGCGGAGGTCATTGCCTAATCGTCCTTCCTCACCTTACGGATAGAAGTCTTCTCTGAATAATAATATTCACAGAGAGTGAGCACTACAAGCGTGCTCGCAAATTACACCAATCTGAAATTTAGAATGCATGCATAAGTTATTCAAAGGAAGGTTGTAGGGTTTATTTGCGTAAATCACCTTTTGGTTTAAATATTTATACTAAGTTTCAAGGCATATTTTTATTCCATAGCTAAAATCAGATTTAAAATTGATCATTTTATAGTGGATAACCTTCATATGAAATATGGTGAAGGATACCCTCCTATCACAAGGCTACCTTAATTTTACCACAAGGATTAACCATCCTCAAATCATGTCCAAAGTTATTTTAAAACAAAAACAAATCTAACTTAGAGTGGCTTTGCTCAAGATGTCCATAGCAGTGGACACGGCTATTCGAATAGATTTACACTCTGCGAGAGGGTACAACTTTACCCACACAAGATAATTTGCAGTTATGTCGGCTAATGCACGCTTCCTTAGGCGTGTGGTGAGGCAATTATCACAAGGCGTTCAATGCACTACCTCAATACCAATATGCGCTAAGATTTCACTTACATTAGGCTAACCACCTGCCGGAAGCCCCCTCTTGCGCCAAGTGGGAATAAAGTCTAACCGATACCCACACAACAAAATTGGCATAAACAACAATGAGGTAAGACAAATTATTAAGCCTAGTTACGCCCATACGAACATGTGGTAGTCTGGTGGAGCTTTGCAAGATGCGGCTCAAAGACCGGTCCTTAACCTACTTGGGCAACTTTCAATAAAAACCACAGGTCTCAATCCTAACAGACGAGCAGTGCATAAACTGCACCCACCAGCGGTCCATTTTGCCCAAGCGCAAACCATTTTCTTTTATTTTTATAACTTTCAAATACATCTGCAAAAGTCCACCATGACATAACAATGTCATAGGCTTTTTATCAAATTTTGAAGTTTTGGCTAAATTCTCTCAAAATCAAATATTTCCTGGTCTAAGCATTTGCTAAACATATATTTATTTTTAAATTCATTTGACTAAGGTGACAAGGAATTTGGTAATACAACATTCAAATGTGGCTATACAAAGGAATTGGTATAATTAAGTATTTAAAACAGGAATTTAAAATAATTAAATACAATTATGCATGCAATAATGATTTAAAACAGAAATTAAATAATTTTAAATATTGGGGGCAAAATGGTCAATGGTGTAACTTGCCTTGTTCAAAATCTTGGTATTCTACTTCTTGATAGGGTCAAGCTCTCCTGAGTCGTCAAAATCTATCTGTGAGAATAATCCAAATTCAAGCGAATTCAAAAGAACTCAAATAAATTCAAATAAAAATACAAATTAACTCCAAATTAAATAATTTGGTTTAGTTAGCTAGATCTTGATTTTATACAAATTTAGAAATTTGAATCACCTAAATCGGAGTTTGTATGAAGAAATACGAGCTCCTGGAAGTTTAAAACCTAAATTAAATCCTAAAATCAGAATTTCCGAATTTCCCGAATTAAATCTCTAAAGGAAATTCTATTTATTGCGTCAACAGATCTTGTGCCTGAGGTGGCATGTGGGCCCGCATAGTCGTGGACTCGATCCACGGCGTCACCGAGTCCATGGTGGACTCGGCGCACTAACAGTGTGAGGGAGAGGCAAGTGGCCAGCGGCCGTCCAGCTGGCGCCTATCGGTACTACGTCCGCCAAAGTGCCCATGTGGCGCCAGTGTGCGCCGACTTGGCCGCCACGTCGGCACCGAGAGAGCGGCGGCGGGAACCGAGGTTCGTGACAGCCGGCGGGCGAGCTCGGCGGCGCGCAAAGAATCGGGGAGTGATCGCGTCTTGATGCATTACAGGCGGCGAGCGTGGCGGAAGATGGTCGGCGGCGGAGAGGCGGCGGTGTGGTTCGATCGTTGGCGGCGAAGGAGCTCGGCGGCGTCCGGCGAGAGGTGCGCACGAGTGCTCGCGGTGTCGGGCGGCTTGATGGTGCGGTTGAGGCGGCCGGAGGTCCACCGGTGGCGGCGCTAGAGCGTGAGCACACCTCGGCCGTGAGAGAGAGAGGCCAAATCTGGGCGGCGGGGCGAGGCGGCGGGGAGGGGCGGCGCTTGAGGAGGAGAGCGCACCGGTGCTCCCTTTATAGGCGGCGGCGGGGGCGAGCTTTGGCGGGAGTAATGGCGGTGGCAGTGCGGCGGCGTTAGGCGAGTAATGGAGGAAAAAGCGGCGGGGTGAATGCGGCGGAGTGAGGGGGAGTTAGCAGGCGTGATGGCGAGTGAAGAGAGGAGGAATCGCGGGAGTGGAGAGCTCCGGGCGAGCGGCAATGGCGGCGAGTCTGACGGCCCTTGGGAAGAAAGCGGGAAGGAAGAAGCACGGTCGAGGCCCACTGTCGGCGAGGCGAGAGAGAGAGAGAGTGGGCGGGCGGCGGAGATCGACCATTCGATCTTGTCTGAAGGCGCAAAGGCAATAGTGGCGGCGGCAGCTGCGATGTAGGCGCTTGCGGATGTGTGGCGTGTGGCAGGTGCGAGGAGGTGGGCGGTGCGGGAGCGATCTTTGAGGCTGCGGCCCGATCTTGTGCAATGGATTTTTAAATCTTTTTCAATTGATTTAATTCCAGAAATTCAAATAGGCATTAGAAAATAGTAAATAAAGTCCAAAATTTTTGAGAAAATTCACAGAAATTCTATGAGGCATTCTGGACTTAAATAAAATAATTCCAACTTTTAGTTGGTAATAGATTTTGCACATAAATTATTTTAGCTTTAAAATACTTAGGGAAAAGCTTTTAAAATTTCCAGAAAATCCACAAAAATAATTAAAGTCTTATTTTCAACTGAAATTGAAATTTTAGGCTGTTACATTATCTCCAATCACACAAGTTAATCATATCGTTTGAGTTTCCCTTAGGAGAGGTTCTTTATAGCACGAAAGTAGCGGAGCACATGTCAAGGTGGCCAGTTGAACGAACATATCCTGAATCTGTTCAGGGACCCCTGATGAGGACATCACTCCTTCGGATACACGCACTACCCAAAATCCTCCAGATCCGGTTGCTAAACTACAAGGTCCTATGACAAGAGCTCGTGCACGTCACTTAAATTATGAGGTGAGCTCGTTTCTAGGTGCTAATAATTTATCTATGCAGAATGGTATGCTACCTAAGAATTGTGATCTTCTGTTACTTAGGAATGATGGAGAGGATCCAAACCATCTATGACCAGTTCTCTGTGATCTGCAAGCTCTACGACCAGATCTACCAGATCTACGACCAGGTCTCAAGTGCTATGACCAGGCCCCCGACCAGTGACGACCACGTTGGGAGTTAGTTAGAGACATTGAAATAAGGTGTTGCGTCATTGTTTTGGGCCTAATAAGGCTTTGTAAGCGTGGCAAGGTCAAAGCCCGGGATGTGTACGCCTCTCCACATGGCAGCACAACCCTTGGTCGACCTCCTCAGGTTCTTCCCCCCTATATATTGCATGCAGGCGCCACAGTTTAGGGTTGGGTTTTTTCTTAGATTATTCTGCCTTTGCAGTTTCACCATTTACGGTTTGAGAAACCCCACTTGTGAACTTCATCCAAATCCGCAATATATTTCAGATTGCATCTATCTTGTTCTTGTGAGTTGCTTCGATTGCTTGTAGGAACCATAACCCTCGTGGTAAGATCAATCGCGTGCGAGCATGTGGATGTATTTCCAGCTGAGATACCCCCTGGATTGCCACCTATTCGAGGGATAGAGTATCAGATTGATTTGATCCCAGGAGCGACTTTGCCAAATCGTGCTGCATATAGGACCAATCCGGAGGAGACTAAGGAAATTCAGCGACAAGTCCAAGATCTTTTGGACCGTGGGTACGTACGAGAAACCCTTAGTCCTTGTGCTATTCCTATTCTTTTGGTTCCTAAGAAAGATGGTAGTTGGCGTATGTGTGTTGATTGTAGAGCTATTAATAATATTACCATAAGGTATCATCATCCTATTCCTAGGCTAGACGACATGCTTGATGAGTTGACTGGTTCTATTATTTTCACAAAGATTGACTTGCGGAGTGGTTACCACCAGATTAGAATGAAATTGGGAGATAAATGGAAGACTTTTTAAAACTAAGTTCAGACTATATGAGTGGTTAGTGATGCCTTTTGGTCTAACTAATGCACCTAGTACTTTTATGCGATTGATGAACGAGGTTTTACGTTCTTTCATTGGAAAATTTGTGGTGGTTTATTTTGATGATATCTTGATTTATAGCAAGTCTCATGAGCTACACTTGAATCATATACGTGTTGTTTTTAATACTTTGAGAGATGCATGTTTGTTTGGTAACCTCGAGAAGTGCACCTTTTCCACCGACCGAGTTGCGTTTCTTGGTTATGTTGTGACACCACAGGGAATTAAGGTGGATGAGGCAAAGATTGTGGCCATCCAAAGCTAGCCGACGCTTACCACTGTGACACAGGTGCGGAGCTTCCACGGTCTTGCTGGATTCTATCGATGTTTTGTGTGGGATTTCAGCGCCATTGCCGCACCATTGAATGAATTGACCAAGAAAGGAGTGCCCTTCCAATGGGGACCTGCGCAAGAGAAGGCATTCAACTTATTGAAAGAGAAGCTCACCCAAGCACCACTACTCGAACTCCTTGATTTTGGTAAGACTTTTGAGATTGAATGTGATGCTAGCGGGATTGGCATAGGTGGTGTATTGATTCAAGAAGGTAAGCCGGTTGCATACTTCAGTGAGAAATTAAATGGGCCTAGTCTGAATTATTCTACCTATGATAAAGAATTGTATGCTTTAGTTCGTGTACTTCAAACTTGGCAACATTATCCATGGCCCAAAGAATTTGTTATACATTCCGATCATGAATCGCTAAAACATATTAGAAGTCAAGCTAAACTGAATAAACGACATGCTAATTGGGTAGAATTTATTGAGTCGTTTCCATATGTCATAAAGCATAAGAAAGGTAAGGACAATGTGATTGCCGATGCGCTTTCTAAACGTTATACCATGTTATCTCAACTTGATCATAAGATTTTTTGGTTTGGAGACCATTAAAGATTTATATGCTACTGATTTGGACTTTAAAGAAGTGCTTGAACATTGTAAAGGAGGGAAAATATGGAATAAATATGTGCTAATTGATGGGTTGGTCTATCGTGCTAACAAGCTATGCGTTCGGCTAGCTCAGTTCGTCTTTTGTTGTTGCGGAGGCGCATGGAGGAGGTTTTATGGCGCATTTTGGAGCAAAGAAGGCGAAGATGTGCTTGCCACCCACTTCTTTTAGCCAAAGATGAGTAGCGATGTCGAGCACTCGTGGTTATTTGCACCACATGCAACAAAGCTAAGTCCGTCTCAATCCACATGGACTTTGTATGCCTCTTCCTATTCCTAGCGCCCTTGGGAGGATATTTCTATGGATTTTGTTTTAGGATTGCCTAGGACAAAGAGGGGAGGTCTGATATATTTGTAGTAGTGGATCGATTTTCTAAAATGGTATATTTTATACCTTGTCATAAGAGTGATGATGCTACAAACATAGCTGATTTGTTTTTCGTGGAAATCGTTTAAACACATAGAGTGCCCAATACTATTGTCTCGGATCGCGATCAAGTTTTGAGCCACTTTTGGAGATCACTTTGGGACAAATTGGGGACAAAGCTGCTATTTTCTACTACGTGCCATCCCCAAACTGATGGACAAACGGAGGTTGTCAACCGCACGTTATACACCATGTTGCGGGCTATTTTAAAGAAGAATTTGAAGATGTGGGAAGAGTGTTTACCACATATTGAGTTTGCTTACAACAGGTTGGTACACTCTACCACCAAGGTAAGTCCGTTTCAGGTAGTATATGGTTTTAACCCCATGCTCCTATTGATTTACTACCCTTGCCTTCCTCTGAAAAAATTAATTTAGATGTTTAGAAGCGTGCTGAATTTGTTCTTAAGTTGCATGAAACAACTAAAGAGAATATAGAGCGTATGACTGAAAAGTATAGGGTTGCTGGAAGTAAAGGTAGAAAAGAAATAAAATTGGAACTAGGTGATTTAGTTTGGGTGCATTTGAGAAAGGATATATTTCCAGAATTAAGAAAATCAAAGTTGATGCCTAGAGTTGATGGACCATTTAAAATAATTAAGAAGATCAATGACAGTGCTTATCAATTGGAACTACATGCAGATTTCGGGGTTAGCCCCACATTTAACATTTCAGATTTGAAGCCATACGTGGGAGAAGAAGATGACCTTGAGTTGAGGACGACTCCAATTCAAGAGGGGGAGGATGATGAGGACATCACTCCTTCGGATACACGCACTACACAAAATCCTCCAGATCCAGTTGCTAAACTACAAGGTCCTATGACAAGAGCTCGTGCACGTCACTTAAATTATGAGGTGAGCTCGTTTCTAGGTGCTAATAATTTATCTATGCAGAATGGTATGCTACCTAAGAATTGTGATCTTCTGTTACTTAGGAATGATGGAGAGGATCCAAACCATCTACGACCAGTTCTCTGTGATCTGCAAGCTCTAGACCAGATCTGCCAGATCTACGACCAGGTCTCAAGTGCTCCGACCAGGCCCCCGACAAGTGACGACCACGTTGGGAGTTAGTCAGAGACATTGAAATAAGGTGCTACGTCACTGTTTTGGGCCTAATAAGGCCTTGTAAGCATGGCGAGGTCAAAGCCCGGGATGTGTACGCCTCTCCACATGGCAGCACAACCCTTGGTCGACCTCCTCATGTTCTTCCCCCCTATATATTGCATGCAGCCGCCATAGTTCAGGGTTGGGTTTTTTCTTAAATTATTACGCCTTGCGGTTTAGCGTTCTGGTTTGAGAAACCCCACTTGTGAACTTCATCCAAATCCGCAATATATTTCAGATTGCATCTATCTTGTTCTTGTGAGTTGCTTCGATTGCTTGTAGGAACCATAACCCTTGTGGTAAGGTCAATCGCGTGCGAGCGTGGTTGATAACAACAGTTGTGCAGGTGTAGCGAATTGCGAGGTGAAGATCTGCGGGTCGGAAGCCTCAAAGCGTCAACGTCCTCACGACGAAACAAATCGAACCTATCAGAAGATCGGGCCGCCGTTTACTCATCAACCCCAGTACGAATCCCATGACAAGTGTACATGTACTTTGATGGGTCACTCACGCTAAGTGGCTCGCGGACTGGGGTCACTACTACAGAAAACCTTATCACAGACGGTTCGGAACCGTCATCACAGACGGTTTTTGAACCGTCGAATTTTTATGTCTGTGATAACGGCGGTTATCACAGACGGTTTTCAACCGTGCGTGATAAGTTTAACACTGACGGTTTTTAATAGAGCGAAATGCGCGATCTTGAAGTATCCGCAGACGGTTTGAGCTAAGAACCGCTCGTGAGGCTTGCATATCACGAGCGGTTCTTGGTTTAAACCGTCGTGATATGTCCTTCCACTAACTAGTTTTTGTCGTATTTTCACTAGCCTCGGGAATTGCTAGCCATGCCTTCTTAAAACAAACAAGCGAAACAACTACATCACAGTTATTGTTGACAACTCAAAGTGTTCATTTAACTCAAAATCAATTAAAAAGAATGTTTGAAGTATTGTCGCTAGAGTTACAAATTGAATTACAACTAGTCAAAGTGAGTTACAATATTGAATCAATTACAACTAGTCGACGACGTGAAACTCTCCGTCGGGTTAACGATTTCGACTTGATGAAGTCAGCAGAGCAACCCTCGAACATGTGTGACCTCGTTCTTACGGAGTGCTTTTAACTCTAGGTTCAAGTCACATCGCTAGCAAGAGTAAAGTAGTAAGAATATATATTTAAATTTATAATTAGAAAATAACTATAGCGAGATTGACCTACACTGGGATGCGTGTGTCGTGGAATTAATCAATAGCCGCATATGATGGCATACGTAGAATGCGCATAGGTGATCTTGTTTTCTTTGGCGACCTTTGCAAAAATGGATATACATATATAGGTACAGTCGGTTCGAGGCGTAATATTTACTGAGTATGATATATTATTATTGTGTTGTATCGTGTACGAAATCGCATCTTGTGGGTTAGTGTGGCGCTCGTTCCCTTGTATAAACCTCCTCGGCAACATAGCCGATGAACGCCTACATGATTCCAAAAGTTATCCTCGTCCATTTCAAATGAAGGAAGACTACAATACAATTATGTGCGGAGGAAATGATCGTACCTTTCAGTATTCCTTTAAGAAGGGTGAAGTCATGGTTTTGTTGAGTAGAGAATCAAGGTACAATACCATGTTCCTCTTTGGCACAATAATCACAAGAATCGATGGAACCTACTCATGTATGTCGCTATAGTCATAAACCTATATATGTTCAAGCGAATTTTGTGTAGCAAGTAGTGAAGCACTTACTCGGTTGTGCGGCACCATTATGTACTCCTTGCCGTTACGAGCAAGCAATCCCATTTTATGTAATTCTCGGCGTAGGATCGTCTTGGTTTATTGTTTGCTCACGAGATCACGTGCGGGTCGAGAAACCCACCGGTTCGTTGATTCGACGGGCACATTTCATAATGTATCTGCGTAAGGAATGAGTTGTGATATTTATCGCTATCACGTGGGTGTAGAAATTGATTGTACACACTTACGATGTGTCCAACATCGTAGAAGTGAGGCGTCGAGGCGATTAGGTTGTATAGGTCGAATAAGTCCTCGAAGCCCACGGCGAAGTGGCCGCCTCGTGATGAAAATGCTCGCTCCGTATCGACGATTCGGTATGGCTCCCTCCTCTTGGGTCTTGCGCATGTACCACTCATGCAAAGATTGACAAGCTAGTCCCGAGCCGGTTAGTTCTTTGTCGAGACCAGCGGATATCCAAGGGAGTATTGCGGGCTTGGCGCGCTGAATCTTCTTCGATATCGATTTGCCGTAACGAGGCGCTGCGATGACGTCTTCTCGGAGATGACTCGAGGGCCGATATGGTGACACGCTTGTCTTGTCCCTTGGCGTCTTCTCGACGGAACCGATGAGGCGGGCTTAAAGCGAAGGTGGGGCGGACTCATCGAGGTCCTATTGGAGAGCGGTAGTCGTGGCGATATCAGCGTCACTGCGGGGTCGAGCGATGTCCTTCTTGGGCCATTGGATAAAAGTGTGCACGGCATCCCCTAGTGTTGTGATTTCTTCGTTCGGGAATTTCGGTAGGATGGCCATGAAATTGTCATGTACCATGTCCACCGCACCTGGCGTAACCTGCGCCACCGGGCTGCGTCTTTGCTTGCCTCTTCTGGTATGGATACACCATACCCCGCCCACCTCAATAGCAATCGACCCAACCATCCTCACTTGGAGCTTGCGGCGTCGGCTCCTACAAAGCGGTACACAATTAGCTAAGGCGTCCTATATGTCTATATTTGGAGCATTCCGAGATGTACATTACCTCGATGTCGTCGATCGGTAATTGCGTCGTCATGTCCGAATTATGTGTGGGCCGACGCTACTCCGATGTTGAGGAGGACTTGCTCCCAAATTAACGAGGGCGCTTGCGCCTCATGAGTTCATTTACTTGGTTACGTAAACTTGTTATTTGTCCTTGAAATTTTTCAATAATGACATGTTCGGTAGGCGTCGTCTGGTCCTTGGATCTCTTCCTACTCCTATATGTGGCGGAGTCGTGTGAGAATCCATCCTCCAAGGTACGTAAACCCCAACGCCTCGCGTGCGACCAGGTGCTCCTTGTTTCCCGGGGCCGTAGATAGTACATCCTTCTCCTGTCCACTTCGAGGAACCTTGGGAAGATGCGAAGTCAATGCTTCTGCAAGAGGACATCATGTTATTATAGACACCATGAAGTTATGGACTTATTAACAACTAAGTGGTTCGACATATTTACGAGCGTTGGGACACCGCCTCGTCTGCTCGGTTTGCGAAAGAATCTTGCCCAAGGCGTGGTGATGCCCTCGCTCTTAACTGTGCTCGGCCTTCGTCGAGATCCCAACAAGCGGTCGGTAGCGGTCTCGTCCTCCGTCGCCCGCTTCGTGGCTTTACCGCGTACCAGCGGTCTTGAGTTTGTGGGGTGAGTGTTTTGGGCTCGAGAGCTCATGCGCCGCACTTTGCTCTGAAATTCGCCGTCGTCTTCATCCGCACGAAGGCATCCCATGTATCCCGCGACAAGAAAGGATACTTCGTGAAGGGCGTCCGACCCGTGTTCACGTCTTCGCGTGACAAGCGAGCTCTTGAAGGTCCTCCACGCGTGGCACATCGCGGCGGCGCGTGCCATCGCTGCGTGTCTGAGTACGCCAGGGAAAGTGAGCGAGGCGTAAAGCTCGATCCTGGCGGGTCTCTCTGTACATCCGTCGGACACTTCGAGGTTGGGGTGGTTATGGGGACCCGTTCCTTACAAGTACCCATGAGACGGTCCGAATCTCGCGGTGCGTTCTTGGGACTCGGCGGGATCCCGCGTCACCGACCTCGTGATCGTCATGCGGAGGGCAATTTGGATATTCCTCGCCTTCTCGCCTCGTACCACCTTGATCGGAGATCGAGACGCATTTGGCGGCGTCGATGGCGGCGGGCGAAGACAGTGCCTCTGCCATCTAAACACTTGCTATCTATATAAGTTACGTGCGCAATTATTACATAGTATATAATATATGGGAAATTGCACAAAAATATAAACAAATATAATCAACGTTTGCCATCTCGAGTAAAATAAAATAAATTGTCGTCGATGTACCATAAGAATCATCACGGTTCCCTGTGTTTACCCAGTTAGTCGGCACCTAAGTATCGGACTACCCACACCAACCTAGGTTAACCGGCATCTTGGTTTTCAAGTCACCTAGGCTAACCAGTTAGTCGGCACCGGATACCCATGATACCTAGGCCAACCTAGTAAATCGGCACCGCCTTACTTCCATAGGTTTTCATCATTGGTACTATACCTCAAGTTTGAGATCACGAAAATTAATTAAGAAAACATAACCACGCTACCAACTAGGTATCTTGATGTTTATTAAGAAAACATAGTAAAATGTTGATCAAGAACTGCAACTACAAGAGAGATTTTTCTTAATAAATGCGAGAAAAGTGAATAAAATGAAATACAATGATTATAAACTAAAATTCTCGACCTCTATGACAATAGTAAACCTCTTGTTCGAGCTCGGTTGCTCGATGAATCGATTCAATCACTTGGAAGAACCGAATCTAAAACACAAAAATCCAATAAATAGCAAGAAAATACGGAAGAGCAAACATAAAAAAAATGCATGATCAATGTCTTAATGCATACTTAACAACATGCTTAAGTTATACCTTACTCAAGGACAATACCCCATATATAATAGCTGCTACCACATGATAACGAATTTAATGGTTTAGTAAAGCATTTCAATTTCCAGATTTTTGAACTGAAGCCGAATGGACTAAGTGAACTGTCACTGCAGTAAAGGAGTAAAAGACACAGATTAATGAGCCATGATTTTAAGCAAAATGATATCATTGATTAATTCATGGCTAAATGAGTAATAATTAAAGTTCATCTCAACACTTACCACCAGCTAGCAAGCATTGACCAGTTCGGTTAAAACATGGCTCTGATGTCATTTGTAACCAAAACCGAAATCTGGACAGATTAGAGAATGAATGCTTGTTGATTCACTAAACCATGATAAATGAACATTTCTAATGAGGTTATAGCTAGATGAGTAGTAGTTAAAGTTTAACTCATCATTAATCATTAGATAACACTCAAGAACAGATTTCAGTTTGACTGGACTTAGAGATTACATCCACGAAACTAAAGCAGATGATTAAAGATAAAAGATTTAATGCTCCAATAGACTATCACAAAATGGTATACTTGATGGAGCTACAGCTAGATAAGTACAACTACAAGTCTAACTTATCACTTACTCCCTACTAGAAGGAATAAGTATCATTGATTAATGCTCCAATAGACTATCACAAAATGGTATACTTGATGGAGCTACAGCTAGATAAGTACAACTACAAGTCTAACTTATCCCTTACTCCCTACTAGAAGGAATAAAGGAGTAAAAGACACAGATTAATGAGCCATGATTTTAAGCAAAATGATATCATTGATTAATTCATGGCTAAATGAGTAATAATTAAAGTTCATCTCAACACTTACCACCAGCTAGCAAGCATTGACCAGTTCGGTTAAAACATGGCTACAGTATCAGATTTGTAACCAAAACCAAAATCTGGACAGATTAGAGAATGAATGCTTGTTGATTCACTAAACCATGATAAATGAACATTTCTAATGAGGTTATAGCTAGATGAGTAGTAGTTAAAGTTTAACTCATCATTAATCATTAGATAACACTCAAGAACAGATTTCAGTTTGACTGGACTTAGAGATTACATCCTGAAACTGAAACAGGACAGATTAAAGATAAAAGATTTAATGCTCCAATAGACTATCACAAAATGGTATACTTGATGGAGCTACAGCTAGATAAGTACAACTACAAGTCTAACTTATCACTTAACATTTGCTAACACTAAAATCAAATTTTTGTTTGAACTGAAACTGCAGTTTTCAGATTTGCAAAAACCAAAAACAGAGCAGGTTCACAACAGTAAGCTTGCTGCTATGTTGGGTTATGAGAAAATGATATTTCGGATTAAGTTACAGTTAAAGGAGTATAATTTAAAGTCTAATTCCTCACCAAAATTAGCTAGCACTTATTAACAGATTTCGGTTCACACAGAATTATAGTTTTCAGAATTCTGAAACTGAAAACAGGGCAGATTGCAAAACTGAAAACTTGCTGATTTTACAATGTTGGGAACAAGATGATGTGCAGGCTAAAATGCAGTTACACAAATAAAACTACAGGTTTACAATTCCTTAATCTTTAGTCAATACTAATTATCAAAATGAGACTTCAATCTGTACTGCAGGTTTCAGATTTTGAAACTGAGTTTAGGACAAATTTATAAAAGAATTGTTTACTAATCTTTGCATACAAAAGTAATTACTTTGCTTGAACTTAAAGTATGGTTAACTAATACAGAGATCTCACTTAACCTTTATTCAATAATTGACAGGAATCAAGGGAGGAAAACTGGATGCCCTATTGTCAGGTCGACCAACAGAAGAACAGCCAAGAAACTAAATGCAGATTTCAGTGGATTTGGAACTACACAGAGCAACTGACTCTCCAATGGAGCTAAATTGACAGAAATCCCAGATGATCTTAAAGCAATTTACAAGTATGTATTCCATCCTCCTATTGTTATATTCTCTGGGATACGATCGGTGGTCCGGAGGGGGATGGGAGGACTTACCCGGCAGTGGCGGTGGCGGAGGTGGCGGGGTCGAGGAGGAGGGCGGTGGCGAGGCGGCGGGTCGGGAGGAGGCGCCGGCGGAGGTGGCCGGGTCGGGAGGCGCCGGCGTCGGGAGGAGACGCGCAGAGGTCGGCCGATAGGGTTAGAGCGATCTGAGAGGAGATCCGATCGGTCCTACCTTATAAGAAATTCAACATCACAGACGGTTACTGGACGGGCCGCCTGTGATGTTGTTACATCACTGTCGGTTCCTTCTTTCAATTCTTTGATGGGCTACAGGAATATTAATCAATAAACATGAAGAATGTGGCGTGATTAAACTCGTAATACCATCGGATAGCTGGTGGATGAAAAAGAACAAAAAGAAAGAAATGTGATATCTACAATCCTGTAGTCGACTGTATCACTCGAACCAAGGAACATCCACATTTTGTCATCAATTTAAAGATCATAAGTCCATAACACATTAACACATGACAATGGAATAAATTAGTTAATTACAATGGAGTAAATTCTTAATTAAAATATAGCCCTTCATTGTAGCGTCCCGTTTTTCGGAGTTTTTGAAAATTTTAAAAGAAAACCATTTGCTTCTTTTGCCAAAAGCTTAATTTTGAAATTTCAGAAATCCATTTGCAGTTTAATAGGAGTTAATCAAACTTCAATTAAATTAAAGTTGGTTTAATTGAGTTTTCTGGAATTTAAAATCAAAAATTATTATTTTAAGAATTTTCTTGGATTTATTGGATTTTAGAAATTTATTTTTGTTTTATCCGAAATTAAAAATTAATTTATTTGTAAAAGAAAAAGAAAATTTAAAGTTAAAAGTATTTTTATTAAGTCTAGAATAATTCAAGGAATTTCTGTGAATTTTTCTAGAATTTTTGGAGTCTATTTGCTATTTTCTAAATTGCTTTTTGATTTGTTTGAATTTCTGAAAATCAAAAACTATTTTAAATCCTTTTACTGTTTGTGGGCCGAATCTCTTCGGCCCATCTCCTGTTCCATGGCCGCGCGCTCCGCGCCCACTTCCATGCGCCGGTCTCCCTCGCTCCTCGCCGTCCGATCGTCATCACGCGGCTCACTTCAGCCGCGTCGCTCCTTTCTTCTTGGCCGTCCGTCGAGATCCGGCCAGCCTCTCCGCAGCGCGCCCGTCGCCCTCCGCCGTTGGATCTCCATCCAACGTCCTCGTTCGCGCGCGTCTCCCGCCGCCTCGGTGCGTCGATCCCCATCCGCGGTTCTGATCGGCCACGCCACCTTATCGCTCGGCCGTTGGATCGAGATCCGCCCGCTCCGTTCGCCCGCGCCCCTCCGTCTTCCCACCGTCCGATCAAATCGGACGGCGACCGCTCGTCTCCACCTCGGTCTCGCCGTTTTCTCTCCCTTATCCACCGCTCGATCAAATCGACGGCTCTCCTTCGCCGCGCCCTCCTCTCCCCACCGTCCGTCGAATCGGACGGCTCCTTCGTCGTCTCGCCGCCCGCCGCTCTCTCTCTCCCACGCCGCCAATCCGCGCCCGATCCGTCGCCTCGCCCGCGTCTCCGCGCGCCCGCCACGCCGCGCCGCCCCGCCGCCACGCCTCCACGTCGCGTGCTCCTCTCGCTATAAAGCGCCTCGGCTCGCTTCTTCCCCTTTCCTCCGTTCTCTCTCCCTCCCTCTCTCGCCTCGGCTCGCCTCCACGCCGCCGTCTCCGTAGCGCCGCCGCTGCCGTCTCCCTCGGCCGGTGTTGCGTCGCCGCCGTCTTCCCGGCTCCGCCACCGCGCCTCCCTCCCTCTCTCTCGACCGCGGGCCCAAGGCGATGTGGCGCCGCGTCACGTGTGTCGGCGCCTGGCGGCGTGGCGACCGCGTGGCGTGACCACGTGCGCTTGCAAGCGCTGACGTCAAAGTCCGGATTTTCAATTGAAAAATAATTCCGAAAATCCGAAAAACCCTAATTCCATCATTTTATGTGATTTCCAATTTCTTTCGGCCGTAACTTTCACATCCGAACTCCGATTTGGGTGATCCAAATTTCTAAATTCATATAAACTCATCCTCTTTCATTTGGTACTGGTTTTGTAATTTTTGGAGTTCATTTGGTGCTGTTTTATTTATTTGTTGCTATTCTACGCGTGTAGATTAGCTGCTTGGAAGATTTCTTCGACAAACGATCAAGACTCGCTCCTCGCCAACGAAGGCAAGTCGTAGGCCTTTGACCATGTTGAACCCATTTTACAAATGTATATTGTATTAAATTATCATGCATGGCTAGTTTTATTAAAAATGGTTTTGGGAGTAGATAATTACCAAATTGCCATTATGCCTCCTTGATGAATTGAAAATGAAATGTCTCCTTGAATGACATATATCCTTGGACACCTTAGGATGGTTAATACTAGTTGGACATAATTGTATACCAACTTGGGAACGTATTATTGCTTAGACATGCTCTAGCTACCCGCGGTACTTTCGATCACATGTTCAATGATGAATGAAATTTGACTAATGGAACTATGGAACAGTGGTGTGAGGCCACTTTTATTAAAAGATGTGTGCCATGGCAGGGATTGCCATTTGGTCAGGTATGAACAAAAATGATTTATGCTCGGGCTTGAGGTAGGGAGCTAGAGTGGGTGCGTAATGCACATTGGGTTGTGGTAGACTTGTCTGAGCAGCCAACTAAGGACTTAACTTTGCAAGTCATTGATCTGGGTCACCTCGTGCAACCACAAGTCCGGTATGGGACGGACCTGGCCAATTAATTAGGAAAGTTTTGAGTCGGTTCTGTTGTGGTACATTTATTGGCGCAAGAGGGGTGTGATGGCGAAACCTTAGCGGCGAACCGAGGCAAAATGGAACTTTGTAAAGGCCTTGTGGTAATCACTTAGTCGCACACCCGGAAGTGTGTCGACGGACATTACAAGTGATTTATCTCTTGTGGGTAAAGCCGTACAACCTCTGCAGAGTGTCAAAATCTATTCGAATAGCCGTGTCCCGATTCGGACATGCACAGTGATTTCGCGCAAGGGTAGTATTTTCAAAAATGTGGTTTGGTTCGATAGAAGCGTTTGGTTGGTATGGTTGGGAAGTGAGCGGGATGTTCCTGTTTGATTCAAAAGAACTTGGTTATCTATGTATTACTCTTTTAAAATCCTGCTTTGCAATCTAATTATTGTATTTATTGCTAAATTTGCTTTCTGCAAATTAACCATAAAGCCATCCTTGCTTAAGCCTGTCATGAATACTATGTGCATACATTTCTCTACGACTTGCTGAGTACTTTATGTACTCACGGCTTTATGCCCTTTGTTGATCGGTCCCACAGAAGAATCAAGAAATGTTGAGTTCTCGAAGAAGGTCGCTTTGAAGACTTTGCGAACTAGGTCACGTCCTCCACTCGATTGCCTGTGGGCATGTCGATTGGGCTCCACGTATTTTGAGATTTCCGCTGCCAGATACTCTGTTGTTGCTAAGCCCTGTGTGGCGACCTTTGTAAGAACCTTGACCATAAGGTCTTTGTTGTTTTAATTAATATTACTTTGTCTGCTTCATTAGTTCGTTGTTGAATGGTTATGATTACATCATTGTTGCCACTGTGCGAGCTAGCTACTGATCATGGGACTAGCTTGGTATGCACAGAGGGTCTCGGGGTTGTGTGAATCCCCGGGGTCCGACATTCATGATGATCGACGCGCATATAGCTAGCTTCCTCACTGGGTTCTTCCTCGAGCCTAATGCCGTCTCCGAAAGGTGGCAACTCGTCAAATTAATTGTATTCTTCCTCGTCCACTACATTACGAACTCGACAATCCTCCTTTTCCATTAAGAACTACGTGGCGCTTCTTATTTGCGGGTCGGTTACATAGAAGACTTGAACAACTTGGTTGCCAAGATCGAATGGTTCGTCTTTGTATCCGACACGTTAAATGGTCCACGGTAGTGACGCCGTATTTGTCGACCTTCACATGGGAGATGGACCCAACGGCACCAAATAGGGGATCTTGAAAAGCACGTAGTCGATCTCCCATATCTCCTCTATTTGCCCATAGTACGAGCTCCTCGACCCATCGGTCTTGAATGCATCTATCACGGACACCGCTACCTGCTTGTGCTCTTCCTATCCCGAAGCCGTATAAAATGTGTACCCATTTATGTCGTATCCTTGCCATGTGACAATTGTAAATGTGGCCCTCTTGCCAACCATAGCGTATCATCACTTGATGACCTCCGAGTGATTCGCACCTTTAACCATTCGTTGAGCCGAGCGATTGTGCTCCAAACCTCCGACCGTGCGGATTACGTTGGCGTACCATGTCTTTGTGCTCGTCGATGTGCGGGGACACTTGGGTCATGTGTTGCAAGACCGTGAAATGAGCTTGAGCGCACGTATCGGATCGGGAGTGATTGATTTCCTTCCGATGGTCTGATACCATCCGGTCTCTCCTCATGACGAGATAGAAGCACACCAATCGGATCCACGAACCATGTAGTCGACGCAGAACTCAATGACCTCTTAGTTGCATAACCTTCGATCTCTGCTGCCCTCCGGTCGAGATCGATTCCGTCGTAGGACTTGAGAATTCCCATGTACCTCTCGAGCGGGTACATATGGCGTAGAAACACAGGCCGCATATCTTTATCTCTTTCACAAGGTGAACAATGAGATGGACCATGATATCGAAAAATAACGGAGGAAATACATCTCAAGATGACACGAGTCGTCACTACCTCGGCTGCAGAGCATCTAGTCCTTGGGGATCGATGACCTTCGAGCAATTGAGTTGAAGAAATAACACGACCTCAAGATTGCCACTCGGACCTTGTTCGGCAAGATACTCCTAATTGCAACAGGAAGCATTTGTGTCATCAGCACACGACAATCATGCGATTTCATACCAATTAATTTCAAATCTTGCATAGAAACAAGTTTCTTAATTTTAGCGGAGTAACCAGACGGGACTTTCACACCGTGCAAGCTCTGGCACAGTTCATTTCTCTTGGCCTTGGACAGAGTGTAGCAAGCTGGGGGAAGGTACGTTCGTCCTGTATCGGTCTCTTTCGGTGCTAACTCGGTCCTTATGTTCATATCGACCAAGTCACGCCGTCCGTTAACACCATCCTTTGTTTTGCCACTAATGTTCAGCAAGAGACCAATCAAGCTATCACATACATTCTTCTCTACATGCATAACGTCGATGCAGTGGCGAACTTCTAAGTACTCCCAATAAGGCAAGTCCCAAAATTGACCGCTTCTTCCGGATGTTCTTCTCACGGGTTCTTAATTTACGTCCCTTCCCAAGCACAACATCGATATCCTTAACCATATCATAGACCTCTTTCCCACTAAAAGCCCTTGAAGCTGAACCGTCTTCCTTATTTCCGTCGAATTGTTTCTTCATCTTGCGGTATGGGTGACTCCTCAGAAGGAACCTACGGTGGCGCATATACGATTTCGCGAGTTGTTCACCATACACTCTCCGTAGCATCTAAGCGGTGCGGATAGGCTTTGGCTCCTTTTGTCTTTGGCTTGACAGGGTTACCAAGGGCAGGAAAATCATTGATGGTGAGAACAACATGGCGCGTAAAGTGAAGTTCTCTCGTTTATGCGCATCCCATACACTGCACCCCTTCGTTCCACAGTGTCACAAGATCTTCCGAAGAATGGTGCTAGGTACACATCAATATCATTCCCAGTTGCTTGGCCCTTGGATAAGTAGTGACATCAAAATGTACTTCCGCTTCATACAGAGCCAAGGAGGAAGGTTGTACATACATAGATTCACGGGCCAGGTGCTATGTCGGCTACTCATGTTACCGAAAGGATTCATCCCATCCGTACTCAACCCTAACCTTATGTTCCTCGGTTCCACACCGAACTCTTGAGCTCCGATCAAGTTTCTCCACCGCGAATCGTGAGGTGTCTTAGCTTTCCATCTCTCTTACGCTCCTCGAGTGCCAACGCAGCAATCTTGCCTCCTTTGGGTTCGCAAATAAACGCTTCAAACGTGGGATTACAGCGGATACCACAACATCTTAGCAGAGGTCCTTGCTTCACCTTAGCAGTATTTTAACGCTTGTATCGGGATGCTTTGCACACGGGACAATAATGCATGTCTGCATACTCTTTACGGTAGAGGATACAATCGTTCGGACATGCATGTATTCTTTCTACTTCCATTCCCAATGGGCAAATAACCTTCTTTGCTTGATAGGTGGTCTTTGGGCAACACGTTTCCCTCCTAAGGATGTCCGCTAGGAGACCTAACAACGCCGTGAAACTCTTATCGGACCAACTATTGCTTGCCTTCAATTTCAGCAGCTTCAAGCACGGTTGACAACCTTGTGTATTCGGCTTGCGGCCAGGAACAAAGGTCTCACCGAGTCCTCCCTTAAGCCCTCAAATTTACAAAACTCTCTCTCACTTTGTAGTTCTCTTACGCATCGCGTAGAGCATCCGATCCAGATTGTCATCGTGCCCCCTATCCTCATCAAAAGCACAGTCCACATCCAGCAAATCGTTGACTTCCTCGGCGATGTCGTCATTATTAACTTCTGGTATAATCTGCTCTTCACCGTGACTGGTCCAACATGTATACCCTTTTTTGAAACCCCTTCGAATCAAGTGCGCTTCGATCTGCGCCGCGTTGTTAAACATCTTCAGATTACCGCAATCAATGCACGAACAGTACATAAAATTTATCCCTTCTTCAACATATCACCTTTCAATGGCTCTTCTAAAAGCAACCACGCCATTAATGTAATCTTGACTCACACGGTTCACACCGTACATCCAGTTTCGATCCATCTACACTACGCATGTAACAAATTAGTGTCAAATTGATTAGCGATTAATTTATAGCAAACGAAAATGTGCAATATAAACTCATTCTCCAACATTTGCATCTAAGGTTATTGAAAGAAAACTCTTCACTAGTTATGTACCACACGCGGTGGCATAGCGTAGCCATGCCTACGGCCACAACCATGATCCCTACCTCTCGACACCGATATCTATCTCAATTGAACAATCATGCAACCCAAATATAGGCATCATCTCATACAACACTTATTAACCTAAAATACCGAACAGTAAATGCAATATTGCTTGACCCAAACCCCACCGCATCGTGAACCTGTGTAAATTTTATTTTTAAGCCAATTAATTATCCTAACTCAAATTTTAGTGATTATTAGACCTAATTCAATTTTATTAAGTTACCACTCCTAAGTCAAATTTTAGTTCATTAGTTATAAGGGAAACCATTATTCAAAACTAAGATTTGCGGGGCTAATATTATTTATTCCAACATTGACGGTGCAAGATCGATCATGTGCTCATACCGATATTAGAGGAGGAGCCGCAGTTGGAGGAGCTAGAGGCGGGAAGTGGCGCTGGGCGGTAGACACAAAGCAGATGAGGAGCTAGGCGTGAAGTGGCGCTGGAGCGGTAGACACCTGTGCAAAGTTGATCTTGGTGAGGATGTCTCGGCTCAATTTATATGAAGCACAGAAATCACGAGACGGTTCTATTTGAGCAACCGCTCGCGATAGTTCCTGACAGTTACGAAATAGAACCGTGCGCGTGATAGGCCCGTGCGCGTAAAACAAAGCTTCCAGACGGACCCAACACGAGGCGGTTCCAAAGGAACCGTCTGTGATGGGCCGTCTGCTATAGCCTCTTTTGTAGTAGTGGGTGGTCTTGGTATCTCCTGCAAGATAAACCTTAAAATATGCTATTCAATTAAACTTTCCTACTACTAACAATGTGGTAGAATATGAATGTTTATTGGCTAGTTTACGAGCAATGAAAGTGCTCAGGATTTGCGACTACTCGTGAGAGGAGAATCTCAATTGGTCCTGAATCAGGTTGGAAAAGAGTACCAATGCTCTAATCCGACCATGTCTCAGTACTTATTGGAAGTCAGGATGCTTGAAAAGTATTTTTTCGGTTTCTAGGTACAATATATCCATCGAAAGGATAATTTTTTCCCTGACCAGTTAGCTCGAATGGCTTCTTCCCGATCACAAGTACCACAAGGAGTCTTCTTGGAATAGCTTCAGAAGCCGTCCGTGGTCGAAACACCAGAGACATCTCCTATTGAGACAGTCTCTCTAGAATACAAGGATACCTAGATGAGTCCCATCTACAAGTATCTTTAGGATGGCACAGTACCCAATGATGATCTTGACGTTGATCGTTTATCCCGTAAGACCAAAATGTATACTTTGGTCGAATGACTCCTCTACAAGCGAGGTATTCAAGGGGTTCTCATACAATGCATATCGTAGAAAAAATGATTAAATATCATTCAAGAAATACACGAAGTCATATGGGAAACTCATGCTTCTTATAAAACACTGGTCGGAAAAGCCTTTCGACAAGTTTTCTACTAGCCAACAACCCTCCATGATGCTAAAGAGCTGTTAAGAAATGTGTACCATGCTAGTTT
Source organism: Hsuehochloa calcarea (assembly GCA_036346395.1). Lineage (NCBI taxonomy): Eukaryota > Viridiplantae > Streptophyta > Magnoliopsida > Poales > Poaceae > Hsuehochloa > Hsuehochloa calcarea. The sequence goes on along the minus strand of CM070611.1, from coordinate 15,961,134 downwards.
CATAGCAGACAAACACACCAGTTGGCTCAAATCATACCTATTTATTGCCCTTTTGCAACCAGGGGTCTTGTAACCTCCCAATTTTCTGAAGTTCCAAAACCTTTTTGAGTAGTTTAGTCCTTGGGAAATTCACCAAAGTTTATTTGATTTTTAATAAAGCTTAAATGGACTTTTGAAAAGTAAAATAATTTAATGTGACTAATATGAACATCAACTAATTCCAAAACTATTTTATTTGAGTTCTTTGTAATTGGAAATATTTTCTAGATTTTTCTAGAATTTTTTCGAGTTCATTTGCTAGTTGGATTTTTTGGTAATTTCAAAATGCAAAAACTAATTAAAATCTCATAAAACCAGGCAGGCCAAATCTCTTCCACCTCAGCCCATTTCTTCCAAAGTTTAGCCCAGCTGACCACCCTTTTTCTTCTTGCCCACAGCCTAGCCATCTTTTTCCTCTTTCCTTCGCTGCCAGGTAGGACCCACCCATCATAATCGTCTTCAACGCGGATTCCTTTCTCCGATTCTACTCGTTCACACCTCGCTGTCAGTATCTTCTTGGACATGCCCCTCTGACCCTATTTAAAACCCCTTTTAGCGTCAAAATCTTCGCACCACCCTTCTCTCCCGAAACCATAGCTTTGTTCCTCGGAGCACGCCACTGTTTTGCCGAATCGAGCACTAGAAACAGAGCGCCACCAAAGTTTTCCTCATTGGGTATTGTCACCATTAATGAGCATTCGCCCTCTTCGTCATTGGAAACGAGATCTCCTCGTCGTGTTCTACGTGATACACACTTCGTTGTCTCCGGAGCGTCGCCACTTCATCATCACCACCGTGCAACCAAGCCGCTATGCCGCTTAACTCGTCGCCGCCACCGTTGTGGTCAACTCTGATGGACACCAACCACGTCATCATTTTCCTCGTTTTGTCCTTGCCTAGATCCAAACCTTCACTGTCGCCGTAGAGCCACCGTTTGCCAAAACACCTATCTCTGAGCACCATTGTCATTTAGCGGTCGTGTCACGCCACCTCACCTGCCACCGTGCCTGCCACCTCAGCCCTTCGCGTGCTTGTCATCTAGTTAGAAGCCACATGTGTGCTAGCGTGTCCACCCAAACCCTAAAAACCAGATCCAATATCATTAGGTCTAGTGCACCATGAGTTAAGTCTCTATCATGTGGGTCCCACATGTTAGTTCTCTATGCAGTAGACCCATGAGCCATAGACCCATGGACCTAATCCATGAACCCGGTCCATAGACCCCTGGTCCTACATGTCAGCCTCTGTTCCCATTTTTTGGATTTTCTTTTAATTCAGAAATCATTGTTGACATCATGTTGACATAGTAAACCCTTTTTCTTTTCTTTAGGGTTTAATCTTCGAGAAGCCCGTTCTTCCTGACACGAACTCCGTTTGAGCCTATTCAAATTTCTAAATTCAAGCTCTACCTTCATGATATTTTTATTTAGTTTTTCTATTTTTATCTCTCTTTTTGTATTTATTTTGTTTATTTATTTTCGCTTGCGAGTAGACGTTGATACTTCAGGAGTCTTCGAAGGAGGAGAAGTTGATCAAGCTTAAGACCAGTACCAAGACTTGTTCCAATGCAAGTTATACCTTTGACCATGTTGAAGCTAGGTTTTCTAAAACTACCTTGATTAAATTATTGCATTTACTTTAAGTATTTTTTTTAACTATTTTGGGATTAGCTATACACCCATTTGATTATATCCACCTTGCCTATTATATTATGATTATCTTTTTTCACACTAGTTTGGTTAATTAATAGTTGGAATTATCATAGCACCAATGTGAGTTGGTTAGATATGAGTAGCCTGCTTAGCTATGCAATGGGTCAATTATATCATTTGAGTTGCAAATATGAATTTGACTAAGTGATAATGGAATATGTGTAAAAATGTGTGTTGTATGATATTACTCATTGATGGTATGTGTTGCATTCAGGGATTTTTTTGGGCCAAAAACCGGCCATACCAGTTCTGTCGGCCACCCATGATAGAACTACAAACCAGCCCCAAAATTTTTGGTTTGGATGAATGTTGTTGACACTGTGTGCACGAGCTTGATCTTGGACTAGTGTGTTATACACGGATAGTCCAGAATTGTATTTTTGGGTCCCGATAGAGGTGGTATCAAAGCCATACTGACAATAGGTCTTGACCTTAGCTAGATATTATGAGACCAACTTCCTGCAGGACGACTAGCTTGGTGTGTTTCCGGTTGGTTGCCTTGTGTGTAAGCGTAGCCAGTTGGCTTTTGTTTATTGCCATCTTATGGCTTGTTATTTCCGCTACGTTTTAGTACTTTATCACTTGATTTGTCTGGTCGGCCCTATTAGTGTAATATGAACTTTGAATGACTTATGTGTTGTAAATTATGAAGATATCGGTGTTGTAATGACTTGTGTATGGAATTGATGCTTTAAATTTTGTAAAGGTGTATGTATACCACTCCTGGGAGGTATGCAATGCACCGAGAGTAGGATATTTGGTTTGTAATACTAGGACCAATCGGATGGTTAAGTATTACAAGTTAAATACCCCAGGTTCTCACAAGTCCGTAGCCAGTCTTCAGCTTCCATTGGGTCTTCTGAACTGGAGAACACCAACAGATTGGTCCGCTGGAAATCCGCAAGACCTCCATTGTTCTGATGAGGTCCTACCCCACCGGATGTGCCTGGAGCAACGGTGGTATTGATCGCTATCCGCTCAAGTATGTGTGTTTGATCCATACGATTTCGCTCTATTTGAGCGAGCACTTCAGCCATTGTAGGTGGGGGAGTAAGCACTTCTTCCTGCCGGCCACCTGGTTGATTAATGCAGCCGTGATGTTCCACCTGCGCTTCCCGCAGGGGTAACTCACACGGAGTGGCGAATCGGGATCCTGGCTATGGTGATCCCTCTCCCTACTGAGCTCGCAAATGGGTCGTAGCTCCTGCCATTCTGTTGCCACATAACGGTTAGCATTCACAGGAAGGATACCTTCGAATGAGCGCAAGATGATAATCCGGACAGCAAGGTATTAAATTTATTCTAGCATGCATAATGTTATAATGTGAGTAAAAATTTGAACACCAACTAAAATTTTGTATGTACATAGGATCACAGTCCTCCAGATTATATATAAATAACTCTAGGTCTCCAAGGTCTCCAAATCCAACTTAACCCATGTAAATATGTGACTCGGTTGATCATGGCTAGAGGATCGACTCACATACCACGCGAAGGCATATGCACCAAGCCGATCCATAGTAGTCCGAGACCATACTTAGATGAATCAAAGAGCATTTCAAATCTTCGGATATGTGTCTCGTGTTAGCTCCCAAGGATCAAGGCTAACACACACATATCTCAATCAATATTGATCATAGTCATACACAAGGCATACAAATATATTACAAAGTACCGTACAGGACAAGGACTTAGGTTCACATGTTACATAAGAGGCCGATCGGTAAAATTTAAGCATTAACCAAAGTACGTAGCGGAAAAAGAAAGTAGCAAGCACAATACTCCAGCAAGGTGTGCCCTTCCCAAAGGCAACTGAGTGGAGGCCAGAATAGCGCTATTCGTTAGCGCCGCCGAAATCGACGCTAACGAAATGATCTAGATTATAATCTTCATCACCTGAACAAATGGACAATCTATTAAAGTACAAAGTTGTACTTGCAAGACTTACACAAAAGAAAAATTAATACATGCTAGGGATTGATCAAAGAGAGGTTATAGTTGTTCTAGTTTTCGCATAAACGCATCAATACTCAAGCTACACATTCTAGTTTAAGAAAGTAGTTTTAACAATGGACGATTTATCAAAAAGAAAGTTAAATGACATAAACGTAAACATATATCAAAGTGGCAGCCCCACTTTGATAAACAAAACTCATGACAAACCCGTCATGTCGATAACAAGTTGTCCCATGTCAAGTTTTAGTTTAGAGTCTAACAATGATGTCAGTCAAAACCTAAGTGATGTCCATAGCCATAGACACGACTATTCGAATAGTTTATAACCCTGCAGGGGAGTACATCTTTACCCACACGACTTGATCAGTCTGTAAGCCTCTGGATAATAACACACTTCCTTTGGTGTGTCGGCCGGGGAAATCAAGACTTGGTATTTTTCAGCAAGAAAATCATATTGAAGTAAACCACCCACGCATGATAAAATCCCGCTTAGTGCTAGCTATACCGCCTACTAACTAACTGGGCATGCAAGTGTGTCAGAGGGACCAATGTAAGGAGTTTGCATGTGGGTCGACCTCCCAACATCAAAATATAACGCTCACCTGCACATTATATCCTTACATTGGTTTCCTAAGGAACATGAGATTTCACGGTCCTATGTCCTCACACCGCCTGTGTTTCAAATCAATACAACCTTCCCCTTACTTGCCCAAGCGGCTCCCAACCAGCGTGTGGAAGTACGCATAATAATTGGTGTGACAGCCCAAAGTTCGGTCCTTGATGATCCAGACAAGTATTTCCACATTACCTGATTCTCATGCTCGAAGGCACCCTCACTACTAGCCACTTGTTCAGAACTAAATCTATTTTTAAAGAACAAAATTTTAACTCCACAATTAGATTCAAAGATCCGAACTAAAAATACAAGTAATAATTATTTAGTATCTCCCAGGCTAAGCATATTCACCAACGATAAGTGATATCACACAGCAACTAACTTAGGCATATCTGTAAAGGAGAATTCAAGGTCAACATGCAAGAATTGGGATATAGCTATCTAAAGTTTACAAAGTATTCATACTCGAAAATAGCATGCACACAAGTAATATTTGCATTTCAAAACACTAAAGTAGAAAATACTGGGATCAACATGTATGCAAGAATAAAAGTAAAAAAGTGATGCTCGCACCTTGCTGAAATGCCAATTGTTTGCTCTCAGGCGAATATTCGTTCGCCTCAGTTAGCTCAGATTCTAAAGAAAACACGTTATCAAATAAACACCAAGAAAACTGAGAAAATCCAAAATGCTCAAAAATGCATGAGACTATCACAGTGGAGAGACGATGATTTAATATGAATTTAGGTGGAAATTTTAATTCATTTGGAGTTCATTCCGATTTTATATAGATTTTTCAAGGTTAAAATCATTAGTGTTCATGTATTTCAAATATCATATTTTTCTAAAACAGTAATATGTTCAAAACCTATTACAAATTAAAGTACAACAAAAACGTAAACTAAGAAAATTGAGTTTACTCAATTTGGAGTTAAAATGAATTAGTTATGAATTTTTGAAGTTTATAACAATTTCAGTGCGAAAGTAATTCATTTTGGAATTTAAAAATGTAATAACAAACTTTTTATACTTAGCCGCATCTAGCCTCAGTCGTTGCTGTGTGTGACCCATTGCACAGTGTTCTCCATTTTTATTTAAAACTCGAATTAAATCTACTGACATGTGGGGTCCACATGTCATAGTCTCGGCTTACGAAATAGTGTATGGACCAATGGTCCAAAGCACAGTGCCTCAGTCCATAGACCGGAGGTCACTATGCACTTAACGCACCGAGCCTGCATGTCAGCATAACAGTGAATTACTAAGTGATATCTAACACGTGCTTTCCTAACAGTAATTACCAATTAATGCTAATGCGACAGCGATTTGGTCAATCATTAGCAGCTACAGTTCTGGTAAGAACAGAGGAGCCTCTGCTGTGAATTTGTGTGGCGCATTGCCAACGCTGTGGTCCACGCCGGCATGAACTAGGGAAGAAATGGGTTCCTTGTACTCTTGCGATCCTATGGGTGATCGGAGCATGACCGGCGGTGAACTCTAGCGATGGCGTGATAGCGAGGGGCGGCGGCTCTCCTACAACAAAAGCGCGCATAAGCATACACAGGGCACAAGGAACCTACTGGAGCAAAGAAGATGACTGGAGGAGCACGGAGGTTGGCCAGCGACGAAAACCCGAAGCGGCGGCGATGAGCTCAACGTGGAGGTGATCACCTTATGAAAAAGAAAGACCAAGAGTGATCGGGATAGCTGAGGTATGTCCAGGAGATGATGTCACAAAGAGGAATCGAAGAGTGACTCACCACACCGGAGATGGAGACGAAACTGGTGTTTTCGGCCAGAAAAGGAGCAACTCTAAAATATGATAATCTCTGTGGATGAAAAGCATGATTGATTGAGGGAAACTACTTCATATAGCCAAGAACAAGAGATGACACATTTAAATAAGGATAGAACTCATTGGACAAGATGTTGATGTAGTACTGGTACTAGAGCGCACTTTGGACATGATGAAAGACAAGCTCACGCGCCCACCAAGTCACTATAAGGCAAGGGCTCATCTTAGGAGGATAGAAAAGGAATGGAAGAAGGAGAAGAACAACGCAAGAACTAAAGAATGTACCCCAGTGAAGGAAAAGAAGTTGCTTGGCTCGTCTGAGCGGCCGAGAGGAGAGAGCTGAGGTTTTGAGAGGCTTCCACAACGAAAAATTCAACGACGTCAACTCGTGGTGCCTCTGGATTGGGCGGTGACGGTGGTGGCAAAACTCTGTGTGTTTGCACGCTCGGAGAAGCGAGGACACTGCGCGGCTTGGTAAAGTGGCGTTGGGATGAAGACGGTGCTGTCGCGTGGGGCCAAGCCTTCAGCGACACAGGCGAAGTGGCGCGGTTGGGTGCGGTGAAGCAGCACGGTCTAGTCAAGCACGAGCTCAATTCGGGAATGGTTGAGGCTCACGGGTTATTTTGAAAGTTACCCAAGTCAGTTAAGGACCGATCTTCGAGCCGCATCTTACTAAGCCCCATCATACTACCACATGTACTGTGTGGGCGGGACTTGGCTAACTAATTTGTAACATTTCATTGTGGTTGTGCCATCTAGTTGCATGGGTGTTTGTATGACCTACTTTTATGTATTCCCACCTGGCGCAAGAGGGGCTTACATCTGGTGGATGGTTCAATCCAAAGGAAGCGAAACCTTAGCGAGGCGGGACTACAGTGGGATGGCGCATTGTAAAGGCCTTGTGATAATGACTTAGTCGCACACCTTCGGCAGTGTGCCAGACAGACATTATAAGTCAATTATCTCTTGTGGGTAAAGTTGTACAACCTCTGCAGAGTGTAAAACTATTCAAATAGCCGTGTCCACGGTCATAGACATGCTGAGCAAAGCCACTCAAAGTTAGACTTTGGTTTTGATTTCAAAAGATTTTTACAAATAATTTTGGATAGTTTATCCAATTAGAAAATTGGACGGTTAGGCTGTAACACCCTGGCTATTCGGAAGCTAAGATGCCACCTAAGGATACAACATATGAACAATTTATGGAATAAGATTCAATATGCATCTATCCAAATATCAATAACAGGATAACGAGGTGAAAGCAGCCAATACATCAGTGGTGAATAATCAAGAAACTAATCATGGAACGACATGACATGAAGTTTAAACATTACTTATCTGATCCATCTCTTATCAAGGAATATCAAAGTTGAAACCATTAATGAAATTATCAAGTAATGTTCTGTGTGCAACGTGTTGGTCTACTCCCTTCCCAAAATCATCAACATCAGGGTGGATCACCTAAATAACATTGAAAGCAAGGGTGAGTCGAAACTCAGCAAGTACCATAATAGAATAATCAATCAAATAGTGGACAAATCAATTCAATTGAATTATGAATAAATCTTGCATCACATACATGATTGAATGGAATGAATACATGAATGGATGGAATGAAAGAATGCATCAAGGAATGGACTAATCACGACTTATACCGGATAGCGAGTGTAACACCCGTCGGTGTTCACTTAAAGTTACCGTATGAAGAACGTTTCATACGGTGTCCAACGTGGCCCACATTGGAATGGTGGATCACACGCACCCATTCGAATTGATGGGTTTTCAAATGCCTATACTGGAATTGATGGGTCTTTCAAATGCCCATACTGGAATTGATGGGTCTTTCAAAATTCCACTCCCGTGGACGGAAATTAAAGCATGTATGAATGGAATGAAGCAAGTAATATGAATGTCATCATCTTTTCTCAATTATCAATTTGAAACATATCAACATCATGAACAAGTGCAAGAACATACATGTATACATCACATTATCATGCATTCAATTGAAAACACCACAAGTTAATATGCAGTACTTGTCTGTACTGGAATATGAATGTTGAGTAACTTCGTTGATTGAAAACATGAATCATAGAAACATTAGCATGAACACAAACACATCATTCATCAATGTAAAGGATTCAATGTACTTGCCTTTCGTGTTGCGACGCGTTAGCAAGCAATGAAGGTGTCCCCACACGCGATGCCTCACCGCCTACACAAGTGTTCCCGAAATAAGAACAACGTGGAAATACATTGCTACCGGTGTTCGACAATATCTCCTGTCTACCCAATATACCGCACAGACCCGAATTGAAAATAAACTATTCAGCCAGATTTCACCCTTCCGATCACGATGCGAGAAAATCGTAATTAAATATCCGTAACTCATAATTAATTGAAACCAGTGCTCCAATAATCTTAACGCACCAGGCTACAAAACTCTAGTTGGTGGAATCCTTTGATTCGGCAAAAACAGTGCTCTAAACAACAGTTGAAAATACTAACAGATATCTGCCCAGATTTCAGAACAGTGGTAAAGAAAATGATGTAACTTTTATTATACTGATCCAATGGAGGTGATCTTTCTCAACTTGGAAAGATAATTTAAAGGTCTACAATAACCTATTTGGGTGGGAGTTCTGAATCTGACTGTAACTAGATCAAAACCGAGGAGCAACCGACGAAAACCCGAGATTCGGCCTCTAAGTAATTCATAATGGTCCGACAAGAAAATCTGCCAAAACACGTCAGCTGTCCTAGACAGTCGCGGTAAAACTACCATATCTCCTAAACCGTAACTCCAAATCAGATGATCTCGGTGCCAAAAGAAAGCTAAGATCAAGGGCTACAACTTTCTAAGAGGTGGGAAGATCAGAAAACGTACGAAACTTACCCAAATCTGACGAACAAATCTGGCGCACGACAGGGAGGAGGGTGGCGGCCGGTTGGAGAGGGGGAGGAGGGGGTGGCGGCTTGGGGAGGGGAGTGGGGAGAGAGAGGGGAGAGGCCAGGGTTTGGGGGGGGGAGGAAAAACCCCCCCTTGGCTAGCCCCTCTCATGGGCCCCTCCTGGGCTGCGGCCCAGGCCCAGGTTGTCGGAAGATCGCTGAAAACCCCCCGCCGATTCAGGAAATTTCAGTTCTTGTTTGCCTTTTCCCTCCCCAACTGCTTTTCTAATTATCCGATCCGAATCCGGGGTATTACATAGGCATAGGATAGGAGGGTATCCATCACCATATTTCATATAGAGATTATCCTACTATAAAACTTGAGAATTTATAAAATGAATTTTAGTTATAGAATAACTACTTTGGAACTTAGTACAAATATTTAAAGAAAATATTGCTTTATGCAAATTCAACCAATAAGCATTCCTTTGATATATCCTTGCATGTATTATAATATGTTATTGGGTATAGCTTGTGAAGTACAGTTATTTGTGCTCACCCTTGCTTAATGCAAATAAATTTCAGAGGAGAAGGACTTCGCTACCGGTGTGGATCTCGACGACTAGGTTGCTACCCCAGTCGATTGCCTATGGTAGATCAGCTGGACTCTACTACTTCTTCTTTGTCTTCCACTGTGTTCTTTTTTTGTTGGCTTGTAAGCCTTTTTTGTAATAAACTATTATTAAAAAAGTTATGCAATTTATGGATGCTACCATATTTGTTTATTGTGTTAACCAGCTACTAATCATGGGATTAGTTCAGAAATACACAGAGGATTTAGGGGTGTTACTCCCGGGTCTGACAAAAACCTTTTTGAGTAGTTTAGTCCTTTGGAAAATTTACCAAAGTTTATGTGTATTTTAATAAAGCTTAAATGGACTTTTGAATAGCAAAACAATTTAATATGACTAATCTGAACATCAACTAATTCCAAAACTATTTTATTTGAGTTGTTTGTACTTAGAAATATTTTCCAGATTTTTCTGGAATTTTTACGAGTTCATTTGCTATTTCCCATTTGCTAGTTGGATTTTCTGGTAAATTAAAATGCAAAACAAATTAAAATATTAGAAAACCAAGTGGGCCAAATCTCTTCCACCCCGTCCCATTTCTTTTGAAGTTCAGCCCAACCCATCGCTCTTTTTCATCTCGCCCGTAGCCCAGCCATCTTTTTCCTCTTTCCCTCGTTGCGAGGTAGGACTCATGTGTCGGAATCATCTTGAACTCGGATTCCATTCTCCAAGTTTCACTCGCGCACACCTCGCCATCGGTATCTACTCGGACATGCCCCTCCAACCATATTTAAAGCCATGCACTCTCGTCAAAATCTTCGCACCACCCTTCTCTCCCGAAACCCTAGCTTCGTTCCTCGGAGCGTGCCGCTATTTCGCCAAATCGAGCACTAGAAGCCGAGTGCTGTTGAAGTTTTCCTCACTTGGTTTTGTCACTGTCGGTAAGCCTTCGCCCTCTGCATCATCGGAAACGAGATCGCCTCATCGTGTTCTACATGATGCACACTTCGCCGTCTCCAGAGCACCATCACTTGCCGTCACCGCCATGTAACCGAGCCGCTCCACCGCTTAACTCGTCGTCGCCGCCGCTGTGGTCAACTCTGATGAACACCAACCGCATCATCATGTAACTCATGACATCCTTGCCTAGATCCAAACCTCCACCGTCACTGTAGAGATGTCGTTGGCCGGAACCCCTCGGCCTCAGAGCACTGCTGTTGTTTAGCCGTCGTGGCATGCCACCTCACCTGCCACCGTGCCTGCCACCTCAGCCCTTCGTGTGCATGTCACCACCAAGAACCACGTGTATGCCAGTGTGTCCACCCAAACCCTAAAAACAATATCCAATCTCAGTAGGTCTAGTACACCGTGAGCTAAGTTTCTGTCATGTGGGTCCCACATGTTAGTTCACTATGCTGTAGACCCATGAGCCATAGACCCGTAGACCAGATCCATGAACCCAGTCCATAGACTACTTGTAATAGCCCGACCTGCTCATAGCGTGGCCCATGTGGCCCATGAGGAGTTGTGTGGTGGGATTAGTCCCACATTGCTTGTCTCAAGTGAGTTGTAGTAGTATATAATGCCTTTTGGATCCAAACGTAGCACCTCCGGGTTAACGCTTTACACGAAGCGAGGACGAAAGTGTAAGTGAGGTGCTATGTGTGCACGGGTCCGCCCCACGGTGGGCTGGGCATTGAGCCGATTTTGGGTCAGGGTGTTACAGATGGTATCAGATCATCAACCTTCGCTGCATGGGCGCGGGCATATGGCGCATGGCACATGTGGGCCCAGAGTGGACACATGGCATGGCATATGTGCCGCACCGGGCGCACGGACGTGTACCGAGGGGTGGTTACGGGCATTTGCCGCAGATATCTGGTATGTTGCCGGCGGCGCCACTTAAGGGAGGGTGAGTGTAATACCCCGGCCTGCTCATAGCATGTCCCATGTGGCCCATGAGGAGTTGTGTGGTGGGATTAGTCCCACATTGCTTGTCTCAAGTGAGTTATAGTAGTATATAATGCCTGTTGGATCCAAACGTAGTACCTCCGGGTTAACCCTTTACACGAAGCGAGGACGAAAGTGTAAGTGAGGTGCTATGTGTGCGCGGGTCCGCCCACGGTGGGCTGGGCATTGAACCGATTTTGGGTCAGGGTGTTAGACCGCTAGTCCCACATGTCAGCCTCTGTTACTATTTTTTTGAATTTTCTTTTAATTCAGAAATCATTACTGACATCATGCTGATGCAGTAATTCAAGAACTCCAGTATAAAGATAATTCGGGAAATTGGAAGCGAGAAACCCTTTTCTTTTCTTTAGGGTTTAATATTTCAAAAACTCGTTCTTCCTCATACGAACTCCATTTGAGCCCATTCAAATTTCTAAATTCATATAAATTCAACATCTACCTTCTTGAGTTTGTTATTTAATTGTTGGAGTTTTATCTCTCTTTTTTGTATTTATTTTGTTTATTTTCTTTTGTTTGTGAGTAGACATTGATACTTCGTGAGTCTTCGAAGGAGGAGAAGTTAATCAAGCTCAAGATTAGTACTAAGACTGGTTCCAAGACATCTTGTACCTTTGACCATGTTGAACCTAGTTCTTTTAAAACTACCTTGATCAAATTATTGCATTTACTTTAAGTATTTATTTAAGTATTTAGGGGTTAGCTATACACCTATTTGATTATATCCACCTTGCCTATTGTATTATTATGATCTTTTGTCATCCTAGTTTAGTTAATTAATAGTTGGAATTATCATAGCACCAACGTGGGTTGGTTAGATACGAGTAGTCTACTTTGCCATGCAAAGGGTCAACTATATCATTTGAGTTGCAAATATGAATTTGAGCAAGGGATTATGGAATATGTGTAAAACTGTGTGCTCTATGCTATTACTCGTTGACGGCATGTGTTGCACTGAGGGAAAAATCGGCCATTCCAGTTCTGCCGACCACCCCTGGTAGAACTACAATCCAGTCTCGAAATTTTTGGTCTATATGAATTTTTCCAAAAAATTGAATTTAGTTCCTATATTCGACCAAACCAGCCTTGCCGACCACCCCTAGTAAAAAAATCTGGTTACAAAAACCCTGGTTGCACTTAACCAGCAGGGTGGAAAAAGGTTTAGAGTGAGGCGAGTGGATGGTGCTGTGTGATATGGTGGTTGTGTGATTGGGAAATATGAATAATGGTAATGTAGTTAGAAATTAGCAGTCTCACCTTGGTTAATTAAGGACTTAACTTTGTGCTCCTTTGAACTGAGCTACAACAGGCCTAACTTAGTAAGTTATGGAGCCTCGATATTGACTACTCATGTAGTAGGTTATGTGCTCAGTGATGGGTGGAGGTGTGGACTACTATGTAGGTCACATTTATGAGTGGTTCGCCTCCTTCAGGTCTAACGGTGTGTGTCAGACCAAAGCATTGTGTCTGAGTTGGTATGACGATAAAACACATCGGGAGGATCAACTGTAGAGATGAAGTTTTGAAAATGTTTTATTGTGATCAGCTCTGATCCAGTCGATTGCATTGTGTTGGTAAAGTGTAGTACGTCTACAAAGAGTTAATCAATATATTCGAATAGCCACATCCGCGGTCATGGACATGCTCAGAGATTTCACATGAGGGATAGATTTTTTATGAAATAATTAGGAAGGAAAAGCTGTGTGAGATGACTTGTGCAACAGTGTGAAAGAAATCAATTAGGCTTAGTATCTTTGTGAAAACAATTGCTAAACCATTATAATTTATTTGTTTTGAATTACGCTTTTAATCTTTTATTTGTATTTAATTACAAATGTTGCTTTATGGCAAAATAGCAACATAAGCCATTTCCATTAAAATAAGCCATCACCTATAATTGCATCAGGTGGTACAACTTGTTGAGTACTCGGAGTACTCATTCTTACTGCAATCATTTAGCTGAAGTGGAAGAATCGTCGTCTGCCTTTGAGGAGGAGCTTTGTGTGGATGGTGATTATTAGGTCTTGATCCCAGTCGGTTGCGTGTGGCAAGTCGATGGGCATCCGCTGGAGTTGCTTTTGTTCCGCTGCAATTACTTTGATTAGTGTCAACCATACGTGGCTTAATATTGTAAACTCAGCCATATGGTCAAAATTGCAATTTATTATTCAAATTAGTTTTTTACTCTTATATTTGTCTTGTGCGGAGTGATATTCCACTAGTACAAAACAAACTATCCTGATGCATAACTATCACAGATGGTCTGTAAATAGAACCATCTGTGATAATTCTCTAACAGCTCTTAAGAATAACTTACAGACCATCTGTGATAATTCTCTGACAGCTCTTAAGAATAACTGTTTGTGATAATCGCATACGTCACAAACAGTTATTGTTAAAAACCATCTGTGAATTATCACAGATGGTTCTCAACAATAACTGTCTGTGATAGTGCAAACGTTATGGACGGTTCTTAATAAGAACCGTTTGTGATATGCTTACCTGGCTACTTAACAAATATGCCATAAATTACAACAATGATACGTGCACACACACACACACACACACAATCTTTTTGTGAGGACCCCGGAATATTGGAGATTTATACCAAATTAATAATCATACCAAAAGCAAAATTTTTAATCAAGAACAATCAAGTCTCAATTAAAAATAATACTAGAAGTATAATCATTAACAAGGTACAATTCCAATATTCAGGTTCCCGGATATGCCTCTCATGTTAGCTCCCAGGATGAGCTGCTAACATAGACATATCCTTACAACATTATATCACAAGCATACACGATTGGAATACATTAATAAAAATTTACAGCGGAAACATTAAGTAAACCAGAAATGAAAACATAAATAATAAAATTCAATCTCCAGTGGAGCGCCACAACCCAAGGGCAACTTGACTGGGATTAAAGCCGAAGTAACCCCGTAATCGCTTCAACTTGGAATATTTCTAGGCGTTCTTTACTCGCAACAAGTGGATAATTCCACCGAGTACTAAGGTACTCAAGAAGACTTACACAAACTAATAAAAGAAAGTGTTTGATAGAACCTATACAAAGGAATAGAATTTTATATGCATAAGGTTATCAACAGAAGGCTTAATTGGTTCAATTTGCATAAAGCGATACATATTAACCTACAATTGCTAAATTTTGACAAAGCAGTTTTAATAATTCAATTTGGACTAAAACAGTAAGTAATCGAACATAAGCAAAAACAGTATCAATAATGGTCACCGATCATTACCAAACCGAGCATGACACTCCTCATGCCGAAATTAATAATTCCCAAAACCCAAATTAGAGCAAATTCTATACAGTGACATCAATCCAAGCGTTGTCAGAATCGTGGACACGGCTATTCGAATAGTTTTAACCTGCGAGGTGTACATCTTTACCCACACGATTTAGTTAGCCCGTAAGCCATCTAGAACAATAGCACACTTCCTTTGGTATGCCGGCCGGGTAAACTAAAATTCGGTATTTTTCAACAAGTTAACACTATTGAGTTGGATGACCCATGTGAAACTGATCCCGCTTAAACAACGACTGATAGCATATATTCAACCGAGGTTCACATGTTGTACAGGGAATGCCGACCGAGTCAATTAAATGCAAACTCGTGTTAGCCACACATATTACACGCGCATCGGGCCTCAAGGTGCGTACATGCGATGTAACACATCTACGCCCTTACCCTTCTAAGAACATCCGATATCGATATAAGCTCCACATGGCATACGACACGGCCCAAGACTTAAGCATCTATGCCATATGAAATCAATACACATGTCCTTACTCTCCCAGTATCCAACTCAATAATATTAACCCTTTACTTAACCAAACAATACCAATACATCGCGTGTGGAAGTACGCAGGGCTTGAATTGGGCCGTCGAGTTCATCCTTAATCAACCTGCATAAGACATCCATAGTTCCCATTCTCGCACTAGGCACCATCACTAGCATCCACTTGTCCAGATTTGAATTAAGTTTAACAACAAGATTTAGATTCATTTCAGATTTAAATAAATCGAACAAAGAATCAACAAAAATAAAATGTATTTGTTGTTCCCTGTGTTTGACAAGATAAGCTCGCCAAACACTACCGTTCTATGGACTGCATGGCTAAGCAAAATTGAAATTAAGTATTATATCACCACAAACTACCTTAGGTTGAGTGTATGATCAATTCAAGGTAAGCCACAATTGTCAGGTTATAACTACCTATTGACAGATCACAATTAATTTTTAAGAAAATTAGCATGCAACAGTATCACTGTGTTTTGTAAATCTACAGTTCAAAAATTGGGATCAACATGGTGCAGAGAGGAAGCTTGCCTTATGGAATGTCCACTTGTTCACTCTCGGATGCGTTATTGTTTCCGTCGCACAATTCGTAATCTAGAGAGAAAATACAAAAGCAAATAAATACCAACAAAATCGAGAAATCCAAAATGCTCAAAAATGCATGATAATTACATATTAATGAGGTTATGATTCTAGATGCACTTAGGTATAGATTGTAGTTTAATAAAAATTCAATTTCTTATGGACTTGTTAAAGTTAAATCAATTTCTGGTGGAATTATAATGACTGACGATACCTAGAGTTTAGGTGATGTTGTTTTCCTTAACAGGACACCTAGTACTCACAAACACTCTCTCCAGGCATTCTATGTATACAACCACGATGATCCTACAATCAAAATCAATCATCTAATATGTTCTCTTCTTTCGGCAGACTTGATGGTGATTGTGTGCACATCTATTATCTGCAGTCGCCGCGTTTGATTTAATTAATCTATTTCGAATAACTTATAACACAACAGGTTGTTGAATTTAATCGGGTGAATTCTAATGGCAGTCAAATCATCCCTAAAGGCTCAGATTAATCTATATACACTACGCTTGATTTTATTTTCTAAGAGTCGATTTACTGATATTTAATTGCGCGTGACTAAAACTTAGATCGATTGCAATATTGATATGGTATTAATAGTACTTACTAATTAACATCAATTTAAATAAACTCAAACTATAGCCATTACTATATATTGAAATTTATTTACACTAATCCTTTAATTCAAATTTTTATTCAACACTTAATCTCTAATGTCTATTTTTAACCCTAATCACCTATCTCTCTTTCTCTCTGATTCTCTCGGCCGAAACTTCCTCTCTCCCTTCCTGACCCCTCTCGGCCGAAGCCCCTTCTCTCCCTTATCTCTCTGCCGACGCTCTCTCTTCCCCCTCGGCTTCCCCGTCTCTCTCGGTCTCTCTCGCTTCCTCACGGCGCCGCGCTTAGCTCCCTGCGCCTCGGGTTCCTCGCGCCGCCGCTCTCCCGGCCTCCGCTGCAGCATGCCGACCCGGCCCCCACTCCGGCTCGGTTGCTCTCTCCCTCGGCGACCCTCGCCTTCTCCTCCTCCGGCGCTGGCGGAGGCCAGCGCCGCCTCTGGGTCCTCTCACGCTCCTCCCCTCGGTGGCTTGGTGCTTGGCGCCGCCGACTCGCCTACTCCATGCGCTTGGCTTGGCGGCTCGGCCTCGGCCGCGGGCCGCTTTGGCTCCTCGAACGGCCCTCTGCCGCTCGGCCGCCCGTTTCGGCTTGGCTCGCATCGACTCAGTCCCCGTTCTAACTTGATTTCAGCTATGTTGATTTTTAGCTAAACCAGCTTGATTTCAGATATTAATGTTCTTTGATTATTTGTGAATGCATATTCATGGTGGCGATTTGAGGAGGTGATGGAGACTACAAAGGTGGAAGTGAAAGATGGAGTCGGTTTGCCACCGAGATAAGTCCTAGGTGATCTCCTCTCTACTCCTACCCCTATTGCTCGTGATGAAGATGAACCGAGAGCTATTTGATGCTATCGAAATCTGGGATTGATTCTAATAAGATCCGTGATTGATGAGAATGATTTGGATGAGTGCAATGCATACTGAGGTCTGGTGATTGATGATGTGCAAGTGATATGCTTGCTGATGGGTACTGGGGTTACCTCTTACTGGGACTTGGGTTTGGGAAGAAGAGGGTGGCGCTTGGCCGTCTTTGGTGCTCCTCCTCCGTGCGCCTTCTTCGCCGTGCTCCCCTCCTCCCGTGCTTCCCGCTCCCTCGATGCTTCTTTCCTCCTCTTGCTCTGGTCCGCTGCTTCTCTTGGCTTGCCTTCTACTGGTTGCGACATCGATTGATGATGGTGATGCCGGGCTTGGCTTGGCTTGGCTTGACTCGATGATTTGCTCCTCGCCTTTGCTTTGGTTGTCCTGCTCTTGATTGCCTTCGGTGGTCGTCTGCAGTCCAGAGGCTGCCGTCGGCTTCACCAGCTCCTTCCTGACTCTGGCTCCCTGCCTTCTCCTGCTCCTTAGCTGCTACTGCAGTCTTGCCTTCGGTTCTTGCTTCTGCTGGCTGTGAGATGTGGTGGCTTGGCTGATTTTGCCTTCGGTTCTTGCTTCTGAGAAGAGAAAGAAATGGGGTGCGGCTGAGGAGAATTGGCTGCTGGGGAGGAATTGTGTTGCTTCTGCTGGTTTTGCAGTGGGTTGGGAAATCTCTGGAAGGGGCTGTGCTGTCCCTGGTGCTTTGCTGGCTCTGCTCTTGCTGCCTTCGGTGGCTACCAGGCTGGTGCTTTGACTGGTGCCTGGCTTGGTGAGGTGAATGAGCTGTCATTGCAAATTGCTAATGATGCTCATGCATTGGTGCTTATCCAAATGGCTCCATATATTTTTGGGCTGGGCATTTTTGGTTCATTGGCTAGCAATTCCTTATGCAATGGATTTGCGACAATTGAGGCAATTCAGTATACGTAGGTTTTGGATTTCCCTAAACGCCGAATGATGAGAACCTACGGAAATAAGACGGTGTTGATTTACTTAGGTTAGTCTAGGTATCTTGGGCATCCTGGTGCCGACTAATCTGGGTTAGCCTAGGTGACTTGAAAAGCCAAGATGCCGGTTAACCTAGGTTGGTATGGGTAGTCGCGATACTCAAGGTGCCGACTAATCTAGGTAGATCTGGGAACCGCGATGACTCCTATGGTACACTGACGGCAATTTATTTTATTCTAACTCTATTATACTGCTTTTTGAATAACTAATGGTCTTTTGATTGGTTGGCGAACTATGGAGCTGCAAATGGTATTTCGGATTGTGTCGAGGAAGATGGTTTGGCTGAACAACGATGGACGGGCAAGATTTCAAGGAAGGCTTTAGACGACATGCAATGCAAGTTTTATTTTAACATTTTTGTAAATTACCCAAAGTTGTAAAACATAATCTGATCTGATGTAAATAAATTCTTGTGTTACTTGTATTGAGAAGATTGTTACTTATGATAAACATTGTAAGGTTTTTAATTAAATTATTTCCCAGAGAATTTCTTAAGTATTAATTGTTGTCTCTCTTTGGAGTTGTGATTGGAGTTACCTATTAGACTTTGATTAGGATATTTACAAATGCAAAAATTATGCAAATGCTTAAGAAATAACAAATATAATATAAAATGCATATAATTTCTGTTTATTAAAATTGGGGCTGTTACAAACCTACCCCCCTTAAACAGAATCTCGTCCCCGAGATTCCGGTGGTTCGGAAATTGGGAACGAAAGGCTATGGCAATCTAGCTAGGTTTGGTCCTAGGGTCACACTTCGGATTTTATTCACAAATGTAACTCAAATCCGAATCATGTGAGGTTATTTTCTAGTTTTAGGTTCTAAAGAGGGAAGAGGTTAAAGTAGGGTTTAAGATAGTCTCACTTAACTCTTGTTTTGCTAAGTCTAATTGCCCGATTTGGAGAAAAATGCATTAGATGAATGTATGCAGAGATGCAAAAATGCAATCAATTTCTTGACAAATATTTTAGAGTTATTTAGTGAATGCAAGGACTCATATACTTGCTTACATGATTCTACCAAACTATAAACAACCAATTTTATTGAGATTGGGTGAGCATAAGATTTAACAAATAATATGAATTAACACTACCATGATCCGTCCTTAACAACCAAAATAATTAATTTCACCACTTGTTTTTAACTACTACTGGTGAACAAATAGGGCTCGAGAAAATTACTAAATTAGCTAGGTAAATTCTATAAAAAAAAATCAGGAGTATTGTTAGGATTCTAACATTGACAGAAGAATTCATTCTACACATCATGTTCAGATTTTGCTCAGAAATCAATTCAAACAGAAAACAAGTCCTAGGGCTCAACCACTAATGAAATTAGGTTCAAAAATTCCAGAAAACTTATGGCAGGTTAGTTAGGTGATACTAAACACTAGAAAACTGGGTACTAGCAGTTTAAACCTTCCTATTAATTCTATATTTCAAAAATGGCTCGAACAGTCCTGCAAGGTATTCCTAGACAAAATAAATTCATTAATCTTTTGAGAAAAATATATTTGGGAAATACACACTATCATGTGCTCAAATAAAATTCTCAAGATTATAAATTACCTAAGAACACTACAGTACAGTTCCAGTTGTCTAGGTCAAAATTACTCAATAACAAGCAATGACGTTTTACTATGACAAAGAGTATAGAATTACCGGTATAACCTACTCTGTCTTAAATACTTTTAATTGAATAGCAATGAAAATAAACTATCATCAGCTCATGCTATGACATCTACACTCATTAACAATTTAAAAGATAGACATGTTGTTTAATTTTACAACAATCTACATATCAAACTACACATCGATGACTTTCAAATTTTTAAGTTCAAACAAGAAATCTATATAAGCATGGCAAGTTGTTAAATTCCAATTTAGTTAACAATCATAAGCTAAAGCAAATTTCAATTTATTTTGCTATAGACTAGTCATTTTCATGCTTCTAACTTCAATATGAAATACTAATCATACATCTTAATTTATATAAATCATTTTTAGTTGTGATTTTTGTTGACAACTTTGAATAACAAGATATGCTTAAGTTAACTTAAGACTATATGCATGATCAAAGTGTAGGAATTATGATGCCTTACACATACCTTGGGGTATTCTCTACCCCCCTTAAACATGTTGGTGCATAAGAAATGAAATGAGGAGAGAATGAGCATAAGATAAGTAAGCGGGCAACACTTAGACAATAATTCCTATTATGAATGCATAATCCCAAAACCTTGCAACTCAAGATCCAAATGGGTGTACTAAGGCTCGAGGCCAGTACAAGATTCAATTGAACCACAATTAGTTTTCGATATAGTTGCTATACATGCTGCCTGTAGGCAATGCGCAACTATTTGAAAACAAAAGGGAACAAATGACCACATTACAAAATCCAGCGCCTACAAGCTAAAGAAATATAATTAGGTATATATAATCTAAGGATAATCCCTAAATTAATCCTAATCTTGCGAGAAAACAACATCTTCTCGCCTTGCCACCATTGTCCTCACCAGGTTGACTACTTAGCGTGTCTACTGTTGGAGAAAAGAGACGAACATCAAGAAAATTTGCTTTGCACAAATCAAATGAATTATAAGATAAGAATTAGATGCTAGGATGGGTAAGAAAGAAAAGAATCATATTACTTATATTTTGCCCAAATTTTGCTAGTTCTGAAAATACTTTTGCAAACCAAATTCCTAACATCGCCCATTGCTACGCTTTAACCTCATAATCAACACAAATTGATACTAACGCTGTGAGGACCCCGAATATTGAGGTTTATACCAAATTAATAATCATACTAAAAGCAAAATTTTTAATCAAGAACAATCAAGTCTCAATTAAAAATAATACTAGAAGTATAATCATTAACAAGGTACAATTCCAATATTCAGTTCCTGATATGCCTCTCATGTTAGCTCCTGTGATGAGTCGCTAACATAGACATATCCTTACAACATTATATCACAAGCATACACGATTGGAATACATTAATAAAAATTTACAATGAAACATTAAGTAAACCATAAATGAAAACATAAATAATAAAATTCAATCTCCAAAGGAGCGCCACAACCCAAGGGCAACTTGATCGATTAAAGCCAAGTAACCCCGTAATCGCTTCAACTTGGAATATTTCTAGGTGTTCTTTACCGCAACAAGTGGATAATTCCACCGAGTACGGAAGGTACTCAAAGAAGACTTACACAAACTAATAAAAGAAAGTGTTTGATAGAACCTATACAAAGGAATAGAATTTTATATGCATAAGGTTATCAATGAAGGTTTAATTGGTTCAATTTGCATAAAGCGATACATATTAACCTACAATTGCTAAATTTTGACAAAGCAGCTTTAATAATTCAATTTGGACTAAAACAGTAAGTAATCGAACATAAGCAAAAACAAAGATCAATAATGGTCACCGATCATTACCAAACCGAGCATGACACTCCTCATGCCGAAATTAATAATTCCCAAAACCCAAATTAGAGCAAATTCTATACAGTGACATCAATCCAAGCGTTGTCCAGAATCGTGACACGGCTATTCGAATAGTTTTAACCTGCAGGGTGTACATCTTTACCCACACGATTTAGTTAGCCCGTAAGCCATCTAGAACAATAGCACACTTCCTTTGGTATGCCTACGTAAACTAAAATTCGGTATTTTTCAACAAGTTAACACTATTGAGTTGGATGACCCATGTGAAACCGATCCCGCTTAAACAACGATCGATAGCATATATTCAACCGAGGTTCACATGTTGTACAGGAATGCCGACCAGTCAATTAAATGCAAACTCGTGTTAGCCACACATATTACACCGCATCGGGGCCTCAAGGTACGTACATGCGATGTAACACATCTACGCCTTACCCTTCTAAGAACATCCGATATCGATATAAGCTCCACATGGCATACGACACGGCCCAAGACTTAAGCATCTATGCCATATGAAATCAATACACATGTCCTTACTCTCAGATCCAACTCAATAATATTAACCCTTTACTTAACCAAACAAATACCCATACATCGCGTGTGGAAGTACGCTGGGCTTGAATTGGGCCGTCGAGTTCATCCTTAATCAACCTGCATAAGACATCCACAGCTTCCCATTCTCGCACTAGGCACCATCACTAGCATCCACTTGTCCAGATTTGAATTAAGTTTAACAACAAGATTTAGATTCATTTCAGATTTAAATAAATCGAACAAAGAATCAACAAAAATAAAATGTATTTGTTGTTCCCGTGTTTGACAAGATAAGCTCGCCAAACACTACCGCTCTATGGATCGCATGGCTAAGCAAAATTGAAATTAAGTATTATATCACCACAAACTACCTTAGGTTGAGTGTATGATCAATTCAAGGTAAGCCACAATTGTCAGGTTATAACTACCTATTGACAGATCACAATTAATTTTTAAGAAAATTAGCATGCAACAGTAATCACGGTGTTTTGTAAATTAACATTCCAAAAATGGGATCAACATTGTGCAGAGAGGAAGCTTGCCTTATGGAATGTCCACTTGTTCACTCTCGGATGCGTTATTGTTTCACGCACAATTCGTAATCTAGAGAGAAAATACAAAAGCAAATAAATACCAACAAAATCGAGAAATCCAAAATGCTCAAAAATGCATGATAATTACATATTAATGAGGTTATGATTCTAGATGCACTTAGGTATAGATTGTAGTTTAATAAAAATTCAATTTCTTATGGTCTGGTTAAAGTTAAATCAATTTCTGGTGGAATTATAATGACTGACGATACCTAGAGTTTAGGTGATGTTGTTTTCCTTAACAGGACACCTAGTACTCACAAACACTCTCTCCAGGCATTCTATGTATACAACCACGATGATCCTACACCAAAATCAATCATCTAATATGTTCTCTTCTTTGCAGACTTGATGGTGATTGTGTGCACATCTATTATCTGCGATCGCAAGCTTGATTTAATTAATCTATTTGAATAACTTATAACACAACAGGTTGTTGAATTTAATCGGGTGAATTCTAATGGCAGTCAAATCATCCCTAAAGGCTCAGATTAATCTATATACACTACGCTTGATTTTATTTTCTAAGAGTCGATTTACTGATATTTAATTGCGGGCGGCTAAAACTTAGATCGATTGCAATATTGATATGGTATTAATAGTACTTACTAATTAACATCAATTTAAACAAACTCAAACTATAGCCATTACTATATATTGAAATTTATTTACACTAATCCTTTAATTCAAATTTTTATTCAACACTTAATCTCTAATGTCTATTTTTAACCCTAATCACCTATCTCTCTTTCTCTCGATTCTCTCGTACGAAACTTCCTCTCTCCTTCCTCGACCCTCTCGTACCAAGCCCCTTCTCTCCCTTATCTCTCTCGCCGACGCTCTCTCTTCCCCCTCGGCTTCCCTCTCTCTCGGTCTCTCTCGCTTCCTCACGGCCGCCGCTTAGCTCCTGCGCTGCCCCGGGTTCCTCGCGCCTGCCGCTCTCCCGGCTCCGCTTTGCCTGGCCGACCCTGGCTCCCTCACTCCCGGCTCGGTTGCTCTCTCCTCGGCGACCCTCGCCTTCTCCTCCTCCTCCGGCTGCCGAGGCTGGCCAGCCGCCTCTCCTTCACTGCTCCTCCTCTCGGTGGCTTGGTGCTTGGCGCCGCGCCGACTCGCCTCTACTCCAATACTTGGCTTGGCGGCTCGGCCTCCCCCGCCGGCGCCTTGGCTCTCCAGAACGGCCCTCTGCCGCTCGGCCGCCGTTCTCGGCTTGGCTCACATCGACTCAGTCCCCGTTCTAACTTGATTTCAGCTATGTTGATTTTTAGCTAAACCAGCTTGATTTCAGATTAATGTTCTTTGATTATTTGTGAATGCATATTCATGGTGGCGATTTGAGGAGGTGATGGAGACTACAAAGGTGGAAGTGAAAGATGGAGTCGGTTTGCCACTGAGATAAGTCCTAGGCTGATCTCCCTCTCTACTCCTACCCCTATTGCTCTGTGATGAAGATGAACTGAGAGCTATTTGATGCTACTGAAATCTGGGATTGATTCTAATAAGATCTGGTGATTGATGAGAATGATTTGGATGAGTGCAATGCATACCGAGGTCCGTGATTGATGATGTGCAAGTGATATGCTTGCCGATGGGTACTGGGTTACCTCTTCATCGACTTGGGTTTGGGAAGAAGAGGGTGGCAAGGCCGTCTTGGTGGTGCCCCTCCGTGCGCCCTTCTTCGCCGGTGCTCCTCCTCCCGTGCTTCCCGCTCCTCGATGCTTCTTTCCTCCTCTTGCTCTGGCCGCCTTCTGCTGGCTTGCTTGCCTTCGGTGGTTGCGAGATCGATTGATGATGGTGATGCTGGCTTGGCTTGGCTTGGCTTGACCTGATGATTTGCTCCTGGCCTTTGCTTTGGTTGTCCTGCTCTTGATTGCCTTCGGTGGTCGTCTGCAGTCCAGAGGCTGCCGTCGGCTTCACCAGCTCCTTCCTCGACTCGGCTCCTGCCTTCTCCTCGCTCCTTAGCTGCTCTCGCAGCTTGCCTTCTGCTTCTTGCTTCACTGGTCGTGAGATGTGGTGGCTTGGCTGATTTTGCCTTCGGTTCTTGCTTCGAGAAGAGAAAGAAATGGGGTGCGGTGAGGAGAATTGGTCATTGGGAGGAATTGTGTTGCTTCTTTGGTTTTGCAAAGGGTTGGGAAATCTCTGGAAGGGGTCAGGTGCCCCCGTGCTTTGGCTCGCTCTTCTTGCCGCTTCTTGGCTACCAGGCTGGTGCTTTGACTGGTGCCTGGCTTGGTGAGGTGAATGAGCTGTCATTGCAAATTGCTAATGATGCTCATGCATTGGTGCTTATCCAAATGGCTCCAGATATTTTTGGGCCGGGCATTTTGGTTCATTGGCTAGCAATTCCTTATGCAATGGATTTGCGACAATTGAGGCAATTCAGTATACGTAGGTTTTGGATTTCCCTAAACGCCGAATGATGAGAACCTACGGAAATAAGACGGTGTTGATTTACTTAGGTTAGTCTAGGTATCTTGGGCATCCTGGTGCCGACTAATCTGGGTTAGCCTAGGTGACTTGAAAAGCCAAGATGCCGGTTAACCTAGGTTGGTATGGGTAGTCGCGATACTCAAGGTGCCGACTAATCTAGGTAGATCTGGGAACCGCGATGACTCCTATGGTACACTGACGGCAATTTATTTTATTCTAACTCTATTATACTGCTTTTTGAATAACTAATGGTCTTTTGATTGGTTGGCGAACTATGGAGCTGCAAATGGTATTTCGGATTGTGTCGAGGAAGATGGTTTGGCTGAACAACGATGGACGGGCAAGATTTCAAGGAAGGCTTTAGACGACATGCAATGCAAGTTTTATTTTAACATTTTTGTAAATTACCCAAAGTTGTAAAACATAATCTGATCTGATGTAAATAAATTCTTGTGTTACTTGTATTGAGAAGATTGTTACTTATGATAAACATTGTAAGGTTTTTAATTAAATTATTTCCCAGAGAATTTCTTAAGTATTAATTGTTGTCTCTCTTTGGAGTTGTGATTGGAGTTACCTATTAGACTTTGATTAGGATATTTACAAATGCAAAAATTATGCAAATGCTTAAGAAATAACAAATATAATATAAAATGCATATAATTTCTGTTTATTAAAATTGGGGCTGTTACAAACCTACCCCCCTTAAACAGAATCTCGTCCCCGAGATTCCGGTGGTTCGGAAATTGGGAACGAAAGGCTATGGCAATCTAGCTAGGTTTGGTCCTAGGGTCACACTTCGGATTTTATTCACAGCCAGAACTCAAATCCGAATCATGTGAGGTTATTTTCTAGTTTTAGGTTCTAAAGAGGGAAGAGGTTAAAGTAGGGTTTAAGATAGTCTCACTTAACTCTTGTTTTGCTAAGTCTAATTGCCCGATTTGGAGAAAAATGCATTAGATGAATGTATGCAGAGATGCAAAAATGCAATCAATTTCTTGACAAATATTTTAGAGTTATTTAGTGAATGCAAGGACTCATATACTTGCTTACATGATTCTACCAAACTATAAACAACCAATTTTATTGAGATTGGGTGAGCATAAGATTTAACAAATAATATGAATTAACACTACCATGATCTGGTCCTTAACAACCAAAATAATTAATTTCACCACTTGTTTTTAACTACTACTGGTGAACAAATAGGGCTCGAGAAAATTACTAAATTAGCTAGGTAAATTCTATAAAAAAAAATCAGGAGTATTGTTAGGATTCTAACATTGACAGAAGAATTCATTCTACACATCATGTTCAGATTTTGCTCGGTAAATCAATTCAAACAGAAAACAAGTCCTAGGGCTCAACCACTAATGAAATTAGGTTCAAAAATTCCAGAAAACTTATGGCAGGTTAGTTAGGTGATACTAAACACTAGAAAACTGGGTACTAGCAGTTTAAACCTTCCTATTAATTCTATATTTCAAAAATGGCTAGAATAGCCTCATAAGGTATTCCTAGACAAAATAAATTCATTAATCTTTTGAGAAAAATATATTTGGGAAATACACACTATCATGTGCTCAAATAAAATTCTCAAGATTATAAATTACCTAAGAACACTACAGTACAGTTCCAGTTGTCTAGGTCAAAATTACTCAATAACAAGCAATGACGTTTTACTATGACAAAGAGTATAGAATTACCTAGATAACCTACTCTGCCTTAAATACTTTTAATTGAATAGCAATGAAAATAAACTATCATCACTCATGCTATGACATCTACACTCATTAACAATTTAAAAGATAGACATGTTGTTTAATTTTACAACAATCTAACATATCAAACTACACATCGATGACTTTCGAATTTTTAAGTTCATACAAGAAATCTATATAAGCATGGCAAGTTGTTAAATTCCCAATTTAATAAGCAATCTTAAGCTAAAGCAAATTTCAATTTATTTTGCTATAGACTAGTCATTTTCATGCTTCTAACTTCAATATGAAATACTAATCATACATCTTAATTTATATAAATCATTTTTAGTTGTGATTTTTGTTGACAACCTGAGTAACAAGATATGCTTAAGTTAACTTAAGACTATATGCATGATCAAAGTGTAGGAATTATGATGCCTTACACATACCTTCGGGTATTCTCTACCCCCCTTAAACATGTTGGTGCATAAGAAATGAAATGAGGAGAGAATGAGCATAAGATAAGTAAGCGGGCAACACTTAGACAATAATTCCTATTATGAATGCATAATCCCAAAACCTTGCAACTCAAGATCCAAATGGGTGTACTAAGGCTCGAGGCCAGTACAAGATTCAATTGAACCACAATTAGTTTTCGATATAGTTGCTATACATGCTGCCTGTAGGCAATGCGCAACTATTTGAAAACAAAAGGGAACAAATGACCACATTACAAAATCCAGCGTCTACAAGCTAAAGAAATATAATTAGGGTATATATAATCTAAGGATAATCCCTAAATTAATCCTAATCTTATGAGAAAACAACATCTTCTCGTCTTGCCACCATTGTCCTCACCAGTTGACTACTTAGCGTGTCTACTGTTGGAGAAAAGAGACGAACACTGAAGAAAATTTGCTTTGCACAAATCAAATGAATTATAAGATAAGAATTAGATGCTAGGATGGGTAAGAAAGAAAAGAATCAT
The DNA here is from genome assembly GCA_036346395.1 of Hsuehochloa calcarea. Lineage (NCBI taxonomy): Eukaryota > Viridiplantae > Streptophyta > Magnoliopsida > Poales > Poaceae > Hsuehochloa > Hsuehochloa calcarea. The sequence goes on along the minus strand of CM070611.1, from coordinate 15,932,996 downwards.
ATTACTTATATTTTTGCCCAAATTTTGCTAGTTCTGAAAATACTTTTTGCAAACCAAATTCCTAACATCGCCCATTGCTACGCTTTAACCTCACAATCAACACAAACTCGATACTAACGCTGTGAGGACCCCGAATATTGAGGTTTATACCAAATTAATAATCATACTAAAAGCAAAATTTTTAATCAAGAACAATCAAGTCTCAATTAAAAATAATACTAGAAGTATAATCATTAACAAGGTACAATTCCAATATTCAGTTCCTGATATGCCTCTCATGTTAGCTCCTGTGATGAGTCGCTAACATAGACATATCCTTACAACATTATATCACAAGCATACACGATTGGAATACATTAATAAAAATTTACAGCGGAAACATTAAGTAAACCAGAAATGAAAACATAAATAATAAAATTCAATCTCCAGTGGAGCGCCACAACCCAAGGGCAACTTGACTGGGATTAAAGCCGAAGTAACCCCGTAATCGCTTCAACTTGGAATATTTCTAGGGTGTTCTTTACCTGCAACAAGTGGATAATTCCACTGAGTACGGAAGGTACTCAGCAAGACTTACACAAACTAATAAAAGAAAGTGTTTGATAGAACCTATACAAAGGAATAGAATTTTATATGCATAAGGTTATCAACAGAAGGCTTAATTGGTTCAATTTGCATAAAGCGATACATATTAACCTACAATTGCTAAATTTTGACAAAGCAGTTTAATAATTCAATTTGGACTAAAACAAGAAGTAATCGAACATAAGCAAAAATAAGATCAATAATGGTCACCGATCATTACCAAACCGAGCATGACACTCCTCATGCCGAAATTAATAATTCCCAAAACCCAAATTAGAGCAAATTCTATACAGTGACATCAATCCAAGCGTTGTCCAGAATCGTGACACGGCTATTCAATAGTTTTAACCTCGCAGGGTGTACATCTTTACCCACACGATTTAGTTAGCCCGTAAGCCATCTAGAACAATAGCACACTTCCTTTGGTATGCCGCGTACGTAAACTAAAATTCGGTATTTTTCAACAAGTTAACACTATTGAGTTGGATGACCCATGTGAAACCGATCCCGCTTAAACAACGATCGATAGCATATATTCAACCGAGGTTCACATGTTGTACAGGAATGCCGACCAGTCAATTAAATGCAAACTCGTGTTAGCCACACATATTACACCGCATCGGGGCCTCAAGGTACGCGTACATGCGATGTAACACATCTACGCCTTACCCTTCTAAGAACATCCGATATCGATATAAGCTCCACATGGCATACGACACGGCCCAAGACTTAAGCATCTATGCCATATGAAATCAATACACATGTCCTTACTCTCCTGTATCCAACTCAATAATATTAACCCTTTACTTAACCAAACAATACCCATACATCTGCGTGTGGAAGTACGCTGGGCTTGAATTGGGCCGTCGAGTTCAGTCCTTAATCAACCTGCATAAGACATCCACAGCTTCCCATTCTCGCACTAGGCACCATCACTAGCATCCACTTGTCCAGATTTGAATTAAGTTTAACAACAAGATTTAGATTCATTTCATTTAAATAAATCGAACAAAGAATCAACAAAAATAAAATGTATTTGTTGTTCCCTGTGTTTGACAAGATAAGCTCGCCAAACACTACCGCTCTATGGATTGCATGGCTAAGCAAAATTGAAATTAAGTATTATATCACCACAAACTACCTTAGGTTGAGTGTATGATCAATTCAAGGTAAGCCACAATTGTCAGGTTATAACTACCTATTGACAGATCACAATTAATTTTTAAGAAAATTAGCATGCAACAGTATCACTGTGTTTTGTAAATCTACAGTTCAAAAATTGGGATCAACATGGTGCAGAGAGGAAGCTTGCCTTATGGAATGTCCACTTGTTCACTCTCGGATGCGTTATTGTTTCCGTCGCACAATTCGTAATCTAGAGAGAAAATACAAAAGCAAATAAATACCAACAAAATCGAGAAATCCAAAATGCTCAAAAATGCATGATAATTACATATTAATGAGGTTATGATTCTAGATGCACTTAGGTATAGATTGTAGTTTAATAAAAATTCAATTTCTTATGGTCTGGTTAAAGTTAAATCAATTTCTGGTGGAATTATAATGACTGACGATACCTAGAGTTTAGGTGATGTTGTTTTCCTTAACAGGACACCTAGTACTCACAAACACTCTCTCCAGGCATTCTATGTATACAACCACGATGATCCTACAATCAAAATCAATCATCTAATATGTTCTCTTCTTTCGGCAGACTTGATGGTGATTGTGTGCACATCTATTATCTGCAGTCGCCGCGTTTGATTTAATTAATCTATTTCGAATAACTTATAACACAACAGGTTGTTGAATTTAATCGGGTGAATTCTAATGGCAGTCAAATCATCCCTAAAGGCTCAGATTAATCTATATACACTACGCTTGATTTTATTTTCTAAGAGTCGATTTACTGATATTTAATTGCGGGCGGCTAAAACTTAGATCGATTGCAATATTGATATGGTATTAATAGTACTTACTAATTAACATCAATTTAAACAGCTCAAACTATAGCCATTACTATATATTGAAATTTATTTACACTAATCCTTTAATTCAAATTTTTATTCAACACTTAATCTCTAATGTCTATTTTTAACCCTAATCACCTATCTCTCTTTCTCTCTGATTCTCTCGGCCGAAACTTCCTCTCTCCCTTCCTGACCCCTCTCGGCCGAAGCCCCTTCTCTCCCTTATCTCTCTGCCGACGCTCTCTCTTCCCCCTCGGCTTCCCCGTCTCTCTCGGTCTCTCTCGCTTCCTCACGGCGCCGCCGCCTAGCTCCCGCGCGTCCTCGGGTTCCCTGCGCCGCCGCCGCTCTCCCGGCTCACTTTCTGCTGGCCACGACCCGGCTCCCTCACTCCCGGCCCGGTTGCTCTCTCCTCGGCGACCCTCGCCTTCTCCTCCTCCTCCGCGGCCGCCGAGGCCAAGAGCCGCCTCTGGGTCCTCTCGCCGCTCCTCCTCCTCGGTGGCTTGGTGCTTGGCGCCGCCGACTCGCCCTACTCCAATACTTGGCTTGGCCGCTCGGCCTCCCGCCACGGCCGCTTTGGCTCCTCCAGAACGGCCCTCTGCTGCTCGCCGCCTGTTCTCGGCTTGGCCTGCTCATCGACTCGACCCCCGTTCTAACTTGATTTCAGCTATGTTGATTTTTAGCTAAACCAGCTTGATTTCAGATAATGTTCTTTGATTATTTGTGAATGCATATTCATGGTGGCCGATTTGAGGAGGTGATGGAGACTACAAAGGTGGAAGTGAAAGATGGAGTCGGTTTGCCACCGAGATAAGTCCTAGGTGATCTCCTCTCTACTCCTACCCCTATTGCTCGTGATGAAGATGAACCGAGAGCTATTTGATGCTATTGAAATCGGGATTGATTCTAATAAGATCCGTGATTGATGAGAATGATTTGGATGAGTGCAATGCATACCGAGGTCCGTGATTGATGATGTGCAAGTGATATGCTTGCCGATGGGTACTGGGTTACCTCTTCGACTTGGGTTTGGGAAGAAGAGGGTGGCGATCTTGGCCGTGGCCGGTGCTCCTCTCGTGCGCCCTTCTCGGTGCTCCCCTCCTCCTGTGCTTCCCGGCTCCTCGATGCTTCTTTCCTCCTCTTGCTCTGGTCGTGCTTCTTTCTTGGCTTGCCTTGGTGTTGCGAGATCGATTGATGATGGTGATGCTTTGGCTTGGCTTGGCTTGACTCGATGATTTGCTCCTCGGCCTTTGCTTTGGTTGTCCCGCTCTTGATTGCCTTCGGTGGTCGTCTGCAGTCCCGTAGGTGCCGTCGGCTTCACCACTCCTTCGACTGCCTCCTGCATTCTCCTGCTCCTTAGCCGCCATCGCAGTCTTGCCTTGATTCTTGCTTCACTGGCCGTGAGATGTGGTGGCTTGGCTGATTTTGCCTTCGGTTCTTGCTTCGAGAAGAGAAAGAAATGGGGTGCGGTGAGGAGAATTGGTCTTTGGGAGGAATTGTGTTGCTTCTTTGGTTTTGCAAAGGGTTGGGAAATCTCTGGAAGGGGTCATGGCTGTCCCTCGGTGCTTTGTTGGCTCGCTCTTCTTGCCGCCGGTGGCTACCAGTGGGTGCTTTGACCGTGCTCGGCTTGGTGAGGTGAATGAGTCGTCATTGCAAATTGCTAATGATGCTCATGCATTGGTGCTTATCCAAATGGCTCCATATATTTTTGGGTCGGGCATTTTGGTTCATTGGCTAGCAATTCCTTATGCAATGGATTTGCGACAATTGAGGCAATTCAAGATATCGAGGTTTTGGATTTCCTAAACGCCGAATGATGAGAACCTACGGAAATAAGACGGTGTTGATTTACTTAGGTTAGTCTAGGTATCTTGGGCATCCCGGTGCCGACTAATGCAGGTTAGCCTAGGTGACTTGAAAAGCCAAGATGCCTGCTAACCTAGGTTGGTATGGGTAGTCGCGATACTCAAGGTGCCGACTAATCTAGGTAGATCCGGGAACCGCGATGACTCCTATGGTACACCGACGGCAATTTATTTTATTCTAACTCTATTATACCGCTTTTGAATAACTAATGGTCTTTTGATTGGTTGGCGAACTATGGAGCCGCAAATGGTATTTTGATTGTGTCGAGGAAGATGGTTTGGTGAACAACGATGGACGGCAAGATTTCAAGGAAGGCTTTAGGCGACATGCAATGCAAGTTTTATTTTAACATTTTGTAAATTACCCAAAGTTGTAAAACATAATCGATCGATGTAAATAAATTCTTGTGTTACTTGTATTGAGAAGATTGTTACTTATGATAAACATTGTAAGGTTTTAATTAAATTATTTCCTGAGAATTTCTTAAGTATTAATTGTTGTCTCTCTTTGGAGTTGTGATTGGAGTTACCTATTAGACTTTGATTAGGATATTTACAAATGCAAAATTATGCAAATGCTTAAGAAATAACAAATATAATATAAAATGCATATAATTTCTGTTTATTAAAATTGGGGTCATACAAACCTACCCCTTAATGTAATCTCGTCCCCGAGATTCCGGTGGTTCGGAAATTGGGAACGAAAGGCTATGGCAATCTAGCTAGGTTTGGTCCTAGGGTCACACTTCGGATTTTATTCACAGCCAGAACTCAAATCCGAATCATGTGAGGTTATTTTCTAGTTTTAGGTTCTAAAGAGGGAAGAGGTTAAAGTAGGGTTTAAGATAGTCTCACTTAACTCTTGTTTTCCTAAGTCTAATTGCCCGATTTGGAGAAAAATGCATTAGATGAATGTATGCAGAGATGCAAAAATGCAATCAATTTCTTGACAAATATTTTAGAGTTATTTAGTGAATGCAAGGACTCATATACTTGCTTACATGATTCTACCAAACTATAAACAACCAATTTTATTGAGATTGGGTGAGCATAAGATTTAACAAATAATATGAATTAACACTACCATGATCTGGTCCTTAACAACCAAAATAATTAATTTCACCACTTGTTTTTAACTACTACTGGTGAACAAATAGGGCTCGAGAAAATTACTAAATTAGCTAGGTAAATTCTATAAAAAAAAATCAGGAGTATTGTTAGGATTCTAACATTGACAGAAGAATTCATTCTACACATCATGTTCAGATTTTGCTCGGTAAATCAATTCAAACAGAAAACAAGTCCTAGGGCTCAACCACTAATGAAATTAGGTTCAAAAATTCCAGAAAACTTATGGCAGGTTAGTTAGGTGATACTAAACACTAGAAAACTGGGTACTAGCAGTTTAAACCTTCCTATTAATTCTATATTTCAAAAATGGCTAGAACAGTCCTGCAAGGTATTCCTAGACAAAATAAATTCATTAATCTTTTGAGAAAAATATATTTGGGAAATACACACTATCATGTGCTCAAATAAAATTCTCAAGATTATAAATTACCTAAGAACACTACAAGATGCAGCCCAGCTTGTCTAGGTCAAAATTACTCAATAACAAGCAATGACGCTTTACTATGACAAAGAGTATAGAATTACCGTATAACCTACTCTGTCTTAAATACTTTTAATTGAATAGCAATGAAAATAAACTATCATCAGCTCATGCTATGACATCTACACTCATTAACAATTTAAAAGATAGACATGTTGTTTAATTTTACAACAATCTACATATCAAACTACACATCGATGACTTTCAAATTTTTAAGTTCAAACAAGAAATCTATATAAGCATGGCAAGTTGTTAAATTCCAATTTAGTTAACAATCATAAGCTAAAGCAAATTTCAATTTATTTTGCTATAGACTAGTCATTTTCATGCTTCTAACTTCAATATGAAATACTAATCATACATCTTAATTTATATAAATCATTTTTAGTTGTGATTTTTGTAACAACCTTGAATAACAAGATATGCTTAAGTTAACTTAAGACTATATGCATGATCAAAGTGTAGGAATTATGATGCCTTACACATACCTTGGGGTATTCTCTACCCCCCTTAAACATGTTGGTGCATAAGAAATGAAATGAGGAGAGAATGAGCATAAGATAAGTAAGCGGGCAACACTTAGACAATAATTCCTATTATGAATGCATAATCCCAAAACCTTGCAACTCAAGATCCAAATGGGTGTACTAAGGCTCGAGGCCAGATAAGATTCAATTGAACCACAATTAGTTTTCGATATAGTTGCTATACATGTCGCTCAGAGGCAATGCGCAACTATTTGAAAACAAAAGGAACAAATGACCACATTACAAAATCCAGCGTCTACAAGCTAAAGAAATATAATTAGGGTATATATAATCTAAGGATAATCCCTAAATTAATCCTAATCTTGCGAGAAAACAACATCTTCTCGTCTTGCCACCATTGTCCTCACCAGTTGACTACTTAGCGTGTCTACTGTTGGAGAAAAGAGACGAACATCAAGAAAATTTGCTTTGCACAAATCAAATGAATTATAAGATAAGAATTAGATGCTAGGATGGGTAAGAAAGAAAAGAATCATATTACTTATATTTTTGCCCAAATTTTGCTAGTTCTGAAAATACTTTTTGCAAACCAAATTCCTAACATCGTCCATTGCTACGGCTTTAACCTCATAAAACACATTTCTGATACTAACGCTGTGAGGACCCCGAATATTGAGGTTTATACCAAATTAATAATCATACTAAAAGCAAAATTTTTAATCAAGAACAATCAAGTCTCAATTAAAAATAATACTAGAAGTATAATCATTAACAAGGTACAATTCCAATATTCAGTTCCTGATATGCCTCTCATGTTAGCTCCTGTGATGAGTCGCTAACATAGACATATCCTTACAACATTATATCACAAGCATACACGATTGGAATACATTAATAAAAATTTACAGCGGAAACATTAAGTAAACCAGAAATGAAAACATAAATAATAAAATTCAATCTCCAAAGGAGCGCCACAACCCAAGGGCAACTTGATCGATTAAAGCCAAGTAACCCGTAATCGCTTCAACTTGGAATATTTCTAGGGTGTTCTTTACTCGCAACAAGTGGATAATTCCACCGAGTACGGAAGGTACTCAAAGAAGACTTACACAAACTAATAAAAGAAAGTGTTTGATAGAACCTATACAAAGGAATAGAATTTTATATGCATAAGGTTATCAATGAAGGCTTAATTGGTTCAATTTGCATAAAGCGATACATATTAACCTACAATTGCTAAATTTTGACAAAGCAGCTTTAATAATTCAATTTGGACTAAAACAAGTAAGTAATCGAACATAAGCAAAAAAAAGATCAATAATGGTCACCGATCATTACCAAACCGAGCATGACACTCCTCATGCCGAAATTAATAATTCCCAAAACCCAAATTAGAGCAAATTCTATACAGTGACATCAATCCAAGCGTTGTCCGAATCGTGGACACGGCTATTCGAATAGTTTTAACCTGCAGGTGTACATCTTTACCCACACGATTTAGTTAGCCCGTAAGCCATCTAGAACAATAGCACACTTCCTTTGGTATGCCGCCGGTAAACTAAAATTCGGTATTTTTCAACAAGTTAACACTATTGAGTTGGATGACCCATGTGAAACCGATCCCGCTTAAACAACGATCGATAGCATATATTCAACCGAGGTTCACATGTTGTACAGGAATGCCGACCACCAATTAAATGCAAACTCGTGTTAGCCACACATATTACACCGCAGCGGGGCCTCAAGGTACGTACATGCGATGTAACACATCTACGCCTTACCCTTCTAAGAACATCCGATATCGATATAAGCTCCACATGGCATACGACACGGCCCAAGACTTAAGCATCTATGCCATATGAAATCAATACACATGTCCTTACTCTCCTGTATCCAACTCAATAATATTAACCCTTTACTTAACCAAACAAATACCATACACTGCGTGTGGAAGTACGTTGGGCTTGAATTGGGCCGTCAGAGTTCGGTCCTTAATCAACCTGCATAAGACATCCACAGCTCCCATTCTCGCACTAGGCACCATCACTAGCATCCACTTGTCCAGATTTGAATTAAGTTTAACAACAAGATTTAGATTCATTTCAGATTTAAATAAACTGAACAAAGAATCAACAAAAATAAAATGTATTTGTTGTTCCCTGTGTTTGACAAGATAAGCTCGCCAAACACTACCGCTCTATGGATCGCATGGCTAAGCAAAATTGAAATTAAGTATTATATCACCACAAACTACCTTAGGTTGAGTGTATGATCAATTCAAGGTAAGCCACAATTGTCGTTATAACTACCTATTGACAGATCACAATTAATTTTAAGAAAATTAGCATGCAACAAAGATCACCGTGTTTTGTAAATCTACAGCTCAAAAATTGGGATCAACATGGTGCAGAGAGGAAGCTTGCCTTATGGAATGTCCACTTGTTCACTCTCGGATGCGTTATTGTTTCCGTCGCACAATTCGTAATCTAGAGAGAAAATACAAAAGCAAATAAATACCAACAAAATCGAGAAATCCAAAATGCTCAAAAATGCATGATAATTACATATTAATGAGGTTATGATTCTAGATGCACTTAGGTATAGATTGTAGTTTAATAAAAATTCAATTTCTTATGGTCTGGTTAAAGTTAAATCAATTTCTGGTGGAATTATAATGACTGACGATACCTAGAGTTTAGGTGATGTTGTTTTCCTTAACAGGACACCTAGTACTCACAAACACTCTCTCCAGGCATTCTATGTATACAACCACGATGATCCTACACCAAAATCAATCATCTAATATGTTCTCTTCTTTCTCAGACTTGATGGTGATTGTGTGCACATCTATTATCTGCAGTCGCCGCGTTTGATTTAATTAATCTATTTCGAATAACTTATAACACAACAGGTTGTTGAATTTAATCGGGTGAATTCTAATGGCAGTCAAATCATCCCTAAAGGCTCAGATTAATCTATATACACTACGCTTGATTTTATTTTCTAAGAGTCGATTTATCGATATTTAATTGCGCGGCTAAAACTTAGATCGATTGCAATATTGATATGGTATTAATAGTACTTACTAATTAACATCAATTTAAATAAATTTCAAACTATAGCCATTACTATATATTGAAATTTATTTACACTAATCCTTTAATTCAAATTTTTATTCAACACTTAATCTCTAATGTCTATTTTTAACCCTAATCACCTATCTCTCTTTCTCTCTGATTCTCTCGGCCGAAACTTCCTCTCTCCCTTCCCGACCCTCTCCTACCAAGCCCCTTCTCTCCTTATCTCTCTGCCGACGCCTCTTCCCCTCGGCTTCCCGCCTCTCTCGGTCTCTCTCGCTTCCTCACGGCGCCGCTTAGCTCCCGCTGCGTCCTCGGGTTCCTCGCGCCGCGCTCTCCCGGCTCCGCTGCGCACACGCCACCCCTGCCCTCACTCCCGCCCCGGTTGCTCTCTCCTCGGCGACCCTCGCCTTCTCCTCCTCCTCCGGCGGCGGCCGAGGCTGCCCGCCTCTGGGTCCTCTCACGCTCCTCCTCTCGGGCGGCTTGGTGCTTGGCGCCGCCGACTCGCCTACTCCAATACTTGCTTGGCTTGGCTGGCCTCTCGGCCTCCGGCCGCTTTGGCTCCTCCGAACGGCCCTCTGCTTGCTCGGCCGCCTGTTCTCGGCTTGGCTCACATCGACTCGTCCCCGTTCTAACTTGATTTCACTATGCTGATTTTTAGCTAAACCAGTTGATTTCAGTATTAATGTTCTTTGATTATTTGTGAATGCATATTCATGGTGGCCGATTTGAGGAGGTGATGGAGACTACAAAGGTGGAAGTGAAAGATGGAGTCGGTTTGCCACTGAGATAAGTCCTAGGCTGATCTCCCTCTCTACTCCTACCCCTATTGCTCGTGATGAAGATGAACCGAGAGCTATTTGATGCTACCAACTGGGATTGATTCTAATAAGATCCGTGATTGATGAGAATGATTTGATGAGTGCAATGCATACCGAGGTCCGTGATTGATGATGTGCAAGTGATATGCTTGCCGATGGGTACTGGGTTACCTCTTCATCGACTTGGGTTTGGGAAGAAGAGGGTGGCGATCTTGGCCGTCCGGTGCTCCTCCGTGCGCCTTCTCTTGGTGCTCCTCCTCCCGTGCTTCCCGGCTCCCGATGCTTCTTTCCTCCTCTTGCTCTGGCTGCCTGCTGCTGGCTTGCTTGCTTTCTGGGTTGCAAGATCGATTGATGATGGTGATGCTTGGCTTGGCTTGGCTTGGCTTGACTCGATGATTTGCTCTCGCCTTGCTTTGGTTGTCCCGCTCTTGATTGCCTTCTGGTCGTCTGCAGCCCAGAGGTGCCGTCGGCTTCACCACTCCTTCCGACTGCCTCCTCGCCTTCTCCTGCTCCTTAGTCACATCTGCAGATCTTGCCTTGGTTCTTGCTTCACTGGCCGTGAGATGTGGTGGCTTGGCTGATTTTGCCTTGGTTCTTGCTTCGAGAAGAGAAAGAAATGGGGTGCACCGAGGAGAATTGGTCCTGGGAGGAATTGTGTTGCTTCGCTGGTTTTGCAAAGGGTTGGGAAATCTCGAAGGGGTCAGTCTTGTCCCCGCTGCTTTGGCTCTGCTCGCTTTGCCGCTTGGTGGCTACCAGTGGTGCTTTGACTGTGCTCGGCTTGGTGAGGTGAATGAGTCGTCATTGCAAATTGCTAATGATGCTCATGCATTGGTGCTTATCCAAATGGCTCCAGATATTTTTGGGCTGGGCATTTTTGGTTCATTGGCTAGCAATTCCTTATGCAATGGATTTGCGACAATTGAGGCAATTCAGTATACGTAGGTTTTGGATTTCCCTAAACGCCGAATGATGAGAACCTACGGAAATAAGACGGTGTTGATTTACTTAGGTTAGTCTAGGTATCTTGGGCATCCTGGTGCCGACTAATCTGGGTTAGCCTAGGTGACTTGAAAAGCCAAGATGCCGGTTAACCTAGGTTGGTATGGGTAGTCGCGATACTCAAGGTGCCGACTAATCTAGGTAGATCTGGGAACCGCGATGACTCCTATGGTACACTGACGGCAATTTATTTTATTCTAACTCTATTATACTGCTTTTTGAATAACTAATGGTCTTTTGATTGGTTGGCGAACTATGGAGCTGCAAATGGTATTTCGGATTGTGTCGAGGAAGATGGTTTGGCTGAACAACGATGGACGGGCAAGATTTCAAGGAAGGCTTTAGACGACATGCAATGCAAGTTTTATTTTAACATTTTTGTAAATTACCCAAAGTTGTAAAACATAATCTGATCTGATGTAAATAAATTCTTGTGTTACTTGTATTGAGAAGATTGTTACTTATGATAAACATTGTAAGGTTTTTAATTAAATTATTTCCCAGAGAATTTCTTAAGTATTAATTGTTGTCTCTCTTTGGAGTTGTGATTGGAGTTACCTATTAGACTTTGATTAGGATATTTACAAATGCAAAAATTATGCAAATGCTTAAGAAATAACAAATATAATATAAAATGCATATAATTTCTGTTTATTAAAATTGGGGCTGTTACACTTTTCTAGCCACTTGATATGGTCCAGAATGCGCTCTATCTTCAACTTTAGCATGCTCTAGGCACTTGTAAAATTAGCAGTTTTTTAGTGATACTTCTGATGCTAGCAGGAGAAAAATTCTGATGCTACCAAGAGAAAAGCAGAACATTTTTTAATTATGGAAGGAACTATCACAGGCGGTTTAGTGGGATAAACCGTCTGTGATATGTATCATAAACGCTTATAAACTATAACCATCCGTGATACATAATTATCACAAACAGTTATTAACAAGAATCATCTATGATGTTTATTTATCATAGACGGTTTGTAATTGGAACCGTCTGTGGTGTTTACTTATCACGATGGTTTATAATTGAAATCGTCATGATGTGTATCACGCACGCTATTAACAAGAACAGCCTTTAATAAGCGTATTTTCAGGGGTCATCAGCGCAGCATGAGGATGATGAGACAGCAGCCTCGGGCAACCTCATTGAGCATGCAAGTTCAAGAAGCAAGGCTGCTAGGAGAGCACATGAAGAGGCTATTTGGCCGCATTCCTCCGCACACAACCTGCAGCCTGGATGTGCCCAAACAAAGATGAGGAGGAGGATTCTACATGCCGCATCACATCCTGGGCTGCAGTTGTGTCTAGAGGAATGGCAACGAAATAGCCTTTTCCTGCGCTCTCCTGGCAGCCATGCTTCTCGAACATGTAGGCTCGATGAAGTTGGTCGTGGTCATTGCCTCGCTCTCCTTATGTCGCGTGACGACCCTCAAAAGAAGATCATGCTTTGTGGTGGCTTGGTTTCTTTCTTAGACTTACTCGTTGTCTTCTTCAAAGCAGTCGCATGATAGACAAAGGAATACTAACCTTAGATCACCAAGAACAAATAGCGATCTACAAGCACACTTGAAAATCTACGGTATTTCTTTCACCAAATGCGCCTGAGCCGCCACCTCCTACAAAGCAGCAGCATATATATCAGAGATATTTCTCACTACAAATAGATCTAGATCTGAGGGGATGACCAGATATTTAATGGCACATATGACAGACAGTTATTTTTAAGAGTCGTCTGTGATACGTATACAGTGTCACAGATGGTTCTTGTTAAGAACCGTCTATGATATTTACCATAGACGGTTCGTAACATGAACCGTCTGTGAGGCTTACAATTATCACATATGGTGGTTATTTAAAACCATCTGTGAAACGTATCACATATGGTTCTTTTTAAGAACGGTCTATGATATGCGTAATTAAATATCTAGTTGTTCCGACTCCAGACATATCTGTCTATAATGAGATCTGTCTCTGATATGCGGCTGCTTTGAAGGAGGCGGCTGGTTCTGGGGTTTTTGTTGAAAGATTTAAATACTTGGTGATCTAAGGTTAGTAAGTGTGTTTGTAGATCTATTTATTCTTGGTGATCTAAGGTTAGTATTTGCTTCTAATTATATGCATTATAATCTAGAGAGATCTATGATAGCTAGGTGTAAGATCGAGGTGGCCGACTAAAGGGGGGTGAATAGGCGGTTTTAAAAATTCTTTCGGCTCTAAACCAATATATAATGCGGAAGCTAATAACAATTAGTTTTGCACAATTAAAACATAAATCAACTAGGCTTCCCTAAGTGCACCAACAATACAGGAGAGCAATCATACAATGATATATAAGCAATTAAAGTATGTAATGTAAATTGCTCAAAGTAAAGCACAAGTAAAAACAAGATGGACACAATTATGTTTTACCATAGTGTTCGGAGACTTGCTGGTCTCCCCTAATCCACGTTGAGGTAAGCCCAACCACGTTGGACTGGCTCAACCAATTAAGCCAACACCTCCGAGGTAAGTGCAACACTTGGACCGGTTCCAAAATGAACCAACACCTCGCTCCACTATGGTTGCTCTTCCTTCACTACGGAGATGGCGAGCACCAAACTACTCACAAACACGCCGGGTCTTCTCACAAGCTTCTTGAGAAGATCACCGCGCACGACGCCTCCACGCCGTCTAGGTGTCGGCAAACACCAAGAGTAACAAATCCAAACTTTCACTTGAACTAATCAAGTGTCAACGCTCACGTGGATACACAATCCACTACCTAAGGCAACACATGCACTTAAGGTTTGCTCTCAATTCTCACTAAGTGCAACACATGCACAAAATAGAATGAGAGGATTGCTCTTGGCTCAAGAATGAGTATAGCACTCAACAATAGCACCAGCAACAACTAGCACCCTCTCCCAACCGGCCAAGGCTCATATATATAGCCCACACACAAAAACTAGCCGTTGGGAGAAGATTCCCAAATCGAAGATAGGGCGGTCGGACCGCCAACCAATGGCCGGCCGGATCGCCCCTGATGCGCCAACGGCTAGAAAACTAGCCGTTGGGCCTTCGGCCGGTCGGACCACCATGTAATGGCCGATCGGACCGCCGCCAAATCGGTCAGACCGCCGCAGCTGGCCGGTCTGACTGCCAGATGGAAATTTGGCTAAGTTTCAAAACGGGCGCTCTCTGGAATAAACATTCCGCACCAACCCCGGAACTTCCTAACATAGGAAGTTCCGTTTTTACAACAGCGGAACTTCCAGACACAGAATCCAAGTCAAAGAAAATCGGTCCGACCGCCCAACACATGGCGGTTCGACCGATTGGCCACCGGTCAGACCGGTACACACCGGCGGTCTGACCGGCAGACCACAGAAGCAAAACACATTTGCTTCACATCAAATGGCGAAACACATTTGCCCATTTGAGTACAATTCCAACAAGGTTACAAGATGATATTCTCAGCTAGTTGCAAAACACATTTACCAATATTTTAGAATACTCATCATAAGGAATAAGGTACATGGACTTACACCATTTGCAAAACACATTTGTAAACTTAAGTCACATGCTACAAGGGTTACGCATGAGCCTCGACTATTTGCCAAACACATTCGCAAATAAATAGTATCATGCCTAGATGAGCTAGAGCAACCATATTGAGCTATCAACACATGACTAACTCAAAATACTAGTTAAGACCCCTCTTAATAGTACGGCAACCTATGCTAGCAATCCGGTCTTCCAACCAAACACCAAGACCGGTAAAATACTAGGAACACATTCTTAGCCCTAGCTAGTCATACCTTTGCCTTGCATCTTCATGAAGTTTGATGACGCACATCAACACTTCAAGTCCGAGTCATTAACTCGATAAGCATCAACACATGATGATCCTTTGCTTGACCTCCATCAACATATGATGGGTCTTCTCTTGTCTTGATGATCAACTCACACTACAAGATTTCGACCCTATTGCCACTTGACACCATTTGCATCACCACAAATTGTGTTGTAATAGGGGTGTAATTTGCAACATTTATCAAAAAACGTGGCAATATGGGGACTATGTTGCTACAAAAATAGTGCATTGCAACTTTAACCTTCGGCGTTGCAAGAGGTTAGACCTATAGCAACCCTTTTTAAAATAGCATTGCTATTGGTTAATAATATTGCCATGATGACATTTAGTAGCATTAGTATTGATTGGCGTTGCAACTGTCTGGTGCTCTTGCAACTAAATAGAACATTGTTGCTATTGCTTAAAATTATTGCCACACTATTGTTGAGTTGTAATATTTCTCACAACCATTGCAATAGGTAGACTGTGTATTGCAACTAAATTTCTAAGGCGATGTAATAGTTTGTTGTTATTACCACAAT
The DNA here is from genome assembly GCA_036346395.1 of Hsuehochloa calcarea. Lineage (NCBI taxonomy): Eukaryota > Viridiplantae > Streptophyta > Magnoliopsida > Poales > Poaceae > Hsuehochloa > Hsuehochloa calcarea. The sequence continues at coordinate 15,917,205 of CM070611.1, read as the reverse complement.
TTTTGTTGGTTGTAATATTTCTCACAAAAATTGCAATAGGTAGTTGTTTATTGCAACTAAATTTCTAAGGCGATGTAATAGTTTATTGCTATTGCCACATTATTTGTTGGTTGTGATATTTCTCACGACCATTGCAATAGGTAGTCATTTATTGCAACTAAATACCTAAAGCGATGCAATAGTATGTTGCTATTGCCACAGATGTGTTTGGCGTCCTATCCTTCTCGTCGGGGCTGCGTGGAGGAGATCCCATGGTCGACGGATGTGGCCATGGCCGCCAGATCTCGCACGGACGACGGATCCCACCATGAAGCAATGAGCGGCGGTGAGAGGAGATGGGGCTGACGGTGCTTGGCGTGGTGAATGCATCGCTCTCATGGTGGCCGGTGGAGGAGGTGTGGCCGGTGGGAGCACGCGGCGACAATGGCGCTCTCGTTGGTGCTCACGATGGAAGAGGAGGTGAGCGGACACGGCTGCGGGGCTGGCCAAGCTTGGCTACGCTAGAACGACTAATTTGGGCATTCCAGCAAGCCAACTTTTCTATACCAAATGGGCTTGTGTATGTCTAGCCAAGAGGTCACACAAGGAACCAAACAGGCCCAAAATGTATTATGGAAGCCTGACTAGAGGTTAAGCTAAAGAAACAAACACACCCTAGATTGGATAAGCCATCCCTTTCGCCATCCACTTCCGACTAGGCACTCCATTATTTGTTTTTATATTAGTCACCCATTATTTATTTTTATATTAGTCACCTATTCCACGGATGGATTAGCTCTTGTTTACACTCAAATTTAGCTCATGTCATATTTTACGTAAGTGTCCTGTCATATATGGCCAAATTTAATATGTTAATATATTTGGTCATCGACTTCTATATATATATTAATATTTTTCTTGCATGTTATATTTGGACATGGAATATTTAGGTGAATCGTCAAGACGTCTTTGAAACAATGCATTGAGTCGCTTCAAGAACCACGTAAAGCAATAAAGAAAGGCCATTGGCGTTCTTTCGGATTTGGATAGTTCGGTTTATAGGCTCTGACGATCACGTATGACACGCTTGCTTGCAAGCGCCTAACGAGATATGGCAATGCATGCGTGAATTAATCAAGTCCATCAGCGATACGCAGCAAAAATGTTTCAGCAAGGAAGTTAAAAGCAGAACACAATTTGGACTCAGCCCTTGCTTCCACCACGATCATAAAATCCACCGCATCCCCATCCTTCCGGGCCTCCCCATACAGCACGTGCCGTGAACAACGCGTGTTGATCAGCAGTTTCATCTGCGGGTCCCCAGCGGCCGTCACCTCACCGCCTTCGCGTCTGTAGCTGTAGCTGCCGCCTGCCGTCGTGGACACCTGCAGCTCTTTGCCAGGGTCCCCGGTGGCCGACGCGCCCTTCACGTCTGTACTTGCCGACCTGGCATCGTGGACACCTACAGCTCTTACATCAGAAGATTGATTAATACAGGTATACAATTTATTTACTTTTACGATCTATCAAAGATTAATTAATATAACCTGTGTTGCATGTTTATTAAAAAAAATTTGAACTCTTTCTACTACATGTTTCTAAAAATAATAATCTGCTATTTTCCGACTTGCAAGTTGCAATTACCTCAATTGCTTAAAAGTTTTTCAATTATTTATTATTGTGTTGTTAGGATCTAATAAAGATTGATTATGAATCTAAGAGGCATGTTTTCAAATAGTATTCTTGCCTCTCTTTGCAAGAGATAGAATGAACAAACAATATGCAAGAGACAGAATGCACCTTCTCCAATGAAGTTAGTTGAACCTGATTAGGAACCCCTTCATGTTTAGGGTAAGGGTAGTAGATCTAGAAGCTCCAGGTGAACCTGAGGAACAAGGAAACATGCAAAATCAATAACTTCCCTGCAAGAAAAAAAATTGAGGGTATATAGAGTTTGAAAGGCAGGTGTTGCATGGTTACGAGCTGGCAACAGGCACCACAGATATTACTCAGAGATCCTGACAGGAAGAAGTACTTGCCAGCTGCCACTACGAGCAAAGGCAGAGGATATAATAAGGATGAATATGGGGTTATCGAGATCAATACTAGTCGTTATCGATATTCCAGTGAGCCCTATATTCTAGCAACACAAGCTGAACTGGTGTTTTATGCTGAAATCCCAAACAAGCCGGGTTGGTGCAGTGTTGTTGCAATGAAGCCTAGGAATCTGTTTGCCATGCCGAAGCAAATGTAAGACGAGGCGACATAAGCTTACTTCTGGACGTGGGAGTATATATTAAAGTCACTGATAAAATTATTAGTCAAGAGAGTCTAACAGGAAAGTGCAAAATAGTATTCTTTAGCTGCCATGGGTATGTACTATTTCAATTCTACATAAAACAATCTAAACTCATTTATTTTCGTATGCTCTCTTTAGCTTATTAGTTATATTGCATTTTGTAGTTCATATACTTTTGCACCTATACTGCAAGCTAGCTGGCTCCTAATCCACTCAACAATTGATTTGTAGTGTTCAGATCTGAGGTGACGCAAAGGGATCAGCGAGGCAGTGCAGCTTTGATCCAGCAGAAATTTATTTGGAAAGCATACAATGTCAGATAGGAGTTGGATGCGCATGGATAGGTCTAGTCCTGTTTGGCAAGAGGAATTCCGGAAATTTCTTCAAACCACATTTGATGGCAGTACATTAACTGCTTTGTGTCCGTGTTCTAGATGTCGATGCATGGTCCACAAACCACGACGTGACCTTCAGCGACATGTTCTTTCTTATCGGTTTGATGAAAGTTTCATCTCTGAAAGGGAACGTGGTCCAAGTGATGAAGGTGGCCCATCTAATCTTGAAGGATCAGTAGATGATAAAGGAGGAGGTAATGACATTGATCGTGGGACTGAGCTGGTTGGAACACTAATCACGGCTACTATACATGGAAAAGTCATCCAAGGTCCAGATGAAGAGCCAAATGAGTGTGCCAAGAAGTTCTATAAATTACTAGAGGAGGCAAGACAAGAATTGTATCCAGGTTGCCAGGAGGCTACCAAGGTTTCTTTTATTGTGAGATTGTTTCAGATTAAGTGCATGTATGGTATTAGTAACACTGCCTTGAGGAGCATACTAAGTCTGTTTCGCCAGTGCTACTGAAGGCCACGTGTCCCAAACACGTTGGAGAAAGTGCAAAGTGTAGTTCAATAGCTAGGTCCGGGCTATGAAAAGATACACGCTATAGAATGATTGCATATTATTTTGGAAGGAAAATGAAAACGGATAAATGTCCAACATGTGGTGAGTCTAGGTGGAAGGATGATGGTGCTGCAAAGGGTGATGATACTAGTGACACTGGTGGTACACGAAAGAAGCGTGTTCCATGTAAGATCCTACGGTATTTCCCACTAATTCCTCGGCTGCAGAGATTATATATGAGGGAGACCACGTCATCAGAAATGAGATGGCACAAGGAAGGATTGCCCCGTGATGGCAGAATGCGTCACCCCGCAGACTCCATGGCATGGAAGCACGTGGATGACAAGTACAAGTGGTTTTCAGATGATCCTCGTAATGTTAGGCTAGCTCTAGCATCTGACGGATTCAATCCATTTGGGATGATAAGTACAACATATACCACTTGGCCTGTGATCATAATCCCTTATAATTTGCCGCCTTGGTTGTGTATGAAACAACCTTATTGGATGATGTCGATGTTGGTTCCAGGACCAAAATCTCCTGGAAACAATATTGATGTATACTTCTGCCCCCTCATCGATGAGCTAAAGGAGCTGTGGACAGATGGTGTTGAAACATGGGATGCCAAGCTAAAGAAGAATTTTACTCTACATGCTCTTCTACGTTGGACAATCAATGATTTTCCTGCATATGCAATGTTATCTGGTTGGAGCACCAAAGGGAAGTTTGCATGTCCATATTGCAACAAGGATACAGACTTCTTGTGGCTGAAATACGGGTCCAAGCATTGTTACATGGGACATCGCCGCTTTTTGCCAACGAGACATAGGTAAGATTTCATTTGGCTGAAATGCTTTTTGTTGTTGCCAATTCAATTTCTTATTAATTTATGAGTTCTTCATTGAAACATAGGTGGCGCAGGAATAATATAAGCTTTAATAACACAGTGGAAACGAGGGTGGCTCCTGAACCATTGACTGGTGTACAAGTGAAGGAACAGTTTGAATGTTTTGATCAAACCGTTTTTGGGAAAATGACAAGAAAGAGGAAGCAACGTGAAGAAGAGAATAGATGGCACAATTGGAGGAAGAAGAGTATTTTCTTTGAATTGCCTTATTGGGACTCATTGCTTATAAGGCATAATTTGGATGTGATGCACATTGAGAAGAACATATGTGAGAGCATTTTGGGTACGTTGCTTGAAATTGATGGTAAATGCAAGGACAGTGAGAAGGCTCGTCTTGACATGGAACATCTTGGTATGAGGAAGGATCAACATCTTGTGATGGAGAACAATAAATATACTATGCCACCAGCATTGTACAAATTATCTAAGGATGAGAAGGAAATTTTTTGCAAATTTCTAGAAGGAGTGAAGATGCCTGATGGGTTTGCCTCCAATATAAAGAGATGTGTTGACGCCAAAGCTTGTAAGGTTAGTGGATGAAAACTCATGACTACCATGTTATTCTACGTGTTCGTTACCATTGATTGTACATAGCCTTCTGCCACAAGATGTTGTGATCCCATTGATTGATCTTAGTCTGTTCTTCAATGGAATTTGTTCAAAGGAGCTAGTGGAGGCAGATCTTGATAAGCTTAGCAGTTCAATCAAAGAGACTCTTTGTCGCCTTGAGATGATATTCCCACCGCATTTTTTGACATCATGATGCATTTGCCGGTTCACCTAGCTGAAGAGGCTAAACTAGGAGGTCCTGTGAGCTATAGATGGATGTACCCAGTTGAGAGGTATTTACATACACTAAAAGGCTATGTCAGGAACAAAGCACATCCCAAAGGTTCAATAGCTGAGGGATATATCTCCGAGGAGTGCCTCGACCTTTTCGCTGCTTTCTTGGAAGACATTGACACCAAATTGAATCAAGCTGATCGTCATGAAAGCGCCACTGTGAATGAGCCACCATCCGGCTCAAAGATATTTAGCGCCTTGATTACAAAGAAGAAAGGATTTCGATGGAGGAAATTTGTACAGAGAGTTACTCAAGATGAGGCAAGACATCATAACTAATCGTGATGAGGTTGCACCATGGATTGAGTAAGTTGCAATATATAACATATTTAATTTTAGGATTTCTTTCAAAGAACTACTAATTATTTGAAGCTGTGTGTACAATGCAGTAAGCATATGGATGACCTCAGGAAAGAAGGTACAATAAACCTTAACAAACGACACAAGGAGCAATTTGTACACTGGTTTGAGCGCAAAGTGAGTAATTACTTAATTTTAATTTTTTGAGTCTTAATGGTGACAATACGACATATCTTATTCACTGCCACTTGTATCACGGAATTGTGTTTTACAGATCAGGAAGCAAAAGGAGGAAGACATAATAAATAGTGACCTCTTATGTTCCCTTGCTAAAGGACCCGACCCTCGAGCCCGTGTGTTCAATAGATGCTTTATCAATGGTTTCCTGTTCCGAACCGCTTCTATTGAGAAAAATCCGACCACAAGAAATAGTGGCGTGTATGTGAAGGGTGATTCCAGTACCGGCAATATGGCATGGTATGGATGAAGGGTTAAGGGTAGGCTACACTAGCGCAAATTAATAAAAATTCTACCCGTAAACCAAGATCACTGCAGTTATAGATCACGGTCTTACCACTAGACGCGCAGGTGCGGAAACTGATGCAGCACGTCGGGGCAGAGTAGTCGTACTAAGTTGATGCAGCACGTCGGAGCAGAGTAGTCGTACTACTTCCTCGTCCTCGTCGCGGCGTCCCACGTAATGCCCCCTCTTGCGGTTCGTCCAAACGCTACGATGATCTGGCGCCCAAAGGTATCCACACGTACGGGAGAAAAGCGACGCACGCCGGACTGCTAGATCCGCGCGAGCGACTAGGGCGTGGGAGAGGTGGCGGCCAGGGTTTGAGGGTCCCGAAAAACTGCCTTCAACCTGAGCGCCCAAGCCCTCCTTTTATAGATGTCCTCATAATGGGCTTCTACCAATAGAGGCCCATTAGGACTCAATGCCCACTCTAATTCGGATCTAATCCGAATTAGGCTTCACCCCCTTAAGTGTGTGACCCTCTAGGTTCGCGTACGTTTAGACATGACACGAGTGCACATACTCGGTCAATAGTCGGTAGCGGCCTCTAGCAAGACGTCCCAACTCCTAAACGTACACAAAGATCATATCGGACGAACCAACACAACGTTATGTACATGCCAATCCCTTTGCCTCACGATATTCGGTCGAGCTCCAAGCTGACCACTCTTTCTCGATCTTGTGATCCGGAATCCCTTACTAGGTTAACTCTTAACCTTAAGTAGCATGGCCATGCATTTCTGGATCCGATCACTCGAGGCCCAGATATCTCTCTCGTAGAGAGGGCAAATCCCATCTTGACTGACCATGCCTCGCAACATGCTTCATGACAAACCCGAAAACTACCTTTATAACTACCCAGTTACGGAGTAGCATTTGATAGCCCCTAAGTAGGTCGATTCACATCTCAAGTACATGCGACAATCTTAGGTCTAAGGACAAGGCGTACACGTTGTGTAGAGAGAACCATAAGTATAATTGTTATGTCTCATGTTGGGTCGGTCCAACCCCATGTTCTAAACATGTGTCCACATTATTGGTTTGACATCTCCATGTCTATGACCTGTGAAACATAGTCATCAACCGATACATGTGCTAATCCACCATTCACGTGTGTCCTCACATGAACTCCGACTAGGGACAACTTTAGAATAACCATACAAGTAAAGAGTTTCACAAACAAGTCACATACTTGTTAATCAACACAAATGCAATATTCAAGGAACATTTATTAAATCATGGATACAACGAAATATCATCATCTCTATGATTGCCTCTAGGGCATATTTCCAACAATGGAGTGGTTCAGAAAATTATCACTCTTGATTTCGCCGATGAAAAGGAAGTTGTATTGTTTCAGTGTGACTGGTATGATGTACCAGCTGCCACTACGAGCAAAGGCAGAGGATATAATAAGGATGAATATGGGGTCATCGAGATCAATACTAGCCGTTATCGATATTCCAGTGAGCCCTATATTCTAGCAACACAAGCTGAACTGGTGTTTTATGCTGAAATCCCAAAAAAGCCAGGTTGGTGCAGTGTTGTTGCAATGAAGCCTAGGAATCTGTTTGCCATGCCAGAAGCAACAGAAGACGAGGGCGACATAAGCTTACTGGACGTGGGAGTGCAAGACATGAATAATGCATTACATCTACATACGGATTTGACAAATTGGAGGAGATCAGACATGGAAGGCTCTAGTGGTGATGCCTCTATTGTTAATCAGGCGCTTGCCCAATCTGTTCCAGAACCAGATCACGCAGCATTTCTTGATGCGGAAGATGATGAAGACGATGAGACCTACATTGATGATGGAGTTGTTGCACCAGCTACAACAGTGGGCGAAGACCAGGATGAAGATCTCTTTGATTAAGTACTGTCAGGTAGCCTAATTTTACTAATACAAGAACAGTACTGTCAGGTAGCCTAATTTTTCAACACAAGAACAGTACTGTCAGGTAGCATGTTATTGTACTTAAATTATTTCTTTCCTCCTATATTTAAGATCCTTAATCTGATTAATTGAACATAACACTAATTAACAGTAGCAATCAGGCAATGATCTAAAATTGAACACATTCCCGAAACTGAACCTAACTGAAACCTTAACCAAAACCCTAACTCCCAAATCTCACCTTCTTCTTGGCCGGCGCGGTGGTGGACGACCCTTTGTCCCGCTTGCCGCCGGCCACCGGGGTCTTCTTCTTGGCCGCGGAGGAGGCTGGCCCTTTGGCCCGCTTGTCGCCGGCAACCAGGGTCTTCTTCTTCGTGGCGGGCGCGGCGCCGCCGAAGGATGGGGATGCAGAGAGAGGCCAGAGGAGATGGGGTCACGAGGTGTGGACAGGAGATAGGAAGAGTCGCCCGTGACGCCCGTGACGAGTTCATGAGGTTTGAACGACGTTCACCGTGGATCGTTGGATCCAAGATCAACGGTCCAGGCCTGAATGAACGTTCGGACAGTCCGAGCGGTTCGATCCACGTGGACCGTTGGATCCAAGATCAACGGTCCCGATTCGAGTGAACGTTCGGACCGTCCGAAAGGTTCGATCCGTGTGGACCGTTGGATCCAAGGTCAACGGCTCCTATGCGTGTGAACGTTCGGACCGCCCGAACGTCCTGATCCACGTGAACCGTTGGATCCAGATCCAACGGTGAGCGTTTAGGGTTTGTGAATCGCGCGTGCGCGCGTTATCCCGTGGACTTGGACCGTTGGATCCGAGATCAACGATCCAAGTTCGTCCACGTCGATTTAATTTCTCGGTTTTTCCCAAAGGATTTATTTGTCAACTGAAAAATGTAGTAACTTGTAAAATGCATAACTATTTCATTTTAATTCCTTTTTGGTTGATTCAAATTTTGTTAGTTGTATTTTTAACTAAACTGTAATCTAAAAATGGAGGGACTTGGATCACTTAGTAGCTTCCGATTGGGAAATGCTTAGCCATGCTTAAGTTCGGTAGCTTTGGGCGATCATCGACTTAGTCGATGGTCTTGATCACATAAAAATTATTATTCTTCCATTATGTCCAAAGACTTTGTGCTTTGTTAATTTTGCAAAACAAAACTGAAAAATGAAAACGGATTTGGACTTGGGCATAATGGTATGTTGGTGTGGTGTTTTTGGGTGTGATCGGAATGGTGCCCAAGTCATCAAGGACCGAACATCTTGTTACACTAAACCAAGCACTATTGCGTACTAACCACATGAGGGATATATGGGACCCCTCTTGACTTAGTACTTTGGCGTGTGTTATCTCCGAGTCGCAGGAGGAAAAGTTTTGCGTGTGTGGTGTGTGAAACACGCTTTGTGTTCTTGTGTTTGTGTTGGGTGTGCGGTGGTGGGGATTGCCGGGAAGGTTCTCCACCTCGAGGGGCGTCGCAGTTGTCCAAGTCTTTACCCGTGACGGGTAGTTGTCCGAGGAAGCCACGACCCCGACACAACGTATGGGTTTCTATCCATACGGGCGACTCGAAGTTAATACATAATATTGGAAACGTCTCGTAGGACTTAGCCGTGCCGGCATACTAAAGGTAGTGTGCTTAATCATGTGGCAAAAATGCGGTCTGACATGTGGGTAAGTTGGTACACCCTGCAGGGATAAAACTATTCGAATAGCCTCGTCCTAGGTTATGGACACGCTTGGGGAGGTCTTCCAAGAGTTAGACTACAACATTTGTTTTTAAAATTAAAACTTGACATGGTTGGTATGAATGGGTAATTCATACTATTGTTGTGGTGACTATTGTGTTAGTCACTTCCAGTGTTGTTGTTGTCTTCTATCTCTTTATTATTATTATTGTTCTTTCGGTTATTTGAACATTAAAACAGATTTGTTAAATTGCTTTCAATCTATTACATTATTGCAATCGAAACTTGCTTTATGCTAAAATGAAACATACAAATTTCCACTTCAATGAGCTTGCATGTAGTATATGTACAGTTTGTTATTCCACATGTAAGTCTTGCAGTACATTCAAAGTACTCACGGCTTTACAAATTTGCTTTGTTTGAGGAGGAAGGTGAGCCCCAAGGGCCTCACTTTTGTGAGATGTGTTGTGGATTCGACGACTAGCTTGGCGGTCCGGTCGGTTGCCTTGTGGGTTAAAGGCACACTGATTGGCTCTTTTGTTTATGGCCATCTTATGGCACTTTTGCTTCCGCTGTTAAACTTTTCTATGTATATGTCGTTTGGCCTGGCCTCGCTTTGTAATAACTATCTTTTATTTATGCTATCTTCGTTTGTTGCTTTGCTTGGTTCTATGTGGATGAATGGAATTGATGCATGAGCTTTGTAAAGAGGTGTGTATACTGCATTCTGGGAAGTATACATGTCTCGAGTCTCGGCTTATCTGATTTGTGATGCTAGGGCCGAATGGATGGCTAAGCATTACAAGCCCGATAAACCGGGGTCTCACACAAGAGCTCAACAAGGAGCACACTCCAAACCCTAGTTCTCCTCTCCTCTCCTCCAAACCCTAGAAAGTGAGGAAGAATGCCAAATGAGTGCTTAGGGAAGTTTTCCATCTCCCCCCTTTCCATCCACAATATATGTTATTCGTATTGTATTTCTTGTTTTTATTTTCTACAAGAAAACAGGCAAAATATATATACGGTATTCGTATTGTATTTCTTGTTTTATTTTGCTAGGAAAAGGGCCAAAATATATACATGGTATTCCTATCGTATTTCTTGTTTTTATTTTCTACAAGAAAACGACCAAAATATATATACAGTATTCTTATTGTATTTCTTTTTTTTTCTAAGGAAAACGGCCAGGGTGTCATAGGCGTGGCCTTGTTTGCTGGCTTCACCGGCGAGCATAGAACGGGCTACACCTGAGCGAATCATTCCAGTTCGGATCCCTTAGCGCACAAAGCTGTTTGGCACCAATTCTCCCGATCTAAAATGACCCTGGCGCACAAACCTGTTCCAGCGAAAATAAACCACGAGCGCCAAAAACCCCGCCATTTTTTCCCTAAACATTTTTGCCGCCCTATACCATCGCGCCTGCCCCCACCAAATCCCATTTAATGCCCCCGCTTAATCTAATCGCCAGGGACAAGGGCACAAGGCAGCCGCCAGTTAGGGTGTCAAAGGGTCATAAATGGCGACCTCCTCGTGGCGCGCCGCGACCACAACCGAGACGCGGCGGCAACCAGCGTCGACGACGGCGACCAGTGGTACACGACGCCGCCGTCGCCCACGAGGCTCACCGCAAGACCCACGAGGCAGCCGGCGGTGCCACGACGATGAGACGTGGTGCCACGGCAGCGCTTTTCGGCGGCGCGGGTAGAACACCGACCCCTGCTTTGTCCGACCACGGCGGAGAGGACGGCAATCAAAATCTCGTTCATCAGCCGACCACTACCCCTCGGCGTCGATTCGATCTCGGATACTCGGGCCAAACTCACAAATACGTCGGTAAGCGACACTCATGCTACATTTATTTAATTTAAGGAATTAGTATATTTCGCCAAACTCACAAAGTTCGGTAAGACCTATTGTTTGGTGTATGGCTCTGCAAATTTCTGCCGTGTAAATTTCCAAGTATATTTCTTGTTATCAATTTCCATTCAATTTCCGCCGTATATGCCTCTGCAAATCGTTGGCTGATATCTTGTTGCTTTGTTCAGTTGTTTATTATTTAATTATTAACTATTCTTACTTCAATCGAGATTACCAGAGGATGAACATTGCTGTCTCTTGATTAACGATTGTTTGTTCATAAGTACTTACTTTAGAAAATTACTAGTTGGTTTAGAAAGCTCACTTTATGCTATCAGCTCACCATACCTCAAGTATATTCTGCCCTCCACCGCTGATCCAAGTATGTATGAATGTGTTTGCCAGGGAAAATACTGTGATGTCGTCAGAAGAAAGAGAATCTTGGACTCTATATTTTGATCTCGTAGGCGCACCACCTGAGAGGGATACTGCTGAAATTGACTTAGATAGGGATGATATCACGTTTGGAAGCTTGTTAACAATGAAATCACGTTTAGGTTACACCGTGAGGGACTTCTTATACTATAAGAAACGAAGTGGTAATAATGTAGCAACACTTCATGAAATTGAAACGGAATTCGATGCAAGTGAAATGATAACAAACAACAATGAGGAGAGAATAGCCAGATTAGTTTTGAGCAGGGATAGAATCACCGACCAAAATGTACTCATAACTCCCATGAAAATACCTCCGGGTACAGCATTTTATGAGGACGAATTCACAAATGAGCCACTTGATGATTACAAGGTCTGGCTTGCGGAACTGCATGAGAATGGCAAAGGCCGTGGTAAGTTAAGTTGTTGCACTAGTTTCATAGCTGCATTTTAATTCATTGGTAGCCAATTCAATAATAAAGCATGTTTCCAGAACTTTGTGATACATTCAGGGCAGATACAGTCAAAGCATACAGCGAATGGTTACGTCAGGAAGGACAACTTGATGACATCGGTAATATAATATCCTCTCCAAGCTCTGAAGCAATAAAACAGTTCTTCAGATACCAATTTTAACTTATGCTTTATTATTGACAGAGGCATATGAAGAGCTTCCAAAGATTGATCAAGTCAATCCAAAGCAATCCAACACCACCAATGCAGCGGCCAAGTCATGCTCGTCGTGAAAAACAACTGGTCAATGATTGTAAGATTTTTTTGGAAAACATTATTATAAGCTGCAATTATATTCCACGACATTAATGGGAACAATTATTAAATTCCATTGTATGTTTTTTTGAAGGGCGATGTGGCAGCGGAAAGAGGAAGTTTAAAGGACGCGGGCCCCTCAAAGGTTTAACTGTATCCAACAAAAGAGCTAGGCAGGGCACTACGAAATTGGATGTTGAATTTTCTAGAATGCGAGCACCTGTAGGTGGTAACCAGCGGTCTTTTGTGGATGAAGTTGTACTGTATACTAGGAGAAGTGCTCCACTAATTGGAGTGAGAAAGTGGAAAAACATTGATGATAAAGTTAAAAAGGAGATAGCATCTGATGTATTGGTAAGCTTCGCATATTTTTGGTCCGTTCCAATCTTAATTGTGAAATAGTGTAAGAACTGACCCGGTTTGTTCATTTGTTTTTTCAACAGATAAAGTGGGACCTTGAGGATACTTTGGAAAACAGGAAAAAGATATGGGCCATCGCTAATGAGCGCTACAAAGGATGGCGATCAACATTTAGTGCAACATACAAGGCTTATGACACTTATGATGAGAGAATGAGACATAAGCCTGAAGACCTGCACATTGTTGAATGGCACTATCTAGTGTTGTATTTTGGCACCGAGGAATTCCAGGTTCGATGCCATTTAGTATTTCATGCCAATTGCACTTGCAGGGTTAAATGTTTTCTTCCGAGCACTGTTTTGAATGCAAACACAACATGCAGGAACTTAGCAACAAGAATTCTCGAAACCGTTCACTTGTCCAAGCAAAGCATATGGTCGGATCAAAGTCTTTCGCTCAGTGCAGCTATGAACTTGTAATGACTTGAGAAGCACTTACATATCAATGTTTTCTTACTTGATGAAATATTTATTTGTGTCATTCTTGGCAAAACTAGAGAGACCCACAAACCGGTGAAGAGCCAGATGATTGTGATCTTTGGGAGAAAACGCATAGTAAGCAAGGGAAATGGACAAACGATGCATCTAAGGCTATCTATGTGCGTTTATAATTGTTTCTACAACCGTTACTAAATTATTCATAGTATTGCTCTTCATTTCCAGTTTTTGTTTAACAAAGGTTTGCATGTCTTCTTTGTATTAGGAAACTGCTTGCAGCAAAATTGCAGAGAAGGAAACAGAGTCACCAGATAGCTTTGTTCCTTTAGTAGAGAGAACCCTTATTTTCCAGGAAGCATACAAGCAAACTACTAGATCTAAATCATCCAAGCTCCATGGTAATGGGTATTTGGCAAGGTATCCAAGTAGAAGGCAGCTAATGACTGAACGTTTCGAGGACCAGGCCCGTTCTGAAATGGCATCCCATATGGAAAATGAAGAGCTGAAGGCTACGCTCGAGAAGGTACAAGAACAACTTCAAAGCCAAGTTGCTGAAAGGGAAGCCGAGAAGGAGGAACATAGGCGTCAGATGGAAGAATTGCAGAAAGCAAGGGAGGCTGATAAAGAAGAACTTAGGAAAGAGTTTATGTCAATGATAGCAGCACAAATGCAAGGAGCACCACCACAGGTAATAGTTTTGTACGATTACCTACTTAAATACTTGAAGAGAGTATGATTCTTTTCCACAGCTACTGCAGCTTGTTAATTCCTCTGCCAGCTGCATACGAAAATGTATGCTGCATGTTGAATTATGATGATAAAATATAGCTGATTGAATCTAGCTGACTTCTAGTTAAAGTATGTCATCTTGTATAGACGACCAACAACCAATAATCAATTCCCTAAGATGTAGATGTCGTAAATAACAAATTATATGGCGTACGCCATCTTGCATTTCCAGATGTTAATGAAATGTTCAATTGAGTTTATGGTTTCCTGGATATGTCTTACACTGCAATTTTGATTTAATAGATTGCAACTTTAATGGTCAAGAATGAGTCATGGCAATGCGACCATCCTCCTAACAACATCTGGCCTCGGTTGGCTGCCTAGGAGTATATATTCACTTGACATTCATCGCCATAATATGCTTGCTCAAACTGAATATAAGAAGATTAATCAATTAAGTTCCTGTCTATGGGAGTTAAGGTAGTAGTAATAATAAATTTTAAATGCAGTTTAACCAAGGTGCAACCGAAACAGCAGCCGACGAAACCAACGAAACGACAGCTAACGGAGCATCCTCAAATGCTCATGAACCTATCTTGAGTCAAAGAGAAGAAACAACACTTGAGGATGAAGCAACATTAGATCAGGTTATTTCATATTCAAAATTGTTTACAACCATCATGAATTAGTGCACGGTATGATGCCTAATATTTTTTCCATGTAATTTATTGAGTTGCAGAATAACCTACTGGTAAACCAGGAAGCACAACTCGCAGCATCGACAGGTGTGGGTAGCACTGTGCGCGTCACTAGAGGCACTCTTAACCGAAGTCAATCACAAAACAAAGAAGGGAATGGTACACCAAATTATATTTCTAGGGCACAATTGACTGATGCCTTGTCCAAGAGACGATCCAAAAAGAATTGAGTGTAAGCTGCATTTTTCCTATTGCTTCTGAAAATCTAGATTAAACCCAATTTCAATGAACTACTCATTTCAGTCAACCTTACTTGTTTAGTGCTGCTATGTATACCTTCCTGAACCTATCTACTGATGAACAAAACTAAATCTTCATGCTTGCTAGAGACCATGACTAACTTGTGTGGATAGGAGTGGTTTTGGCTGTCCAAATAAGTTGAATAAGTGCTGCTTTGTTTGGGGACAAGTAAAGGGATGCATGAATCACTTTTGCAGTGTGTGCTGATAAAATTTCAGTTTGAACAGTTTTGCTTGTGATAATAATTCGTGTACTTGAATGACATTTTCTGTGGAACTTGAAGCTATAAAAGTTGTAGATCATTTAAGTATCTTTTCTGTCCTAAAATTTCATGATTTTATCCTATCTGGTTTGGGAGCTATGAAATGTTAAAGTTTGCTCTCAGGACTTTGCCGTGTGCTGTACAGTTCTAAGCTTTTGTATAATTCAACCATGTTATCTTCAAAACTAGCTCCTCTTGATAACTAAGAAGTTGTATTGTTTTTTCATAAGCTTTCTAAATTGTTAGAGAACAATATTTTTGGTCAGCTAGATATCCCTTTTAATTATTTAGTAGACTATTGCTCTAGTAATTGTAACCTGCTTTTGTTTGCAACAATTTCTGCAAGGATCATTCAAAATAAATCATAGAGTGGATTTCCTATGACAATTGCATATCCTTAAATGTGAATGTTCTTTATTTCAGGACAAATGCAGAGTTTGAGTGGAGCGCATGGGTGATGGGATCGTCCAAATGAGGCCAAGCCAAAGCCAAGCCAAGTGAAGTTGCAACATCTTAGATGTTTTGGTTTAGAAACAAATGTGTTGGATATCTTTGTCGGAATAATGTTTGTGTAGCCTAAGTTTGGATTTTTGGATCATTTAATTCCAGATGTGAACAAATGAACAAGTTAATATTTGGTTTAATGGCTTTATTCAAATGGTTTGTTCATGTCTATTGGGTTTCTAATTAATTGAACATTTTGCCACCTTTTCTTGGTGTTGCCACATTCGTCTTGTTGCCACACTCGTCATGCGATGCAATAGAGGTGGCACCTTATAGCAACCAAACCTTGGGCGTGGCAATTACACATGTTGCCACCACTTCTTGGTGTTGTGACATAGGTCTTGTTGCCACACTCATTATGCGATGTAATACAGGATGCATCTTATAGCAACCAAACCTCAGGCGTTGCAATTACACATGTTGCCACAACTTCTCGGTGTTGCAACATGATCGTTGTTGCCACACACATTAAGTGTGGCAATATATTATCTTGCAACACACGTTCATCGTTGCTAGTGCACCATTTGCTACGGCATGGGCAAGTTGTCATTGCAAGATCTAGCAACGCCCAATGCGTTGCATTAGTTGTTGTTGCCACACCTACAACCGTAGCAAAAACTTATGTTGCAACGCCTTGGGCGTTGCAAATTCAAAACACATTTTGCAACGCTTCTCAGAAAAGCGTTGTCCAAAGCTTTACCCACGCAAGGGCTTGCAACGCCTCGCAACGAAAAAAAAGTGTTGCTATTTCTACTATTGCAACTATTTCAGGCCTATTGCAACATGTTGCGGGTGTTGAAATAGGGTCAAAATTTAGTAGTGTCATGATCATCTCTTTTTGATAAGCATCAACTCATGATGCTTCCTTTACACCAAGCTCTTGACTTGATGATCAACTCATGATCATCCAAGTCTTCATCATCCTGGAACAAAATCTGTTCATCCAACTCATGGAAAATGTTAGTTCCACAATATGATTATCATTAATTACCACACTATACAATTAACTCATAATGGTGGGACAAGATACCTCAATCTTTCCCTCTTTGGTAATTGATGATAACCATTTCAAACACAAATAAATTTGATTTGATAAAGGTAACACAACGTGAGTATATATGAACTACACAAGTTACATATACTCACGACATGAGTATGTAAGAACTACACAAGTTCTATATACTCTAAACGGATATGTTTCAAAGTAAAGATCCCGAATATATGTGGAAAATGGAATATAGATCAATACTAATGAAACAACAAAATATAGAACAAAGCTCCCCCAAAATGTGTGCATACACTAATGTGTAAGGAAAACATATGCACATATTCAAGATATACTTATTGTAACACCCTGACTATAAGGAAGTCAAGCTGTCACCTACAACCACTACTCTTCAATTGAATAACATCAAAACGCATGATAAGGTGAAGCAAGTATTAAGATTATACGGAAACAAGTATTCATCATCAAGTTTTAATCAACGAAATGGAAGTAAACAATGCAGAAAGATATGGTAAACAAGGCCATGATGGCTTATTACAATGCACACAATTCATAATTAACGACAGTAAAAGTCCTCAAATTGTTTGCTATATGGTAGTGAGTGCATCGTGATGTACTACCCTCCACAAGATCATTCTTCCTTGTCATTTACCTAAATAAGACAATAAAGCAAGAATGAGCTAAAGACTCAGCAAGCAACTGTATGTAACAATCAAACATACTATGAACAATATATCACAATCATAATTGGAACATTTACTGGAAACGAATTTATGAATGGATGAAGTGGAATGGTGCATTGAAGGGAATGAACATATTGCAGCATATACCGGTATAGCGAGTGAATCACCCGTCG
Organism: Hsuehochloa calcarea; assembly: GCA_036346395.1. Taxonomy (NCBI): domain Eukaryota; kingdom Viridiplantae; phylum Streptophyta; class Magnoliopsida; order Poales; family Poaceae; genus Hsuehochloa; species Hsuehochloa calcarea. The sequence continues at coordinate 15,899,593 of CM070611.1, read as the reverse complement.
GTGTTCACTTAAAGTAATCGTATGAAGAACGTTTCATACGACCGTCCAACGTGGCCCACATTGGAATGGTGGACTCACGTAACGTGGCCCACATTGGAATGGTGGACTCACGTACCCATCCTGGAATTGATGGGATTTCAAGTGCCCATACTGGAATTGATGGGTCTTACAAAAGTAATGTATGCATGTCATGATGTGATCCCATGTCAATATTGAATAGTACTCAAAAATGAAAAGAACACATGGCATTCCTCTACAAATACGAACAAATGTAATCATTCATTCACACATCATACATGGCATCAATCATAGAATACAAATTACTTGCCTGCCGCGCTGCAACGGGTTGGGAGGTAATTGAGATACCCCTCCACTCACCGCTTCACCGCCTACAATATAAAATAATCGAAATGAGGGCAAACGAATATGGCAATGCTACATGTGTCCTCTCTCAATCTCTAGCCAAACTAACCAAATAAAAGTTCAATTTGATCAATTTACCCAAACATTTCAATTATCCCTAATCTGGCAGTTTTACTAGAAAATTCACCAAATAAAAACCGTAAGTCCAAAAGACCTGAAACCAGTGCTCAAATTTTCTTAACTTAACTGGCTACAAAACTCTAGTTGATGGTAAACTCTAATTCGGCCAACACAGAGGTCTAACCATCCAATGAAAAACTTTAACTGCAGTCTGCCCAGAATTCAGAACAGCCCTAAAGAAAAGGCTCTAACTTTTAAACCACTGATCTAAATAAAGTGATTTTTATCAGCCTGGAAAGATGGTGAAAGTATGTTCATAAACCTAGTTGGGTGGCCGACCTGATTCTGACTCTAACTAGATCAAAACCTAGGTGCAACCGACTATACCCAACATTTCTGACAGACAGACCAGTACGTAGTAAAACAGTCATAACTTTTAATCTACTGGGTGAAAATTCGTGATCCAGGTGCCAAAAGAAAGCTAATGAAATAAGGAACAAATCTCTAGAAGGCGAAGACATCCAATTCTGCCTCTAAGACACCCAAAACCGAGTTACAACCTTCTGTACCGAATCAATCTACTGACAGAGATTAAGCGATACTACCAAAATCATTGAATCGACAACTCTAACGCAATCAAACAGCGATGGGGTCTCTCGTTACCCTTGTAGACCCGAAGAACGACGAGGATCAACTTCCCGAAGACTTTTCCTCTCCTTCTTTGGCCGGCCCCAACTCCACGATCCCGAGTGGATTGCAAGCCCGGCGGAGGAAGAAACGAAGGTGTACACGTGGAAGACCGGGGGGGTGCAACTCCGGGATCACCAATGGCAGCCACCAATGGGAGGAGGCGCCTAGGAGGAGGGAGGTGCCGAGTGGGGAGGAGATGGGGCGGCTCAAGGGGAGGAGGCGGATCAAGGGAGGAGGTGGAGGCACTAGGGTTTGGGGGGGAAGTGGTGCCCCCTTTGGCCGGCCCCTACATGGGCCGGCCGGCCCACTCTTGGGCCACTGGTCGCGAATCGCGGCCAGGGTTGCTGTAATAACGTATACCCCCGAAGATTGGAATTTTCCGACGAAAACAATTTCTTTTACTCTCTCCGACCTCTTTCTTTTTACCGAACCATTTCCGGAGTATTACAGGTCTACCCCTTAACAGAGTTCGACCTCGAATCTCGCAACAAACTTCGAGAAAGATAGATGAACAACTTAGGTAGTTACAGAGACAAGCAGTCGGGTATTGCTCTCGCATGCGGGACTCCAACTCCCAAGTGGCCTCTCTCTCACCGATGAGACCAAAGAACTTTGACATACTTGTGGTCTTATTCCTCGAACCCGTTCGATTCTTCTAATATCTTCACCGTAGGGACTCGAAGGTAAGGTATTGCTTGACAATCAACGGCTCCAAAGGAATGACATGATGCGGGTCTCTCGAAACTTTCGACAAAGATCGAAACATGAAACACGCTTGAACCCCACTCATAGAATCGGGAAGGTCCAAGCGATGCGCTAGCTTTCCAATTGCGCTACGATTGGGAAGGGTCCAACATACCTTGGACTAAGCTTCCCTTTGGTGCCGAAACGCACTACGCCTTTAAATGGCGATACTCTCAACAGAACTTCATTTCCCACCTCAAATTCCAAATCTTGTCTTCTGACATCAGCGTAGCTCTTCTGTCGGCTCTGGGCAGCCAACAAATTCTGCCTAATCTCTGCCACTCTAGCCATCTGCTGAACCCAATCGGGACCCAAGACTGCCCGCTCTCCAACCTCATCCCAAAGACAACGGGGACTGCACTTACGCCCATAAAGAACCTCGTATGGTGCCGCTCGAATCTTCGAATGATAAGCTGTTGTTATAAGCAAACTCTGCCAAGGCTAAATGCTCTTCCCAATTCCCTTTCCAGGATAAAACACAACACCTGAGCATGTCTTCTAATGTCTGAATGGTGCGCTCATGAGAGACCATGTGAGAGGTCCTCCACTCTGAGTGATGAGTATTTGACAAGTGTGTTGATTAGATAGAGAGTTGAGGTTTTTGGTTTGGACTATTTCTGGGCTGTGTCAGGGAAATCGGAACTACCGCCGTATGGAGCGGAAGTTCGATTAATCGGAACTACCGTGTTGGAAATAGGAACTTCCGATTTATCCGGTTTTGCTCTCGGTTGAAGAAATCGGAACTTCCGCACAAGGTAGCGGAGTGTCCGATATTTCGACATTAAGTGTTCTCGAGATATCAAATCGGAATTAAATATCGGAAAGTCGGTTGTTAGGATATCGGAAGTACCGCATGATGTTGAGCGCGAACTTCCGATATTCTGACAACAGTGCGGATGTTCGAAATCGGAACTTCATTTGTGGTAAAATCTTGGAACTTCCGATTGTGTCGAATCGTGCGAAGAAGGTTAAATTGTGATTTTGATTTTGTATGAGTTTGAGTCTTATACAAATATTGATGCTATGATATTGTGCAATGCTATGTGATGTGTTTTTGTGCTGTGTTGATCGCAGGCATCAAGATGGAGTCGTGGCGAGACACGTGGACCGGACTAGGCGCAGGAGGCGTTGAGGTCAGAACGGTCGGGATGTGTCGAAGACGGCGTGAATCTTGAAGCGGTTGCGAGTCGTGCACAACAAGGTGTACGGGAGGCTTCCAGAAGGTGCGCAAGGGGCGAAAGGGTCTTTTCGCAAAGCGACAAAAGTGGAGGCGGTTCCGTTCGGGTGTAGCGGGCTTAATGGGTTGGAGGCCCATTAGCCAAGGCTATAAATAGGGAGAACCACAGGTTAGGGTTAGACCTTTTGATAGAAAATTAGGTTAGCTCTAAAAAGGGGTGTGTGTTGCCTTTTTGAGAGCTTGTTGGTTTTGAGAGAATGAACTGAAATCCCATGTAATCTTTCCTCTGTGTTTCCACTTGTAAGCGTTTGATGTCTATCAATGAAACTCTGAGTCTTTGATTACATGTTTATGCCTCTCTTTATTCCCTCTCTGTTCATGTTGAATATCTAGGGTTTTGGCATATATTTTGTTTCGTTTTATGAAATAGCATGAAACTTCATATCTAGAATCGTTTTGGTATTGCTATTACTTCCTCAAAGTTTCATGCTCTAAGAATCGAGAATCTCGCTTATTATTGTTTTGGTCTTTCTTGCCCCTTCTTCAAGAAATCCGATTTTGGCTTATTTGTTGAATCTTTGGTTGCGATTCTTCTCCATAAGGTCAAGATGGTGTTTAGGATGATGTCTGTAAAACTTGACCCGAGAAGAGCATTCAAGATTAAGTAGTTTGGATTTTGGGCAAAAACCGAGAGCTCTGTTCTTGGTCGGGATAATCGAGCTTAGATTTTGTGCGTGGAAGTATCATAAGCGGAACTTCCGCGCTATACACTGCGAACTACCGCATAGCGGAACTTCCGCACTCTTGCCGGAACTTCCGATTTCGGAACAACGACTGAAACTTGTTTTTGATTGTTTGATCTTGCTTCATTTACTTTCTTTAGATCTTGAGAGATCTTTGTAGGCTAGTTTTAAATACTGATGAGGGAGTATTAATTTTAAGGCACCATTCACCCCCTCTGTTGCCATTTCGGTCCTTCAATTGGTATCGAGCGGTTAGCTCTTCTTGATAGATCTTAACCGGTCGGTTGAGCCATGGCAACGGACAAGTATTCCACCAAGCCTCCGCTTTTGATGGTCCGGATTACCCTTCGGAAGAGCCGAATGGAAACTTACATCCGTGCTCGGGGTATGCCATCGGAGAAAGGTGAAGGTTAGATTTCTTTGTTCTGCCGATGAGAACATCAATGCCGAAACATGGCGATGTTGAGGCAAATGCTAAGGCAAGGAACATAATCATTCGAGGTTTAAGCGAAGTGAGTTTGATCGTATTTCTCATTTGATTTACGCTACGACATCAGGGTGACCCTCGATGCATACCATGAGGGCACCACTCGATTCAAGACGGTTCGACAAGACCGGTTCAAGCGTGAATACATAAATTTGAAATGCTTCTCGGTGAATCTTTAGACGAGTGCTTTTCGCGTTTTCACAAGATCTTGAGCAACCTCCGGCGGTCGGTCTTACATACCCGACTCGGATAACGCTCGACGATGCTTTCGCACTTGATCTTCGTGTTTGGGAGATGAAAGTGACTACCATCAAAGATAGCACGGACCTCTCGACCACGACTCTTGATGCGCTTTACTCGCGTCTCAAGACTCACGAGATTGACATTGTCTCTCAAGGTCAAGTCACGATCGATGGCTTTAGTCACCGATCCCACTTCGGATCTTCTTCCGAGTCGATACATGGGTTCTCCCTAGCTGCTCTCTGTGACATAACTGATGATCAGTTAGAGCAGCTTGAGGATGATTAGCTAGCCCTCCTAGCTCGGAAGTTTTCCCATGCTTACAAGAGGAGGAGGGATGGTAAAAGAGGAGGTCTGTGATTTGTTTGAGTGTGGTGGCCCCAACCACATCCGAGCAAACCGTCCCAAGCTTGGGAAGGGCAAAGGTGACTATGGCGGTCCAAGCAAGAACGACTACATCGACAAGAACCGCAACACGAAGCCCTCAAAGACTGATCAAGGCAAGAAGAAGTTCCGCAACTTTGGGAAGGCTAAGAAGGCATTCCATCGCGTCCTCACCGCCTCGATTTAACCGGACACCAACGAGGTGGAGGGGTGGAGTGACGATGATGGGAAGGACGATCATGATCCCAAGGACGACGGCAACTTCTCGGCATGTGCTTCATGGCCCTCGGGGCGAATCGAGCGACAATGGTGTACTCCGACTCAGATGAGGTTAGTCCCACTTATGACCAGCTTAATGATGTTTTTCTTAAGCTAGGTAGATTTCATGCTAAGTCTAGGGCTAAGTGTTCTGTGTTGGAGAAGGAAGTAGCTAGACTATCACGGGAACTTACTTTACTTACATCTGCTCCCTCCCGTGATGATTGTGACACTTGCTGTGCTTTGCTTGATGACATGGAAAAACTAAGGACCTTGCATGATAGTGTGTCCTCTGAACTTGACATGATTAAGGTAGAGAACATTAGCCTTCTTGCTGAATTAGAGATGAGTAGGGTAGCACCTCCTGCATCCACTACTATTGAGGCTACTACTTGCACCTCATGTGAGGTTAAGGACAATTCGTTTAGAGGTCTTTATACCATGTTGCTTGATCTGCCTGAAACTTGTGAAAATTGTAATAATCTCAAGATGAACCTAAAGCAGGCGGATCACAAAATTCTTGAATTCAAGTCTGCGCTACTAGAGCCTATTGTTTCTTGTTTAAAGCATCCTAAGTTAATCTGCGAACTAGAATCAGTATCTAAGCGGTTTCAAGAAATGATTGATCACAAGAACAAATTGGCTCAAGATGCTTCTAAGGACCTTGTTAGCTCACCTTGCAAGCATTGTAATAAACTAAAATGTGATTTGGTTGCATTGGATGAAAAATGTGTGAAGCTAACTAAGGACCTTCTAGAGACACAATCATCTGCTTGTATTGTGTGTGCTGGGAAGAAGACTAAGGGTTTGGTAGAGACGCCTAGCAACGTGAACCAATCATTAGCGATGGGACTTTGTTCCCCCAAAGTCAACAGTGCGTGCACAAGCCAATCTTTCCTCTTTGTTGGTTCTTCTTACGCTCCCTTACCTTCTGCATCTCTCTTCTTCCCCTGCTCTTCTTGCACCTCTCTTTTGGAGTGTCCGTATCTTATGAACACTCTCGAGAGGTTTGTAGGAGGCAAGAAGAAGCTCAATCTCATTCTAGACAAATCTAAAATTTGCGATTTAATCAAGGTCTAGGATATGATATCCGGGAGGATATGAGGAAGCATCCACTGTCGTGCTCAAAACCATAGCACTGGTGTGATCAAAACTAAGCCCGGGATCGAAAAGTCAATTTTAAGTCGCGGGTTTTGTTCAAAGGATTTCGACAAAGGGTGATTCCACTGCGGCTTGCCTCTCGTAAGGCGAAGTATCATTGCACCTTCTGTCGTAAAGATGGACATTTAGTTGATCATTGCTTGAGCGCGCCAAGATCGCGTAGAGACCGTGTTGAGTCTCTTAGGCACATTCGTGGTCACCCGGATCTTGAGTGCACCTAAGACCAACATGAGGTCTAGGTTTGTTCCATCGATGATTTTGGGCAAGATCGAGGACTTGGTTTTTCCGAGTTTTCGATTTTCGTCCTCATACTCCTTTTGGTCGTAACTCCGCGTCACGAGGGTAGATCTCGTTTTCCTTTCGAGATAGCTACTCATGGCGAGATCAACATATTCTCGCACTTCGACTCGCTCTTCCATAGCGATCGGATCCAAAGAACGGTGAGATCTTTGACTTGTTGAGTGACAGAGCGTAGGGTAGATAGAGGTCAGTCTTGCTTGACTACTTCATCTGTTCGCCGTGTTACTCAGTATTGGGTGCCAAAATCATTGTTGATTCACCCTAGTACTGAGACTTTACTCTCTGCTTGACTCAGGGTCGCCGGGCTGGGAAGGGAAAGGTCAGGATTGTAGACTCCGGTTGTTCACGTCATATGACTGGTGAGTCTCGTTGGTTTTCTTCCCTAGCCCGCGCTCCAGGTGATGAGACGATCACCTTCGGAGATGCTTCATTTGGGCGCGTCATCGCTAAAGGTACTGTGAGCATTAATGATTCTTTTATTTTAAAAGATGTTGCCTTAGTAAGTAAGCTGCAGTATAATCTGCTTTCAGTCTCTCAGCTTACCGATGACGGTTTCGAGGTGAGTTTTAAGAAAAACAATTGCAAAATTCTTGATTCTTCGGGTAGTCTAGTTTGCGGGATTTCTCGTTATGGGAGGATCTTTCGTGCTGATTTTTCTGGATCTTCTGGTGATCCTCTCCGATGTTTAATTGCTTCTGAATCCCGTGATTTGACTTTCTGGCATAGGAGACTTGGTCATATAGGATTTGATCATCTGACCCGAGTTAGCGGCCACGATCTCATTCGTGGTTTGCCGAAACTCAAAATGGTCAAGGATCTTGTTTGTGCTCCTTGCCGGCACGGCAAAATGGTTCTTCTTCACATCCTCCGATTCTGATGACTATGACAGATGCACTGTGTCAATCGCTCCATATGGACACAGTGGGACCACTAGAGTGCGATCGATGGGAGGAAGTGAGTGCGTGCTTGTCGTGGTCGATGACTTCTCGAGGTATTCTTGGGTGTTCTTCTTAGCCTCGAAGGATGAGACGTTTACTCTTTTCGTGGTCTTTTAGTAGGCTTTCTGTTGAGCTCCCGGTGCATTACGAGCAATTCGCGCCGATAATGGCACCGAGTTCAAGAATTCCTACTTTGAGAGTTTTGTGGTGAGGCAGTGTAGAGCA